>OU618559.1:7929064-9129064 GCA_914829495.1 Eilema sororculum
CTAAATGGTTGACATTTGTGTGAAAACTCAGACATTTTCTTTGTGTCATAATTTTTTTTATCTAATATGAAATGTGCAGTAACAGCTGTATCCCTCTCTCCCATAGCTCTGGGGCAGGCTTTACTTTTAGAGTTGAGGGCTTCAAGAGGATTTTTTGTGTCTTCGTTCGTAACCTTCAAAATAGCTAGACCCATTTTGATGGGATTTTTACGGCAGATAGCTGGTGATTTCAGTAAAAATATTTGTATTCCACATAGAAAAACTATAACTCAGATATAAGTTGAGTTGAGTGTAGTCAATCTGTGCGATATAAATGCCTGCCGGCCTCGGAAACCTAACAAAAAGCCGGTGGCATTTAGTTCACTGAACATAAAATTTATGCTAAAGTGACTGAAAGAAAATAGTTATGGGGTCATAGAATAATACTAAAATTAACGTAATTACGATTTCTCTAGGCATACTTACGGATATTTCATTAACAATCTGCATAAAACATTCTTTTAAACGGTGTTCCTTTAACTGTACCATTTTACGCCCGGAACACAAACACCCACAGCACAAATTGTTGTCTTCCGTTTCCATTTTTGTTATTATAAAATTTTATATGAGATATGATACGAAGTTAATTCAGAAAACGTAAATAAACAACAGAAAAAAACAATGTTTTGCGCGAAAGGCACGCTAACGCCATCGATTGTTATTGAAAACAACGTCAATGTCAAATGCGTTTTGTTACTTTTGTTAGTGGTCCTTTAAATTCCTGATCTGAGTAGTTCTTTATTATAATTAAATGTGTCTGTATCTATATAGGTTTAATTGATTATTTATAAATTATTTCACATGATAAAATTTGTAATTTAATTTGAACTATAAAAAAATGTACCATTAATATGCTCGGTCCACAGTCCACACCACACGAAATAAATAGTGGAGA
This sequence comes from Eilema sororculum, assembly GCA_914829495.1. Lineage (NCBI taxonomy): Eukaryota > Metazoa > Arthropoda > Insecta > Lepidoptera > Erebidae > Eilema > Eilema sororculum. The sequence goes on from OU618559.1 coordinate 7,929,999, forward strand.
AGAGCGACCCACAAGCGATTTTTTTGGCCTTTGTATGGCGATAAATGATTCCTTCAATATATCTTCACTTTGCCTGGTGGTAAGCTGAAGGTAAAGTCTCAGGAAAGAGAGTCACCATTACTTCAGGTAGTAGGTATCAATAATGTTAAGTACAACGGTGATCCATAAGCCTTGACCAAATCAACGTGTTCAGATCTCATCCGCAGCAGCGTGCGCGGTGGCAATTATTTGTTTTGTACGAACTTGACAAACTGATCGCCACCGCGAACGCTGCCGCGGACGCGTTGGTTTGTCAAAGCTTTACTCATAAAAATCTCTTTGGACAGGAAGTCTGAGAGATTCCTTAGTTCGAAGACCTACTAAGCAGGATGCGAAAAGCAACAGATTGCTTTTCGAACCCCGCTTAAAAGACCCAAGTAAGAGTCATGGAACTGTAGGAAGAAGGAAACAGGGGTGTTGGTAAATAATTCATAGTCTTGGGCGTAAGATGTAACAATAAAACTCCGTAACAATAGTGAATTTGTTTATTTTTTGGCCCCGTTGTGTTTGAGCTTGGTGTGCGTGTACAGCGCGCCGGAGTGCGCGAAGGTCGCGCGGCAATGTTGGCACTGCAGCGGCCGCTCGCCCGTGTGCGTTCGCACGTGCGAATTCAATATCGTCTGCGTCTATAACATATACACACATTTTTAATTCTATTTGTATTATTGTGACGGAGGAGACTCAGATATCGGAGTGTGGTGTCAGAGTCACAACGATCTCCGTCCTTCTTTCCTCGAGCATCGGCCTGGGTGACAGGTGGCTGCACTTGTCACTCAGACCCACTTGCAGAAGCCAGCCCGTGACAAGATGCATCGAATGTGCTCGATTTTGACGTTTGGGACATTGCGAGTAGATCGAGACTCAATTTTGGACTTTTAGTAGGTAAAGATAGCCTTCTAGACGTTGACTTTTTCCGATCTAAAGTAAAGTAAACATTAGCATACTAATTGTTTTAAAATGCTATTATAAGTAGTTCACGTTACGACTACGAGTAGGCTCGGACCGAGTGCACTCAAATGCTACTCGTAACGTGTAAATGAAGCTGATCAAGTGTCCTTGGACTCTTTTTACTCGTAACAATACCAATGCATTAATATAGGAGCCAGTCCGTACGAGTGCACTTGGTCCGAGCATACTCGTAACGTGTAAACGCGGCCTAAGTAGGAGTCACTGATAGACTCTGGCCAACGAAAGACGGCGCAAAAAGTAGGATCCAAATTTGAAAAATCAACAGATTGCAACACTGACTAGACTGGCCATGTACCATAATAGGCTAATTTTCATGCATGCCTAATAGGAAAAAGATTCTAGTATCGACTCCGTTATTTCGGTGTACCTATATTCAGTGTTGTAAAGTGTTGACTTTTTAAATTTGGCGCCAACCTTTTGCGCCATCTTCCGTTGGCCAGAGTTCTATATGCTTCGTACCGTGAAGCCATGGCCGCAGTAATGGCATATCTTGTCCCGCGGCGGGCGCTGCTTGTTGTGAACGTAGCTCACGTGCCGCCGCATATCCGACGCCGACTTGAACACCTGCACACACACACACACACAATCATAACCCTCTTACATCGCCGTAGTCGGGTATATATGTAGAAGGCAAGACGTCATTGGTTCAATAGCAATAGGAAAAATCATTGTAAAAGGTAGTTTTTTTTAACTGGGACCATTGACTCGGAATTGAGTTAGGGTAGAGTCGGAGTCGAGTGGAAGTGGGAGTCCTTGTAAGTAACATAACATACATAACATAAACTCACGCCTGTATTCCCCGAAGGGGTAGGCAGAGGTGCTGACACCCACATTTCGCCAGTTTATGTTTAGGTTTAGGCCAGTTTATGTGCCCGGTTAATGGCAATAGGTGGCGAGCCTATTGCCATTAACCGGGCACTTATAAACCTGCGATAAATACACACATAACTTCGAAAAACATCGAAAAGTCATTGGTGTGTGCCATGGTAAACCTGGGATCGAACCCGAGACCTCGTCTCAGCAGTCCATTACCCATACCACAAGGCTACCGCAGATTTTTCCTTGTAAGTAGGTTTTGTATAAAGCTCTATGTGCGTTTCCTAAATTGTGATTAATGGCAGTGAGGCCCGACGTGAGTAGTCGGTAACTTTCTCCCCTCAGTAACTCAAAAAAAAAGTACCATATCTCCTGTAGATAAGGTTCAAAATCTATTGTAATATTATAAAGCTGAAGAGTTTGTATTGTTGAACGCGCTAATCTCAGGAATGAAAAAAAACCGGCCAAGTGCGAGTCGGTTTCGCCCATGAAGGGTTCCGTAGCAGCAAGAAACATAATATAAAAGTTCTTGTAGTTCATTAAATGTTTTTTTTTTATTATTTTTGAAATAAATGAATGAAAGGCGAAAATTGTGGTTTATGACGTATTAAAAAAAACTACTTACTAGATCTCGTTCAAACCAATTTTCGTTGGACACTTTCATAGCAATGTACATCTATATATTTTTAGGGAACCCTAGAAAATATACATTTAGCAAGGAAGGCTGCTATTATATCATTAGTATCATCACGCTACGACTCAAAGGAGCGGGGGAGTAATCATAAATGTCAGCAAATCGAGCAGATTGTTGGCAGGGCCATACGATGTTGGCCATACGACAATTAAAAGAGTGGTTTATAATATTATGCCTCAAAAATTCGTTGCAATTTCAAAGACGTGACGAATGTACATCAGGCTTACCATCAGGCGATCCGTCTGCTCGTTTGACTCCCTAATCCATAAAAAAAATAAAAAATAAAAAACATACCTCACGGTGTATACCGTACGTACCTTCGAGCACTCGGCGCATCGGTGCTTGTCGATCTTGAGGTGGATCCAGTTGATGTGCGCCTTCAGATTGCACTTCTGAGCGAATCTGGCGCCGCACTCGTCACAAATGAACCTGTGTCAAGTTTGATAACATCGTCACAGGATATTCCTAAATTACTTTCAATCATTTTGTATAGCATATTCGTCATGCCGCGAGTGTCGGCTTCACGCGAGTCAAAGAAAAGAAAGAAGAGTCATAACCGCGATGAACCATCTACACGCTCACGTCGAACACACACTACTAAAGAGTACATTTTGTATCTACTGTGTGTGTGTGTGTGTGTGTGTGTGTGTGTGTGTGTGTGTGTGTGTGTGTGTGTGTGTGTGTGTGTGCGCGAATATTTCCGGCAATACGATATATGGGATGGGCTACGTGTGGGTGGAGGTCCGGTAAAGTATAATCGTGCGGAAATGTCTTTTGACTTTTGAAGTTTAAAGTGCAACTAATATTACGAGCGAAACAAAAGACGCGATTGCGCGCACGACAATTCAGAGAGAAGCGTTACGCAATAGGTAAGCACTCTCACGCAATACTGGACGCCCTGAGCCTGACACTAGCAGTCAAAATCTTCAGCCAAGATTAAAACATTCAAACACATATTCTCATTACAAGAAGGTCTCAGACAATGTACAGAAGCTTCACTATCATCATTTTCATATTGCTGCTTCTTGTATTGATTTTGGCGGCTAGTTTCAGCCTCATCTGGACGCCGCTAGAACGAGCGATATCTCACGACGCGCTCTTTACACCCACAGTCCTTCGAGAAAGACTGTAGGTGTGAAGGACGCTTTTGCTCTTTTGGACGCTATTCTCTGAATTTTTTTGGTGTAATTAGTTCAACTGGTTGAACTTATAGTTAAACTAAGTGGAATAGAGGGCGCTATTGCCTCACTTCTTGTCGTTCTCGGTGACGTGTCGCGAGTGCGTGTGCAGGTGCGCCTGCAGTCCGCTGTAGGTGACGTAGTGCGTGCGGCAGGGCGCGCAGTAGGCGGACTCTCTATAGGTACATACACCCTCTACCACTGACTCACTTCTTGTCGTTCTCGGTGACGTGTCGCGAGTGCGTGTGCAGGTGCGCCTGCAGTCCGCTGTAGGTGACGTAGTGCGTGCGGCAGGGCGCGCAGTAGGCGGACTCTCTATAGGTACATACACCCTCTACCACTGACTCACTTCTTGTCGTTCTCGGTGACGTGTCGCGAGTGCGTGTGCAGGTGCGCCTGCAGTCCGCTGTAGGTGACGTAGTGCGTGCGGCAGGGCGCGCAGTAGGCGGACTCTCTATAGGTACATACACCCTCTACCACTGACTCACTTCTTGTCGTTCTCGGTGACGTGTCGCGAGTGCGTGTGCAGGTGCGCCTGCAGTCCGCTGTAGGTGACGTAGTGCGTGCGGCAGGGCGCGCAGTAGGCGGACTCTCTATAGGTACATACACCCTCTACCACTGACTCACTTCTTGTCGTTCTCGGTGACGTGTCGCGAGTGCGTGTGCAGGTGCGCCTGCAGTCCGCTGTAGGTGACGTAGTGCGTGCGGCAAGGCGCGCAGTAGGCGGACTCTCTATAGGTACATACACCCTCTACCACTGACTCACTTCTTGTCGTTCTCGGTGACGTGTCGCGAGTGCGTGTGCAGGTGCGCCTGCAGTCCGCTGTAGGTGACGTAGTGCGTGCGGCAGGGCGCGCAGTAGGCGGACTCTCTATAGGTACATACACCCTCTACCACTGACTCACTTCTTGTCGTTCTCGGTGACGTGTCGCGAGTGCGTGTGCAGGTGCGCCTGCAGTCCGCTGTAGGTGACGTAGTGCGTGCGGCAGGGCGCGCAGTAGGCGGACTCTCTATAGGTACATACACCCTCTACCACTGACTCACTTCTTGTCGTTCTCGGTGACGTGTCGCGAGTGCGTGTGCAGGTGCGCCTGCAGTCCGCTGTAGGTGACGTAGTGCGTGCGGCAGGGCGCGCAGTAGGCGGACTCTCTATAGGTACATACACCCTCTACCACTGACTCACTTCTTGTCGTTCTCGGTGACGTGTCGCGAGTGCGTGTGCAGGTGCGCCTGCAGTCCGCTGTAGGTGACGTAGTGCGTGCGGCAGGGCGCGCAGTAGGCGGACTCTCTATAGGTACATACACCCTCTACCACTGACTCACTTCTTGTCGTTCTCGGTGACGTGTCGCGAGTGCGTGTGCAGGTGCGCCTGCAGTCCGCTGTAGGTGACGTAGTGCGTGCGGCAGGGCGCGCAGTAGGCGGACTCTCTATAGGTACATACACCCTCTACCACTGACTCACTTCTTGTCGTTCTCGGTGACGTGTCGCGAGTGCGTGTGCAGGTGCGCCTGCAGTCCGCTGTAGGTGACGTAGTGCGTGCGGCAGGGCGCGCAGTAGGCGGACTCTCTATAGGTACATACACCCTCTACCACTGACTCACTTCTTGTCGTTCTCGGTGACGTGTCGCGAGTGCGTGTGCAGGTGCGCCTGCAGTCCGCTGTAGGTGACGTAGTGCGTGCGGCAGGGCGCGCAGTAGGCGGACTCTCTATAGGTACATACACCCTCTACCACTGACTCACTTCTTGTCGTTCTCGGTGACGTGTCGCGAGTGCGTGTGCAGGTGCGCCTGCAGTCCGCTGTAGGTGACGTAGTGCGTGCGGCAGGGCGCGCAGTAGGCGGACTCTCTATAGGTACATACACCCTCTACCACTGACTCACTTCTTGTCGTTCTCGGTGACGTGTCGCGAGTGCGTGTGCAGGTGCGCCTGCAGTCCGCTGTAGGTGACGTAGTGCGTGCGGCAGGGCGCGCAGTAGGCGGACTCTCTATAGGTACATACACCCTCTACCACTGACTCACTTCTTGTCGTTCTCGGTGACGTGTCGCGAGTGCGTGTGCAGGTGCGCCTGCAGTCCGCTGTAGGTGACGTAGTGCGTGCGGCAGGGCGCGCAGTAGGCGGACTCTCTATAGGTACATACACCCTCTACCACTGACTCACTTCTTGTCGTTCTCGGTGACGTGTCGCGAGTGCGTGTGCAGGTGCGCCTGCAGTCCGCTGTAGGTGACGTAGTGCGTGCGGCAGGGCGCGCAGTAGGCGGACTCTCTATAGGTACATACACCCTCTACCACTGACTCACTTCTTGTCGTTCTCGGTGACGTGTCGCGAGTGCGTGTGCAGGTGCGCCTGCAGTCCGCTGTAGGTGACGTAGTGCGTGCGGCAGGGCGCGCAGTAGGCGGACTCTCTATAGGTACATACACCCTCTACCACTGACTCACTTCTTGTCGTTCTCGGTGACGTGTCGCGAGTGCGTGTGCAGGTGCGCCTGCAGTCCGCTGTAGGTGACGTAGTGCGTGCGGCAGGGCGTGCAGTAGGCGGACTCTCTATAGGTACATACACCCTCTACCACTGACTCACTTCTTGTCGTTCTCGGTGACGTGTCGCGAGTGCGTGTGCAGGTGCGCCTGCAGTCCGCTGTAGGTGACGTAGTGCGTGCGGCAGGGCGCGCAGTAGGCGGACTCTCTATAGGTACATACACCCTCTACCACTGACTCACTTCTTGTCGTTCTCGGTGACGTGTCGCGAGTGCGTGTGCAGGTGCGCCTGCAGTCCGCTGTAGGTGACGTAGTGCGTGCGGCAGGGCGCGCAGTAGGCGGACTCTCTATAGGTACATACACCCTCTACCACTGACTCACTTCTTGTCGTTCTCGGTGACGTGTCGCGAGTGCGTGTGCAGGTGCGCCTGCAGTCCGCTGTAGGTGACGTAGTGCGTGCGGCAGGGCGCGCAGTAGGCGGGCGGCGCGGCGGCGTGCGGGCCGGTGCGCAGGTGCGCCAGCAGGCCGCCCTTCGAGCGGTAAGACTTGCCGCACGGCGCGCAGCGGTACTCGCGGGACGACTGCTTGTGCACTGTGCTGAGCACACTCATATTATTAGAACTAGCTTTTACTCGCGGCTCCATACGCGTGGATGTCGATTATCGCGACCAAACATAGCCTAGGTGTTAATCCAGGGTGTCAGCTAAGTCCATACCAAATTTTATTCAAATCACTTCAGCCGTTTAGGCGTGAAAGACTAACAAACATCCATCCATTTATTCTAACAACTTTCGCGTTTATAATATTAGTAGGATAGAAATGCCATGTGAGCGGAAAATGCGTGCTAACTTTTTAAGCAATTGCTGTCTTATGAGACAGGAACTTACGAACACTTACTCGATACTTTTAGGACTAGTCTAAATATATATAGGTATAACTCAAAGGTGAATGACTGACTGACTGACGTAGTGATCTATCAACGCACAGCCCAAACCACTGGACGGATCGGGCTGAAATTTGGCATGCAAGTAGAAGTTAGGATGTAGGCATCCGCTAAGAAAGGATTTTTGGTAACTAAAGGGGTACTTAAGGGGTAAAATAAGGGATGGAAGTTTGTATGAAAGTCCGTCATTTTCAGAGCTAGAGGCACTAAATTTCATAAACCTGTATCTTTAAAAAAATAAATGAACACGTGTATCAGCGTTTTTCAAAATGTTACTACTAAGAGGGTAAAATATGTGATAAACTTTTGTATGGAAAGTTCGTCATTTTCAAAGTTAGAAGCATGAAACTTCGTACACCTATGTCTTTTTAGAAATATTTTGTCGCGATAAGTGAAATCCACGCGGGCAAAGCAGCGTGCAAAAGCTAGTTTGTAATAAAATGCTTAGATTTAAAAAGTGCCATTTTGTACTATTTCTAACCACAGAATAAAAAAATATTGATATCGGCTGGCTGAATAGAGCTAATCCATTGAGATTGGCACCTATTGGTGCGATTAAAAAATAAACTGTGAAATAATGAAATTTCATAAATTTTTATTGCTCTAGCTAGAGCATTAAAGACTCGCTTTGTACTGAGTTTTTAGTGTGATTGTGATGAAATTAAAGCATAGTCGGAAGAAAAGTAATTTATATTACCCTCGTGCCTCTTAGATTAGATGTAAATCAGGCACTCGGTCCAATAATAAATGACTTTGTGCTCGTTGCAATAATCTACTATTATGTGGTAGGTACTGACATACGCTTGCTATAGTGTTTCATCCCCTGGGTTATCGCCCAGAAAAAGGATACTTCTCTATAAATGACGCAACAAACACTAAACTTACTACATGTGACTCCGCAGGCTGTGAGCGGTGACGAACGTGCTCCCACAGATGGTGCACTCCTGCTTCTTTTTGTGCTTCTCCATGTGATAGCGGTATGTGCGGTTTACTCTGCGAACGAAATAAACGTGTTAAGTTATTATATGTAGTTACTGTGCTAAATGGCCGATGCGCGTGGTTGTACCGCCTGCCGCACTCCACACAGTAGACATAGCTACTCACTTAGTGGTGAACCAGCAGTGGGGGCACGTGTACTCGCGCTGTACGGACAAGCAAGCCGGCAGGTGCTTCTCGTCGTAGTGCTGGATGGCCAACTGCACGTGGCTGTTCTTGGTCTGCAATCCACACAGTAGATATAGCTACTCACGTAGTAGTGAACTCGCAGTGGGGACACGTGTACCCGCGCTGCAGGGACGAGCCGACCGGCAGGTGCTTCTCGTCGTAGTGTTGGATGGCCGACTGCACGTGGTTGTACCGCCTGCCGTACTACACACAGTAGACATAGCTACTCACGTAGTGGTGAAACCGCAGTGGGGGCACGTGTACCCGCGCTGCAGAGACGAGCCGGCCGGCAGGTGCTTCTCATCGTAGTGTTGGATGGCTGACTGCACGTGGTTGTACAGCCTGCCGCACTGCACACAGTAGACATAGCTACTCACGTAGTAGTGAACCCGCAGTGGGGGCACGTGTACCCGCGCTGCAGGGACGAGCCGGCCGGCAGGTGCTTCTCGTCGTAGTGTTGGATTGCTGACGGCACGTGGTTGTACCGCCTGCCGCACTCCACACACTCCGACCTAGAAATATTGAGCTTATGCTAACAGATACCCAAGGATCCGTGGATCGCGTGGATGTAGGTTTTCGTGACTTTGGATGGCCAATATCTTCGGTTCTGCTCAACCGCTTGAGATCAAGCTTAGGTAAGATTTTAAGTCTGACCAAGATCTTTCCAACAATAATAACGAAAAAGAAATCAAACATAAATCTATTGCGACGTAAGCGTCGCGTTGTCATGTTTAATTTTAGAGTTACAAATAATGCAATCAAAGTCTTAAATTAAATGGCATTTTGTAAATTGAATGAAAGGGTGTAATTCATTCAATTTTTTTTATCGTGCGAAAAATCTCCACGGATACCACCCCCACGGAGCCGGTGGAGGCGGTTATGTCGGACTCGAACCGACTAAAACGCACGCCGTCTTGGGTCCTTGGCTGCCGGAGGTGAGATTGCCAAAAGCATATCTCTCGCACCCCGGCAGACCCAGGACCATCTCTTTCGAGATGGCCCCCTTCGGGTTGTGGGGACCAAAATGTCCCCATCTAGCCCCGGTTACGGGGAGGCGCACTTTGCGCCGCCGCCGCGGCCTGCTTCTGCTAGGGTGACAGGCGACTCCACCGGTCACCCCCAGGCCAGCGCTCATGGAGGACGGAGGTCGTTCTGCGACCTCCGACGTCCGGTTCGCCTTCGCTCTGCACGGGCTTCCCGGGCCCGGAGTCTGGTCCGGACCCGACCGGCCGCCTCCTTCTCGAGCATTACTTGCTCGCAGAAGGAGGCGGCCGCACCCCAAGCGTTTGCGCATCGTACCATCGCTGTGAGCAATGTGACGAGTGTGAGGACTCCCACCCCTAGAGCCGCCACTAGGACCCGCCTCGGCGTGTCCCATGCCGGGCACTCGGTCAGCGTGTGCAGCTCTGTGTCCTCGCTCGCATCACAGTGATGGCACTCGGACGTTGGCTCCTTCCGGATCCGACACAGGTAACTCCCGAAACACCCGTGTCCGGTAATCACCTGCGTCAGCCGGTACGAGAGGCTGCCGTGTGGCCTCTCTAGCCACTCCTCCATGATGGGTCTTACCGCCGCTATTACGGCGTGTACGATAAAGTCTAAGGCGCCATTACACGGTAAGTTTTACTGTCCGTTTGACTATAGTCACGGCCGTGATTAACAAATAACCTAAGACCTATATCGTCTGAAGCGGTGACTGATGGTTGCATGAAGTATTTCGGTTATAACCATCATTCAAACGTAATTCATGACTGATGGTATGACGTGTAATGGATGTCTAAAACTTAATGACAAAAATTTTAGTGTCTGTGTCTTTATTTATTTTATTTTATTTTATTTGGAAAACAAACAGTATCTTATAACTAAGCTGACAGCTGATTGGTTAACTTAAAACCATATATGAGTTTTCGCATATACATATTTAGTGCTTGCCCGAAGGTACAGTCACAATTCGAAATTTCAGATACAGTCAGAGAACCGACTCAAACCACCTCCCAGAGACAAAGCGACTATAGGAGGGTGGACTTGTGTTAAAGAGATCAAGTTCAGGGTGATTTCCTAATTTATTGACTGTGGTTTTTAATTTAGCAGAACCGAAGGTCTGGTATAGCAACCCGATGTTATTGGAACTAATTATTTGGAGGGAGACTTGATCCTCACCTCTTGAAGTGCCTCTTCTCGTGCACGTTGTAAGCATTCTTGGAGTTCAACACAGACTTGCAGATGCCGCATTGGTAACTTTTCTTGGTCTGCAATTAAAGAGCATACTGACAGAAGGATCAATGTAACAATTTTTCACAAGAGGTGTAGGCAACGGTGTCGCAAGTTCAATGATTTCGTCCCACCTCAAAAAATACCTACCACGAAAAATGTACAACGTTTTTAGAAGTATTCACTTTCGAATGTCTTACCATCGTATGTCTCTGTTTCATGTGCGTCTTCCAAGTGATTTCGTGATCGAACGCGACGATGCAGTCCTCACACTTGTACGGTAACCTCGTGTACTTCGGTGCCTTCGCCATGGCAACTCTTTCTTCTCTCAACTCCTCTAACGAGAGCATCACGACTCTAATCTTCCCTTCATAGTTATTCTTATGATGCTCTCTCTTTTTCTTCTTCGCTGGAGATACACTCTCCACCGCTTCGCAGTCAGTACCATCATTATCGCACTCGATTTTAATTTCGGTGCTCAAGTTGGTGTCGGTGACTTCAATTTCAGAGATTTCAGAAATGTCTGGTTTGATATTAATTTCAGTATTCAAAGCGGTTTCGGTGACTTCGATTCCTTCGATTTTAGAAATATCTGGTTTGATTTCAATCTCCGGTATCGTGGAGATTATATTTTGTGCGAGCGTTTTTTGCAAGTTATGTAGTCTGTTAACTGTCGGGGTGTGACTCTAGAAATGATAATATTTGGTAAGTATACTTCGTTTTAAGTTTGGAACAAGTAGTTGGAGCGCTAAAAGTCCAACAACTGGTCTAACTGCAATACTTCGATATCGCCTTTGGGTTGTGGAGGTCAAATGGCAGGTGCTTTACGGAAAATATTGAAATTCAGCCGTGCAGCAGACTCGCAGTTAGCCTGGAAAAAGCGAATCTGTCGGAGAGAGCAGTCGTCTACCCAAGTGCGACCGGGCTCGGTCGGCGAGAGATGTCGTGCGGTGTTCCGCAGGGATCGGTCCTGGGACCGCTACTGTGGAACATCGGTTACGACTGGGTGCTTCGCGGTGAGCTCGTGGACGGTGCCGCCGTCACGTGTTATGCGGATGACACGCTGGGGACGGTGTGCGGGGCTACATACCGCGAAGCGACCCCGAAGGCCACGACCGCGGTTGCCCAAGTCGTGGAGCGGATCCGGCGGCTGGGTCTCGAGGTGGCTCTGCATAAAACCGAGGGCCGAGGCTCTGCATAATTCCAGCCTCATAGTGGGAGACATTTCCATCGGTATCAAGCCCCAGATGAAATATCTGGGGCTCGTGCTAGACGGCCGGTGGAACTTCGGGGAGCATCTCCGAAGACTGGCCCCCAAATTGAAGGACATTTCCGAGACTTTGCCTTTAGCTTAACATCAGGCGAGGTGAAGTGAAATTGACGTGTCCTGTATAAAAAAAAAAAAAAAAAAAAACGCAGCTGCCGCTTTGGGGCGGCAGCTGCCCAACATGAGGGGGCCTGATGACTCCTGCAGGAGACTCTACGCGGGAGTAGTGCGGTCCATGGCCCTATATGGGTGCCCAATATGGGCGGACACCCTGACGGTCCACAATGCGCGTCTGCTGCGTGGGCCGCAGCGTGCAATGGCCAGCAGGGCCATTAGGGGGTACCGCACGAAATCCCTGGAGGCGGCGAGTCTCCTTGCCGGATCCCTACCGTGGAACCTGGATGCGAGAGCCCTTTCGATGCTATATCGGTATCGAAAGGAGGCGCGGGAGCGGGGACGGGAACCCGAGCCCGAAGAAATTCGGGCCGTGAGGTCTCAGCTCCACAGGGACATGGTAGCGGAATGGGAGCTACGACTTGGGCGACCAAGCGCAGGGCACGCCGTAACAGCGGCGGTAAGACCCATCATGGAGGATTGGCTTGAGAGGCCACACGGCAGCCTCTCGTACCGGCTGACGCAGGTGATTACCGGACACGGGTGTTTCGGGAGTTACCTGTGTCGGATCCGGAAGGAGCCAACGTCCGAGTGCCATCACTGTGATGCGAGTGAGGACACGGAGCTGCACACGCTGACCGAGTGCCCGGCGTGGGACACGCCGAGGCGGGTCCTAGTGGCGGCTCTGGGGGTGGGAGTCCTCACACTCGCCACGTTTCTCACAGCGATGGTAAGATGCGCGAACGCTTGGGGTGCGGCTGCCTCCTTCTGCGAGCAAGTAATGCTCGAGAAGGAGGCGGCCGGTCGGGTCCGGACTAGACTCCGGGCCCGAGAAGCCCGCGCAGAGCGAAGGCGAACCGGACGTCGGAGGTCGCAGAACGACCTCCGTCCTCCATGAGCGCTGGCCTGGGGGTGACCGGTGGAGCCGCCTGTCACCCTAGCAGAAGCAGGCCGCGGCGGCGGCGCAAAATGCGCCTCCCCGTAACCGGGGCAAGATGGGGACACAGTGGTCCCCACAACCCGAAGGGGGCCATCTCGAAGGAGATGGTCCTGGATCTGCCGGGGTGCGAGAGATATGCTTTTGGCAATCTCACCTCCGGCAACCAAAGACCCAAGACGGCGTGCGTTTTTGTCGGTTCGAGTCCGACATAACCGCCTTCACCTCCTCCGTGGGGGTGGTATCCGTGGGGATTTTTCGCACGATAAAAAAAAAAAGCCTGGAAAAAGCGAAGGCGAGTTTCGAAAATGATGACGATTTTAATGCTTACAAAACAGTAAAAGTAATGAATATATTCGCAGTATTTTAGCCAACGTCAAAAATGAAATAGCTTTGAATACAAACTTTTTTAGTAAGCAGTGAGAACGTATCCATGACTTGTGTTTGGAAAGCATCAATTTTCTTGAGGAAGTTGTGGCATAGGAGGCACACGTGTGCGTCTTGAAGACTAGACTGAAAAAAAAAAGAAATACTTAATCAATCAGACTAAGGTCACTTCATTCATAGCTTAATCTTCGCGTTCGGTAAATTACATCGAAAGGAGGTGGTCCCACTGGTTTTATAGTATTTCATGGATCTAAGTGTCTCCAAATACTAGAAAAGTGTGTCACGAGACCAAAATGAGAGAACAGAGAACGAAGAGAAGACTGTATGTAGGTAACATAACATAACATAAACTCGTACCCTGTACCCCTCGTAACCTGTATTCCCCGAAGGAGTAGGCAGAGGTGCTCGCACCCACATTTCGCCAGTTTATGTTTAGGTCCCAATATAATAGGTGGCGAGCCTATTGCCATTAATAGGGCACTTATAAACCTACGATAAATACACACATGACTTCGAAAAGCATCGAAAAGTCATAGGTGTCATACCCGAGACCTCATCCCAGCAGTCCATTACCCATACCACTAGGCAAAGGCAGATGTAGGTATGTGGTCGAAACCGGCAGTGTTATCTAATAGGGAGATTTCGATGCATCGTTTTCTTTTCCTTCATCTTCTCGTGTCAATGATTCACTGTTGACACTGATTCCTGAATAAAATTGTGCAATTTCAACCGCGGGTCAACCGGATCACAGCTCAAAAATAACCGTAAAATTCTCCCCTTTTATAAACCACTGTAAGTAATAGGATCTATGCAGGTTATCGCAAGTTTAGACCCTGGGCTTTTCGTCTGAAAATGAGGTCTCTTTTTTGTTTGAGCATCAGAATAAGACGTAAATATAAATAGATTGAATAAAAACCGTCCAAGTGCGATTCGGACTCTCCCATGAAGGGTTCCGTAGCAGCAAGTAACATTATGTAATATATAACATAAAAGTTCTTGTAGTTCCTAATTATTTTTTTATTTTTGAGTTAATTTTTTTTTAAGTTTTTTTTTTATTCCATACTAATATTAATATAATACTAATATAATATACTAGGTATAAGTTTATTTGCAGGAAATAAACTTATAGTAAATTAATCAAAGGCGAAAATTGCGGTTTATGACTTATTAAAAAAAACTACTTACTAGATCTCGTTCAAACCAATTTTCGTTGATAGTTTGCATGGCAATGTACATCATATGCCTACATACATATTTTTCTTTAGATTTACCTATCATTCTCTTATTTCAGAAGTTAGAGGAGGGGGGGACACACATTTTTCTACTTTGGAAGTGCCTCTCGCGCAAAATATTCAGTTTAGAAAAAAAAATATGTTACAAAAGTCAATAGCATTTTTGAAGACGATACCTCTCACGTATGGGTTTGCTGAAAAAATATATTTATCTTTCAGTTATAATATATATATATAATATTGTAATAGGTACTGTATGATAATATAATATATATAAAAAAAGCAAAAAAGTTTGAGGGTCCCCATACCTAGGTATGGGGACCCCAAACTTTTTTGCTTTTTTTCAATTTTTGTGTGAAATTCTTAATGCAGTTCACAGAATACATCTACTTACCAAGTTTCAACAGAAATATTTATAGTTATATTTTTATAACATAACATAACATAACATAAACTCACGCCTGTATTCCCCTAAGGGGTAGGCAGAGGTGCTAGCACCCACATTTCGCCAGTTTATGTTTAGGTCCCAATGTAATAGGTGGCGAGCCTATTGCCATTAACCGGGCAATTATAAACCTGCGATAAATACACACATAACTTCAAAAAGTATCGAAAAGTCATTGGTGTGTGCCATGGTAAACCTGGGATCGAACCCGAGACCTCGTCTCAGCAGTCCATTACCCATACCACACTTTTATAGTTTCGGAGAAAAGTGGCTGTGACAAACGGACGGACAGACAGACAGGGTTCCGTTTTTGCCATTTGGCTATGGAACCCTAAAAAGCTATGTGATGGGTTTGAAATATGAAGAGGCATAATTTTACGAAATTTCGTTAAGTAAATGAAAGAGGTTTTGTGCCAAAAAACTCAAAAAGCCCTGTTTTCCAATTAGCTCGAAAACTGTAAGTTAATGTAAAAACGGTTAAGACATAAGTTGTAGACCTTGTTACCTACAACTTTGTATTTGACTTTCGATAGTTTCACGGCAAATCATGAAACACCCTTTATCACGCTTAAAATGCACGCCATTTCAACCCCGTACTTCAAAGCAATTTTGATTTATTTTTCCCAGTGTTTTAAACATATTTCCAACAGGCTGTTATTAACTCCTTGGTATTTCTATGTGCGCTGGGTCTAATAATGGTGTCATTAATTAAAAGATTTCACTATTTCCCGCTAGATGGCGTATAAATATAAATTATTATTAAGTTGTGAACTAGCTGTTGTCTGCGCCTATGTGCTTTCCCAAGTCCGTATCTGTGTACTACTAATTTCATCAGCACCGGTTCAGGTTGTTTAGGTATGGAAGCGTAACAGACAGACATTACTTTCGCGTTCATAGTTCATAATGTTAGTGGATGAAAAAATAAAAACAAGCGGCCATCTTGCAGGATGCCAACTCTAAACGTCACTTCTGTAGTTATGAGTTACTGACATACATAGCTCTATAATCGCTTTATAATCCGATACGTCAAGACTTAAAATACATATTTACCAATAATTGGTTGACACACTTGATACTCCTCAAGAATTTTGTGTGATTACATGTGTTAATATCAATCAATGGAGCATTTTGTGATGAACAACACACGCACATTTTGACGACTGTAGTAGCGCTTGGGTTATAATCATGGTCCAGAGGATTTGAGACTTTTGAGACAACGTAATAGGAATAATGGGATGCCATTTCTCAAGTATATTATAAACGACCAATTCTCAGAACGATGTCAGACTATAACACAGTACAAGACAGTATTGAAACAGAAATGTCATGTTTCATTTCATCTGTCACTGTCACTGCTGAGTGCTGAGCATAGACATTAGACATAGTAAATGTGCTGGGTACGCTATTTCGCCAGTGCTGCCAATCAGAAAATGTATTACTTATGAAAAGAATAATATATACATACTTCAACAAAAGTATTTTTGTAAGTTATAGGTATAATAGGTAAAACTACTAAAAGTAAATAGTGAAATCAAACTGAATGAAATACAGAAATGATGTCAAATATTAAAAAAACCAGGGATGGACAAAGTACGGCCCGCGGGCCAGCTCCGGCCCGCGAAATAATTTAATCCGGCCCGCCGACGATTTTTCGACATGTACCTATGGTATATGGCCCGCGATAATTTATTTTGACGAGCCAGAAATATAAAGTCAATTCTGGTCTCAGAGTAGCTGCTTGAAAGCCGCCTCAACCTCGCACTGCTCGAAAATGCGAATGAGAAGCCGAGGCGGAAGCTAGTGGCCGCCCTAGGAATCACAGTTCTCTTGCTCGCTGCCTTGTTCACGGTGAATGATGCGCCGCCACCTCCTTCTGCGAGCAAATAATGCTTGTTGTAGTTGTAGAGTGGGTACGGAGGAGATTCTTCAATCGCACTGATAAAACTTCTCGCGGGGATGGTGTGATAATTCAGACCCTCCTCTGAAATTTCTTCATATTTAAAACACAAAAATATATATACCTACATATTTAATGGGGGCTCCCATACAATAAACGTGGTTTTCTACAGTATTTTTGCTCTATATTAATATTGGCAACAGATAAACTTGTGGAGTTTATATGTTGGGGTTTACAGCCTCTGTGGTGTGGCGGTAGTACACAAGTACGCGACTGCCACGCAGGAGGCACGGGTTCGATTCCCGCTCAGTGCAAATATTTGTATGCATTTATATGGCTATTTGCATTGGTCTGGGTGTTTCTATGTATAATATGTATATATTTACAAAAAAAAGTATCTAAGTATGTTTATCCGTATTCTAGATTCCATAACACGAGCTAATTAAGCTTACCATGGGTCTAGATAGCGTTGTGTAGATGTTGTGGAATATTTATTTATTTATTATTATTTATTTATTATATTATGTAAATACACTAGAAGGTGCGTGTTTGCGTCACTACGGGCACGTGCCGGTTACGTCCCCACTGGAAGCCTCCGTGTCTTCCACACGTAGACGCTAGTAAGTCTTGTGTACATAGATAACAGTCAGTACGGAACCCTACGTGTACGAGTCCGACCCGCACTTGGACAAATTATTTTCTGTGGCTGGTCACACCTGTAAGTAAACGTCAAATCAAATCAAAAGCAAAGCACGTCCTCGTCAAACGTCAATCAAACGATCATCACACAAATCAATAATTTCATCAAAATAAATAAAATAATCACTGAAAATGGATATAAAAATGAAAAGCGAGCAGATAAATACGCTGTGCCACGGATGTCTATCTGTAGACCGAATAGTCCACCGCATTAGCAGAGAAATCAGTGAAATGTTCTATGGACTTAGAAATGATACACAAAGTAAAAGAAAAAATCGCGTAAGTTACATTATTTATTTTTTATTAATATTTAGACCATAGATGTTCATATCATTATACCCAGCCAACCCAAAAGGAAAACTTTTTTAAATCACTATCTATTATAAATACAAATAAATAAAATTGGAGTAACTGCTTGTAATGTTATACAGCTTCAAAAAACGTAATTTCAAAAAATTTGCTATTTGCAACGGGTAATCTCCAAAGCGGCTGGGCCAATTTTGAGTATTTTGACAGGATTTTTACTATAGATAACTATAACCTGGGTTACCTTTATTTTATAAAATTATTGAACTGCTGGCCTCAAAAAAATTAACCCAGATGTTAGTCTACAGTCTAAACAGATGAAGTCACTGGCACAACTGGTTAAAATAATAAAGGACAACCCCAACTCTCATACAATCTTGGGCCCGCATGTACAGGGTTGAAAATTAGGCAATATTTAGACCATCTAAGGACATTTTGTTTGCCTAATTTTCACGACGATTCACAATGGCCAAGTTTGTTAAATCGAGCATTGTTCATAGGTTTTTAGGTTATGTTGTAATACATAATGCGGTCAAACAGCGTCTTATGTTGTGTTGTGTGTGATAGCTACACAAGTTATTCGCGTATCGCTTTTATTTGTAAGTAGGTTAGCAGGTTTTATTAGTATAGAAAAGGGCAGGTCATTAATATTTTTAGTCATTAATGTGGAATGGTCAACTATATGCTAAATAATAAAACTGATATGTCGAAGCAAAGACATGCTTTAGCTACTTTTTTGTTGCACGATATTAAACCTTATAGTTTTATGATATGCAACTGTCATTTACTCTAAAGGTGGTAAAGCAATCCTTCCCTACCCTCACTTCAGACGGCAACATCTGAGTGACATTCTTTTGCTATGGTTACCACTTTCCACAAGGCTGTATACATACTTGTTTGCTGTAATAATATAGAATTAATTATATAAGTAGGTAATAAAATAAAACAACATTATTTTAAAGATTATTTTATTTAAAAACAGTACTTTAATCTATATCCCGGGTATCTTCCTATTTGGCTTTAGAAATGCTTACACTAGGACTTAGGTCTTTCCTCCCCTTTTTAAGCATCATCATAGTTTATTAAAATATTGTCAAGAAACTGTGCAGGAGGTGTTATATTGTCTTGGAACCGTGCCCAACCAAGATACCATATTACACTCATTATGTGGGCACAGCACCCGACTGTTCTCTAACCTACAAAACAATTACAGCAATGCTGTAATATAGCATTCCTCCCGCTCAAAGAACTGTCAACTAATATATATACGTAATAAGTTCTACTACTTATATGCCTGGACTTTATTTTTCCTCTTAACAACCAAGTCGTTTGAGATATTGACAGTTCTTGTAGGAGGTCTCTATCCACCTCTCTGCACACTTCAATGACATACAGAATACACACTTTTCTGTGCCCCACTGCTGATCTTGCTGGTCTGTTCTCATCCAAACATGCACATTGAGCTTGAATCCAGCAAGATTCGCAAATGATGTCATTTGCATTCACCTTAAACAGAGATCATGTTATAAGCACTGAATATTCCATTAGTCATCGCTAGTTCTTCATGAACGTTACACATATCAGTCAAAATACATTGTCATATACAAAAGTTGGCATAATTATCTACGGGATTAGGTAGACTCGTAGTAATTTCTATTCTATAGCAGCTATCACACAGCTTGTTAACGTTAAAATTATAATAACAATTTCAAAAGAGCGAGAAATAACGAATAGGTACTTACTATTTGTGGTGCGACCCATTCACGTATACAAGCTAGTATCCCTGCATCGTTCAATAAATGTCTGCCTATAATATTGCACCGATCGGTAGCGATTCCACAATTCACACAGAGACTCATTGTGATAGCTTTCAGCCGATGTGGTAAAGTCTAGTCCAGTTTTAAAGCCAAGGTCAACAAATGTAGCAAATAACGGTGTCCGGTAATCAAGCAAGGGTCAATTAGTTCGAAAATCATATACAATAATTCACAGAGTAAAAGCAGCAAAACACAATGATCTCAAGGAGCCGAAAGGAAAGCGAATGCGACATTTTCAATGACAGGAGTGAAAATGACATATGAAGTTACAGATTATTAAGAATTCTATATGATCGATTATTTACATAGACTTTGAATAAACTACGATTATTTACAATCGATATTGTGACTTCCATTATGAAAGAGACAGGAGTCTTTCTGATTAGTAAACTGAATAACGAAAATAAAGATGCTACATAGATATTTTGAAATCATTTAATAAAGCCACGAATTTTAAATTCATAGTTATTAGTGTTATCAATTTGATTTCATAATCGAATCGATAAAGCAAGCATAATCATAGCGCATTTACGAAGATCGGATTAAGTATTACATTCAACGTTTACGAAGCTTGTTGATTAATGAAAATCACATTTTTAAACTTTTGTCGCGCTTGGCCATTGCTGATTGTAATGAAGTCTAAACAAAATTATAACACAAAATAGACGAATTTTTTGAGGTAGGTTTGATGTCTGTACACTCAGGCCCAAAACGGGGTATCTCCTTTCTTGTCACATTTTTAGAGCCCCCTAATATCCTGATTGTCCCCCTGAATGTGGCAGGCAATTTACTGACATGGCTAAAGTGGCTCTCGTAGAATTTCTTTAAAAACTTGACATTGGTGTCTCACCATTCATAATTTAATAATACATTTTACTTACATATTTATTTATTCAATATATATAAAAATAACTCGAGTTTTCCTTCCTGACGCTATAACTTCAGAACGCACTAACCGATTTTGCTAATTTTGGTCTTGTCTTATTTGTGGAAGTCCAGGGAAGGTTTGTACGTTGAGAAAAATTCAAATAATTGCCGGGAACCGACATCCACGCGAGCGGAGCCGCGGGCAAAAGCTAGTTCAATATATATTTTATTGTACGCTAATTACAATATTCACGGTATGGAAATTAGGAAGACAAGATACAAAGGGTGACGTTATCGCTTGACACAATTCCTGCCAGGCAATTTTTTTCAAAATTGTGGCAATTTGTTGCAGAACTCAATAAGAAGGAGAAGCTTACATTTTTAGATAATTGGAGAACTGTTATCAATTGTTTTGGTTATGTATTATGGAAATTGACTTGTTAACCTATTATTGTCCTATATCCATTTTACTATAATATTGTTGTTTGTCATTTTGCAGCCGGAACTTGTACTCTGTTGGGAGTGTGTGGCGTTTCTGAAGAAATTGAAGATGTTTAAAGCGAGAATCAAAACAGCACAATGCTTACTGATGCAGTACATGAAATGTCATTGTACAAATGTAAGACATATTTTATGTAGCTTGTTTCTTTTATATCTAAGCGTCGGTAGCTTTTAAAGAGCCTGCCTTATGATCGAGAGGTCCTGGGATCTAATCCTGGCCTTTACACTACCGACGTGAACCCACTCCTAACACAAGCAATTTAGTTTTGTTGGAGGGGTTGAGGGAATACTAGTAACTTCGATTCTAATATTCTTTAAAAAACATGTCTGTTCCAAATTTCTTCTGGACTGTTTCAGCGCTTTTAGCAGTAGTGGTATGATTGAGTAACACAGTTTTTTCACACATTCTTACTAGTACTGCCAGTGGGGACCCCACTTGACCGGCTGATCACCCTTATGTGTGGGGCCATTTCACCCATTACCCCCCATAACAACTATCATACATGTTCGTATGGCAACTAGGACCCATGGCTTAACATGCTCGACAAAGCACGGCCGGACTAGTAGTTCGTTCATACGAACCATCGGAACCTATGAATAATCTAATTCTGTCAGTAGACAGTTTCACTATCGCTCTAAAGATGTAAGAGGTATAAGGAAAGGTTTGGATTTGTCTAGGTCCAGTACCTTAATGGTAAAAGCATTCTCCCTGTAAGGTACGATTGGATCTGAGAGGCCTACTAAAAATACTTTTCCTATCTTATTAGTTTTTTTATTTTTTAGGATCCCGTTCCAAGCCTTAACAGCTTATCATCGTTAGATAAATTACACATCAACACATTTGATTATGAGTTTGATGAAGAAAAAACTGTATTTGAAACTCAAGATGAGAAAAATGATATACCATATGACAATAAGGAATTAATAGATGTACATCAAACGGAAAATTTAATGTCAGAAGAATTACTAACAGATATAAAAGTAGAATATGATGATACCATAAAAGAAGAATACAACAGTAGTAATGATAACGAGTCAGATTACTATGAGCCTGTACTTAAATTTGAGGTTGATGATTCTGAAGATAAACCTAAACGCTCTACAGCTAAAAAATATACTCGTAGCTCATACCAAAAATGTGCAACAATCACAAGAAGAAAGGATATTGGCAAGAAGACTTGTCTGCAGTTTGCAGAATCTGTATCGTTAGATCAGAAAGAGTATGAGAAAGTGTTGAAACGAGACAGGACTCGTTACAAGTACCATAGGATGCCGTTTAAGTGTGACGAGTGCAGAGATGGGTATTTAAAAAAACTTGATTTACAGCGGCATAAGAGTCTTTGTCACAGTAACGTGGTAATTATTTTTATATACACATAGTCTGACCAAGTCAAACTGCTAAAAAACCTGACCGCAAAGTAAAAAAATACAATTTAAAAGCAAACAAAATTAATTATATAAAATAAGAAACCTGACTGATGCTGAGAAGATTTTTTTTTTTCTTTATTTAAGGACTTTATACAATAAGTATATGTCGCCCTGCTAGTACATATTGTATTATCTTTACAAAACAAGTATTAAAAACTAAAACATTAAGTAGGTACTAAAGAAAGCATTCTATATAAATAGAATGCTTCCTCCGAATTAGGAGTGGTCAGTATTCTGTGGAAGGCACCTATGTCTGACTTGTTTACCTCTAAGTCTACCATCAGTTGGTCTCTTCCATGCTGAGAAGATTGAAACAAGTTTGATAGCAGGCAGTACCCATAATTTTTTTTCCGGTTTATGATTTACAAATGGTTACCGCCTGATGTCAAACTTGTTTCGATTTTGTAAGCATCGGTCGGCTTTCATCCATACTAATATTATTCCATACTAATATTATAAATGCGAAAGTAACTCTGTCTGTCTTTCTGTACGTTACGCTTTCACGCCTAAACCACTAAACCGATTTTGATGAAATTTGGTATAGGGGTAGATTAAACGTTGAGAAAGGACATAGGCTATGTTTTGTCGCGATAACCGACATCCACGCGGGTGGAGCCGCGGGCAAAAGCTAGTATTTTTAATAATTAATTGTATTTGCTTTTCAGTGGTATTCGTACTTTGTAGTTTGCAGTCGGGTCTTAATTAAAGTTTTTTTTTTTTTTTTTATTTCAGTTAACATTCCCATACAAATGTGCAGATTGTCCCACTATGGTGCTGTCACTGGAACAGCAAGAGCAGCACTGGACAGCGGCCCACTCTAAACAGTACAAGTGCACGATATGTTCCGAGGTGCACCAATCAGCCTATGAAATTAAAAAACATATAATAATGAAACATCGCAAGAATTACACCTGCAATGAGTGTGGCTTCAACTGTGGGTATGTATTGTTACTATTAGTATAGACTGGTTAGTGGTTATACACCAAATAGAACAAAAAAAAAAAATGAAGACTGCAGCGTCCCCAGTGGGCTACGGGGTCACCATAACACCTATCTAAGAACATGCACCAATCAAACCCAAACCAATAATTGAAAACTACATCAAAATTGGACTAGTATTTTTGGAGAAAATTGGCAACATTGATTTGCATTAAAAATGCTTGCGCCCCCTGTTGAGTTGTCATTGTAACACCTATCTAAGAACATGCTCCAATTAAATCCGAACCCAAAACTGAAAACTGCATCAAAATTGGATTGGTAGTTTCGGAGAAAATGGCAACATGGATTTGCACAAACAAACACACAAACATCCTCTCACCCCAAACGAATATACGGTCTCCGTTCCGTCGTGGGTAAAAATAACACTAACCAATAACAATACGCGTCTTTTGTATGGCACTCATGCAAATCTATACAGAACCAACAGTCAAATTTCTTATTCCAACCACTTTCCTTCCCTTCACAAGCTATAATCTCAAAACTACGTGACGGCCCCATGGCACTACCTAACGACACTACTGATGTGTCAAGGGTAATATTCAAGGACACCACTGGTAGTGTGAAATTTAAACTTAAATCATAAAGTGTAATCATAACTTTAATCAGTAAAAATTACTTGGACGTCAGCCATATTGGATTTAAATGACGTGACTATTTTATTCGTATTCCTGTCAGCAAACCCTTTCATTTGATACCCATATCATGGGGGTGGATTTCAAACAGCCAGTCCGCCATCTTGGGGAGACAGCCATATTGGATTTGTAATGACGTTTCTTAGCTAGTCATGTATTGTCATCAGAACTCAGAGCGTGTGCAAAATTTCATCCTAATCGAAGACCGGGAAGTGGGTCAAATTAAAATTCCAAGATTTTCTTACATACATAGTTACAAGTGTAGCTAATAAAAGCGTGTTAAAAATCATATTATATAAATACATTTTTAATTATTTTTTTCTGTTATTTTAGAAGTCTACATGAGTTCCGGAGACACTACCAGACGACGCACGAGA
Organism: Eilema sororculum; assembly: GCA_914829495.1. Classification (NCBI taxonomy): domain Eukaryota; kingdom Metazoa; phylum Arthropoda; class Insecta; order Lepidoptera; family Erebidae; genus Eilema; species Eilema sororculum. The sequence goes on from OU618559.1 coordinate 7,954,388, forward strand.
GAGTTATTTGCGACTACTGCAACGCGGTGTTTACGAAAAAAAAAAGCTTGATAGTGCACATGCAGTGAGTATGACTTGAATAGGTTTCATGTGACATTTTACAACACTTTTATATAACAAACTAAAGCTATAAGTGACTGAATTAATAATATTGATACTGTATGTTCCATTTAATGATTAGTCGGCCTTTTTGAGGGCTCCAACTACCCGTAACGACTGCCATAGATGTTCGTATGGGACCGACAGTTTAATGTGTTATCCAAGGCACGGATATACCTATCACCTATATTAAATCTATGTAATATAGGTATTGTGCTGTAAAACTTCAAGAAATCCTTCTTAGTAGATGCTAACACCACCGGTGGTGTCAACCGTATTTTGTTAGTAGTAATTTGTAATTAATTGTAGGTCTTTTTAAGTTCTTGTCCGTGTTTGTTTCATTTCAATTACGAAAGATAGCCTTGACACTACCGGTGGTGTTATGAGGGTAGAATAATTAAAGAAATATTTCCAGTGTGTAGGTCTAGGGGTTTAGGTTCTGCATTAATGAATCAGTCAGTCAGGACAAGTAATTTTCAATGTACAGAAACTTGGCCAATTTCACAAAACTGTTTGAATGAATTTTTTATAGCATTTATTATGCTAATTTTAAGTTCGAAAAACATCGGAAAAAATGAAATGCTTGCTCACGACCTTCCCCTTACAGGGGGAATGCTCTTCCAACTGAGCTATTGAGCCACACCGTCTTTAAGGGCGACGAAACATGGCCAAAGACCGGCGTTATCGCTGAATGGAATGTAACTTTGTCTAGAGACCCAGGTAAAGTTATCTTGGGACACGATCTTGGTGAACACACTTAACATTACCCCGTACTTTATCACCACCAGGTTCCTCCATATCCCGGCATTCTGCAGCAAATGCAACCGCACATACGCCAACCATAAAACCTTCAAGTACCACAACCAAGTGACGCATCCTGAGCTGAACGAGGCCACAGAGATACGCAAGGAGCTGTCGTACTGCGTGGAGTGTGACAAGCAGTACCCGAACGAGCGAAAGTACAAGCTGCATCTGAAGCATTCTGTCAGGCACACCAAGCAGAAGATAGTTAGGTACTTTTTTTATTTTTTATACAGGACACGTCAATTTGACTTCACCTCGCCTGATGTTAAGTTAAAGGCAAAGTCTTGGAAAGAGGGTCACCATCGTAAACATGTCCACTCAACGCCATAAGTTGATTAACACTAAAATATTTTACAAATCTTTTTTATATTGGAATGCATCTGTCTATAGTAAATGTAGTGTTATGATTCCCAGAAGACAAACTTAATTTACATATTCAATGTTTTTTTTTCACAATTTTATGTAAGGTTAAGGGACCACAGTGTTCAATAAATTAGAATTTTTTAAGCTACTTTTGTATTTGACTGTACTATGTTAACAGTGGTGGCACTCAGCTGGAAGGCCTCATTAGATGCCTTTTCATGCCCCGTTTAAAGGACCTGGGACTGTAGGAAGAAGGAAACACGTGAGCTGGCAGTGAGTTCCAGGGTTCAATGGTTCAATCTTCTGCATCTTAAGTTTGCAGGCTGCATCGATATCGGTCCATCATCGTCTTCTTATCGGTTGGAGTGTGACAACCAGTACCCTAGCGAGTACATACGAGTACCGGGGAAATCCGAAAGATGTCGTAAGAGGCGACCAGCTGAAAAATTCACGCAGACGATATCACTACGAGAGAAGGAATACTCGAAATAAAACCCTGTACGAACCCGTCTGGCCAGCGTGGAAACATTAGGCATAAGCCTCCCAACATTGAGAGAGGCCTATGTGCAGCTTTGGACTGCGATAGACTATTTAATTGAGCTATTTAAACATCTGCGGTAGCCTAGTGGTATGGGTAATGGACTGCTGAGACGAGGTCTCGGGTTCGATCCCAGATTCACTATGGCACACACCAATTACTTTTTGATGCTTTTCAAAGTTATGTGTGTATTTATCGCAGGTTTATAAGTGCCCGGTTAATGGCAATAGGCTCGCCACCTATTACATTGGGACCTAAACATAAACTGGCGAAATGTGGGTGCTAGCACCTCTGCCTACCCCTTCGGGGAATACAGGCGTGAGTTTATGTTATGTTATGCTCACCGTCACCACGATGGCAGTGATCTTAAAACCTACCTATTGCTATTTTGAGTGTGCTGTATACCATAAATTTCCTTCTCAGAGTGCCGTGTCCTGAGTGCGGCAAGATCTTCACTAGAACCAGCTTCATGAACAATCATTACAGATTGGTGCACCTGAAGGTTACCAAGCACCATTGCGACCCATGTGATAAGGTACTTGCATATTCTTTCTTTTTTTATTGTGCGAAAAATCCCCACAGATACCACACCCCCCCGGAGCCGGTGGAGGTGGTTATGTCGGACTCGAACCGACTAAAACGCACGCCGTCTTGGGTCTTTGGTTTGAGGTGAGATTGCCGAAAGCATATCTCTCGCAACCCGACAGACAAGGTACTTGCACTTGATATACATCTCGTCCAATCGGTTGGGTAATCACCCAACTTTAAAAAGGCTTTCAAGTGAACCCCACACCTAAAACAGCTTGTAGTAATTTTACCCCCTCCCCATTGATCAGATATTTCGTACACACCTTTACATTACAAATATAAACTCTGAATTCAACATGTCAATAAATATCGGATAATATGTTATTTTGACAAGTGCTTAAAATGGGTCTCAGGAAGCCGGGCTCTATGTAAATGGTATGCTACGATAGAAATGAAGTGGAGACTAAAGTTTTATCTATTTTTACCCACGACAGAACGGAGACGGTATGTGTTTGGGGTGGAGGATGTTTGTGTGTTTGTTTGTACAAATCTATGTTGTCATTTTCTCCGAAACTACCAATCCAATATCGATGCAGTTTTCAGTTATGGGTTCGGCTTTAATTGGAGCATGTTCTTAGATAGGTGTTACAATGACAACTCAACAGGGGGCGCTACAACAAGCATTTTCTTCAAATTTTTTTTTTGCAAATACCAATAATTAAACCGATTTTGATGCAGTTTTTAATTATTGGTTTGGGTTTGATTGGTGCATGTTCTTAGATAGGTGTTACGGTGACAACCCACTAGGAGGCGCTGCAGTAAACATGTTTTGAATTATTTTTTATACGTCGTGGGGTTTTTATTTTTTTATTTTATTACTTGTACCTATATGATTGCAGTACTACACGACGGGTTACGGACTTCGCCAGCACATTGAGAGAGTTCACAAGAAGATCGCACTACCCAAGGACAAAATGTGTGACCTCTGCGGACGAGGGTTTGCAGTAAGTATACTGTACAGAAACACCATATTGTGAACTGTAGTTTCCCCAACGATGATTTATTTAGCTAGTGTTGCAATCCTAACGACACTACTTGGGGTGTGGAGGGCCCTACCAAACTATAATTTATTGGTCGCTTGTGTTGCAACCCTAGCGACACTACTTGGGGTGTGGAGGGCCCTACCAAACTATAATTTATTGGTCGCTTGTGTTGCAACCCTAGCGACACTACTTGGGGTGTGGAGGGCCCTACCAAACTATAATTTATTGGTCGCTAGTGTTGCAACCCTAACGACACTACTTGGGGTGTGGAGAGCCCTACCAAACCATAATTTATTGGTCGCTAGTGTTGCAACCCTAGCGACACTACTTTTGGTGTGGAGCGTCCTACTAAACTATAATTTATTGGTCGCTAGTGTTGTAACCTTAGCGACAGCACTTGGGGTGTGGAAGGCCCTATCAAACTATGATTTGTTGTTCTCTTGTGTTGTAACCTTAGCGACACCACTTGGTGTGTGGAGGGTTCTACCAAACCATAATTTATTGGTCGCTAGTGTTGCAATCCTAGCGACACTACTTGGGGTGTGGAGGGTCCTACCAAACTATAATTTATTGGTCACTAGTGTTGCAACCCTAGCGACACTACTTGGGGTATGGAGGGCTCTACCAAAGAATGATTTGTTGTTCGCTAGTGTTGTAACCTTAGCGACACTACTTGGGGTGTGGAGGGTCCTACCAAACTATAATTTATTGGTCACTAGTGTTGCAACCCTAGCGACACTACTTGGGGTGTGGAGGGCTCTACCAAAGAATGATTTGTTGTTCGCTAGTGTTGTAACCTTAGCGACACTACTTGGGGTGTGGAGGGTCCTACCAAACTATAATTTATTGGTCACTAGTGTTGCAACCCTAGCGACACTACTTGGGGTGTGGAGGGCTCTACCAAAGAATGATTTGTTGTTCGCTAGTGTTGTAACCTTAGCGACACTACTTGGGGTGTGGAGGGTCCTACCAAACTATAATTTATTGGTCACTAGTGTTGCAACCCTAGCGACACTACTTGGGGTGTGGAGGGCTCTACCAAAGAATGATTTGTTGTTCGCTAGTGTTGTAACCTTAGCGACACTACTTGGGGTGTGGAGGGCCCTAACAAACTATAATTTATTGGTCGCTTCTATTGCAACCGTAGCGACACTACTTGGGGTGTGGAGGGCCCTACCAAACTATAATTTATTGGCCGCTTGTGTTGCAACCTTAGCGACACTACTTGTAATGTGGAGGGCCCTAACACACTATGATTTGTTGGTCTATAGTTCGTTCACGTTAAAAATGCAGTGAGTTATCAGTGGTTAAGGTATATTCACAGAGGTGTTAAAATTCAAACAAATTATATATTCAATATTACTCTATTTTTTAAATTTAAATCAGTTAACACAAATAACAGGACACAACCGTTGCGTTTGAAGCAATGTCTTCATCTGGACACTATAAACTTGGCATTGTAATTTGCAAAGATTTGATTGTTGGGTTAGGTTAGGTTATTCACTGCATTCTTAACGCGAACGCTATAGTGTTGCAATCCTTGCGTCACTATTTGGGGTGTAAGGTTTTTAAGGGGTAATAATTATTTACAGTCAAACAAAGTATTAATAAACCACCGGCGCACACACACGGGCGAGCGGCCTTACAAGTGTCAGTACTGTCCCGCGGCCTTCGCGCAGCGTACCGCCATGAAGACTCACGAGAAGTCGCAGCACAAGAACTTGGACCTGTCCGGGCTGCCGACCGGACCGTGTGAGGGCCCCACCAGGACCCTCGGGGCCCTGCCAACGGCCACCGCCGGCCGGTACGCCTGCTGAAGAGGTTCCTATCAATGAAAAACAAAATCTACGGTTGTGATACGTAATTAATTATACACACTGATTTTTACAGTCGTTTCGGAGCGAAAAATTTCGGACACTGTTTCAATAGCAAAATCGTGTGGTGAAAGTATTAATTAAGCGAAACAATTTTTTTAATAATGATTGGAAATAATGTGTAGGTGATCAGAAAATGTATGGGTGTTAAAAAAATGATTTCATTAAATTCATCTCTACCGAAATCTTTCGCTTCGAAAACACTATAAAATCACCCGGTATGTACCTACAATCCATACTAATATTATAAATGCGAAAGTAATTCTGTCTGTCTGTCCGTCTGTCTGTCTGTCTGTATGTTACGCTTTCACGCCTAAACCACTGAACCGATTTTGATGAAATTTGGTTTATCCTCCTGAGACCCCCGGTATCACCTATGATACTTGCAGAAAAAAAAATATTTTGGCGCCATTTAGCGACATATGTCCAAATTTCATATCGAATTATAAACTAGACGAGTTTATCAGTCGCCGAAAGATGGGTTTACTTCGATTGCATAATTTTCACTGCAGTTTGTGGTCATTCAAACTAAATTATTTTGACAAGCACCGATATGGCGCGAAATCAACAAGGTAAATATTATTTTTATCAGTGTTGTTGGTCTTTTTTTTATTGTTTAAAATAGTTAAGAAGTGGATTGTGTACAGTGAGTAAAAATAGTGGTAAATTCTTAATCCTTAATTGATTAAATAAGTGATTTTTTTCACATATTATAGATGATACTTTGGGCACTCAACACATAAAAAAATGCTTTAAATTTCAGGTTTGAGCTGTCATCAAATATCAGAATTCCTAGTGAATCTTGATGTTTCTGATTATGAAGATGTTATGATGATGAATTGGATGAAGATTTGTTGGATAGGGCCGATATTGACGAAGATGTGGTACCTCGTGAATCCGAAAGCGAGTGTGATGAGTCGGATGAGGAGTTCCTTTCTACTTTAGCTCACTCATGTCAAGACCCTGGTTTTAGGAGAGCTACCAATCGACCTTTGACATGGAACCGCTCAGATGACTTCGATAACACGCCGAATTTCGATCCACCGTTAGTAGAACAACCTATACTCAGAAGTTCTCATGAGTACTTCTACCTACATTTTTATATATTCATCCTACATTTTTTGATTTAATTTCAAATTGTACTTTAACTACCGTCGCTCGAAGTGGTAAGTCACTAAATACGACATCTGAAGAGATAAAATCCTTCGTGGGATGCTCAATCGCGATAGGTATTCTGGGTCTTCCAAGAATCAGGAAGTCCCAGTCTGGATCGCCTTACCCGTAATAGCCCACATCTAAGTCCATTACCATTAAGTCATGCAGAACAAGAAGAAGCTTTACCCATCTCCTCTACAAGGAAGCGTAGGCTTGTGGAACCTATCTCTCACGTTTCCAAAAGATTAAAAGAAGCTCAACATTTACCTGTTTGCGTAAAAGGTAACCAAAATAATGGATCTAAGTGTCGAATGAAGGGTTGCAATGGCCTTACTTTTGTAAAATGTTCCACTTGTAACATTTATTTGTGTTTTAATGTCAATAGAAATTGTTATTACGAATTTCATGTAACTGAAAATGATTAAAAATAATGCCGAATACATTTCAGAAAAGGTCACGATTTAGTTTCATTCAGACCCATAGTATCATCTGTGATACCCCCTATTTTAGGACTCGGGTGGGGGTAGGATTTTTTTTATTATTTTTCCCGTAATATATATGTTGAAAATAATCCCTATGCTGAAAATTTACTTGATACTACAAAATTTGGTAGCCTGGGTCTCAGGAGGATAGGGGTAGATTAGACCATGAGAAAGGACATAGGCTATGTTTGGTCGCGATAACCGACATCCACGCGGGCGGAGCCGCGGGCAAAAGCTAGTGTTGTATATTATAAGGTTGTCTTCATTAGAACCACGCACATCTAAATCTGTAAGTTATGATTTGGCACCCTCATAATGAACATGTAAACTATTATAAATTTATTTTTACTTACACAGTAAAAATAAATTTATAATAGTTTAAAAAACTAAAAAACACGCTTTTAGCACGCACTAAAAATTAATTTTTTTTTGTATTCCTGTCAGCAAACCCTTTCAGTTGATACTCATATCATGGGGGTGGATTTCAGACAGCTAGTCCCCCATCTTGGGGAGGCCGCCATATTGGATTTGTAATGACGTTTCTTAGCTAGTCATGTATTGTCATGAGAACTCAGAGCGTGAGCAAAATTTCATCCTAATCGAAGACCGGGAAGTGAGTCAAATTAAGATTCCAAGATTTTCTTACACACATAGTTACAAGTGAAGCCAATAAAAGCGTGTTAAAAAACCTGTGACTAAACCACTGCTTACATATTTCATTGATTACTGATGTTAAATAAATTGTGTAATATAATAACATCCCTTTACTGTTGATTGTCCTCTTCAGACAATGGCGTACAATTAAAAAATAAACAGAGGGAGTTTCAGAGTTATTGCGCGGGCGCAACTGTGAACCACGTAAGAATTTGTAATGTAGGTACATAATATCTAGACTAGATGTTCCAAAGGAATAAATATAAGTGTTAAGTTAACATCTAAAGTTTTATTTCTATTTCCACTACTAGCCTATGCCCGCTTGGAATGTGCCGAAATGAAAATCTGTTGCCAAATATATATTGGTTATTATCTGCTGAATAGGGTTATCAATTCAATCCGCTGGAAATCTGGCGAAATGTGGGTGCTTGCACCTCTGCCTACCCCTTCGGGGAATACAGGTGTGAGTTTATGTTATGTTCAATCCGGATCTCTTTTTAGGCCAAATGGCAAAAACTTAACCCTTAGGGCCGGCGCCCATTATCGGCATCGGCGATCTTCAGGATTTTATTTTTTTGCCAAGCATAACAGATCTTATCACTATCAACATAAAATTGAAATTTCAATGACGATCGTCGACTATCGTCGTCGGCATCGATCGGCATTCTGCAGCGGTATGGTTAGCAGTTAAAGTTCAATCTTATGCCTATAACAATAAGATCTATTGTTACACGACAAATACAAATCCTCATGCTTGCCGATGCCGACACTGGGCGCCGGCCCTAATAGATTCGTCAGTCGTCCGTATGTCACAGCACCTTTTCTCCGAAACTATAAGGCCTATTCTGTTGAAACTTGGTAAGTAGATGTATTCTGTGAACCGCATTAAGAATTTCACACAAAAATAGAAAAACAGCAATAAATTTTGAGGGCCCCATAGAACTGAAAGTCAAAAATTTTTTCGTCGAGCCCATACGTGTGGGGTAGGTACCTATAGATAGGTCTTTAATGCTAATGAGGTTTCTAACATCATTTCTTTCTAAACTGAATAGTGTGCGCGAGCGACACTTCCAAAATAAAAAAAACGTATCCCTCCCCATCTAACTTCTAAAATAAGAGAATGATAAATCAAAAAATATATATATGATGTACATTGCTATGCAAACTTCCACCGAAAATTGGCTTGAACGAGATCTAGTAAGAAGTTTTTTTAAATTGAAGGAATTTTTACAGCATTAAGTATTATAGCCGAATTGGTCAGGCATTCCCCCTGTAAGGGAAAGACTGCGGGTTCGAGTCCCGCCCGAGAAGATTCTTTTTCCCTATGTATTCGAAGTTTTTTTTAATATGTCATAAACCGCAATTTTCGCTATGTTACTTGCTGCTACGGAACCCTTCATGGGCGAGTCCGACTCGCACTTGGCCGGCTTTTTTTGTGTTGCGTTACTTGTAAATTATCATAATGTATGAAAACAGGGGGCCCGCCGAGGGGATGTTTTCGATAACTCTTTCAGAAACTTATTATTTTCGTTTTATTTTTAAGAAAATATTTTTTATGTAATTTTATGACAAGCTTTTTATTCGGCAGTGTGCTGACTATGAAATAATACAAGATCACTACCACATCTCATCCGGAGGGTGTGGTAAGGGTAAGAGGTGACTAACGCAAAAATACGCAGAGGATATCACTGCTCAAAGTGAAACCCTACCGTTTAGCCAGCGTAGAAACAGTAGAACAAAGCCTCCCAACATTGGAAGACCTGAGATCCTCAATTTTGAAGATAATTTGCATACACGTTTAATTTGGATTACAATGCATTCATAGGTCTGATGATGGCGTAGGAGGGTGGGCAAAGCAACTCCTAAATTAAATACGATAAACCTAGGCTTTCTTTTGTCCTAACCAACTCTGGTGTTGCAAGGTATTCAGGGTCAGATGGTGGCCATACGATCGCTCGCTCGCTATTCAGGGTCTGAAGATAGATACTAGTTATGAAGGGAATTTCTGAACTATAGACTATTTTTACCCGACTACGGCGAAGCCAAAAGGAGGGTTATGATTTTGACAGGCTATGTATGTATGTATGTATGTATGTATGTATGTATGTATGTATGTATGTATGTATGTATGTATGTATATATGTTCATTTGTTCCCTCATAGCACCTCAACTACTGATTAGAACTGGACATATGAGGTATCGTTGCAAGCGGCTTGATCGTCCGATGGTTATAGGCTATATGACTATGTTAAAAAATAAATTTGAGATAAATATGCCGTGTTTGGTATCAAATGAAAGGGCTTAATAAGCACATTTCAAATATGTATAAATTATTAGCTTTACCTTGCCCCAAAATAATATAAATAAAAAATAAAGTTTAAAACTAAAACCCGACTACCGAAAAATCACGCTCTAAAAGTAACAAACAAGAAAATAGCCGTGGTCGTATGCCACTTAACTCTGACAAAACAATATATTCTAGGGAGAAGTGGCATACGACCACGGCTATTTTCTTGTTTGTTACTTTTAGAGCGTGATTTTTCGGTAGTCGGGTTTTAGTTTTAAACTTTATTTTTTATTTTGTTGAGTGTTGGATTCATTAAAATTAAAAAAACATTATTACTGAAAATTAAAATGGATACAAAAATAAAATGCGAGCAGATACTATGCCACGGATGTTTGACTGAAGACCAAATAGTCCACTGCATTAGTGGAGACATCAGTGAAATGTTCTATGGACTTAGAAATGATACGCAATAAAAATCGTGTAAGATAATTTATTTTGGCTTTAATGTAGAGTGGCTGATCGTCTTCAAGAAGAATGCTTCCACTAGAGCCTCGTCAGCAGGTGTACCGACGAGCAGTGGGACTTGATAGGGCCCCGGAGGATTTGGTGGGGCCCCGGGGGTCTTGGTGGGGCCCCCACACAGTCCTGTCTGTTGACTGCCCCGGTCCACGTTCTTGTGCTGCGATTTCTCGTGAGTTTTCATGGGGGTCTTTTGAGCGAAGGCCGCGGGACAGTACTGACACTTGTAAGGCCGCTCGCCCGTGTGCGTGCGCCGGTGACTTATTAGTATTTTCTTTGCCTGTAAGTAAGTCCAAATTGAGAAACCCCTTTTAGTGGCAGACAAGCACTCGGTCCACCTGAGGAAAGTGGTTTTTTTTTTATCGTGCGATAAATCCCCACGGATACCACCCCCACGGAGCCGGTGGAGGTGGTTATGTCGGACTCGAACCGACTAAAACGCACGCCGTCTTGGGTCCTTGGTTGCCGGAGGTGAGATTGCCAAAAGCATATCTCTCGCACCCCGGCAGACCCAGGACCATCTCTTTCGAGATGGCCCCCTTCGAGTTGTGGGGACCGCAGGGTCCCCATCTAGCCCCGGTTACGGGGAGGCGCACTTTGCGCCGCCGCCGCGGCCTGCTTCTGCTAGGGTGACAGGCGGCTCCACCGGTCACCCCCAGGCCAGCGCTCATGGAGGACGGAGGTCGTTCTGCGACCTCCGACGTCCGGTTCGCCTTCGCTCTTCGCGGGCTTCCCGGGCCCGGAGTCTAGTCCGGACCCGACCGGCCGCCTCCTTCTCGAGCATTACTTGCTCGCAGAAGGAGGCTGAGGAAAGTGGTTACCGTGGCTTATGGATGTATGTAGCCCCGGGGGCGCTATACTCGTGCTGCCGACCCTGAAGAAACCTCTTAATGCCTTTTTTGTAGAACTCCATATTATACGAAAATAGCCTGAACTGTTTCGAGAAAAGGATGGTACGATCGTGCTGTTTTTTTTTCTTGCTCGCCTTGGGGGGAGGGGGAGGGGTGTAATAGCTGCGTTCCCGGTAGAGTAGAATAGGGCCACACCATCTCTGCCTATGGGTGTCGTAAAAGGCGACTAACGGATGGGCATTGGGCTGTTCTTCAACCGACAGTAAACGTTCAGCCCATGACTAATTGCCCGCGAATAGGCTCGCCCTTTATAACGTGGGACGGAAAATCGTAGTTTGGGGAAGTGTGGGTGTTAATAGATAGATAGATAGATAAATCTTTATTGTACACCAGTAATACAGTAAATGTATGGACAATACATGACATTATGTTGTACAAATGGCGGCCTTATCGCTAAGAGCGATCTCTTACAGGCAACCTTAGATAGACCATTTTCCTCTTACAGGCAACCTTAGATAGACCATTTTCCTCTTACAGGCAACCTTAGATAGACCATTTTCTTCTTACAATTACAGGCGTGAGTGTATTATACAGGGTGATTTTATAGTGGTTTCGGATAAAAAGAATTTGGGCACAGTTTTGAAGGCAAAATCATCTGGATCATCTGGATCAATTTAATGTTGTCATTTAGGTAGTCAGTTAAATCATAGTAGCATTTATTAATTAATATGTATTTTAAATGTCTCTTAAAGTTATCCACTTTCATTATTCACTACAAAAAAACAGTAGGTAACACTAATATGTATCGTCCTATTAAAACCACTGCAAACAATTAACTTTCGACAAAGAACCTCCTAGCTAGAATCCCATAGGTACACTATAAAAAAAAATCTTTCGCCAAATTAATACTGCCAGATAATTTTGCTATCTAAATTGTGCCCAAACTGTTTTTATCCAAAACGACTACAAAATCACCCTGTATATGTATATGCCCTGAGGAGGGCCAGACCGTAAGGGATGGCCCTGGGTCAGCCGGGGTGCGAGGGATATGTCTATGACAACCTCACCTCCGGCCTAGCACCAAGACCCACAGTCGGCGTGCGGTTTTAGTCGGTTCGAGTCCGACATAACCTCCCCTTCCGGCTCCGGCAGGGGGGGTATCCGAGGGGATTTCCGCACGGAAAAAAAAACAAAAAAAGGTATTTGGTGTTTGGTACTCACTGAAAACGCTCGTCCACAGATGTCACACACTTTGTTCTTGGGATGGGCGATCTTTTTATGAAATCTGTCAATGTGCTCGCGAAGACCGCCTTTTGTCGAGTAGCACTGGAATCATAAATGTATCCTACTAATATTATAAACGCGAAAGTTTGTGAGTATGGATGGATGTTTGTTACTCTTTCACGTAAAAACTACTGAATGGATTTTCATGAAACTTTACAATAATATAGCTTATACATTAGAATAACACATAGGCTGTATATCATCACGCTACTACTCAAGGGAACGGAGCCGCGATCATTAATGTCAACAAATTGTCGTGTTTTTCTACGCCACTCTAATTTAGGCTACTCGAAATACTAATTGAATGAATTTTACAGCATTAAAATCTGCGGTAGCCTAGTGGTATGGGTAATGGACTGCTGAGACGAGGTCTCGGGTTCGATCCCAGGTTTACCATGGCACACACCAATGACTTTTCGATGCTTTTCGAAGTTATGCGTGTATTTATCGCAGGTTTATAAGTGCCCGGTTAATGGCAATAGGCTCGCCACCTATTACATTGGGACCTAAACATAAACTGGCGAAATGTGGATGCTAGCACCTCTGCCTACCCCTTCGGGGAATACAGGCGTGAGTTTATGTTATGTTATGTTTAAGTATGCTAACTATACAAATCGAAGTCAAGGCATTCCCCCTGTAAGGGAATGACTGCAGGTTCGAGTCCCACCCGAAATGATTCTTCTTTTTTTCCCTATGTATTCTATTCGAAAAGAAATACTAATCCAGATGATTTCGCGGACACCAGCTAGCTGCTCATAATTTTGTAAATGTTCGGGACTTATCACGATAATATCGTAGAAGAAATTAAGCCTAGTTCGCACTGCTTTAGTAATTTAGTAGAGTAGCATGTAATTTAGCGGCTAAACTACTCGCTACTACACAGAAATAGTTCGCATTACGGTTTAGTACAGTACACAAATGAGTGGTGTTGTGCATGACGAACCGGCGGCGGCCACTAATGAACTCGACTAAATCAACAAGTTCGGACTTGTTCAGCCGGTGAACCAGTGAGCACGGATGCGTGGTTGGAGTCGCTACTCGTCCGAAATAAATAGAGTAAAATAGATCGACTCGACTAAATCATTTACTAAATTACTCGACATTTTTTTTGTAGTCTTTTTTTTTAATAAACGACACGCTTAAGGCAAAGTCTCAGGAAGAGGGTCACCATCGTAAACATGTATCATGTTAATAGTGGTGGCACTCAGCTTGACGGCCTCATTAGATGCCTTTTCACGCCCCGCTTAAAGTTCGCACATATTTAGCTACTAAATTACTCGCTACTCTACTAAATTACTAGCCTAGTACGAACTAGGCTTAGGCTCTGGGAAGGGAATCTGGCGGCAGTCGCCTCCGAGAAGTCAAATCAAGGGCTACAATGGCGGAGAGGGCGATGTATAACAAGTACAGTACCTTATCACATTGGTCGCAATGGTGCTTGCTAATCTTCAGGTGCATAAACCTTTGGTGGGCTTTTATGTTGCATTTGCTGATCATCTTGCCGCAGTCGGGACACGGCACTCTGGAAAAGTAAACTTATGATATACAGCGCTCGAAAACAGACCTTATTTAAATGGCGATAGGTCTTAAGATCACTTCTCAGTGAGCGCCAGCCTGGTGGTGACGCGCGGGAATATTGGTTGATAGGAGAATCAAGAATCAAAGAATCAATTTAATTTATTCAGTTTAGGCACATAAAGAGCACATATGAACGTCAGAATTTTACATTGAAGAATGGAATGTCAAGAATAATAAAATATGTAAATCATTTGAAAATGATTCTTTCGCTAGTTCGGTAGGTTGGTTCTACTGAGAAGAGACCATCAAGAAACTCAGTGAACTCGATTATTAAATATGCTTTTATTTATAACAAATTTATACAATGCGAGCAAGAGATTTAATTAGGGTGTCCATGCGTCTTTACCATTTAAGTATTCGTCCAGTTTTCATTAACCTTTTTTCAATAAGCAATTTTTCACTTCAATTTTAAATGTATTAAGTGGCATGTCAATCAGGAGAATTAGGAATGCTCAAAATTCAGTGGTTTGATCATTCCCACCGTGGAGAACCAGACCGTAAGAGACATGGGTCAGCCGGTGCGAGGGGACCCTCATTCGGCGTGCGGTTTTAGTCGGTTCGAGTCCGACATAACCTCCCCTTCCGGCTCTGGCGAGGGAGGTATCCGTGGGGATTTCCGCACGAAAAAAAAGCCTGATAATTCCCTCTGTCTGAGCTTTTCAAGTTTTCCAAATTAAAACTTAAATGAATGCAGAAAACTGAAGAAATTAAATTACCTACTTGGCTCTTTTTTCCTTGGCGTGCACAGATGATGTCAGATGTTGCTGGTACTTGAGTTGTGACCTGAACTGCTTGTTGCACTCGACGCAGTACGGCAGCTCCTCGCGAGGCTGCGAGCCGCCCAGCTCGGGGTGTGTCGCGTCCTGGTGAGCCTTGAAGCTCTTACCGTTGGCGTATGAGCGCTTACATATGTCGCAGTACATCGGGGTATGGTACCGCCTAAGGGTGAGAAGGGGCTTAGACCATATACTGTGCAGATGCCACCGCTAACTAGCTTAATCAGCCGTTCAATTAGGCTAGGCTGTTCACTAAACGGAGCCATTCGATGAACGGCCTGAACGATATTCAGCCGTAACGTTTATTAAAACACTAGCTTTTGCCCGCAACTTCGTTCGCGTTAAGTTTGGAATAGAAAGGTATAGGATACACTGCTCTTGTTCCCGCGAACCAGATAAAGTTCCTTAAAGTTTTTGTGAGCCCGTACATCATGCAAATGTACCAGGGTCACAAAAATATTGATCCCGTTACCGGGACCCACAGTACACAGCTACCTATACCCCGGATAAAATAATGGTCAAACGGGATGAAAAGTATCTTGGGTCCGTCTCCTGGTTCTAAGCTACATCTCCACCAATTTTCAGCCAAATCGGTGCAGCCGTTCTTGAGTTATAAATAGTGTAACTAACACGACTTTCTTTTATATATATAGATTTTTAATAACCTGGCTGACTAATGCTTAGCCCATTCGTAATAAGTCACGGCCCCGAAATATGACAGAAAATAACAAACATACATCTCGAGGGCGAAGGCAGAGGTATATTAACACCCACATATTTTCGTCATTAGTCATAGGTTAGGTTAGTAAATTAGTGATAGGTTTATTGAGAAAGCTGCGCAATCCGACTTGGATAGGTTAGGTTAGAAGGTTAATGCGGAACCATGCTGAAATGAATTATTTTGCCTAGTCTAGCTGTTTGATTAAATGGCTAAACAAGTAATTAAACGACATCGACCCAAGCCATTTGCCTAGCCGTTTAATCAAAAAGCTGCACCTCATTCAGACCGTTAAATGATCGGCGCCGTTTAGTAAAGAGCCTAGACAGTTAATTGAATGGCTGATTCAAGATAGTTCGCTGCGACATCTTCACTACATCATGATGTTTTGGTCACGTGACATGTTTTTTCGGCGTATTCATTGGTTGTAAATAATTATAATACAGTTGGTAATAAAAAAGATTGTAAAATCTCACATGAGACCTTGTTAAGTCATACTCACTGTATGTGTGATGTCAAGGTTCTTTTTTTCATGAACTCTTTGTTGCAGTAGCCGCAAATAACTTTTTCATGCGTCATCTGGTAGTGTCTCCGGAATTCCATTATACTCCTGCAGTAATTGATAGGATACTTTAAAAAAACCGGTCATCCGGTCACCGGTGTGTATCATATTGTGATCGGTCTTGTGAGGTCGCGACACAGAGTGGTAATTATATCCAAAAAAGTGAATCGCTCAAGCGAAACTCGAATCCGTGACCTTTCCCTGGGGAAATGCTCTGACTACTGAGCTACCGAGCTTCGCCTGAATAAATTGAAATTTTCCTTTACACATGGTCTTTAGAGTCTGATACCTTCACGCATTCCTAATAAAAATGTCTTGACAAACAGATATTTATTTTAATGTGGGTTATATTTACAGTTTTCATTTCTTTACTTGTAATGAAACCTTGCTTCTTGCCAATAACAAAAACAATACATACCCACACTCAAAGTCACACTCATTGCAGCTGTAATTTCTGCGATGGTTCATATTTAAATGTTTTTTAATTTCATCGGCCGACTGGTGCACCTCGGTACATATCATGCACTTGTACTGTTTAGAGTGGGCCGCTGCCCAGTGTTGCTCTTGCTGTTCCAGTGACGTCACCATCATAGGACAATCTGCGCATTTGTATGGAAATATTGACTGAAAAGAAAGACAAAACAATTGTAAATTGGATTAATTAGATAAAAAATCAAGTCATGATTCAGAAATGAAAAAAAATCATGATTAAAATTTTAAAGCACTTATATATTCGATTACATCAGGAAAAACTTTCACTACACAAAAAGTCACTGGTTCAAGCCCGCCTGAGCGATTTTTTCCTTGTGTACATAATTGAATTTTAAAAAATTATATAGATACTTGTCTGTTTTTGTTGCAATGAAAGCAATAACTATTCAACGAATTTCGATGCTCAGTCAAATCAAAATACGTGGTTAAAGATGTCATCGGACTATTTGGATATCTATATCCATACTAATTTTATAAATGTGAAAGTAACTCTGTCTGTCTGCCTGTATGTTTAGCTTTCACGTCTAAACCACTGAACCGGTTTTGATGAAATTTGGTATAGGGGTAGATTAGACCATGAGAAAGGACATAGGCTATGTTTTGTCGCGATAACCGACATCCACGCGGGCGCAGCCGCAGGCAAAAGCTAGTAAAAAGAATTACCTCATTACTGTGACAAATAATATTATGTCGCTGTAAGTCCAATTTTTTTAAATACCCTGCTTGACACTCCTCACACTTAAATGGCATCTTAGAGTACCCATAACGAGTCTCATCTCGTTTCAACACTTTCTCATACTCTTTCTGATCTAACGATATAAGTTCGGTAAACTGCAAATAACTTCTCTTCCAAATATCTTTTCTTACCGTCACTGTTGCAAACTTTTGATAGTATTTTAGGGTATTTGTAACTGATGACCAAGAAGGGAAATCTTTTTTTAAATATTTTTTGGGTCTAGAAAATTTGCCTTCAGACTTTTCAACATTAAATTTAGGTACAAATTCATAATCCAAATCGTTATTGTTACTGCTGTTGTATTCTTCTTTTAAATTATCATCATTTTCTTCTTTTATACTATCATCATATTCTACTTTTATATCTATTAGTAAGTCTTCTGCCGGTAAATTTACATTTTGATGTACATCTACTAATTTCTTACTGTCATATTCAATTGGTACATCAATCTTCTCATGGTAATTTTCAATTTCTACACATGCAGGCTTCTCTTCTTCTTTAAACTCATAATCAAACGTGTCGATATGTAATTTATTTAGTGACGATAAGCTGTTGAGCATTGGATTCGGTTCCTAAAATATAAATTTAAGTAGTTTAAAAATAAGTTTCTCAGTCATTCTGGTATAGTGAATATTATTATCATATAGGATAAGCCTTACATTTGTACAATAACATTTCATGCACTGCATCAGTAAGCATTGTGCTGTTTTGATCCTTGCTTTAAACATCTTCAATTTCTTCAGAAACGCCACACACTCCCAACAGAGTGCAAGTTCCAGCTGCAAAAGCACATACAACAATATCATAGCAACAGATAATGTACAATGGGACAAACGGTTTTCAATGAACAATTAATACCCCAAAATCAACTCGGCCATTATAGAAAATTAACAATATTTTATTACCCATGACGGAACGGAGACGGTATATGCGTTTGGGGTGAGAGGAGGTTTGTGTGTTTGTTTGTGCAAATCCATGTTGCCATTTTCTCCGAAACTACCAATCCAATTTTGTTGCAGTTTTCAGTTTTGGGTTTGGCTTTAGTTGGAGCTTGTTCTTAGATAGGTGTTACAATGACAAGTCAACAGGGGGCGCTCCAGCAAGCATTTTTCATGCAAATCAATGTTTGGGTTTGATTGGTGCATGTTTTTAGATAGGTGTTACGGTGACAACCCACTAGAGGCGCTGCAGTAAAGATTTTCTGAATTATTATTATACACAGTGGGTTTTTTCAAAATATTTAATTTTATTTCTTGTTTCAAAGGTTGTTTACAATATTTTATTTTTAATATAGGAAAATGTTCTCTTCTTTGGGTTGGGCTAGGGCACCTATAGTGAAATCTAGAAACCACCATCTATGATCTAAATAATCCATACTAATATTATAAATGCGAAAGTACCTCTGTCTGTCTGTATGTTACACTTTCACGCCTAAACTACTGAACCGATTCTGATAAAATTGGATATAAAGGTAGATTAGACCTTGAGAAAGGACATAGGCTATGTTTGGTCGCGATAACCGACATCCACGCGGGCGGAGCCGCGGGTAAAAGCTAGTAATTAATCTTCTATATATAAAAAATCAATTGCTGTTCGTTAGTCTCGCTAAAACTCGAGAACGGCTGATCGGATTTAACTTATCTTGGTCTTGAAATGTTCGTGGAGGTCTAGGTAAGGTTTAAAAGGTGTGAAAAATTGGAATGATTGCCGGGAACTGACATCCACGAGGGCGGAGCCGCGGCCAAAGCTAGTAATAGATTACTTACACGATTTTGTTTGCGTTTATTGTCTCTAAGTCCATAGAACATTTCACTGAGGTCTCCGCTGATGCGGTGGACTGTTCGATCTTCAGTCAAACATCCGTGGCATAGGATTTTATCGCATATTATTTTTATATCCATTTTCAGTATATATTTATAATTTATTCTGATGAAATTGTATGATAATACTTGTTGTTTACCAATTTACTGTTCAATTCAATCAACTGTTGTTGACGTTGACGTATTTCATGTTGACGTCTTTGTTTGACACAAGTTTGACATTTTAATATAGGTGTGACCAGCAAATAGGATACCTATAAGTGACCAGCCTGATTAAAATTTAATTCTACCATTTACTTAAAGGTTCTTCAATGAATATATGTTTTTTTTACATAATTACGTTTGTGTAGTAAAACCAAGTAAAACCACGGTGTGAAGTGATACGTGACTTCTAACGGGAAGTTATTTTTCTCTAGGTACGTTATTTTTACTTATTTTCGACAACCTCTGTGGCGTGGCGGTAGTGAACGCGACTGCCACGCAGGAGGCGCGGGTTTGATTCCCGCTCAGTGCAAATATTTGTATGCATGAATATGGCTATTTGCATTGGTCTGTATGTATTTACAAAAAAAAGTATATAAGTATGTTTGTCCGCATTCTAACTTCCATATCACAAGCTATAAAAGCTTACCATGGGTCTAGATAGCGTTGTGTAGAATGTTGTAGAATATTTATTTATTTATTAGGTACTTACCTAGTTCCTGAAGTCGATTTTTTATAGGTACGTGGTTTTATTTGATTTTTTTACGTTTCAATACTGTAAGTAATAGACGGTTCTTAAAACTTTGGTAATTTTTTCACCTTTTTAGTGGTGTAAGAAAAATATCAACATAATGCTCTCAATAACTTCGTGCTATACATCGTTAAGAAGTTTTGTTGTCTATGTTACCGGAAATGTGTATAATCCGGAATTCTATACAATGCCTAGGCATTCTATACAATGCCGAGTGCGCAGCAGGAAATGTATGAAATGGTATCAAAGAATATTGATGGTGGTTATAAAAAATGCAACCACTTAGGCTAATGCTGGAGCCTCGCTTTCGCTTCAGTCTTCTAACCTATAATATATCCAGGTCGGAGCGCAGTGTCCACACCACGCAATTTAACTTGGATAGATTAGGTTAGAAGATTAATGCGGGAGCGGAGCGGAGCGAAGCTCCCGCATTAATCTTCGTGGTTATTTTTTTTTATTCATTCAAAAATATAAATTTTCCACAAAATCATCCGCAAATATAGACAATTACCCATTTATTTCACACATTTCCGGTGGAACGACAGGAATTCTATGTATTAACACACATTTCCTAAGATTTGTATACAATTCCTTGATTTCATACATTTCCGGTAACATCTACATGTCTACCTCCATAGTTCAAGAGTAGGTAGGTAAGTATATCTTGACCATCTTAATGTCACCTTGTTACGGGATCGTCGTAAAAATAGCTAAAAAGCAATAATTGCCCATTTCCTATTTGATTTTGAGCTCTCCGGTGTTTTTCTGTAGTTCGAGGTCCAGTACCCATGAAATCGTTATGGGATCTGTGAGTTATACTGAAACTAATTTTTGAAATCGGTTCATAAACTACTTAATCGCATAAGCGGAAATATCAGTGAAATGTTCTATAGCCTTAGAAATGATACACATAGTAAAAGCCGTGTTACGTATTTATTTATTTTGACTTTTATGTAGAGAAGCTTCTGTCTTCAATAAGAATGCTTCCACTAGAGCCTCGCCAGCAGGTATACCGGCTAGCAGGGGGCCTTGGTAGGGCCCCGGGTGATATTATGGTGGGGCCCCGGGTGATATTATGGTCGGGCCCCGGGGGTCTTGGTGGGGCCCCCACACAGTCCTGTCTGTTGACTGGCCCGGTCCAAGTTCTTGTGCTGCGACTTCTCGTGAGTCTTCATGGCGTACTGCTGCGCGAAGGCCGCGGGACAGTACTGACACTTGTAAGGTCGCTCGCCCGTGTGTGTGCGCCGGTGGTTTATTAATATTTTGTTTCTCTGTAAGTCAATATTACCTTGTAATAAACAAATAAAAAAAAAACAAAAATGTGGTGGAGATGTTATCCATTCGACAGTAAACATATAGCCTACGACTTAACGGCAATAGATTTGCCCCCTATTACGTGGGATCGAAAATCACAGTTGGCGAAATGTGGGTGTTGATACACCTCTGCCCTACCCCTTCGGGGATTTATAGGCGTGAGTATAATATTATGTATACTTTAATAATGCACCTACTGAGTCTTTCTCTGCACCACCTTTGGTTGACTGGTAGAGAATGCCCATGGCATTAAGTCCGCCTATGTACTTGTGCATGAAGTTTTATAAATAAATAAATAAAAAAAAATAAAAAATATCCTTCCTCCTTTTTATATCATTTAGGTGTCGGATAAGCACACGGCCATAATATATCGTGGTTACAGCGGCCTATAAACGTATGTAACACCAGGGGCTTTACACTCGCGATGCCAATCCTGAAGAAACCCTCTAATGTAAGGCCATTAGAAGGTTTCTTCAGTAAGGACTGAAGAACCCCATATTGGATGTCGGTTAAAATCAAAACCGCTATTCTATCTGCATCCTCATAGCGGGCAAGTCGCATAAGTTTGCATTATGGAGACCAAGCATGTTAAGTCGTCGGTCCCAGTTACCATACCAATATGTATGAGTCATTAGGTGAAATGTGTGAAATAGCCCACATAGATGGGCTAATGGCTCCACGCCCCATGAGGGGGTTCCAACACTCAATCAATTTAGCCTACTGCTCGACATAAGCCTCTCCCATTGTGCGCTATTTCACACGATCTTCCGGCTTCCGCATCCAATCTGTCCCAGCCACCTTTTTCAGGTCGTCAGTCCATCTGCCTAGGGAGTATCCTACCATCCCGTTTGTCTTTTCGCGGTCTCCACTCTAGAACTTGTGGAGGAACGAGACGATATTCCCCCGACACAAAGGGAGGATCCTCCGACCAGGCAAGGTGATCACGCCTGGCGGGCCGCGGCACAACGATTGTCGTTGGGATGTTGTACATGTATTGTACCAGCGCGAGAACTTCACTTTCGCGATGCAGGATTCGTAGTGACGTAGTAGTTCGCCTTGCTGTCGCTAGATGGCGCTGGGTACATGTGGTATTGCCACAGATTCGTCTGCTCAAACGGCCATCGGTCCTTCGACAGACGTGACCAGGCCACTGCCAGTTCACCTTGTTTACTCTGCGAACTATGACAGTTCCAACACTGCCGATAAAATCACAATATAGTGTTATAGTACTTACTGAAAACGCTCGTCCACAGATGTCGCACACTTTGTTCTTGGGATGTGCGATCTTTTTATGAAATCTGTCAATGTGCTCGCGAAGACCTGCCGACTTCGCGTAGTACTGTAATCATATAAATGTATAAATAAATATTATAAAATGCCATCAATTTTCTGTGCAATTTTCCTGATATAAAGTTTCTATTTGTCTCTTAATTTTAAAATTACTTCACCCAGTGGTGAAAATTAAACTCGTTCCGGAATCTTTTTGCGTTAAAGCGGTAACTATTGTTGATAAACGATTTGTTGCCGCAAAAATCTAGAGATAACTAGCTTTTGCCCGCGGCTCCGCCCGCGTGGTTGTCTGTTCCCGGCACATATTCGAATTTTTCTCACCTTTTAAACCTTCCCTAGACCTCCACGAACATTTCAAGATCAAAATTAGCCAAATCGGTAAAGGCGTTGTTGAGTTATAACATTACAACGAAAAGTGGCATTGATTTTTATATATATAGATAAGTACCTAAAATATATAAGTAATCACTAATCATATAGTAATTATTTTCCCGTAGTCAATGATAAAAAGTAGAATATCTAACATATTGAAAAAGAAAATCATCTCAGTTCTTGTATCCCTTGTGCGCTCAGGATTCTATTGTAGAATCCTTCACCTTTTTTCACTTGTCGGGTAATCTTAATTTATTGTTATGGTTCCATTAAGAGTGTGGGTAAAAAAATGAGTCGTAGGCGAGTTTTTTTATAGTATCTGCGGTAGCCTTGTGGTATGGGTAATGGACTGCTGAGACGAGGTCTCGGGTTCGATCCCAGGTTTACCATGGCACACACCAATGACTTATCGATACTTTGCCATATTCATGCATACAAATATTAACACTGAGCAGTGATCGAAACCGCGCCTCCTGCGTAGCCGTCGTCGCGTTCACTACTGCCACGCCACAGAGGCTGTCAAATAAATAAATAAATAGATGGCGTGTGGTTTTAGCTGGCTCCAGTGTCGGACCACCCCCACTTCACGGATGGGTACCCGTGGGAATCGAAAAAAATCAACACACTATCCGTTCTCTTATTTCGTTTTGCTGCTGAGTCCGGCTTAGGTTATTAACAGATAACCCTTAATAGAGCAGGAAAACTCTAAATAAAACCCTGTATCAACCGGTCCACGGTAGGCCCACGTTGTAGGCCGAAGCCTCCCAATCCAGCAGTGCCCGGTTAATGGCAATAGGCTCGCCACCTATTACATTGGGACCTAAACATAAACTGGCGAAAAGTGGGAGCTAGCACCTCTCCCTACCCCTTCGGGGAATACAGGCGTGAGTTTATGAGTTTATGTTGATGTTTAAGACGAAATGTTGTGCAGTTTCTTAAACTACTTTATCTAAATGAATTTTTATAGCATTTATTATGCTAACTTTTAAGTTCGAAAAACATTGAAAAAAATGAAATGCTCAAGTGAGACTCGAATTTCATTTTTTCCAATGTTTTTCATACTTTATCTAATCTCATGAAATAATTAATTTACTATTCTTAAAATGATTGTGTAATTTTGAGCGCCAAAATTCATTTGTCATGCGCGGTGCGCCGCGTCCACAGATTATGTAGAGAAAAATGCATTGATACCTCCTTTATAGAATTTAGAATTATGTTATATGTGGTCCACGTCCAGCTGCATCTGTATCGTAATGGAAGACGGTTATTACGATACAGTTGCCCATAAAAGACCTGTATCTTATGTATGTCAAGTGCAAGTACCTTATCACATTGGTCGCAATAGTGTTTGGTAGTCTTCAGGTGCATAAACCCATAGTGGGCTTTTAAGTGGCTTTTACTGACCATCTTGCCGCATTCAGGACACGGCACTCTGAAAAATAAACTAAGGGTGACTAACCCACTGAAAGAGCAGCGACCGACAGCGGCTTAGGTTTGGAAACTCTATATAAAGACTAAGTTGAACCACTAGTTAGGTAGCCAAGTTTATTTGTTTGAAAGAAAAAAAAAGCATTTATTTTACATAGCTGCAGCCATGAACCTTTAGGTATACTAACTGGACTGCGCACTATGAACAGAAAAACGAGCCGAAAGAGAGGTGCCAAAGTAGTAGTGCGTCTCTTTCTAATAGTTTTTATCATGTTTTTATTGGTCTTTATTACAAACAATGTTGCCGCATAAGAATTTTGAAAGGCTACCAATGTCACTCTCATAACATTTTAAATAAAAGTATTACTTTGTACAACTTCATAATACTTTGTACAACTTCATAAAAGATGGTCAAACCATTGTATATTTATAGTTTAAGTATTTTTATGCAAAATTTCATCACAAAAACATACGCACAAATATATGCAAAATTAAAAAAAAATTACCATTTACAACCTAAAAGAATTTACATTTACTATGGCAAGTTGTTAGACAGGGACAGACTACTACTTTTTGGCTGTCTCGCTCGGCTCGATTTTTCTACTTTCACCGAGACGATGAAAAATGTACCTTATGTCATTACAGTTGGGTGTAAATTTTGTAATTATTGTATTTTACAGTACGCAATCCAGTTAGTATACAGATTCATGGCTGCAGCATATAGAAATGTTACAAAATAAAAGCTTAAATAATACGACAAAATGCGACAAAATACAAGTAATATAATAAAATATATTTTTTTATAACGGCAACACTGTACAGTCTCACTACGAACTGTACAAACGATTTTGCTGATATCGCGGTTTCCACATGGAGCGCGTCATTTACACATTTAATTTTCATTTTATACTTTTTAAATTTAACTACTAGTCAAGCTCTTTCATTTAATACCCATATTGATGGAATTATAAAGAAATTATGTATTCCAACATGTTTTGGCGGCGGCCATCTTGGACCGATTTTTTTTCGAACATAGCTAAGAACACTCCTGACTAATGTACCTTTCAAACAAAAAAAAACTAAATCCAAATCGGTTCATCCGTTTGGGTGCTACGATGCCACAGACAGACACACACACACACACACACACACAGACACGTCAAACTTATAACACCCCGTCGTTTTTGCGTCGGGGGTTAAACACTGAGTGACATGGCTGGCTAAACCAGTGCGGAATTATCATCCAACACGATAACTATATATTAGAGAGAGCAATAACCGATTTTTACGATCTTGTACCAAGTTATAAGTTAACAGTTCAAGTGTCAAGGTGTGTTTCTTCTCTTCGCCGCACTCACCAAACTACAACTAACTACAACTACTACGTACAAGTGTATAAACTATACAACACTGCCCATGTTGCATGCATGTTTAATATGTGTGTGTTTTCATAAAGTCACTACAAGATCGTTTACCTTCAATTAAGGAGCTAATCAAATGGAGTACAAATGAATGCAGAAGAAGATCAACATACTTGGCGAGCTTGTCCTTGTCGTGTATAAACGTGTATCTCAGATGTAGCTGGTACTTGAATTGTGATTTGAACTGCTTGTTGCACTCGACGCAGTACGGCAGCTCCTCGCGAGGCTGCGAGCCGCCCAGCTCGGGGTGTGTCGCGTCCTGGTGAGCCTTGAAGCTCTTACCGTTGGCGTATGAGCGCTTACATATGTCGCAGTACATCGGGGTGTGTTTCACCCTGGTGATGACAAAGTAAGGGGCTTAGACCTTATGGCTATGGCTATGTGGTTAAACACTACGCCGTAGAAGTAGGAGCAAGGGGAATTCCAGCTAAATCCCTGTATAACTTATTTAAAGACCTCGGATTGCCAAGAGCTTCAGTAAGCTCTTTACTCAAACGAATATCTAAAACGGCGTTGATAGGTAGAGGGGGGAACACGACTGACGGTGGAGGTGAGCGCTGATGCATCACAAGGTGGCCACCCTAAACCTACACCTGGGTCGCAAGTACCAGGCGCCGTCACAGTGTTCCTCTCTGTACCACGCCATAGACCCGGCGACCGCACGGTGAATCCATGGAATGCTAAGAACCGGATCTCTACTAGCTGTTGCCCGCAGCTCCGCCCGCGTGGATGTCGGTTATCGCGATCCATCATAGCCTATGTCCTTTCACAAGGTCTAATCTACCTCAATACATTTTGTTTTTTTTTCTTGCGGTAATCCCCTCGGATACCTCACCCGCCGGAGCCGGAAGGGGAGGTTATGTCGGACTCGAACCGAATAAAACCACACGCCGACGTGGAGCTAGGCCGGAGGTGAGGTTGTCTTCGATATATCCCTCGCACCCCGGCTGACCCAGGGCCATCCCTTACGGTCTGGCCCTCTTCGGGGATTTACATCTATAACAAATGTCATCAAAATCGGAACAGTTGTGTAGACGTGAAAGTGTAACAGAAGGACAGAATGACTTTTGCATTTATAATATGAGTATGGATGAACACAGCATGCATAGCATAAACAGATTTTCAAACACAACGAAGTGATTTTATGCGACGTAAAAATAGCTACTACTTTGGTATTTTTTTGCTGCTTACTGCGTCTATAGAATGCATTATGTTAGAAAAGCTACATCTATGTAGTACTAACTTTTGCCCGCGACTTCGTCCGCGTTAAGTTCGGAATAGAAAGGTATAGGACACACTGCTCCTATTCCCGCGACCCAGATAAAGTTCCTTAAAGTGTCTGTGAGCCTAGTACTTTATGCAAAAATGTACCAGGGTCACAGAAATACTGATCCCGTGACCGCGACCCACAGGAACCTATACTCGGGATAAAATAAAGGTCGAACGGGATGAAAAGTATCCTATGTCCGTTTCCTGGTTCTAAGCTACATCCCCACCAATTTTAACCCAAATCGGTACAGCCGTTCTTGAGTTATAAATAGTGTAACTAACACGACTTTCTTTTATATAGATTAGTATATTGTCTAAGACTTATACTCACCGTATGTGCGTTATCAAGCTTCTTTTTTTCTTGAATTCCTTGTAGCAGTAGTCGCAAATAACTTTCTCGTGCGTCATCTGGTAGTGTCTCCGGAACTCAGATATAGTTCTACAATAACAGAAAGTACCTATATTATTAAAATAACCAAGCTCAAGTGCGAGTCGCATTCGCGTATTGTAGTTTCTGACAAATGAGAATCAAGGGCCCCATGTGTTAAGGGCCTTAGACCTTGACCTATAAAATAAATCATTTAATGCAAGTCTAGATTTGCGCAAGTGTTAATACAAATGAGATTCAAGGGCCCCATGAATTATGGCCGTGTGAGTGTGGATTCCGGCCAATCGACCTTTAACTTGCTCTCTATTTTCGAACGACATTGACCTTGCACTCGTACGTACTTCCGAGCCGCCATTAGGTTTGGTTCGAGGTATACCTAAAGTGCGCTACAAGCCGGGGTTGTTAGAGCAGTGGGGGCCAAGTGGGGGCTGACGAGCGGCGAACACACGCGTGTCGCGACTTGCACAAAGATATTGTGATCGGTCTTGTGAAATCAGTAGATTCGGTAGGTAAGTACACTGTATTTCGTCATGTACAGTCGACAAAGGTTCGGTTGTTTCTTTTTTTATCGTGCGATAAATCCCCACGGATACCACCCCCACGGAGCCGGTGGAGGTGGTTATGTCGGACTCGAAATGAATAAAACGCACGCCGTGTTGGGTCCTTGGTTGCCGCAGGTAAGATTGCCAAAAGCATATCTCTCGCACCCCGGCAGACTCAGGACTATCTCTTTCGAGATAGCCCCTTTCGGGTTGTGGGGACCACAGTGTCCCCATCTAGCCCCAGCTTCGGGCTGAAAGGTTCGGTGGTGGACTTCGGTGGTCGAACTTAGGAGAAAAAAAATCCAAACTGTCAGACTAGCTCCGACGATCGAACTATTTTTTTGTCCTAAAAGTTCGACTACCCGGGTCAGTCTACTTACTTACTTACTTCCAGCGGGGGACGCCGTCGACCGGACGGGTGATCTGCCCTCTTTGTGGGCCATGTCACCCAAATCCCCTGTGCCTCCCCTGGGGAGGGGCCAGACTAAAGTTGTCCTAACTGTTCGATTATCGAACTACTGATAGGACAGGATGGAATAACCGGATAGCAGGCTGTAGGTACCCATTTACAAATCATGAACAGGATGAAAATTAATGGGCACCACCTGCTATCAAACTTAATTTCGATCTTTTCAGTATCAGTAGGGATTTTTATATTGAACTAGCTTTTGCCTGCGGCTCCGCCCGCGTGGGTGTCGGTTCCCAGCAATTATTAGATTTTTTCCTTGCCTCCCTCCTTGACCTTCAAGGAACATTTAAAAAAAAAGAATTGTCCAAATTGGTCCAGGCGTTGTTGAGTTATGCGCTTACCAACACATTTACGATTCATTTTTATATCATAGATAATTATTTTTTTCCTCATGAGGTATCTTCGAAAAAAAAATGCCCGCTGAGTTTCTTGCCGGAGTCTTCTCAGGTCTGCTAAACTAGTATTTAATATTTACTTTATGTTGACGTTTTGTAAGTTCTGATTTAATGGTCTATGCAGAATAAACGATTTTTTAATTGTGAATTTGAATTAGAATTTTTGAATTACGAGGCTTTTACCTGTCAGTGCCAGCTAATAAAAATACATACCCACACTCGAAGTTGCACTCATTGCAGGCGTAATTTCTGCGATGGTTCATATTTAAATGTTTCTTGATTTCATCGGGCGACTGGTGCACCTCGGCACATAGCTTGCACTTGTACTGTTTAGAGTGGGTCGCAGTCCAGTGCTGGTCTAGTTCTTCCAGTGACGTCAAAATCCGACCACCGGCAACGTGACATTCGAGACATTTGTATTGGAATGGTGACTGAAAAAGCAAAGAGATACTTTTTTTATACTATCGCGGTGTAAACTCGTGTTGTTTTTAAATAAAAGTTCGGGACTTCATGCGATAAAAAAATTTAAACTTACTTTTGACGACATTGCGATGAAGCACCCGTGATCACGACTTGACTGGCCGGCGAGCGTCGCGCGTATCATTTTTTATGCGCCTACCCTCCAATACTTTCAGAATGAATGTAAGGCTGGCGACACACATACTTCAATTTTCGCGTGAAATCCCGAACTTTTATAAAAAAAAACAAAAGACATAATTCTAAATTGGATTAATAACCAAAAAAAAAAAAAATTACGTAATCATTCTGAAATGTTATTTTTTTTAGTTCGTCTGTTTTTTGCCATGGATGCGAAAACTACTGAAGAAATTTCGATGCTTGTTTTTGTCCATCACAACATAACATCTTATAAACTTGGTCAGACTATATGGATATAAAATTATTTACCTCATTACTGTGACAAATAATCTTATGTCGCTGCAAGTCCAATTTTTTTAAATACCCTGATTTACACTCCTCACACTTAAATGGCATCTTAGAGTACCCATAACGAGTCTCATCTCGTTTCAACACTTTCTCATACTCTTTCTGATCTAACGATATAAGTTCGGTAAACTGTAAATAAGTCCTCTTCCAAATATCTTTTCTAACCGTCACAGTAGCAAACTTTTGGTAGTTACTCTTAACTGATGGCCAAAAAGAGCTGCATCTTTTTACATATTTTTTAGGTCTACAAGATTTGCCTTCAGGTGTTTTAATCTCAATTTTAGGTTCAGGTTCATATTCTGAATCACTATTGATACTGCTATTGTAATCATCTCTTATACTATCATTATTATCTTCTATTAAACTATCATCATATTCTACTTTTATATCTGTTAGCATGTCTTCTGCTGGTAATTTTTCATTTTGATGTACATCTACTAATTCCTTACTGTCATATTCAATTGTTACATCACTCTTCTCATTGTGACCATCAATTTCTTCAAATACAGGCTTCTCTTCTTCTTCGAACTCATAATCAAATGTGTTGATGTGTAATTTACATAATGATGATAAACTGTTGATCCTTGGAATGAGGTCCTGAAAAATGAATACAAGTAATTTAAAAAGAAGTAAGAATCACATAAGAATCTGTGAAAAACAAATATTTAAGGATATTACTACCGTTACAAACCAATTGTACCTATCTCACAGCTTTAACCACTTGACATTACATAATGTAATAGTGTGTTGTGCCATGTACCAGAATGAGAATGATGGAGCTATTTAGGGTGCATAGCTCCATCTCTACAGTACATCAGTCCACTGATCTTACATGTGTTTCCAGTCCATTCTGGTGCAATTACTGATTGAATAACACACTTGTACTTTTCCACTGAGTTTATTTTATTTCTAAACCTGACCAGACTGAACAGTGTAAGTAAGGCGAAACAGTGTTTCAGAATTACAATACTTAAAACACCAATGTAAACCTTTGAGAATGCCGTAAGGCGAAACCGGTCAGGTTTAGAAATAAAATAAACTCAGTGGAAAAGTACAAATGTGTTATTCAATATGTGTAGCCGATTCCACCAAGCGCCATCAATCTCCAGTTATAACCAGTTTTGAAGAATGTTTGTTTCTCAGTCATGCCAGAACCGCCCGAACCAATCTTGTTGAAATTTTGATACAGTGATAGATATATAGGAATAGAAGCCATTGAATCCATACTAATCCATACTAATATTATAAATGCGAAAGTAACTCTGTCTGTCTGTCTGTATGTTACGCTTTCACGCCTAAACCACCGAATCGATTTTGATAAAATTTGGTATATGGGTAGATTAGACCATGAGAAAGGACATAGGCTATGTATGATCGCGATAACCGACATCCACGCGGGCGGAGCCGCGGGCAAAAGCTAGTATTATAAATGCGAAAGTAACTCTGTCTGTATGTTACACTTTCACGCCTAAACCACTGAACCGATTTTGATGAAATTTGGTATAGGGGTAGATTAGACCTTGGGAAAGGACATAGGCTATGTTTTGTCGCGATAACCGACATCCACGCGGGCGGAGCCGCGGGCAAAAGCTAGTATAGAATAAGCCTTACATTTTTACGATAACATTTCATGTACTGCATCAGTAAACATTGCGCTGTTTTGATTCTCGCTTTAAACATCTTCAATTTCTTCAGAAACGCCACACACTCCCAACAGAGTATAAGTTCCAGCTGCAAAATGACAAATAACAATATCACAGCCACAGATAGTGATGCTCATTCTGTTGTGTCAAAACTAACTAGAATACACTAAAAATTTATTTCTTTTGTTCTTACGCCACGGTGGGTGTCATTCTTGATTGTATAATTGTTTAGAAGAAAAAGATTGTTATAGTGTGTGGTTGATTCCGGTCAGCGCCGACAGATTTTGGCTGGACACTCCATGGCCGTGAGGCAAATGATAACACAATTAGCCGGCAGCTGGCCGGCCAACTAGTGCTCGTAATTTTCGACCGTGTTGTCATCACATGGAAAATTTTATTTTTCGTATATTCATGATCAGCGGCATCTATTTATGCGAAATGACATGTAATTATATGTATTTTGGCGCCAAAAATGCTATGTATAGGTAGGTAAGTTTTGCACACATTCTATGTATCTTAGGATAGGATAGGATTAGCCTCTCTTTTGGGCCATTGCGCGTTCTATGTATCTTATAACACTTAGGAGGTTTCATTTGAGCCATTAGGCCTGTAGACGTTAACAAAAAAACTACATACAACTCGTGCGAGTTAACATGGCACCTGGCTCGGGGCTTTGCGCGGGGGAGCGGGAGGCGTGTACGCTGACGCTACTAGCCTCGCACGGCGAGAGCGGGGTCGCGCGCGGGGAAGCGGGAGGTGGGTGTCTTCGAGGCAGGTGCCATGTTAACTCGCACGAGCTATACATACGCGTGTAACACATTACCCTCGCTGGCGCAGTCGGGTAAAAAGATTTGGTACACAGTTTCGATAGCAAAATCGCCTGGAAGAATTAATTTGGCAAAAAAAGTTTTTTTTTAATAATGAAGGAAAAATATGTGGGGCGGGGGGGGGGTTGTAATAAAAATATATTTTTTCTCCAAAATAATACTGTTGATGATTTTACTATCGAAACTAACGAAAATAAACTTACACGATTTCTATTGCGTGTATCATTTCTAAGTCCATAGAACATTTCACTAAATTCTCCACTAATGCGGTGTACTGTTCGGTCTTCAGTCAGACAGCCGTGGCATAGTATCTGCTTTATTTTTAAATCCATTTTCAGTGATCAATTTATTTCGATGAAAATAATTTTGTGATACTGATAGCCTATTTTGACATTTCGGAACAATAATAAGTAGGGATGTTAAAAAATAATCGATTTTTCTTTTAATCGATTTTCAAAGCCATATTAATCAATTTTTAAATAAATCGATTAATAAATTACGCGATTAAATCGATTTTTTCTATCTATGCGCCGAATGAAAAAACTCGAAGCATTTTATTCTTTGCAGAACTACTTAATTCGCCGACTTACTAACTTAGTAAATTAAAAACAGTGCCATCTGTAGTTATGTCGGCGAATTAAGTAGTTTCAGTTTAGT
This sequence comes from Eilema sororculum, assembly GCA_914829495.1. Classification (NCBI taxonomy): domain Eukaryota; kingdom Metazoa; phylum Arthropoda; class Insecta; order Lepidoptera; family Erebidae; genus Eilema; species Eilema sororculum. The sequence continues at coordinate 7,987,244 of OU618559.1, forward strand.
GAGTGAGATCTTCTGAGTTATTTAGTTGTTGGTAACCAACAATAAACAATAAAGATGTCTTCTAACCGTAAAACACTTAAAAGCGGCTGGCGAAAGTATTTTATAACGAAGAAAGATGCTACCACAGCAATATGCATGTACTGTTCGAAATAATTAAAAACTTGTAGTAATACTACAAACTTAAAACAACACATAGGACGAAAACATCCCAATGTCTTACAGGTAACATTACTATATTTTATAATGATTATTACAACATCAACTATTATTATTGTTTGAAAAAGAACAAATATCAAGTTTTGTTTACAGACCTATACGTGCTTTTTATGGATTGTTTGATAAATACGTAACACAAATCTGTAACAGGTTGTTGTGTGGTTAGAGCTGTTATGATTAAAGAATTTACGTTTTTTTTTTTTTTTTTTTTTTTTTTATATAGGACACGTCAATTTGACTCCACCTCGCCTGATGTTAAGCTAAAGGCAAAGTCAGGCAGGGAATTCCAGGTCTTAATGGTGCGGCATAGGAATGAATCACTGAAACGCTTGGTTCTAGCAGGTATACTCTGCACCGTAAATGGATGACATTTTAGCCCTGCACGTGTCGTCCTGTGAAGGAAAGGGGAGGGTGGGACTAATTGGAAGAGCTCGTCAGAACATTCACCATGGTAGAGACGGTAGAAAACTGCCAAAGACGCAACATCTCTACGCATCTGCAAAGGCTCGAGGGTGTTCGTGACCTCAGGATCCCCAATAATGCGGACCGCACGTCGCTGCAACCTGTCGAGAGCATCTAATAAGTACTTTGCGGAGCCGTCCCAGAGATGTGAGCAGTATTCCACGCAGGAACGAATTTGGGTCTTGTATAGAAGACACCGCTGCTCCGGCGTGAAAAAACGTCTCACTCTGTTCAGGACTCCGAGTTTACGCGAGGCTGATTTGATGATACTCTCGATACAGTTTTCCCAGCCGTTTTCCTTTATTTGATTTATATTTTTGTTTTTGAAACCAGAACTGCGTCGTTTAGTTTTTAATTGTCATTTTCAGTATTTTATTTTAATAGGTAGGTACTAGTCAAATGTACAATACGGCGGGACATTTGTGTCAATAATTATTTTTAATTTTGTTATTGTTAATTTTCTAAAAATTATCAAATAAATTGTTTAATATTTTTATTTTGAAGACCATAACGTCGTTTAGTTTTTAGTGTCATTTTAAGTAAGTATTTTATTTTAATGCAAGTCACAGGTAAAATAGGACTGGACATTTGTGACACTTTTTTTTATTTGATTTATATTTTAGTTTTTGCGATAATAAAGTTATCATTTTGTTGAGGTGCTCATTTAATTTATATTATAATAAAACGTTTAATGATACTGAGAATATGTATCGATAATGATTTTTGGTTTTATTATTCCTTACCTTGGAAGTTTAAAAGAACATTAATTGCTATTTTTAGTTTTGAATTGTTTGTTTTTTTATTCATATTATTTTATTTCATCTTTAATCTGATTGTTAAAAATCTCTTAGGTTTATTATTGGAATATGAAAAGCATGGAGGATTGTAAATAATAGGAAAAAAATCATTTTTTTGAAAAAATCGGTTATTTATTTTCATTAAAATCGATTATTGACAAATCGATCAATATTTAATAAAATAAAATCGATTTTTATTAAATCGATTTTTTTCCATTCATCTCACATCCCTAATAATAAGTCGGAACCATAGACATTAGACCAGGGCTTGTTAACGTTACCAAATTCCCACTATAAGTACCGGTAAGTATCGATATTTTTATAAAGTTAAAATTTTAACGGTAAATAAGTAGCGATAATTTACTAGATATCCGGTAATATTAACGTTACCAATTTACCGCTAAAAGTATCGGTACTTTTATTGATACTTGCTTTGTTGCCAATCCGTGCGTGCGTACGCGCGCGCTCGCTGGCGAACGGGCGGGCGCGAGACAGCAAAACGGCAACATCGCATCGCATGATTCGCATGCAATGCAAATGTGAACGATTATTGCAAACCAAAGCTAATATTAAGACTTTTTTCATAATTTAAAAATAGAACAGAAGGATACTGAAGCTAGTTCAATGGAGAGTAATGTTATAGTTACAGAAACTACTGAAAGTAGAGCTGATCTTTTTAAATAGCATATAATAATATAATAATATGATATAATAATATAATATAATAATATAATATAAGCCTTCGTAGGAGGTAGGACACGACGGTATCTCTTGTCCCAAATTGAGCAGTCCGACTGGGGAAGTACCTCCGCCCTACAGAATACCGCGGCCATAATAACCTTGTGTTGTGTTCCCGACGGTGAGTTGGGTAGCCAGAGCTCACTGGAGGGGTCCTGTGCTGTTAGTAGGAAGACCAAAGGCCCAAGTAGACGCCGCTTGCTGGTGGGGGCGTGAAATGTTGGCGCTGCGGTCAGGGAAACCTGGTGAAACGGTTATCCGCTGGCCGCCCGCAGGCTGTACGGTTCCCGAACCTGGGGATCACTTAATCTCCGCCCCAGGAGGCTGAACCAGCAGCCTGTGTAAAGTTTCCGGTGCTGTAGTCGTGCCGGAGGAGGAGAGCGGAGTGGACCCGGCTACAGTATCTGGGAGGGGACCGGGGGCCCTTCCGCCCGCCACGCCAGCCAGTCACACAACCCAAGCCTGTATGTGGTGGTACAGAGCCATGCTTTGTCTTCTGCGCTGACGGCACAGAAACTCTCTCTGCCTTCCCCCTGAGTCATGCCAGGGTATGCTTGTACGTCCGGGATAATATTTGCTGCCGCCGTCTTCATATTCACGAAGACAGGGACCTGTCAACTCTATGGGTACGTATAGATCATGGTGGCCACACCCGTATCCATGCGTGCCTTTACAGGTCTCATAGCGGTGACTTGGGCACAACTCAGCTGTTTGAGCGGCCAGTCGCCAGTAGCCACGGCTACCCGTGGGATATGCCACTAGCTCTTGACCCAGCCGTGCTATGCGCTGTGCATCCGCCCTGACATAAGCTCTCCTGTAGACCCTTGTGGCTCTGTTGTTCGCCACCTTGAAGTGACCCACGTTGAGATCGCGTGTGGTGTGCGCCCGTGCCCAAGCGTGGTACGCAGACGGCTTATGATCAACAGCCTCCGCGCACTCACGCCTGAACCACGAAAGCGCTCCGCGGACTCCGGTAACATCGGTGAATGGGATATAGTATTCCATACCCAAACCAACCTCACCGGCGATACCAGTAGCACTTTCAGATGGGTTCTTGCCCTCCAAGCACTGTTCAATACACGGGATGGACGCAAAATATTCGCGCAATCCATCCCAGTCCGCTGACAAGTAGTGCCAAAACGCCGCTTCCCCTGTACGCGTCGTGGGGGTGCTACAATGGCAACGTTAGAGCGGACCAGACAATGGTCGAAAATACCTAAAGTAGCACTACCCGAGACATTGTACTATTCCGGGTGACTCGTCAACAGAAGGTCCAGCAGGGAGGGTGCTAGGCCAGACTCTCTTGGTTTTCTAATGATCTCGTGTACCAATTGAGTCAAGTCATGCGCCAGGGCAAATTTTCTGGTGGAGCCCAGCCAGATCTCGTAGTGGGCGTTAAAGTCCCCCGAAAACCGCTCCTGCGCATTATCTGCCACCTGACTTAGGTATTCAAAAAGTCGAGTTGTCACGGCATCTCCTGTATGGGAGCAGGCGAGGCACACATAGATCTGACTCGTAGAGCCATGGTCTACGTGTACTCATTAGCTGAAGAAAGATGGGTCCTCTAGGCAGCGCATACATCCGCCCTAACTAACACGCACACGCACATCCCGGCTTTTGCTCGGAAATTTTCCTGGATAACATAGCCGGGGTAAAGCAGGTAGGTCGTGTCGTCAGGACAGCGTATTTGTATCTCCGTCAGAAACCGCACAACATAGCTAGTTTGGCCGTCTCCAGGTGTTGGTGGATGTAGTTGAGCTTTGTATGGAGCCCACAGATGTTTGTGACCCCACCTCAAATAGTGTTGTAGTGGTAGAGTGCCTAGTCGTTGTTCTGACTATATCTATTTTGTGCGCTGTGCGCTGCCGTATGGTAAAGGTAAGGCGTGAAATAGAGGTGATTGTCGTCGCAGAATTACGTGCCAAATATATATATACTAGCGTTTGCCCGTGGCTTCGCCCGCGCGGATGTTGGTTATCGTGACAAAACATTTCTTCAAAAGCCAAAGTTTCATGATTCTAACTTTGAAAATGACGAACTCCTCATGCAAATGTTCATCACCTATTTTACCTTCTTAGTAGTAAAATTTTGAAAAAGCTGATACACGTATTCATTTATTTCTCAAAAGACGGAGGTGTACGAAATTTCGGTCTTCGAACGTCACTTTCGCAAAATGTCATCGTGAAAAATTTGGTCACTTTAGCACAATGTCACTTTCGCAAAAATGACACTTTCTTAGAATGTCACTTTCGCAAAAATTACACTTTCTTAGAGTGTCACTTTCACAATAATGACACTTTCTTAAAATGTCACTTTCTCAAAAATGTCACTTTCTTAGAATGTCACTTTTGCTAAAAAGATACCCCTTACAAAATCTGGTAAGTAATTATTATTATCTTTTTTCTCATTTCATTATTCAGGTCTCAGGTCTATCTGGGACCCGGACTCTTGGAAGGCATGCATCGAATATACAGTGGCCCTTTTATTATTATTTTATTTTATTATTATTTATCCTTATTATTAACTTACTACATACGTTTCTACGAGTATAATTATATAAAAACTAGCTTTTGCCCGCGGCTTCGCCGGCGTGGATGTCGGTTAGCACGACCAAATATAGCCTATGTCCTTTCTTATGGTCTAATCTAACCCTATACCAAATTTCATAAATATCCATTCAGTGGTTTAGGCGTGAAAGCGTGACATACAAACAGACAGAGTTACTTTTTATAATATTAGCATGGATCACATAACGAATCTATAAGGGTTCTATTTATGCCATTTGGCTACGGAACCCTAAAGAGGAAAGTCTCTATTCGGAAAAATCGAATTAAAGAAACTTTATTTCATACATACCGTGGACACAGAAGACCGAAAGATATATAATTATACATTTTGACAAGCAATACAAAAAAAACTTTTGAGGAAATTTGACCGTGAATCATTGACATTACCTGAATTAATGCATAAAATATGTTTTGTGCAAGTTTTTAAATAATAATAATAATAATACATACTTACTATTATTAATTCGGTTTTTTTTGACGAGGTGGTGTTAATTAAAGGGAAATCGTAAGTAATGCAAATATTGATATGTATTTCATGTGATTTAAAAATAAAAATAATATTATTGTGATATTTTTTATTTTTGCTGCTTTCATATAAAATATATATCAAAACCAAATCAGACCCTTAATCATAATTCATCATTATTAAGCATTTGGGGGATAAATAAATAAATCATTGTTTTTATTATGTTGATATAATAATAAAATAACGCATATTATTATTAGTTAAGTTTATCAATATTATATTAGTTTTAGTTATTATGTAATAAAGATGTATATGATTTTTATATAAATATATACATCTAGATTTACACGAACCTTATCAACATTTACGAACTTATACATATTTAGTAAGTTAAAGTTAAGGATAAATAATAATAAAATAATAATAAAAGGACCACTGTATCTTCGATGCATGCCTTCCAAGAGTCCGGGTCCCAGATAGACCTGGCATGAGAAAAAAGATAATAATAATTACTTACCAGATTTTGTAAGGGGTATCTTTTTTGCAAAAGTGACATTCTAAGAAAGTGTCATTTTTGAGAAAGTGACATTTTAAGAAAGTATAATTTTTGCGAAAGTGACATTCTAAGAAAGTGAGATTTTTTCGAAAGTGACATTCTAAGAAAGTGACATTTTTGCGAAAGTGACATTGTGCTAAAGTGACCAAGTTTTTCACGATGACATTTTGCGAAAGTGATGTTCTGCGTCAAGACCGAAATATCATGCTTCTAACTTTGAAAATGACGAACTTTCCATACAAAGATTAATCACCTATTTTACCTTCTTCTCCGTGTTCATTAATTTCTTAAAAGACACATTTTTATGAAATTTTGTGCATCTAGCTCTGAAAATGACGGACTTTCATACAAACTTCCATCCCTTATTTTACCCCTTTAGTAGCCGAATTTCCAAAAATCCTTTCTTAGCGGATGCTTACACCATAAAATGCATCTACTATAAAAATTTCAAGTTTGTAAGTCTGCGGTAGCCTAGGTGGTATGGGTAATGGACCGCTGAGACGAGGTCTCGGGTTCGATCCCAGGTTTACCATGGCACACACCAATGAATTTTCGATGCTTTTCGAAGTTATATGTGTATTTATCGCAGGTTTACAAGTGCCCGGTTAATGGCAATAGGCTCGCCACCTATTGCATTGGGCCCTAAACATATACTGGTGAAATGTGGGTGCTAGCACCTCTGCCTACCCCTTCGGGGAATACAGGCGTGACTTTATGTTATGATATGTTTATATATATATATATATACATATATATGTATCTAAATATATATATTATGCACCTATGCACAAATGAATAGGGATACACGTCGATACTCGATAGTCGGTTAGTTGTTCACGACACGAATAATACAGCGACAGCCACTGAATCAAATTATGCCGTAAGAAAACGAAAGAAAGAGATGAAAGAAAAATAGCGGTAATTACCGCTATTTATAGAATACATAACGTTAACTTTTACCGGTATATCATCGGTAGCGATAAGTCAAATTACCGGTAAAAGGCCGCCCAGGTATCGATACCACGTTTAACGTTACCTCTTTTGGTAGCGTTATCTTCGTACTATGAAAGTATCGGTACCAAATTTTTAACGGTATTTCAAGCCCTGCATTAGACATAGTAAATATCATAGATATAAATATAGAGACGTGAAGCTACTACGAAATTCATTCATAAAATCATATAAGGAAAACGCCAATTCTCCATCTTGCTTTCCAAGTAGTGGGGATGTAGTAGCACCTGATTGGTAAAAAAAAATTGCTAGTGATGCGGTGATAGAATTTTAATTATCGATATTTTCTCAGTTATTTAAAGAACGAAGACCACTTTCCATACATCCAATGACTTGTGACATGTCATTGACTTTTTATTATTCTATCGTATATGTAATGGTACTGGTATTATTGATGAATAGATACTAAAATATTGCGTTCATCTATAAAACTACAAAATCAATATATTTTAAATAGTTGAAACAATAACAATCCCAACGCGATACAATTTAAAGCGGCGTTTAAGCGTCTTTTGATACACTACTGCATTCCTCTCGAACAAGTAAATATATTAAATTGTTCGAGTAAAAATGATCCTATTACATCGATAAATAATTTAACAGATAAAAATTCTTTTATTGAATTAGATGAAGATCACAGTGATCTTTATGAAGAATTTGTAGGCTACTTGTTGAATGATCAGTCCGAATATGCACAAAATGTAGTAACATATATAGCCGGCTTTGTAGCTAGAAAATTATCAAAAACAATTAAATGCGAAATTTGCATATCTTTACTTTTTGGTGCTCCAGAAGAATATATCAATAGTTTAATATTTTATAAAAATCAAGGAGGTCTAGTATATCCATCCAGAAGGATATTCTAAGGAAGACTGAAAAATTTTAAAGGGTGTCCTTGATGGTAAAATTCTCTCTGAACATTATTATTCTTATATATCTACATTTTTATTGGAATATTTTGGGGAATCGAACAATTTGTTTGAGTCTGAGGACCTTGAACATGACTCCAATCATACCTATTTGGTAATTAAATGCGTACTTCAGGTATATATGAATTTAAGATACAAATATTTTGGTAAAAAAAATTCAAACAAAATATCCTACCGCAACTTTTACACAAAACTCGTGCTATTCAGGAGTGAATAACAACGATTAATATAATCAAACTCTACTGTCGTCTTTATTCATACCTAAATACGCAGACGTATTCACTGTGAGAAAAGGAAAACTCGAATTAAAATCCTGTACCAACCCGTCTGGCCTTTAAAATCCATTCAATAGTTTTTACGTGAAAGAATAACAAACATCCATCCATCTGGTGGAGCGCTTGTGTACTTTCTTAATTATTTCCCACATAATTTAATTGTATTTCAATTTTGTAATTTAAGAAACCGCTTTTATGAACGAATAATGTTTGAATATTGGCGCTCATTTGTTGACCACTTAGTGTTGAAGAAGGCCAATAGAGGCGCTGTGAACGGATCTTTTCGAACTATATTTTGAGAACGAAGTTTTCTATGAGCGACTCTCAAGCTTCACGGTTGACGTTCAACCCGTTCATTTTTTAATCAGTCACTAACCCGCAGCAGCACCGAAAGGTGTCTATGACTCCGCTAACGCACCAAACGGAAGTTTGAGTAATTCAACTCCTCGTTTCTTTTTCTGTGTAATTCTATAAGTTCCTTTGGCCACATTCTCAAGTCAGTATAAGGGAAGTGTATCGGAAGAAAACGACAAATTCAAGAAAATAACCGGCCGGTCGAAAACATACCTACCTACCAGCACGTGCCAGGAACCACGCCTGTCTACAGCTGAATCCTCACGAGGTGGAACTCAGGTCAGTGCTGGTTCTCTTACGTTTTCATTCATAGAAGCGGTCACATGTGCATTTTCTTTTCATTACTACCTAACTGCTGGTCATAGGAGCTTATACGCTCTGTGTGCAAACACACCATTGGCAGGACTATTTACACGTCCCACCACCATCCATCCATCCATCTATTCAACCATAGTTACAAACTTTCACGTTTTTATAATATTAGTAGGATAAAAATATGCAATTTGCTGGCGCATGGTCGATCCGAATCATAAGTGGTCCAGCATGCCTGCATGCTCGCGCGCACGCGAGCACGCTCCATAAAATGGTCTGGGTTACCCTACGCATGTCCAGTTTGATGCCAACTACAACAACAACTACAACATAAATAAAAATAATTATTATTATTATAACATTCAAAATGCTGCACCAAACCGATCAACTTTTGTGGCGTGATGTGACGCCACACCTTGGAAGCAGTAAATACGTCTTGATAGTTGTATCGCTATGGCAATACAGACTATAGATAAACGCGCGCGGTGGCGGCTGCAGCGCGCGGCTGGTTGACCATACTCGCGCGTGCCCACTGGAACCTATACCCGGGATAAAATAAAGGTCGAGTGGAATGAAAAGTATCCTATATCCGTCTCCTGGTTCTAAGCTTACATATCCATAACATACCCACCAATTTTCAGCCTAATCGGTATCGGGTATAGCCATTCCTGAGTTATAAAAATAGTGTAACTAACACGACTTTCTTTTATATATATGTACTAGCCTTTGCCCGCGGCTCCGCCCGCGTGAATGTCGGTTATCGCGACCAAACAAAGCCTATCTCCTTTCACAAGGTCTAATCTACCCATAAACCAAATTTCAACAAAATCGGTTCAGTAGTTTAGGCGTGAAAGCTTAACATACAGACAGACAGACAGACAGACAGAGTTACTTTCGCATTTATAATATTAGTATGGTGCGCCTGTATAAATATATATATCGTTCCAAAAGTTTTAAAGACGGCAAAGAGTTACCTTTGTACATTTTCCGTCCTCCTGGGCGAATTATCCGAAACGCCTTATCACAAGGAATTTTTGACAGAAAGCCCTAAGCACACTTACCGCAATCTGATAACACAAATCGGCATCCTCTTAAGCTAACCACTTAATTATTAATTTTTCTTAGAATGTTTAAATTTTTAGTCTGTGCCCTTTTTATATCGATAAGTAGTTATCGACAGTTTACTGGATTCCCTATAAGGCCGCCATATTGCTTTCCATTCATTCATAAAATCCAAGTTTAGGTAGGCAGTTTTTTTTCGTAGGTATGGCACCTCTTGATATACTCTAAAGTAAATATAGATTACTGACTGACATTACTAGACGTCAAGTATGCGTCAAGCAGATTAAAGAATAAGTTTCATCAAAATAAATAAATAAATTGATTACTGAAAATGGATATAATAAAAATAAAATCTGAGCAGATAAATATACTATGCCACGGATGTCTGACTGAAGACCGAACAGTCCACCGCATCAGAGGAGACATCAGTGAAATGTTCTATGGACTTAGAAATGACAAACGCAGTAACAATAATGTAAGTTATTCATTTTTAATCGATACTCATGGTTTTTCAATTTATATTATACCCTAGCCTAGCCCAGCCAAAACATAGTGAACTATATTATAATAGTTATTTATTTTCGCCCGTGGCATACTTTGATAATAATCTGCAAGATTTGGTGACACTTATGAATACTAAACCTACTGAAAAGAGTGAAACAAGTTTGGTATCATGTAGGTCTATTTGTAAATCATCCAAAATATGAAAAAAAAAATTAAAAAAATCCAGCGTATTATAGTTTTTTTATTTTTTTTTATTTTATACTGTATTGTACACTTCCAAGACATTTAATATTTAAATTGATATTTGCTGTACGTCTGTCCTTCTGTTTGTAATCAGTAAGCTTTGCAACTTGACATATCAACCTATTTAGACCTTGTATCTATATTGCCGTTGCTATGATAATGTTTTTTATCATCTTGCAGCTGGAACTTGTACTTTGTTGGGAGTGTGTGGCGTTTCTGAAGAAATTAAAGATGTTTAAAGCAAGGATAGAAACAGCACAATGCTTACTGATGCAGTGCATGAAATGTTATTATAAAAATGTAAGGCTTATCCTTTATATTGTATATACATTCAATGGCTTTTATCTGTATATATAAAATCAATGCCACTTTTCGTTGTAATGTTATAACTCAACAACGCCTTTACCGATTTGGCTAATTCCTTTTTTTAAATGTTCGTTGAAGGTCAAGGAAAAAATCTAATAATTGCCGGGAACCGACACCCATGCGGGCAATAGCTAGTTCCTTTATATCTATCTGTGTCAAATTTCTTCAAGAGCAGTTTAGTGTTTCTGGCATGACTCAGAACAAACATCCTTCCAAACCATGAATGAGTTTAGATCACTGGTGGGCAAACTTTTTTAATAGAGGGCCAGAAAGTTGAAAAAATTCAAGAGGAGAGCCAGTGCAATAAGGCCACCAATTGTGTACCACATAAACTGTACCTCTGATTTATTATCTATGTCCTTGGTGTACAATAAATAGTTTTTTATTATTTATTTATTATTTACTCTTTGATTTTGATTATTAAATAAACTAAAGTAAAGCCAACAAAACAATGTTTCAGTGGTTCCAAACATTTTTATTTGAAAATTATTATGAATCACTTCAAACGCATTCCAGACAGGAATGAAACTGCTCATAAGGTAGCGGATCTAACAGTTTAGAACCGCTGTGCTGACAGCTTTCATATACTACGAAACACGCAAAGACAGCTGTCGCTCGGCCATAGTCGCGTACGTGTGACATGTGCGACAAGGACAGAGAACATAATCGCTAGTTATTGCAACATAACTCAGTAATAGTCGCTTTGTTTACCTTTTTTCTCTCATCTTGTTGGCTTTACTTTAAATGACTTTATTTTTTAGGATCCCATTCCAAGGCTCAGCAGGTTATCATCATTATATAAATTACACATCAACACATTTGATTATGAGTTTAAAGAAGAAGAGAAACCTGTATGTCAAGAACAAGACAAGGCAAATAATGTACCAGTGGCAGATGTACATGAAACTGAAAATTTACCAGCAGAAGACTCACTAACAGATATAAAAATAGAATATGATGATAGTATAAAAGAAGTAAATCATGATAATATAGAGGAAAATGATGATAGTATGAAAAAAGAAAACAGAAGTAACAATAATGATTCGGATTATGAACCTGTACCTCAATTTGAGATTGAAAATTCCAAAGAAGTTTCTAGACCTAAAAAACATTATAGATGTAAAAAATACCACATGTTTGCAACAGTGACTAAAAGAAAAGATGTTACAAAGAATACTTATTCGCAGTTTGCCGAACCTGTATCGTTGGACCAGAAAGAGTATGAGAAAGTGTTAAGACGAGATAGGATTCGTTATTCATACCCTAGGATGCCATTCAAGTGTGGGGAGTGTAGAGAAGGGTATTTTAAAAAAATTGACTTGCAGTGGCATATGAGTCTTTATCACAGTAATGAGGTAGGTTTTGTTTCAAAATCGTTTATTTAATATAACTTTATAGTATTTTTTACTCACGACGGAATGGAGACGGTAAATGCGTTTGGGGTGAGAGGTTGTTTGTGTGTTTGTGTCTTTTTTTGAGGTATTCCTCGAAGCGCCACAGTTTTGAGGCGCACCAAATGAGGCGCACCATTTTTATTCTTCGGAGCGCACCATTTAGCTACTAATTGGTGCGCTCCGAAGAACAATTAAAAATATTAACTTTTTATTCTTCGAAGCGCACCAATGATTATTAACTTTCGAATAGAGATAGGATACTAACTGAAACTATCGATATAAGTAAAATACGTTATGAGGTATTGAGTTATCAGGGCGTAATTTTCGAGAACAATATCGTTGCATGGATGGCAACCATGGAACTAAAAGTGAATTTGTCAATATGTGTTTTCAAATATCTATTCTTAAAGTCATGTCAAAGTGCTATCCTTATTTAATACAAACTGGGGTTAAAAATTCAGGATTATTAGGTAATTCATAATCTGGAGCTGGAATTCAGCCAATATTTAATGCATTTTGTAAAGCTTCTAATAATATTCAATTATCACGACCGTGACAAATGGCCATGTGTAGGTATGTTATGTTGTTTATGTTGTGCAGTGATCTAGTGTTTATAAAAAATACTTTTAATTTAGTGATAGGCAATAACTATGTAGGCAAACAAGCATCGAACACGCCACAATTGTGGCGGTAGGATCCGTCACAGACGAATGGCTGGAGAGGAGCCACGGTAGCCTCTTCTACCAGCTGCCGCAGGTCCAGACTGGACATGGCTGCTTCAGTATTTTTTTTTATCGTGCGGTAAAAAAAAAGTGGATGATTTCTGTACATGGATAGCATTTGCTAGGTTTTGTTTTCATTCCATCTGAATGAAAACAAAACCTAGCAAATGCTACTGTCTATGTCTGGGTAGGCGGGGTACCAGATATACCTCATATGATCCAGGGCTTAGTATAGGCCGGGAAAACGTTTCGACTATATCCGAAACCGTGCCTTTTAAATTTCTCGGAAGAAAAATAGATAACAGAGGTTGCACTCCAGCTTTAGAAGAAGTAATTAATAACATCATTATCGATATACAAAAGGTAGATCAACAGCCACTAAGTAATGTTAAAAAAGCGTGGATTTACGACAACTATTTAACCTCGCGTCTTAACTGGCCGTTTCTTGTTTATGATATAAGCCAGAGCCTTCTCAAAAAACTAGATGCGAATGTTACGAAGACATTGAAGTCGTGGCTGGGGCTAGCCCAGTCGGCAGACCCATCGACATTATATAGAGCCTCAAATAACTTTGGAATGACGTTCAAGAAACCATCGGAACTCTATAAACATCTAAGAGTAACCAAAATGCACGTCCTAGCGAAATCAAAAGACGAAATCGTGCAAGCTCTTCCAAAAGATCAAAGTACTAAAGAGCTCGAGTCACGTCTCCAATTCATATACGACGATTAATATACGACTGGTCACCGGCTCTCCTTAAATTCTATCTCAATGCATTCCAGTTGACCCTCCCCGACCAAAGCAATCTTGTCAGATGGGGAAAAGCCACAGATAAAACATGTAACTCATGTGGTGAAGCAATTGGTACTGCTAGGCACCTACTGGTGGGTTGTAGGACGCTATTAGATCGGGGTCATTACTCGCGCCGACATGATAAGGTATTAGAAATCGTACGTGAGGCGGTAAGTTTGGCGGTAGCTAGAGTGAAAAAGGGTTTAACCACAAACCAAAGAAATGACGTCGCGGTTGTAAAGAAAGGCTGCTCAAAAAAGGCAAATCAAAAGCCGTACTCAATTTTGATAGCAGCCGCTGATTGGACATTACTCACAGATTCTTTTGAGAAACACTATAAAATACCGGAGGATGTTTGTGCCTCGTCATCCAGACCCGATATATTCTTATTTTCAAAACAGCAAAAGCGTGAAGTACTAGTAGAACTCACAGTACCGTGGGCAACTAACATACCTAAAGACCACGCTATAAAAATAAACAAATACTTTGACCTGACCAACGAGTTAACCAAGATTGGCTATGTGGTTAAACTCTACGCCGTGGAAGTAGGAGCAAGGGGAATTCCAGCTAAATCCCTGTATAACTTAATTAAAGACCTCGGATTGCCAAGAGCTTCAGTAAGCTCTTTACTCAAACGAATATCTAAAACGGCGTTGATAGGATCTTACCAAATTTGGATAGGTAGAGGGGGGAACACGACTGACGGTGGAGGTGAGCGCTGATGCATCACAAGGTGGCCACCCTAAACCTACACCTGGGTCGCAAGTCCCAGGCGCCGTCACAGTGTTCCTCTCTGTACCACGCCATGGACCCGGCGACCGCACGGTGAATCCATGGAATGCTAAGAACCAGATCTCTGCTATAAAAATTTCATATATGTATTTGGGCGGAGTCCTCAAAAATCAATGTTTAAAAATGGTTGAAAAATCATTCATTAGTTCCAACAGTTCCTAAGAAAGTTGGTAGATGGCTCCACCATCTCCCCCTTATAGACGGATATAAAGAGAAGGGAAATTTGAAGGGATTCAGGTGTAGCTCAATAGCTCAGTTGGAAGAGCATTCCCCCTGATGGGCAAGGTCGTGGGTTCAAGTCCCCCTTGAGCGCTTCATTTTTCCCCGTTTTATTTCGTTTTTTTTTATCTAGGACACGTCAATTTGACTTCACCTCGCCTGATGTTTAGCTAAAGGCAAAGTCTCGGAGATATAAAAGTGAGCATAATAAATGCTATAAGCTTTTCATTCAAGGCAGTAAGATCATTTTGAGTACCTACTTATTTCATCAAGATCGATGTGATGCTGACTGTACCACAATAGTCTTCAAGAGAAATATTTTTTGTGAACGGAACCCGCGGAATCGTATCAGTTAGGTGGATATGTCAGACTCACACCGACTATAACCGCATGTTGTTCCGTCGGTGTGGCTGGAGTATCTGATACGTTCTGTTAAGGATATTCCAGACAACCTGGCCGACCTTGGCCACTAATAATGGCGGCCTCGAGGTGTTCTTGGGGATGAAAATCACATCTTCTATAGAGAGGCGCGTATGAATATACGAAGCGATTCAATCATGGGCCTGCTTCTTTTACGGTGACGGCTAGCCCCAACTATAACTCTCAGGACCTAGCTCATCGAGGATGCAGATAGTTTTGTATATGTTACCGGAAATGTGTATAATCCGGTATTCTATCCAATGCCTAGGCATTGTATACAATGCCGAGTGCGCAGCAGGCAATGTATGAAATGGTATCAAGGAACATTGACGGTGGTTGTAAAAAAGCAACCACTTAGGCTAATGCTGGAGCCTCGCTTTCGCTTCAGTCTTTTAACCTATAATATATCCAGGTCGGGGCGCAGTGTCCACACTACGCAATTTAACTTGGATAGATTATACGGGAGCGGAGCGGAGCGAAGCTCCCGCATTAATCTTCGTGGTTATTTTTTTTTTATTCGTACAAAAATATAAATTTTCCACAAAATCATCCGCAAATATAGACAATAACCCATTTATTTCACACATTGCCGGTGAAACTGCAGGCATTCTATGTATTAACACACATTTCCTAGGATTTGTATACAATTCCTTGATTTCATACATTTCCGGTAACATATATATATAACATGAGAGTGCTAGATCACCCCCATTCCATTTTCGCTGCTTCTCTTATACTAGACTAATGACTGCCACACAAAAGAAGGCGGCAGCATTCCTCACACTCATGCTGCCGACCATGACCAGTACCAGGGTTTGCAGCGTGTAGCTTTCCGCTCTAACGGCTGCTTGGAGGCCGCGGCACAGCTCTATCCTCTCTGAACGTTCTACCAGCTGGTGAAGCGACGTGTCTGCGGAGCAGCCCCGCCATTGGTGGCATTCGGGTATCGGCTATCGGCTTATACGATGCAGATACTTACTGAAACAGCCATGTCCAGTGTGGACCTGCGGCAGCTGGTAGAAGAGGCTACCGTGGCGCCTCTCCAGCCATTCGTCTGTGACGGATCCTACCGCCACAATCGTGCGGTTATTCCCGCTCGTCACCCCAAGCTTTGTCCCCTCCGGTGACGAGTGGGAATTATATTGAAAAAAAATCCCATATGTCACCCCCAGGTGACGAATGGGATTCCACTTAGAAATCATCCCAGTCGTCACCGCTAATAAAAGCTTGCTAAAACCATAGTTTTACATTGCGAATGGAAATTTGTTTTTGAACTAAATAATACAATAAAATTAGACAGCCAAAACTTTTTATTTGCTTTTATTTTCAAAATCAGGTTCTAAACGTTTTACATTCAACACAAAAGTATTCAGTAACTAACTACGAGTATAGTGATTATTTTACTAAATCACAGACGCATAATTAACACATGCAAAAAACGTGCAGAAGGGACAGCGCATATCCTGTTCTCTGTCGCACTTGCACTGTTTATGGATGACGTCACACAGACACAGAGATGCGCGTTACAACAACAGTCTTTGCGTTTAGTAATAGATCATATTACTCAATGCATTCGCAACAATGTCAGGGTCAAGTGCGTCATGTAGTTCTGGAAATTCGTCATTAGTTTATATAAAAAGAAAACATGGACTTGTTTTGCTACATGGAGGTCACCAATATTATGTAAAAAAAAATACACCAGTGGATTAAGTGTATGGGAGTGCACCCAAAGAAGAATGAAATGTAAAGGAGTTATAAAGATTCGTGTAAGTTCTAACTTTTTATGCTTTGATGATTTCTACAGCGACGGAACTTTTAAAAGTTGCCCTAAACCCTTTTCGCAGCTATATGTTATACATGCAGATATGGGAAGTACAACAAATAGTACAAATTTAATGCCTCTTATTTACGCACTAATGAACACAAGAAACAAGAAATCTTATGAGATTCTATTAAAATAAAAGCAAATAAAAAGTTTTGGCTGTCTAATTTTATTGTATTATTTAGTTCAAAAACAAATTTCCATTCGCAATGTAAAACTATGGTTTTAGCAAGCTTTTATTAGCGGTGACGACTGGGATGATTTCTAAGTGGAATCCCATTCGTCACCTGGGGGTGACATATGGGATTTTTTTTCAATATAATTCCCACTCGTCACCGGAGGGGACAAAGCTTGGGGTGACGAGCGGGACCGCAATCGTGGCGTGTTCGGTGCTTGGTTGCCTACATAGTTATTGCCTATCACTTACTTAAAAGTATTTTTTATAAACACCAGATCACTGCACAACATAAACAACATAACATACCTACACATGGCCATTTGTCACGGTCGTGATAATTGAATATTATTAGAAGCTTTACAAAATGCTTTAAATATTGGCTGAATTCCAGCTCCAGATTATGAATTACCTAATAATCCTGAATTTTTAACCCCAGTTTGTATTAAATAAGGATAGCACTTTGACATGACTTTAAGAATAGATATTTGAAAACACATATTGACAAATTCACTTTTAGTTCCATGGTTGCCATCCATGCAACGATATTGTTCTCGAAAATTACGCCCTGATAACTCAATACCTCATAACGTATTTTACTTATATCGATAGTTTCAGTTAGTATCCTATCTCTATTCGAAAGTTAATAATCATTGGTGCGCTTCGAAGAATAAAAAGTTAATATTTTTAATTGTTCTTCGGAGCGCACCATTTAGTAGCTAAATGGTGCGCTCCGAAGAATAAAAATGGTGCGCCTCAAAACTGTGGCGCTTCGAGGAATACCTCCTTTTTTTGTTTAAATCCATGTTGCCATTTTCTCCGAAACTACCAATCTAATTTTGATGCAGTTATGGGTTTGGTTTCAATTGGAGCATGTTCTTAGATAGGTGTTACAATGACAACTCAACAGGGGGCGCTACAGCATGCATGTTTATTGCAAATCAATGTTGCCAATTTTCTCTAAAAATACTAGTCCGATTTTGATGCAATTATTGGTTTTGGTTTCATTAGTGCTTGTTCGGTTTGTTCCCTTTATGTCGAGTCCCGTTATGTCGAGTCTGGGAGTCTATTGTTCTCCAAAGTATTAATATTTTAAGCTTCCTATTACCGTCATGTCGAGTACAGTCAGAATATAAATTAAAAGCCAATCTTAGATAGGTGTTACGGTGACAACCCACTAGGGGGCGCTGCAGTAAACATTTTATGAATTATTTTTTATACGTCGTGGGTTTCTTCAAATTTTTTAATTTTATTACATGTTTCAGTCAACATTCCCATACAAATGTGCAGATTGTCCCACGATGGTGACGTCACTGGAACAGCAAGAGCAGCACTGGGCAGCGGTCCACTCTAAACAGTACAAGTGCACGATATGTTCCGAGGTGCACCAGTCAGCCGATGAAATTAAAAAACATATAAAGAGCCATCGCAAGAATTACACCTGCAACAAGTGTGGCGTCCACTGTGGGTATGTAGTACGTATTGCTGGCTGTTTATTGTACTTATGTTGAAAATCGTTTCTAGTACTCATCATTAACGATGGCAATCAAGCCGTGTTGTGAGAACGTTCTTTCATTATTTTAACCCGACTGCCGAAGGAAGGAGGGTAATGTTTTTCGAGACTATGGATGTATGTTTGTATGTATGTCCATTTATTTGGCACGGCCCACAGCCTGAACGGCATGACAGTTTTGGAAATGTAAGGTGTCAGTTGATTCAAATTTCTATAAAATCAAAATGGTGGATTTTTGGCGCCAAAACGTATGTTGTCAAAAATATTTTTGACTCGAACTTATCGAGTAGGGTATCAAAATGAAGGAAATTGCTAAAAGATATACACACATCAAAAAAAGTTTGCGATCAATGGCATATTTCAAAGGTTTTCGTCGTCAAAATATGATGCATTGCCATAATGTCTATACCTAGCCAATATATGAAAAATATCCTTCATTTTATCTTCTTCAATAACGTTAAAGCGAATTTTAGGTGACTTACCTATTTATTTAGTAATCATTATTCTCCTGGTGTTCGTTTTGGCAAAAACTCACGGAGACCTCATTTCAGAGCTCTAATTTGGAAATACTGTTTAATGTAAGCCGCCAAACTAAATTTTACCCTACTAAAAACATCCTATACTTCCATAATGTCAAACAGATTTTTGATATTCACCTTTCAAGCAAAGAAAAAAAATATCAATTCAATTTGATTTTCAATCAGAAAGGCTTCAACAAACGTTCGAATATCTCCGGAGTTTTACATCACATCGACAAAATATTGATACTGTAATAAAATTCATGATTTCTCGAAACTCCTACTAATTATTTTATAATTTTAAATCAATAAACTTATTTTTATTTCAATAAATTAAACTTGTATATATTTGGTTACACCGACGCACTATGGTTTAATTTCGTAAAAAGTTGCCCATAAGTCCAATTTTCAAAAATGATCCAACCTCTTAATGATTTACACCAATCGACAGCCAGATTAATTCTTTATATGAAACTACCCTCATATGTTCGTATAATCACATTATTTATTAGTAGTCACTCGGTAAAGTTCAATATTGTACGCGATTAATATTGTTACTTGTTGACGTATAAAATTAACTTAATGTTTGTGTTTTGTTCTTCGTTTATTTTTATTTGAAACCGATTTGTTTGAATAATGGATAGTAATAATGAAGGTAAGAAGTGTTGTATTAATATGTTTTAGCATTAATCGTCTTACATTTGGCCCAGATATATGAACATATTACTTGCCCGTTTTGAAGACTAAAAATAATCGTGTAATCAACATTCTCGAAGGTTTATGTTTATGAGTGGGGCAAAGTGCGGCTATAAGTTTAATATCATCCTATAGGTTTAGCTATCAACTATATAGTATTAAAATAAAATTTTGCTAATTTTTGCTAATCTGTATAATATGACCCATTTTAGGACAAAGGGTGACAAATCACTTTTCTTATAATATTTTTATTAAGTAAGTATATTTATTTTTCTACCTTGTAGTAGTTGGTTTATGTGACTTAAATGAGTTTTCGTTCAGGTGGAAATCCAATAGCATCCAATATTTTAAAAACAATATCCCAATCCCCACAAATAGCCAAGGAATTATCTATGTCAACAAAAGTTACACCAGCTAGAATGTTAACAGGAGAAGACGCTTTGAAAGTTGTAATGAACGTTAATTTAAGCAAAAGACAGTACCAGGTTATAAGACAAGCTGATCCCGAGAAATTTCCACCTAACACGGTTGTTCTTGAAGCAAAGAAAAAGTGCTACTCGTGCTATACAGAGATTCTTTGCTAGGCCTGGTATCTGCTGAAATATTACAGGTTGATATTAATTTATTCAAAAAGTTTGCAACTATCCTAGAAGTTATATAATGTGGTCTCCCTGTTGATGTAGATAAATTTGCGGCATTTACATATGAAACTGCCGAATTCTATGTTGTCTGTGTGTTGTATGTTGTATCTCCCACAGTTCACAAAATTTTAATACATGGCCCGTCAGTGATAAAACGCTATTCTTCCAATAGGCCAGCTGTCTGAAGAAGCAGCGGAGGCCAGGAATAAACACTTTATAGGCAATATAGACTAAATTTCGCTCGCAAATTTACAAGAGAAGATTGCAATTACGATTTACTGTGCAGGCTATTGCTTTCCTCAGATCCGTTTCTCTCTTGTTCACGATTAGTGAAGCACAGAAAAAATAACCCCTCTCATCAAAAGCTTTGGAGCTATTAGCTTCTGAAAACTTAAATAAAACTTATGATGTAATAGAGGGAAACCGATCAGAGGAAACACATTATGACGAATGTAGTCACGAAAACGATGATGATGATGATGAAGTCTAATGACGAAAATGTTTCGGTGTACTTAAAATTGTTATAAGCCTAACAATTTTAAGTACAAGAGTTACCACAGAAACATCTTACACTTATGTAAAAAAATCTTTATTTTTTTAGGATAAATTGATGTTTTTTTTTGCAATAAATATTCTAAATCACTAAATGAATATATATTTTCTTTCAAATACAACTTTTCGATTAAGTAAAGCAAAGAAATATTTTTGGGCAACTTTTAACGAAATTAAACCATAGTGCGACGCTGCGAACTCAGTACCGCGCAAGCGCTTGCCACGGACGGACCTGTGTTGGTTGATTTCGCGCGCTTTTGCGTAAAGGTACTACCGCTGTGTATATAAGAGCACGTCGGCACTATGGTTGTGTGCGTGCTAAGCAGGTGTAAAACTACATCCGCCGATCTTGATCGTTGTGAGTATCGGATCAAATATTTTCTGTGTTTCTTAACAATTGTTTACCAGATTTCTAATAAAAGTTACTTTGATTTTAGCTGAACGCTATTAAGTCGAAATGGGAAAAAACAAATATAAATACCAATGTCTCGGTAAACGCAAGATACGACACATTGAATCTTTGATGAAAGCAAGAGCAGCAAGGTATTATTTTAATTTTACATACATTACTCATTTTATAAATAATGAAACGAAATGCATTGATTAATTTTATTTTGTTTTAGAAAAGAAAAACGAGGAGATGGGTCGCCTCGTTCAAGATATCCTGAAGGGAATATTATTGTTCATGTCTATAATGTTAATCCCGGTCATTATTATTGTTAATTTTGTGTGTGTAAAAATATATATATTTTAATTTTTACACCTGTTTGTTTAATATAGTTATTCAAACACCACTATTATTCATTAAAAACCTTTGATAATAGAGAGACAATCACAAATTAATTTTTAATTTTATGTGTTTGACGTGTACAGTGAACACGTTAATGGCCAGCATAACTATGTAGCATCACACCCACTCTCAATAACGATAACAGTACGTTACAAGTACTTTCTAAGGTGCCAAAATTAGTAAGGAATGCAGCTGTGTACGTTCTTTTGTTTATTATTTTATTGCTTTATGCTTTATGCTAGGTAGCCCTTAACACAATTATCGGCATCATACGCACCAAAGATTCTAAGAATTCGATCGAATAATTATGTAGGTATTATACACTGACGGACTCATAAACTGCATCAAAGTTCAGGTTTACTCTAAAAGGATTTTTTATAATAAGTATGCAAACTTTTTAGATTAAATTATATAAATATGGAAAGACTGGCTCTTAATCTTAAAAAAAAAAATTAAATTTAAAAATAGAACTGCAGTAAAACAAATGAATATAGCCGGGAAAAGAAAATTTACTTGTAGTATCATGTTTGCGTGTTATTTATAGCAAAGTTTTAAATTGATTCTCATTGATTTTTTTTGTTTTGTCAATTGAATTATTGTTACCAGCATAATTGTTGGGTTAGTTTTTTAACACATCGAGAGTTTTTGAACCATAATATGGATACTTCGTCCGAACAAGCGGCACAAATTGTAGCATTGGTGCGGGAGGGCTTGGATCAACGAACGATTGGTAGAAATTTAAATTTAAACCAGTCTACGGTTTCTAGAATATACAGAAGGTTTGTAGAGACAGGTTCTTACAGGAGGAGACGTGGTACAGGCAGAACTCGAGCAACCACAGGTCGTGATGACCAATTTATTGTTATAACTTCCCTGCGAAATCGTTTCCTCACGTCAGTTAACATCAAAACCGAGTTTAATGAAGTGCGTGGAGTAAACGTGTGTGCACGAACAATAAGAAGAAGGTTAAAGGAAGCGGATATCACCCCTTTTAGACCAGCAAATGGTCCAAAGTTGTCTACAGCTCACAGACAAGCTCGCTTAAGATTTGCGCGTCATCACCTGAATTGGACAGAAGAGCAGTGGGCCTCTGTATTGTTCACGGACGAGTGTAGGACATGTTTATATGGTGCAGATGGTCGCAGAAGAGTCTATCGTCGACGTGGGGAGCGATATGCTCAAAGTTGCATTGAGGAGCGTGTTCCTTTTGGAGGCGGTTCATGTATGGTCTGAGGTGGCATATCGATGAACGGGCGAACAGAACTTGTGTTCATAGACATGGTCCGTCAAAACGGTAATAGAGGGGGTTTGACAGCACATCGCTACATAACAGAGATATTAGAAGATCACGTGGTGCCTTACATGGGATTCATAGGCGAAAATTTTACTTTAATGCAGGATAATGCCCGGCCGCATGCAGCTGCACAAGTTCAACATTATTGCGAAGAGGTTGGGATACGTACAATGAATTGGCCAGCACGCAGCCCGGATCTTAATCCCATCGAGCATGTTTGGGACAATTTAAAAAGAGCTGTATATGCGAGAAACCCTTCGCCCACGACAGTGGCAGCACTAAGAACAGCACTTTCAGAAGAATGGGACAATATTCCGCAAGATCTTTTAAAAACCCTTATAAAATCTATGCGGAACCGATTAGAATCCGTAATAAGGGCACGTGGGGGTAATACACCTTATTAAAACACAAATAAACCCTTGCATGAAGTTTGTGTCTATTGTTAAAACCAATTTTTTAATTAAACCAATTTTTCTTAAATTTCTGTTTTTTCTTCAAAAAAAGTCTTAAGGTCCTTTCCAGTACATAAACTTAAACTTAAAGATATGACCCTACGCTGTTTTAAAGTTCACGAACCAATCTAGAGGTTTCAATTTAAACCTGTATAGAAAGTATGCATACTTGGTTAAAATTTATTTCAAAGTCGTCTATTACTTTGATGCAGTTTATGAGTCCGTCAGTGTATATATAGGTATTTGCTAGTTTTAAATTATAAGGCGTAAAAAACCTTATTTAGAGTAATATAATATAATCAAAGTAACTTTCAAAACCATACTAAGGATCAAGACCGTTTAGTCGACCCGCGCTATTAGCCAAGCTGTATTACTGCACACTGCGCGAGCCATAATAGTAGTTGGTAGCCGAAAATACCTAAGATTGCGCGGCGTCAAAATGTGAAAGCGCTCTTAAATAGGAATACCCTGTTTGAAATTAAAATATAAAACTATTTTTTATTATTTATTTAAAAAAATTGAGCCATTAATCATAATGCAATTGTGATAGAAATTTCATAGAAAGAAAAATACTGTTTAATTAAACTTAAACTACAATTTATTATTAAAAGGTGTAAATTCAATATAAAATAACTCCTCCCCTGGCTCGAACACATGCGGAGATCCTCCTGGGCATGCTGAGGATCATGTTATCCAGCATTTCCTGGGGTAACCTATCCCATTCTTCAATAGCGGCTTCACTGAGCTCTGGAACTGTCTGGGGATGTGGCTCACGGTTCCATTCAGCTCGTTTAAGAGCATCCCACGCGTGCTCTATTGGGTTTAAGTCGGGCGAGCCGGCAGGCCAGTCTAATCGTGTGATATCGTATTCTTGAAGAGCAGCATTGACTCGTTGAGCTCGATGTGCGGGCGCTTTATCATCGACCAGTACAAATTGGTGCCCATGGTTTACTCGGAATGGTTTGACGATATCATCAATAGCAACTGCTTTGTACATGTCTGCTGTCATGAAGCCCCGATACGGGATCAAAGGCGTTCTAGCTCCAATCATAATGCCACCCCAAAAAGACACCGATTTTCCGCCTTGCTAAACTGATCCAGTGGCAGTTCTTTGTCTTTCACGGTCGCCTGGTCTTCTCCAGACACGGACACGTCGGTTATCTGGATGAGTGGAGATTCGGGATTCGTCAACGAAGAGACAGTTTTGCCAAATGTTTTCTTCGTCACCTTCTTCATTTTGCCGAAGTCTAGCCCACTGCAATCTTCGTTGTAGACGTTGCCGGGAATTGAGCGGAGCTCGCCATGACCTCCGTGCTCGTAATCCAGCCTGGTGCAAGCAATTGCGAACGGTCTGCGTGCTAACTTCAAGCCCAGAGGCTGCCCTGACTTCTGCTTTTATTTTAGTGGCGTTGATTGTGGGATCACGGGCTGCCAGCAATCTGATATAGCGCTTTTGGGCAGCTGTCAAAAGAGTTGGGCGACCGCTGCGGGGTCGGTCAGCTAAATTCTCCATTCCTCTGCAACGTAGCCACGACACAGGATTGGGATATAGCAAATCTGCGTGCTATTACTCTCGTGGTGTATCCTTCTTCCCTCAAAGTTACTATTTTAGCTCGTAAAACCTCGGATAATCCTCTTGGCATTTTTTCAATCACTACTTTCCGCGAAAAATATCTTGAATCGGTTATAAATTATAATTCAGTAAATCAGATTTCTGAATGAGCGTAAGCTAGGACTGAAAGCCTTTTTGTAAGAAAAAACAATTGAACGGCGTCATTGTTTTGTGTTCTAATTCTTTATTTTTAAATAAAGAATCTAAAAAGAAGAAAAAAACATAATATAATCTACAGTAACAAAAAAGATTTCAGTTTTTCAAAGTGATCGCAAACTTTTTTTGATGTGTGTACATGTCATATCATAACTAAAAGGTATAAAATAAAACAAATGATTAAAAAATAAAAAAGCCCAACTGCCACTGAAAAGATCAAAATAAGTTTGATAGCAGGCGGTACCCATTAATTTTCTTTCGGTTTATATTGGCAAATGGGTACCGCCAGCTATCAAACTTATTTTGATCTTTTCAGTGGCTTTGCTTAGAAGGAATCAGAAAATCGTAAAAATTAAAAGTTTAAATTACAGGAATCGGGTGATAAATATCTTTTTTGTTATTGCAGGAGTGCATACGAGTTCCGGATGCATTACAAGATGACGCATGATAGAGTTGTTTGCGATTACTGCAACGTGAAGTTCGTGCAAAAAAGTGCTTTAATATCTCATATACAGTAAGTATGATTTTAAAACTTTAAATTGACAGAGCGGACGAGTTTCCGTTTCGACAAGGTGGTCGATTGTGCTTTTATCCATTTATATGTATGTTTGTAAGTTCCGTTCTAGGCCCAGTGGAAGCGCGGCGGCGCGCAGTTTAAGACAACAATATAATATAAACCTTAAGCACCTTGATATACGGTCGAATTTACAGTCGCACACATGCTCTTGCAGCCGCTCGTTGCGCCGCGCGCGATCTTATTCTTGATATACAGTTTTCGATTGTATGTAGAGGGACTTAAGGTTTATATTAAATTGCTGCCTTAAACTGCGCGCCGCACAGTGCGGGAATCGTGCATTCTAGCGGGATTTAATTCCAGATAGAATTAAATAAAAGATATACTTGATAATTACCATACCGATGTTTTCAAATAAGCAAAGACATTTAAATAGAATAATAATAAAAAATGCAACAATATTTATTTGACAAAAAAAATATAATAAATAGATATAACTAAATAAATATTGTTATTTTAATCACCGATTCCTCTCTCGGCCTCATTTATATTAGATACAGAAAGCAATTTCAGGACCTCAGGGTCTAGAGGACTTCGTTTTCTTTTCATTATACACCTAAGACTGGCTATGAAAGGGTCTGATGTTATAAGAAGCCTATTAAGTAGATCGGTATTAGTGTCTATTCGTGACGTTTTTCTAGTGAAAAATTCCCTGTATCTTCGGTTATCTTTGTTTCTAGCCTCTTGTGTCTCTTCCGATAGCTGTCCTTTACTCCACTGTGCAAGTCCTCAATGGATCCAAGAACCTCTTTCTGCGATACACATAGGCGTTGGACACTGTGATCAAGTAATGATTGCATCTCACAAGTAGCAGTTGATTCTGTTACGGTTTTTCTGGAAGGGTAACATTTTTTCTTAGCTTCTTTTACTTTATCATAAGACGGCAATAAGTTTTTAACCAATTTATTTATTCTTTGCCGCATAATTTCATATTGATGTACTAATAAATCGGCATCTACCATCATGCTCAATGCTTCATCAGCCGACACAGTGACTTGAACGCTTTCAGTATTTATTCTTTTGCGTACACTTGTCATGATAGAACCTCTTTTGGGTGAACTGATAGAAAGTTCTTTCACGATCACTGCAGAGTCCCTTTTGCCTTCTTTTCGAAGGTTACACTCATGGGCTATCATAATTTCCTCAGGGCTAGTTGACGATAAGAGATTGTGAACTTTACGTTTTTGGGTTTTACTGCAACATTCTACAAAACTTTTGTGAGGTCTACCCGATGCATGGCCAGATGTAGATGGTATTTCATTTAAAACACATTCTGGTAATTTTATGCACTCGTTCAACCAAGTTGAATTCTTTTTTAAAAAGCGTTCGTGATGTCTATTGCTTGCTGTCCATTTTCATTAAATTTACCACATAGCTTACGTTAAAAGAACTTAATCTCTTTTTTAGCACCTTCTGTAAATAGTACTTGAGGATAATTACCCATTATAAAAGCAAAAAAGGTTTCAATTCGCTCATTTTTGCCATTAGAGGTCCATATATCAAATATTTGTTTTTTTTTTTGTAATTTGGGTGGTCATTCTGAAATCTGAAGAAAAATGTATGAAGGCGCGAAAAAGCGCAGGTACTATCAATTGTTCATAAAAGTCAAGACTATAGACCATCAATTGAAACATAAAAGACACCGGGATATTCGGAGCAATTTTTTTTATACACCTTTGATTGTGCAAATCATCTCCAAAAAATTATAAATTTTAACTCTGCTTTCAAATGATGTTTTTAGATCAATGTTTACATTATTTCTCAAATAAAATACACTAACTTACCTTCAAATATATACACAATACAGTAATCAATCAATAAACAAAATTATGTACGTTTATTTAATCACTAAACTCAAATGAAGTAACCACTTTAATGTTGTTATTTGTGTTGTGAGATACAACCATTGTTATTTACCCACTTTAACATTTTTTATTATTTTTTTAACCTTATCTACAAGAATTTTTGATATGTAGCTGTAACAGAGAGGGTCTTCGGTATAAATAAATAATACTACAATATCAATTATTCAAAATTGATATTTTGAATTAAATCCCGCTAGATTGCGAGATTCTCGCAGTGTGCGCCGGCGCGCTTCCACTGGCATGCGCTAGGCCCAAGAGGGCGCATTTTCCAACCTTTTTTTACCAAATTGGTTCTTGGACTTAAGAAACAACTTTTGTCGATAGCTTTTTTTTAAAGGGGGCAAGTTTTCTGACGCGTTATTTATGAACAGATTTTGTTGATTTTTCAATGAAACATCAACGATGATTCCTCACAGGTAATGAAAGGTGTTCGCGAATGCTGAATAATGCTGAACGATGCTAATTCTGATGTGTTAAAACTATCTAAAATACGTTAAAATAAATAAATAAAACTTTCTTAATGCCACATTCCTTTTTTTTTTGAATGACTTTTTTATAGCATTTATTATGGTAACTTTAAAGCTCTCTCACTTGAGCATCGAGCCACATTCCTTATACAAACATGTCTTAAATGGTATACACAATACAACGTAGTTAAGATAATACAAAAAATTATAAACTAGATAATCCTGTGACTTAGGAGCAGTGTTTTGCTGTTACTGTTACACAATGATTCATTGAACATGTGTGTCATTCATTACATTATTATAATATGAGGACTTTATGGCATAATGGCTATTTCATTTAAAAATCTCTAAAAGGCGATCATTCAGATTGGGCTAATTTTTATTTATGCGGCCACTAAAAAAAAATGCTTGACTTTGATAGAACACAACATTGTAAGCATTTTTTATTACTACACCAAAGTTCTAAATAGATTCCTTGAGATTTTATTTAGGGTTAAATATTTAGTGTAAAGTGTACATAAAACAAGCTAGTATTGTCTAAGTATTGTCTAATAACTACTATATTGCTTCTGTTATGGTAGTCTAAAATGGCTTTACGGTCTCGTATGGAAACTGTGTCTGTCCCGCAGTTCTGGTTCTGACGAAATGCGATTAATCCGAAAAAAAAAATAGGTGAAAACAAAAACACTAACTGTTAAAATGCAATTTTGTATTTATTATTTAAAGTTCGCCAGCTCTTACAAACATATCCTCTAAGCCTTCAGCAGGAATGTTTATCACAGGAAGGTGCCTTGCATACCCCAAGTACCACACAATACACATCACATGGGAGCAGCAACCGACAGTTCTTTTGCCATTAAGGCAGGTGCAATAATAATGCGCTATGGCTTGCCTGCCCGTGAGAGTTGTATCAACACATATATATACATTATATGTTCTTAAACGAACATGCCGTGATTGAATTCGGGCTCGAAGTAGGCAAAATTCTCTTTCTTCAACCTCACGTAGATGTTCAGCGGGTATTTCTCCCCCAAGTTCAATGGTAAATCTACCAGTGCCCTGGATGTGCTCTGCATAATAACTTCGGGCCTGTTTTATTTGGTAAATACCGACTGCGAATAAAATAAGGTCTTCCTCCGTTAACATAGGGAATGGAATTTCAGACGGCGTGTCGATTCGCACAAACTGTGCCCGTCTTCGGTTATAATAATTGTAAGTATTTACTATATCGCCTAGTATATTTGGAATACCCATCCTTTCTCTTACTATTTCTAAAAACGCTGGGGCTCTGACATTGTCCGTAATCAGCCGATGATATGCATTTAATAATGCTGCAGCAATCCTAAAATAGTCGATCATATCCGGTAAGGCAAGATTGCTATGGACTATTCTTAGCAGTCTAAAATCTCTTTTAAATCGTCCGTTAACTATTTCTACCACCCAGCGGCATAAGGTGACAAGGCGGGTCTTGTTGGCTTGTACTGTAGACAGTTGTGTTTCGTTAGCATCCTTTGTCTGGGGCATATGCACTGAGTATCCATGTGACCGTAGAGTCAACTCTGCATCTCTAAAACCACGATCCAAAATAAACACGTCCCCTGGTCTATGGAACCAGTGAAATACGCTTTCTTCATCCTGAAGAATTGAGTTCATTATGTGAGCATCGGAAGTCGTCGCAGCATGTGGACCAGATACCTCAATAATATGACCATCGCAGCACACAAATAAAAAAGGTTTCGTTAGGTTCCGATATTTATGGTGACTGTACGTGAGTCTTTGAAAAAGATAGTTTGAACTTTTTTGATTATATATATATGTACCATCACAAATGACGATAGCATTTCTATGCTCGATAGAGCTCTCAGGATTTCCAAATAATGATTCGGGTATTAACAAGTTCCTTTGTGCCACATCTTGTCGATTCATGTGATCAAACCCTAAAATTAATAATCTTCGAAAACGAGATTCGCTTGTTCTGAAAACTAATGCCAGCCTAGCGTTGGAATCCCCTGTACGCAGTTTTGCTAAAGTTGCAGCCAGTATAGTTTTTTTAAACCTGTTATCATTTAGGCTGGGCGTATGATTAATTAAATTCAAAAATTGTTCATGTGTAAGCCCAATCCAAGTATGGAATTCGTTAGGATTTATTAGCTCATATTGCTCAAAGTCGAGAATATCTTCTGTAATATGATTACGCATAATATTAAGAGCATTAACTATCTCCGAGGCCGTAAAATCTTCTCTGAGATTATCTTGAAGAGGAAGTGTATGCCAGAGGTTTCCCTCCAAATGTTCTTGACATACTCGAGCATTTTCTGGTACAATGAGGTTATAGCGTACGATCTGACGAATTACAACATTATTCGGAACTCTAAGGCGAGTCCCATTCTGACAATGTTGAAAAACACAATTCGCAGTTGTGTTTGGAGTACGAAGATATCCAGTTAATGTTAGTGTTTGATGGAGACGATTTACCTGCGCAGCAGGTTCATCTGGTGCAGGAGCATTGACAACTTGATTTGCGTCACTAATTCTTCGTTCATAAGCCCTTTCAACTCTTTGCCAACATGGTCGACAAATGTGATCTGTCGGTTCTTCCTGAAAACAATAAAAAATAAAATGATTAGCGATCCTCCAATAAGACTTGTTGGTAACTTCGCTGACGCAAAGTTATGATGCGAGCGACCTCTACACACTCATCGAGAGCCTCGACCGAGAAGGCTCTTCGAGAACATGCCTGTACACACTCGTTAGCACAGAGTCTCGTATAACTCCCTTGACAATGGACGTAGAATTGTTGCTGCTGTTTATCTTTGCGCCATAAGCTTTCATTATAACCTTTTAAACATTTAATATACAAAGAAAACTTATTCGCGCCCAAGCATCATGAATACATTGCTTATCTTCGTGTTTCACATTCTTAGAATTCCAAAAAACGGCTGCTGTCTGATAGCACCCCAAAAACTGTAATTCGCGTTCATTAGACAGACCCCCCATAGTGAAACGTCTGTTTATTAAAAACTTTCTGTGGGCGACTAAATAAAAATACCGACACGCTACCGAGAGCGACCGAGATGAGACGAGTGCTCCCTGTACACACTCGGCCTGTGTCGACGAGTGTGTATAGCCGCCATGAGAACCATTGTGTTGCCAAGACGAATCTAACAATATGCTTTAATTATGCGTTGTTAATCGTTTAGGTGAAGCTGCCCATTATTTAGGATAAGATCTATTAAAAAATGAATAACATAATTACCTGTCTCTCAATCAGTCCTTCAATAACTATCTGCGCCATATCACTATGTTGCTCCTCTCGTGAAGTCCACGTATATGTCCTTCGACCCTCACACGGTTGACGACATTGTATACACAACATTTGTGACATTATGTCAAAACACGATAACTCAAAAGAAACAAGTGAGAAAACTCGATTGGTAGCCGTCCGATGTAACAGAAGTTGCATGGATAACTAAGTTCGTGACTAAACAAAACAATGCCGGCCGGTACAGCGGCGCCCGCCCCCCGCCTGGCCCCATCCGCCAGGCGGAGTACGCTACACCGTAAGTGCGAGCGAGATGGCATGTGGCGCAGGCGCACCCGCTGACCGCCCGTGAGGTACCTGAGACCTTTTTTTTACATTCTGGCTCGCTATTACGACAAAATATTGCAGTAATTACGATTTTTTCACAAACTTTTGAAGTTACATATTATCTCTCAGAGCTGACGCAGAGTTTTGGTCTAGTAATAAAAAGTGTTTATTTTGTTATATTCAATAACAATACTAACTTTTTTTCCGTTGGCCGGCACTTTCAAAATTAGCCCAAATAAGTATGACGAGTGAATGTTCTCCTTTATTATATTATCAATTACCCCGTACTTTCTCATCACCAGGCTCCATCATACCCGAGTATACTGTGCCATATGCGACCGCACATACGTCAACACCAAAAAATTGAGGTACCACAACCAGATCACACACCCTGAGCTGATCGCCGGTACCGAGGTACGCAAGGAGCTGTCGTACTGCGTCGAGTGCGACAAGCAGTTCCCGACCGAGTTCAAGTACAATCAGCATCTGAAGCAGTCTGTCAGGCACATCAAACCGAAGAAAGTCAGGTAATGTAGCCTCTTCCGTCTTCTTACAAGTACCGGAAGCATTTGATGCCTTTTTTTTTCGTGCGGAAATCCCCTCGGATACCCCCCTGCCGGAGCCGGAAGGGGAGGTAATGTCGGACTCGAACCGACTAAAACCACACGTCGACTGTGGGTCGTGGTGCTAGGCCGGAGGTGAGGTTGTCATCGACATATCCCTCGCACCCCGGCTGACCCAGGGCCATCCCTTACGGTTTGGCCCTCCTCGGGAGGGGGGACAACGGTGTCCCCGACTCGCCCCCGGAATGGGGAGGCGCGGGTAACCTATTGAAATATCGAATTTCTGTTACCCGAATCTTAAAACCCCGAAAACGGTTGGTAGAACTTTTAAAAGACAGATGTAATGAATGACAACTTTCTATAATTCCGTTTTTCATTTCCCAGATGAATCAATTTCCAGGTGCACTAAAACCAAATTTTCAAATAGTATTTTTTTGTTTTCCATAGTGTCATAATCCAAATATAGTTATACCAGATTCTCAGAATATTTTTTTTTGTTTCCCATCGTACCATTTTCCAAATAAACTATTACCAAATTTTCAATTGCCAGTCAGTAAATTTATTGTATTAGTTGCCTATTACAGATAGGTTTAAGTGTCAAATTCGACTCAGTAGGTTAGGTTAGGTTAGAACTGTGACCCCCGCACGAGCCGAGCGAGCGAAGCGAGCGTGCCGCGGCAGCGGCCGGCGAGTGCTAGAAAAATTCGACTCAGTAGGTTAGGTTTGTATGTTTGTCTGTCTTTGTGTTTGTTTTTGTTTGTCTGGATATCAATAAACTGCATTTCAAAAATTTGTGTTTTAAAAAATCGGCTTTCGTGCATATGGATTACGGTCATCTGGATTTTGTGCAATTAGATTTCGTGTGTCTGGAATTCGTTCGTCTGGATTATAAAACGTCGTACAAATGAATAAATAGGAAAATGAAATTCGGAGTTGCGATTATATGGCAAATAAAACTTCGGAATTTGGAAAACCGGGATTATGAATAAATGGCCAAACGTTTTCTGGATTATGATATTCGGAATATTAAAATTCGGGATTAAGATAGGTAACCGGAGGCGCGCTTTTCAGCGCGAAGCTGCCGTGGCCTGCTTCTGCTGGGGTGTGCGGCGGCTCCACCCGTCACCCCCAGGCCAGCGCTCATGGGGGGGAAGCATTTGATGCCGACAATTTTCGTAGTATAGCGTCCCGCTACTTACATGACATTGTATGCCACTGAAACTCGTGGGGACTTGTCAATGCAACACTAGATATTGCTTAATTAGCGTATGTATGTAGTTGTCATCTGTTGACAACTGTCACTGTGTTTATGAAAAACTTATTGATATTTCTAAACATTAAAAACTAAATGATTTCGCTTTAAATAAAAAATCTAGTGTTGGATTGACATGTCCCCACGAGTTTCAGTGGTATACAACTTACAATGTCATGTAAGTTTTTTTTGTGTTCCACTTTAATCTGCGATCAGTCTTTATTTTTCAACTATGAGCAGATGTGTATGTTCAGCAGGCGTGTGGGAAAATGGATCCTTCGATCTCTTCTTCCTTCGGTCACAAATCCAGCTTGATTATGTGGTTCCTTTTTAGCCGCTTGGCGTAGTTTATATGCGTAAGTCTACAGCCAGGGGGTTTGAATGCATAGCTATTCGCTGTTTGTAGTGGTTGAGAACCTCTTAATTTCTTCGCTGACTGTATTTATTTTGAGCTCTTCGTGCAGTTCACTATTCCTCAGGAACCATGCAGCATTTGCCAAGTTTCTGAGAATGCCATTCTGAGCTCTCTGTATAATTTCAACATTGGATTTGCATGCGGATCCCCAGAGCTGGATGCCATATGTCCAGACAGGCTTCAGTATGACCTTATATACAAAGAGTTTGTTATCTTTACTCAGTACTGAGTTTCTTCCGAGCAACCAATGGAGGTTTCGAGATTTCAAATGTCATGTAAGTAGTGGGACGCTACAGTAGGAAGCAGCGTCTCCCCTGCGTGCACTGCTTTGATCCCCAACCGTCGACCACAGGCTGTCTCTTACAGGGGTGCGATCTTAAGACCTATCGCTATTAATATAAGGTCTGTTTTGGAGCGCAGTACCTATATCACAAGATTACTTTTCCAGAGTGCCGTGTCCAGACTGCGGAAAGGTGTTCTCCAAAAACGCTTATATGAACAACCACTATAAGTTGGTGCACCTGAAGGTTACCCAGCACTATTGCGACCAATGTGATAAGGTACTTGCACTTGTTATACATCGCTCTGTCCGCCATTCTATCCCTTGATTTGGCTTATCGGAGACGACTGCCATATGATTTCCCGAAAGCCTGCTGCCATTTGCACATTCCTGTTAGAAGATATATCTGGTACACGTCTAACCATTATAAGTATCTTTCTTTTTTTTTTCTTTTTTTTTTCATCGTAATCCATTCAAGGCTCTCGGTCAGCCGGGGTGCGAGGGATATGTTGAAGACAACCTCACCTCCGGCCTAGCACCACGACGCCCAGTCGTCGTGCGGTTTTAGTTGGTTCGAGTCCGACATAACCTCCCCTTCCGGCTCCGGCAGGCAAAATTAAATTATGTAAAGCCAACACACAGTAATTTTTGCCTAGGATGTTTGCCTAATTCCCTTCGGGTACAGTACCTAATGACAAAACGTACAAGTTGCTTGTTTGTCCAATAATCAAAATGTACAACATGCAAGAGACTAAATGACCTTTTGTCGGAACATTTTGGCATTAATACGGTTTGACGCTTGTAAACCACAACATGTTATTGTTGAGTCATTTAAAATAAAATTAAATAAATATTCCACAACATTCTACACAACGCCATCTAGACCCATGGTAAGCTTTTATAGCTTGTGTTATGGAATCTAGAATGCGGATAAACATACTTATATACTTTTTTTGTAAATACATACATATTATACATAGAAACACCCAGACCAATGCAAATAGCCATATTCACGCATACAAATATTTGCACTGAGCGTGAATCGAACCCGCGCCTCCTGCGTGGCAGTCACGTGCACTACCGCCACGCCACACAGTGGGACGATTGTATGGAGAAAAGGGCGAAATTAATAACTCAACAAATATTGATAAAGTAATGACTTGTAAATTTATAACAGACACAATATTAAACTATCTTTATATAAAAAGTAGAATTACACATTATTTATAAATATAAAGAACATAAAAAAAGAACGAAAATTATTTAACATTATTCCTCCTGAGAAACGTAGTGTATTGAAAGTCTATGCTCCTGAGATTCTTCACTTTCAGTGTTGCTGAGACTTAACTGGGCAGGTAAATTAAAAGAGGCTCCTTCAGATTCTGACAAATGCAGATATTCACTTATATCTAAGTTTTTATGTGTAAATTTATGTCTATTGATTTTCTTAAGGGTACTCGTAGATATGAAGGGATCAGATGTAATGAGCATAATAATTAATTAAATCTTTGTTATTATTTAATCGTGATGATTTTCTCGTATGAGAAAGGCTATTTTTCCGAAATTCTTTGTCTTGCTTCTAAAGCTTCTTTAGACAAGATTCCTATTGGCAAATCAAAAGATGATATTATATCTGGACCATGAATCAATAGTTTATGCATGCTACTTGGTATATAATTTTCTAGATAAAGTTGTTTTGTATTATTAATTAGAATTTTGAAATTTTCCATATTTATTCTTTCTCCACTAGCAATCACTCTCAAAATTATTTTCAAATTATTTATTAAATTTTCATTAACCCCTGTTATGTTTGATGATAAGTTGGCATTACTACAGTCCATCAAATCTAAGAGGTACCGTTTGACGTTTCATATTTTTCAAACCGAAACAACTTTGTTCATACGTACATTATTCAGTTTCGATAACCTTTTTCATAAAACCATGAATTTAGAAAGATTTCATTATTGTATCTAAAAATGTACAATTCTTAGTATCTAAATGTAATTGAAAACTTTCAAACAAAGCAAAATAACACATATTTACACAGTAAATAATTTCTAATAGTTATATTCTTGACCTCATTACAAAGTTACGTAGTTAGGTCACTGCACGTAGTGTTGCGACTCTTCGGATACACTTGTATGCAAAAAAATCGTTTACATATACGAAAAATCGAATGTATTATTTACAAATTACACTTGACAACCAAACAAATATTTTTTCATGTGAATGGGATTTATCTCACATATTACGATTACATAACTAAATAGTTATGTAATCGTAAAATATGAGATAAAACCCATTCACCAAAAATACGTATTTATAAATCAAATATATTTGCTTCTTTAAAAAGTTGTCGAAAGCGATTTGTCGATTTTTGATTTTCGCGCCCAAATAAGTCGGGGTTTCTCGCGCTAACGCTGTCGAAATAGTAAATGGAGTCAGGGATAGTGTTTTTTACATTTATTTTTGTGTATGATAGTATGGGTTTGCATATTACAGAGAAATAAACAAATTTTTAACAAGCACATCCATTGATTTTACAATTACAATTTTTTCTTCTAAGTCTTATTTCTACGTCTAAAACTAATAAAAATAAGGTATGTAGAACCCATTCACAAAAATGTTGTTGCCTGATGTTATAAATTAACGACGTTACTGCGCGACCGCATAATGCACTGAATACACAGATACCCTAAAATAAATTAATTTAATTATTTTTAGGTCAATAGGCAAAATCGCAGGTGTCCAAGTCTCTACAATTTTTTTTTCTGGCAACACTGCCAACTACAAGCGCACGCGGTCCGCTCGGTCGGTTCGGCGTCAGCAGTCTCTCGCCATCTTGGAAGCTGACTGTGCGCGTACTTGCTTTCTCGTTTGTGTTTTACAATTTGTGACTTGGCTATTACTTTTCTGGACTGATCATTCTTTATCCGTTTACCTTGGCAATATTTATACTGGACTCCGAACTAAGCAAGTGTTTATTAATAATGTCGAAAAGAGGACGTACTTTGAACAGCCAGGCTCGTGAATTGGTGGTGAAATTACACGAGTATTTTGAGCGTGAATCTCAAAATGGTGGACTTCTACTGCCAGTTACACAAGTTCGGGATCGCGTCGGTGAAGCTCTCGGTATTGGTAGCCGCACCGTTGGCAAAATATTAAGTGAAAAATATGGGCCTTCGGGGAGTGACAGTAACGTACTTCACACACCGAAAAAACGAAAAAGAAATAAACCTGTGACAGGCATCGATGAATTCGATAGTCATGCTATTAGAAACCATATATACGGGTATTTTACAAGAGGCGAATTTCCAACATTGGCAAAGTTATGTGCAACTTTAAAAGATGCCGGGCTGTATAAGGGAAGCATAGAGTCGTTGAGAACGGTAATAACAGGAATTGGCTTCAGATACAAAAAAGTTGACAAACGAAAAATTGTTATGGAGCGACATGACATAATTATGCAGCGACTAACATTCCTGCGCGAAGTTAAACAAATTATAAACTGGGATAATGTAATATTTTTGGACGAAACTTGGCTAAATTCCAACCATTCTGTGCCGAAAACATGGACTGATGATTCTGAAGCTTCGTGCTCGAAGGTGCCGATAGGAAAAGGTGGACGCCTCATAATATGCCATGCTGGGTCAGCGTCTACAGGCTTCGTGGAAAACT
Organism: Eilema sororculum; assembly: GCA_914829495.1. NCBI lineage: Eukaryota > Metazoa > Arthropoda > Insecta > Lepidoptera > Erebidae > Eilema > Eilema sororculum. Next base: position 8,025,345 of record OU618559.1, read on the forward strand.
CTTTATTAGCTTTCCAATCCAAAAGCACTAAAGAGTATCATGAAGAAATGGACGCAGTAAGGTTCCGAGAGTGGTTCTTAAATTTATTACAGAATATCCCTCCTAACAGCACAATTATAATGGATAATGCCCCATACCACTCTGTGCAAATTGATAAAGCACCTACGTCAGCCAATAAGAAAGTAGATTTGGTGGCATGGCTGCAAAGAAAAGGAGTGGATGCCGACATGTCACTATTAAAAGCTGAATTATTACAGTTAGTGAAATTGCATAAACCACCAAAACCGACATATGTAATTGACCAATTGGCCGAAGAGCACGGGCACAAAGTCATACGACTTCCTCCGTACCATTGCCAATATAATGCCATTGAACTGATTTGGGCCCAAGTTAAAGGTAATATTTTATAATATTATAATAATAACACGAGTACTTCTAACATTTATAATTTAAACAATGGTTTTCGTCTGCTATCAAATAGTTACATTATTGTTTTACAGGTTATGCAGCAAGACACAACACAAAACCACCCTTCAGTGTCAAGAAAATGGAAGGTTTATTAAAGGAAGCATGTGCCCAAGTTACACAGGAAGATTGGAGTAAAGTAGTACAAAAAACAAAGAAAATAATAATGGACGACTTCGAAAGAGACGTACACTTTGATAATGTAATGGACAATCAACTGGTCATTAATTTAAATGACGATGATGACGAAGACGACGATACTAGTACTAGTAGTGAATAAAAAAATATCCTAAACATTTCTTTTATTTAATTATAACAATTGATTTCTTAAAATTCGGATATTATAGTAATCGATCTCTTAAAGTTCGGATATTATAGTAATCGATTTTTTCATCCCATCCCTATCATTCAATTGTCAGAACTGTCAAACGGTACTTCTTAGATTTGACGGACTGTAAAAAAAGTTCGAGCGGTATTGCCATCGTTTGTTGTACCATAACCTGGCTTAGGAATATCAACATTCAAAAACACGAAGTCTTTTTACTTTTCTAATACACTCTTCAAATTATTTTTGAGGCCTACCCCTGCTGGTACTTGGGACACATGGTATAGCTATTGAAGATAAATAAAATTTTACGTCTTTAGGAAGTAACAAGTTCTTTTGTAGCCATGCATCATTTCTCTTTAGAAATACTTCACGTTTCCGAGAACTTGCTTTCCATTTACAGCCAATTCTCAAAGAATAAAATTCTGATAGTTTCAATATTTTTTGGCGAATATTGTCTGGACATTTGTTTATATGCAATAGTTCCTGTATTTTATTCGCCACTAAAACTTTTATTTCTTTTTTAGGACTCAGAAGCCAAGTTTCCAAAAGGTCTTTATTTTTAAGAGGTTGTCTTGATCCTAAAAAATGCAAATAATTATCAGATCTGCAAGTTTCCGCGGAAATAATTACTGCCAAATAACAGTAGACAAGTAACTGAACCCAAAATAATAACATTTACAGAAAGGGTTTATGATGTATTTTTTTAAACTCTCGTCAAAGTAGAAAAAATCGTTTCATTAAGTATCTAAGTTAACATCGTCTTTTACGAACTTCTATATCTTGATATTATATTATTGTATATTACTAACGATCAGTTACGTCCTCCATAGTAAAATTAAAAACTTAAAACAATACAGCTTACAATAAGAACTTCGTAATTATTAGTTGTTAGATGCACTTATTAATGTAGCGAATGGCAAGATATTTACACGACAAAGTACACTGAGTGATAACTCATTAACCAGGAGGGTTATATTCATTATTTAATGTTATTTGTAGAGGGTATTTAACTATGTTAAATGACCTATATTTTAAATCTACGTCCCTTTCTGTTGATTTTTTTATTTTTATGTATGGGACGTGCCACTGTGCGCCACAGCGGCTGTAATTTTTTTTTGTTTGTTTGTTTGTTTATTTTAACTTTTTAACTTTTGTACATTTTGACAAACAAGTGACTTGTAGGTTTTGTCATTTGTAGGTAGGTACTGTACCCGAGGCACGACGGGGCCTAGTTTCACTAGATCCCAGCACCTTTGAATAACCCCCTTTCTATTAGAAAAGGGAGTACTACAATTACTCAAACAAGCATCATAAAACTCCTTTCTTAATTTGGCGTTTTAATCGAGTGACAAACATGAACATATCGAATTGAGAATCTCCTCCTTTTGTGAAGTTGGTTAAAAATGTAATGTAATTGCTTCCCAATACATTTATCATAATATCTTATATGTACGCAAGAACTTACATCTTTAAAAAAAAAAACTCTGCCAAAACTCAGGCTTCATAAGGTTGGAAATTCGTTTGTAGGCAATTGTATAAAATTGTTTAATAAAATTCCTCAGGATCTGATAGACATGCCACTTAATAAATTTAAAATTGAAGTTAAAAATTGCTTAATAAAAAGGTTATTATAAATTAGACGAATATTTAAATGATAAAGATCCATGGACATCCTAATCTCATCTCTTGCTCGCACTGTATAAATTTGTTATAAATAAAACCATATTTAAAAAAGAAGGATAATCGAGTTCACTGAGTTTCTTGCTGGTATCTTCTCAGTAGAACCAACCTACCCAACCACAGTGTGTTATAGAAGCCGATTTGCGGTCATCTCCGTTTTATAAACTCTTCGTATAGAGAATTTTAGGACAAACTACTTAAAAAAACTTTCATTGATGTACGTCTCATACATTTTGAGAAATTAAAAAAATCGAGAAAAAACCATAGAAATCAGAAAAACTTTATAGCTGATTTCCTTATGATTTTTAACCATATTTTTTTTATAAACATGATGAATGTTGACCTAAAGAACAAATGTACACATAAATAATTGATGACTGGAATACTAAAAAAAAGAAAAAAAATATTTTCTATGATAACTTAAATATTTTTTTATTCGAAAACTATTGCATTGTAGCATTTGTTTCAAATTGAATCATATGAATAAAGTTAATATGTATTGCCACAAAAAAAACCAGACGCGAAAAACACGCGTTTCTTAAGATATGATTTTTTTTAAATCTTGCTTAGGGTTGTCAAAAAATAAGTTATTGTGTGAAATGTACCATTTGTGTGAAATGTAACATGTACCATAAATGGTACATATTTATGATCCGCAAAGTTTTTACTGATGATTCATAATTGACGTTATAGGTAAATATTATGTACTTATTGTAAATATACTATTGTCATGGCAAATGCTACTGAAATCAGACAAAAATTGGTTTACTTGTGGATATTGTACGGCCGAATGCAGGCACTACAAATGATGGTAATGCAGTATTACCATCATTTGTAGTGCCTGCATTTATCGCACTGCGTTATCAGACACCAATCGTTTGCGATCGTTTCCTTGATGCCCAAAATTAATTAATAATAATATTATTAATTAATTTTGGGCATCAAGGAAACATATCATAAATTAATTGATGCCCATAATTTTGGGCATCAAGGAATGGCTAGTCGAGGACCTACATACTATTCTCGTGGCACTATCAAGTGGTTTGGAAATAGATTCTATAAAGTTTAAAGTATTTTGCTATGATTTCGCCACTAGATATGTGGAACACTAAAAGTGGTTTTATATGTCAGTCACCTTGCCTAAATACTGATACATAGTGCAAACATTATAGAATCGATTTCCTTGCCGATTGGTATACTTTCAGAATAAGCCGGTGAATCGAGAAATTAGTTTGGGCGTTACGACCGCGAGCATCATACGCGAAAATTAAATAATCGCCAAACTACCATTCTCGATTTATTTCAGGCTTAGGAAACCTCAGATCCACTCATAACAACCATGTCCTTTGACTGGCGAAAGAATAAAAATAAACGCACAGCCCTACCCGAGAGAGTCCTTTCTCTTTTAAAACCCTCTACAGAAAATGTTACGCTTCATAGACTTGATGAGATACTTTTGTAGGGACATAATACGTACGCGACCCCGCAAACACGTCTGCACGCGGCGAACAATTTCCATCAATGCGACAGACCCGCAGAAGCCGCCGCCTTTTACGTGTGTGTCAGTTATATACCCACGACACAAGCGCCACACGGCAGAATTTGTAACTTATTGTATATAATAGCTTTAAGGATTTCTTATGTAAATAAATAACCTCTCCTGATTGGTGTAGCATAGTTTTAAGCTCGATGAAATAATGTCGGGTTAACGACAAATTTGGCAATATAACTAGCCCCATTTTCTGAAATAAACACAGTTCCTCTTCGCTCTGTCTTTTCTTTCTTGGCTACGGTAACCCTCCGGTCCAAGTAGTCAGAGCACCCTAGCGACGGTACAAAGGTTCAGCAGTGAACCTGGCCGGTCTAGGGGCATCAGCCAGCTGGCACAGATAATAGGGCAGTACCTACCTCACGGGTCAGTGACCCCACTAACAGCTGACCCCAAATCAGCTGGGCTAAAACTCGGTCAGTAGTCAGCTGAGCCATAGTCCGGTTAGGCGGAGGCCATAGACTGACATTGGTGACCCCTGACGAACCCGAACAGCTGATACCGACGTACCTACGGTATCATACGCACTTTTGCACGCACGCATCAGCTGATTGTAATACCGAGTGCAACAACCTACGTACATCATGTCTAAAGAAGAAATCACACCTGGTAGTAACACACCTGGCAACAACAGCAATGTCGCTATGATATCACTACCGGCGCGCCTACCACCTTTCTGGCGGCATAACCCGCGATTATGGTTTGCTCAATTCGAAGCGGCCATCGCGGCGAGCAAAATAGGGGAAGAGCAGAAATTCAATCTAGTAATGCCACTACTGGGTTGCAACGACTTAGAACAAATTGCAGACATAATTCTCAACCCACCTGCTACCGGCAAGTACACCGTGCTAAAAGAAAGACTCATATCAACGTATCAGGAATCTGATCATCGCCAGCTGCAAAAATTACTTAGTGGTCTTGAACTAGGCGATTCGAAACCGAGTCAGCTGCTACGTAAAATGCGAGAACTAAGTGGAAAATTACTAACAGATGAAGCACTACGCGTCATATGGCTGAACCATTTACCGACTCAAATACGCGGCATATTATCTGTAAATACAGAATCATCACTTGAAACCCTAGCCGCCATGGCTGATAAAATGATAGAACATTTCGAACCCATCACAGCCGCAGCCATAACTACATCGATATCCGTGTCAAACCCATCACAAAGACAAAACGAAACAATTGCTACATCTACGGTCGAAAAACTACAACTCGACTTAATTACGAAACAAATAAAGAAATTATCCCTCGAAGTAGCAGACCTACGTTCGAATCAATTTCGACCGACGACGCGAAGCGCCTACCGCCAACCACGCGGCAACGAGCGCTTTGACGACAGACGAAGCTATCAGCCGCGTTCACGTTCGCGCACGCGTCGGCAGCCGGGCGACCCAGACTGGTTATGTTATTATCATCTACGATTTGGCAATAATGCTCGTAAATGTGCAGAGCCATGTGCCAAAAGTAATTCCAATACGAAACCGAACACAAATAAGCAACAGGAAAACTAAATAAGACATCGACAGTGGCGGGTGTCGATGGTAATCAAAGCCACCGCCTATGTATAATAGACAGAAACAATAAAGAAAAATTCCTCATCGACACTGGAGCTGATATTTCAGTGTTAGCCGCAAGAAACAAAAAGTATTCACAGTCTACTGAAAGCAATTACAAATTATTTGCTGCAAACGGAACCCACATTCGTACCTATGGCGAGCGCACACTTGAACTCAACTTAGGTTTACGTAGAAGCTACAAGTGGACATTCACTGTTGCCGATGTCAAGACTTCAATATTAGGCGCAGATTTCCTAGCAAAACACAAGCTATTAGTTGACTTGCATCAGAAGAAACTCATCGATAGTGTCACAGATCTCACCGTGAACACTATTAGCATACATAATACAGAAGAATCAGTCTACATTATCAACCAAAATCACGCATATCACGACATTCTGAAGCAATTCCCAGACATTTTACGACCCATGACAATCAAATCAACAGTAAAACACAACGTCACTCACCGTATAGAAACAAAAGGACCGCCCATATACTCCCGACCACGCCCACTTCCACCAGATAAGTACAAAGCTGCCAAGTTAGAATTCGCAAAACTAATGGAAATGGGCATCTGCGAACCAGCTAACAGCCCATGGGCCAGTCCACTGCACGTGGTAAAGAAAAAAGATGGTTCTTTACGTGTATGTGGTGACTACAGAAGACTAAATGCTGTCACAATTCCCGACAGATATCCGATACCCAGAATACAAGATTTTACCTACCAACTACATGGTAAAGTACTATTCTCGAAGCTCGACATGAAAATGGCATATTACAGTATACCTATCGGAAAGAAGACGCCGCAAAAACAACTATCACCACTCCCTTCGGTGCATTTTTTTTCAAGGTCATGACGTTTGGCCTCATGAATAGTTCGTCTTCATTTCAAAGATTCATGCACGAAGTACTACGCGGCCTTGACGACATCTGTTTCTGCTTCATCGACGACCTACTCATTTACTCGGGAGAAAACGAAGAAGAACACAAAAACAACGTAAAGAAAGTTCTAGAACGCTTAAACCACTATGGCGTAACACTCAACATCGAAAAGTGCGAGTTCGGCAAGAAAAAAATCCAATTCCTCGGTTACGAAGTTTCATCAGACGGAATCAAACCCACAGACGAACGCATTCAAGCCATACTAACATATCCCAAACCAAGTACAGTACAAGAATTACGAAGATTTTTGGGTATGATCAACTTCTATCGAAGCTGCCTACCCAATCAAGCCAATCATCAGTACCTACTCAATAGGTACCTACACAACGCCAAGAAGAATGATAAATCACCTATCCAATGGACACTCGAAGCCGAAAAAGCATTTCAACAATGTCAACAAAGTATTCTCGATGCAACTACATTAACTCATCCGATACCGAACGCTCCATTGTGCCTACTCACTGACGCTTCAGACACTGGCATAGGCGCTGTGCTACAACAGAAGGTCGACGGCATATGGAAACCACTCGCATTCTATTCGAAAAACATGAACGTCACACAACGAAGATACAGTGTATACGATCGCGAATTACTAGCTATGTATACCGCTGTTAAGAGCTTACGACGGCTGATAGAGGGCAATGAACTCACTATATATACCGATCACAAACCTCTGACCTTCGCACTCACAAGATCAGCCAACAACAGTGACACGCCGAGAAGAGAAAGACAACTTCACTACATAAGTCAGTTCTGTGCGAGTATCAAGTTCATTCAAGGTGAATACAACACAGCTGCTGACGCCTTATCACGAATTACCGAGATTGAGATACTAAACAACACTATCGACTACAACAAATTATCCATAGATCAAGAGAAAGACACAGAATTAGAAACATGTAAACAACAGTCAAACCTCAAATTCGTCCGTGTGAGTCTACCCGGTCATCAACCCCTACCCATATGGTGCGAAGTATCAACTGCAAACATTCGACCATACCTACCAGTGACTTATCGGCAAGCAGCTTTCAAAGCACAGCACGATCTAAGTCATCCGGGCATTCGCGCTACTAGAAAACTCATAACATCCAAATTCTTCTGGCCGTCTATGAATAAGGACGTAACTACATGGGCAAAATCATGCATCGGCTGTCAGCGCTCAAAAATTCTAAGACACGTGATCAGTCCCCTCGGCGAGTTTCAAGAGTCATCGCGTTTCGAACACGTACATCTAGACATCGTCGGACCTCTATGCACATCGAACGAATACCGATACATAGTCACTATGATAGATCGATGCACAAAATGGATTGAAGCTGTACCTACACGTGACATCACCGCTGAAACAGTGACAAAGGCAGTTTACGACGGGTGGATATCACGATTCGGATGTCCCCTACGAATCACAACAGACCAAGGTAGACAGTTCGAATCATCACTATTTCGCACACTAATGCAGAGACTTGGTATTAATCGAATACGTACGACTCCGTTCCATCCTCAAGCAAATGGATTCATAGAAAGAAGACATCGGTGTTTGAAAGCTTCATTAATGGCCAGATGTGCAGGTACCAAATGGAGTGAAGAGCTACCTACAGTACTACTAGGACTACGCACCGCACTATGTAAAGATACATCTGTAAGTCCCGCACTTATGACTTACGGATCTACACTACGAATTCCATCGGATTTCTTTGTGCCTACTAAGCCAAACATTGATGACGCAGAATTCGTCCGCCAGCTCACCGAAACAATGACGTCACTATTACCAAAGCAAAAGGTACATTCATCAAAACATCCCTTCGTATACAAAGAACTCGAAACTTGTACTCATGTGTTCCTGAGAAATGACACGGTGCGAAAACCTTTGACCCCACCATATGACGGCCCTTACAAGATTATCCAACGAAGTCAAAAGGGCAAGTTTTTCACCATTCAACTACCAAATCGTCAGACATGTGTATCAATAGACAGACTGAAGCCAGCATATGTATATAACGAGGCCCCTGAAACAGACGAACCGCAATCTCGGAGCACGGGGCCAGCAACAAATATACTTCGCGAACCTACTACGTCATCGAGTCCACCCAATTCCAAATACTCTACGACTACAAATTCCGAGAAAACTACAAGTGCCAGCTCTGCCAGCAACAACAAACAAGACCCTTACATGACTCGTACGGGAAGAAAGGTAAAACCAAACGTACGTTTCTCTTAGAGGGGGGTACCTGTAGGGACATAATACGTACGCGACCCCGCAAACACGTCTGCACGCGGCGAACAATTTCCATCAATGCGACAGACCCGCAGAAGCCGCCGCCTTTTACGTGTGTGTCAGTTATATACCCACGACACAAGCGCCACACGGCAGAATTTGTAACTTATTGTATATAATAGCTTTAAGGATTTCTTATGTAAATAAATAACCTCTCCTGATTGGTGTAGCATAGTTTTAAGCTCGATGAAATAATGTCGGGTTAACGACAAATTTGGCAATATAACTAGCCCCATTTTCTGAAATAAACACAGTTCCTCTTCGCTCTGTCTTTTCTTTCTTGGCTACGGTAACCCTCCGGTCCAAGTAGTCAGAGCACCCTAGCGACGGTACAAAGGTTCAGCAGTGAACCTGGCCGGTCTAGGGGCATCAGCCAGCTGGCACAGATAATAGGGCAGTACCTACCTCACGGGTCAGTGACCCCACTAACAGCTGACCCCAAATCAGCTGGGCTAAAACTCGGTCAGTAGTCAGCTGAGCCATAGTCCGGTTAGGCGGAGGCCATAGACCGACACTTTCTTTGTCATCAGAATAAGTATTACATTGGGACCTAAACATAAACTGGCGAAATGTGGGTGCTAGCACCTCTGCCTACCCCTTCGGGGAATACAGGCGTGAGTTTATGTTATGTTATGTTATGTAGTCTTTATTTAATTTAGGAATTATTTACCACGTCTACTTGGAGTTGGCGCAACAATCTACATAAACCTCTCTCCTTCCTTAATCTCTTCTCAACCTTAATCTCCTAAAAACTGTGATTTTAATATTTGTAATTAATTAAATGTTGACAACTCTATTTCCATAGAAATTTGTAAAAAACTTAGAAACGCTTTTTCTCCTATAACGTACGTTTGTACTTTGTGAAATTTTAGGATATTGTAGACGACACCATTGTGCATAGTAATAACCAAAAATAAAATGCTACAACGCTGATGTACAATTATCAAAAATATAATTGTGAAAAACAGAAAATATTTAATATTTCTCAGACTACTAAAGCTACTGTCTTCTACTTTTTAATATAAATACATAGCATACAGTTACACTACTCTGAGTGCTAATAAAGTGTAATGGGGTCATAATTTTCCCAATAAAAATAAATAAAGATTTTCTTAAGGTCATTGACCTCTCATAGAAAAATTAATATCTCTAACACTAGAGGAGATTATCGTATCGGGATTTCTGTCAATTCTTCATCACGATGGTGCCCATCAAATAGACATATAAACCACACATGTCCGCAAGTCGGCTTCTATAACACACTGTGCGAACCAGCGAAAGAATCATTTTCCAATGATTTATTTTATTTATTTTTAATATGATTGACCTTGTACAATTCTGACGTTCATATGTGCTCTTTATGTGCCTAAATTGAATAAATGAAATTGATTCTTTGCAGTACTACACCAATGGCTACAGCCTTCGCAAGCACATTAAGCTGGTTCATAAAAAGATCGCACTACCCAAGGACAAAGTGTGCGACCTCTGCGGACGAGGGTTTGCAGTAAGTTTTATATTTATATAGTACACTAGCTTTTGCCCGCGGCTCCGCTCGCGTGGATGTCAGTTCCCGGCAATTATTCGAATTTTTCTCAATGTACAAACCTTCCCTGGACTTCCACAAATAATTCATTACCAAAATTAGCCAAATCGGTTCGGTGCGTTCTGGAGTTATAGCGTCAGGAAGGAAAACCCGACTTATTTTTATATAGTAGACTATAAAAAAACGAAAACATTAAATATATAAAGTGTAATATTTTTATAACATCTTTAAATAGTTATTTTTAATTTTGAAAATTCAACTTCTTGAGTTGCCTAAACGCTCCGTAAAATTTTTTTACAACCAGGTGACACGTGCACACTGTAGTATACATGTATGCAGAGTGTAAGATTTAAAAATGATTAAGAAACTAGCTTTTGCCCGCGGCTCCGCCCGCTTGGATGTCGGTTATCGCGACCAAACATAGCCTATGTCCTTTCTCAAGGTCTAATCTACCCTTATACCAAATTTCATCAAAATAGGTTCAGTGGTTTAGACGTGAAAGCGTAATTTCAGTTTAATCAAATTGGCTGACCAGGCGACCATAGAAACCTTGAATATCTAATATGTGTACAGATAGCTCGAGAGTACTCCCTCTCGGAACGCGTTCAACTACCTATATACTGGTAACCTGGATATTTAGATTTCCAAATTCATTTTTTTTATTTTTTATATAGGACACGTCAATTTATCTTCACCTCGCCTAATGTTAAGCAAAGGCAAAGTCTCGGAAGAGGGTCGCCATCGGAAACATGTACCATGTTAACAGTGGTGGCACTCAGCTTGACGGCCTCATTAGATGCCTTTTCACGCCCCGCTTAAAGGACCCCGGATCGTTTATTAAGTGCTCGGGTTCCCGTTAAAAAAATCTTATAATCAGACTGCATTATTATGAGTTTTGTCAAGGAGCTAATATTTACACAGCTTATCATTTACTTACAGACAAATAGGATATTAATAAACCACCGCCGCACGCACACCGGTGAGCGGCCTTACAAGTGTAAGTACTGTCCCGCGGCCTTCGCGCAGCAGTACGCCATGACCACTCACCAGAAGTCGCAGCACAAGAACTTGGACCCGCCCAGTTAATCGACAGGACCGTCAAGACCGCTGGGGCCCCAAGGCATCACCTCCCTTCCTTCTCTAAGACGGCAGTTGCTCGAAAGCTAAAAATAAGTGAAATTGGAAGTATAGGGGCCCCACCAAGACCCCGGGGCCTCCAGTGCAACAGCAGCCGATGATCGGGGGAAGCTGAAGAAGCTGAGACGACTGTCGCTCGAAATAAAAACGTGAGAAAATAAGTGAGATCTAAAATATAGGGGGCCCACTAAGGCCTTCGGGGCCCCTCCGACCACAACTGCCAGCCGGTGCACCTGCTGACGAGGCTGTTGATTTCTGTATGGTACAAAATCTACGATATAAGGCAAAAATCTCAACTGAAAATGATAGATCTGTCACTGAATGTTGGCATTTAAAATAATAAATCTCCCATCAAATATGGTAGTTTTGTTGCCAAATATTTTGATTACCCTCCGCCTAATGAGACACCATGATATTACATATATTCAGAACACTTGTACTTTTTCCACAGTTTTTATTTTATTGAACCTGACCGGTTTCGCCTTACGGCATTCTCAAAGGTTTTGTATTTTTTTTTATCGTGCGATAAGTCCCCACGGATGCCACCCCCACGGAGCCGGTGGAGGTGGTTATGTCGGACTCGAACCGACTAAAACGCACGCCGTCTTGGGTTCTTGGTTGCCGGAGGTGAGATTGCCAAAAGCATATCTCTCGCACCCCGGCAAACCCAGGACCATCTCTTTCGAGATGGCTCCCTTCGGGTTGTGGGGACCACAGGGTCCCCATCTAGCCCCGGTTACGGGGAGGCGCACTTTGCGCCGCCGCCGCGGCCTGCTTCTGCTAGGGTGGGCGGCGGCTCCACCGGTCACCCCCAGGCCAGCGCTCATGGAGGACGGAGGTCGTTCTGCGACCTCCGACGTCCGACGTCCGGTTCGAAAGGTTTTGGATATTTGGATCGGGACGAGCACCAGGCTGAATATGGTATTAATGCATACGAACGGTGATAGTGATTCGGACGTTGTGAACTAATGTTGTCAACAAGGCAAGATTAATTTTTCACGTCAAGAATTATTTCACCCACGACGGAACGGAGACGGTATTATGTGTTTGGGGGAGAGGTTGTTTGTGCAAATCCATATTGCCATTTTCTCCGAAACTACCAAACCAATTTTGATGCAGTTTTCATTTATGGGTTCGGCTTTAATTGGAGCGTGTTCTTAGATAGATGTTACAATGACAACTCAACAGGGGGCGCTACAGCAAGCATTTTTAATTTTTTTTTTCGTGCGGAAATCCCCTCGGATAATGCCGGAGCCGGAACTACTAGTCCGATTGTGATGCAGTTTTCAAATTATTGGTTTGGGTTGGTGCATGTTCTTAGATAGGTGTTACGGTGACAACCCACTAGGGGGCGCTGCAGTAAACATTTTTAGGGCCAAGTCGAGGGTTTTGTAAATTTTTTAATTTACTTTTCTTGTTAAACTTAAATATCGCCGGCGACGAGATTTTTCCTGCCCTGCATGTGCCACGTTCCCGTCCCGTCCATGCAAAAACCTATATATCAAAACTAAAATTATAAAGGCGATTACACCCTGTATATCAAAACTAAAATGCTAAAGGCAAAGTCTTGGAAAGAGGGTCACCATAGTAAAATGTACCATGTTAATAGTGGCACTCAGCTAGACGGCCTCATCAGATGCCTTTTCACTCCCCGCTTAAAGGACCCGGGGCTGTAGGAAGTAGGAAACACGTGAGTTTTTTTCTCTGTTTGCACTACAAGCAAGGGCCATGCCATCATAATATTGGATTGTCCCGAGATTGCACATGTATGCAAAATTTCACCTCGATCGGTAATCGTGAAGTGAGTTAAATTTAATTTGCAAGATTTGTTGATAAAAAAGGTAGGACGCCGAGATGAAGAGGTTGGGACAGATTGGATGCGGAAGAAGGAGGATCAGCAAAAAAGGCGCATATTGGGAGAATAGCTGGGACAGACTGGATGGCGGAGGATCAGCAAAAATGGCGCACATTGGGAAAGGCCTATGTAGCAGTGAACTGTAATAGGCTAATTGATTGATTAATGAGAAACATCGAGACAGGTGAAACTTATTAAAAGCTTGTAGAGTCTGCGCCATCAAATATGTAAGTCCCGTGGCAAAACTATGAACTAAATATGAAGTCGCCGGCATACTGGGTTTTGATTGGTTCGGGCCATGAAAGGTAAGGTTTAGAGTTGCTAGCACATATTTTATTTTGTACTAGTGGGAATGATTTTTGAGAAGAGCACGACGTGCTACGGCGACGGAGGAGCTCAAATCCACCAGTAATATTAGTAAGTTTATTGCTGAGAGGTTTCATAACACGATCCAAGCCTATCTCTTATATACTATAATATCCTGCTCCTTAGAGTATAATATATTCAACATACCTAAGTATAATACATACATAATCTATCTGCTCCAACTCAACTTTAAGCAGTCTGATAAAATAATTTATTCCCGAATTCCGATAGCAGTTATTTGGAAATTTCGATCACACTACTTTTAGTTACATTACCGTAAAATAACGTTCCCAAACAACTGCTTTTTCAATTCAATTTTAATAACGACTTACATGTACATCATACTATATAGTCGGATGTGTCGGAACTTATTTTCCGAAATAGGTGTGAATTCGAGTTACTGTGTATAAAAATGACAATGCATGAAAGTGTAAGGAAGTGGCCTAACAGTGAATTGTGACTCTACGTGTTCAATCCAAATCTCCCCAGGGGGCTTTTAATAAAAGTCCCCACAACTTTACTATTCGCCGCCATAGACATAAATATACAGACGTGAAGCTACTACGAAATTCATTCATAAAATCATATTAGGAAAACGCCAATTCTCCATCTTGCTTTCCAACTTAGTGGGGATGTAGTAGCACCTGATTGGTCAAATAAAATTGCTAGTGATGCGGTGATAGAATTTTAATTATCGATATTTTCCCAAATATTTAAAGAACGAAGACCACTTTCCATACATAGTGAATGACTTTTGAAATGCCGTTGACTTTTTATTATTCTATCGCATAATGGTACTGGTATTACTGATGAATAGATACTAAAACATTTTTTACAAAAAAAAAAACAAAAATATTAAATAAAAATTCGATTTTTTTTTGTCCAAATCGATTTTTTTTATGCCTATGTGTTATGTAAATCAAATCAAATCAAATCAAATCAAATACTTTATTGCATTCATGTGTTGTACAGATCTTGCACCAAATTTTGTTTCAACATGAAGCCCTGTTGGGGCACAGCAAATTTATATAATATTAGAAGATATCATTATATTGACATTGTATTAAAATTTATAAGTTATAATTTAAGCATTATGGATTTGAAAATAATAATCAAGCATTAAGAATTACAATTACAAGCATGCAGTCATCATTATTATTCTTAAACTTAAACATTCTACATTAAAACATTAAAAACATTTTCCCTACTTTAAAGTGCGTCATCGAAAAACTCCTGCAAGGTGTAGTAGCATTTTTGTGATAGTAGCTCTTGTAATTTATCTTTGAATTTATGCTCACTATCTAAATCCTTTATAGCCTGCGGTATTTTATTATATACTTTTATGGACATTATATATGGGCCACAATGGCACATAGACAGGCCAGATGTTGGAAGAGCTAGCCTGTCCCTGTGTCGTAGGTTGCGGGGTTGGCTGTAATGGTCTTTATTGCGCGTATATAGCGACATGTGCTTTCTGACGAAAGTGCACAGTTCCATTATATATAAGGAAGTCAAGGTCAAAATGTTCAAATCTTTAAAGTGCGGTTTACAGCTTTCCCTACAGCCTATATTTGCCAGTATTCGTATACATTTCTTCTGGAGCCTAAACAAATTATCAACGTCTACACTATTTCCCCACATTATGATACCATATCGAAGCCAAGAGTGGGCATAAGCATAGTAGGAGGCTTTGGCTGATTTAAGGTCTGTAGTTTTTTTTAATTCGTATAAAGCATATGTGAAGGAAGATAATTTACTACTAACAGAACGTATATGAGATTTCCAATCTAGACTTGTATCGATATTTAGGCCTAGTAGCTTAAAACTATTCACACAATCGAGTTTAACATTTTGATATTTATAATCAATGGTTAGAGGACGTTTCTGATAGGGTTTGAATTGCATTAATTTTGATTTTGAGAGATTGAGTTCTAGGTTGTGTTCTGCCAGCCAAGTCGACATATCTGAGAGTATTTGATGGGTGCTCTCATGCAGCTCATGGTTGTTAGTACATGGAAATATCACCGATACATCGTCGGCAAACAGAACGCACCTAGCATTTATTGTTTTTGGTAAGTCGTTAATATAGATCAAGAACAAAACACAGCCAAGCACACTGCCCTGGGGGATCGATTTTTCTACTTTTACTACGCTGGACTTTGCATTGGAAATCTGTCCAGTGTTGTGATCATGATGCGTCAGTTCTACGTACTGCGTTCGGTTATGTAGATAAGAGGTGAACCATTCGAGGGCAAGACCACGAACACCGATTCCATCAAGCTTACTCAATAGGATGTTATATTGGACCCGGTCGTATGCCTTGCTCATGTCAAGGAGCATACCAACGGCATACTTTTTATCATTTATTATATCTAATATATGCTGAACGTATCTATAGACCGCATCTGTAGTTGATCTATTCTTCCTGAAGCCGTTTTGGCTCTCGTGAAATATATTAAATTTTTCACAGTAGGAGTATAGTCGAGTAGTCATTGCGGTCTCTAGTATCTTAGAAAAAGTTGGCAGGAGTGCTATAGGACGGTAGTTTGAACAGTCGGTCATGAGACCCTTTTTGTATATAGGCTTGACTACAGATATTTTTAAGAGATCCGGAACAATGCCCTCTGTAAAAGATTGATTGATTAGGAAGGTAAGTGGCAAGACTAGTTCATTTACACATTTTTTTATCAACATTGGTGGGATTTCATCGAAGCCAAAGCTACGTTTATTTTTTAAATTATTTATTATTCTGAAGATTTCATAGGGGTCCACGGGTTGAACGAATATTGAGTTTTCAGAGCGTGATATGACCGGTTTGCCGGTTTGTTTGCTTGGCTCACCGCCGACTGACACAAAGTATTCATTAAAAGTGTTGGCTACAGCTAAGGGGTTTTCTATTTTATTATTTCTTACTTCTAGTGCTATGTTTTTTTTGGACTTTCGTATGGTTTTATTTGTTCTTTCTCTGATAATCTGCCATGTCGTCTTTGTAACATTGTCACTTTGTTTAATTCTTTGTATATAATGATTTTTTTTAGACTGTGAAACAGTTGCTTTTAGTAGTTTTCCATATTTTTTATGATAATTAATTAAAATGGGGTCACTATTTCGATTGATGAATGCTTTAAGAATCCGTTTACCTTTACTTGTACCTGTACCTTGTACCTGGAGTACTACTAAATATATATATATATATATATATATATATACAGGGTGTAATCGTTAAGTGTGTCCAGGCGATTATTCCGTAACTATTACAGATATCAAAAAACTGTAAACTGATATCGAAAGTACGTTACCTAATGAGTAAAATGACATCAATAACTTTTTAAAAATCATACGAGAGGTATCTAAAATTTTGACATTAAACACTCCCATACATTTAGTATGAGATTAGTAGAAAGGTTTTAAGTGTCCTTATTTTAAAAGAATATTTTAGCTTAGTACTGATATAAAGTAAACTGTTTATTAACCTAGCAGAGTATTAATATTAAAAATAATAATATTTATTTATTAGTAAGTAGGTACAATTTTTTTTTTGTAGTGTGTTGCTTCTCAGTCTGCTCAATTTAATGCGATATTGAAACACGGTTTATTACTAATTTGAAGTAGTAACATAATTAAAAAACTTTTAAATTTAAAAGCGTCGGTAGCTTAGTGGTTAAGGAGTCTTACGATCGAGAGGTCCCGGGTTCGATCCTGGCCATTACACTACCGGCGTGAACCCACTCCTAGCACAAGCATTTTAGCTTAGTTGGAGGGGTTAGAGGGAATATTAGTAACTTCGGTTCTAATATTCTTTAAAAAAAATCTTCATATGTATCTACTTGAAAATCATCATTGTCATAATCATACGTAATCATAAAATATGATTAAGGTAAAATGAGTACTAGACCACTTAAAATAAGGAAACTAAAACCTTTCTACTAATCTAATACTAAATGTATGGGAGTGTTTAATGTCAAAATTTTAGATACCTCCCGTTTGATTTTTAAAAAGTTATTGATGACATTTTACTCATTAGGTAACGTACTTTCGATATCAGTTTACAGTTTTTTGATATCTGTAATAGTTACGGAATAATCGCCTGGACACACTTAACGATTACACCCTGTATATATATCGTTACTCAAAGACTAAAGAATCTTTGTAGATTCTACGTCCTTCTGGGCGAATAATTCGAAACTCTGGCTATCACAAGGAAAGTCTGACAGAAAGCCATAAGCACACTGCAACCTGAGAATACAAATAATCGGCATCCACTTAAGCTAACCACTTAATTTTTTCTTTCAAATGTATAATTTTTTAGTCTGTGCCCTTTTTATATCGATAAGTAGTTATCGACAGTTTACTGGATTCCCTACTAGGCCGCCATACTGCTTTCCATTCATTCATAAAATCCAAGTTTAGGTAGGCAGTTTTTTTTCGTAGGTATGGCACCTCTTGATATACTCTAAGTTCTCCGCACGCCGAATGATGATCCCTATGACGTTTCAACTGACAGTTGTATTAGTTATGCGAAACAATTTCGATAAAATACTGTTTTTTCAGGCAAATGTCATGTCATTCAGCCAGGTCATTCAACATAATAAGCAATATTTATTTATTTTGAAAACAAGACTACGCGCATTGATGGACATAAAACACTAGATAAAAAAGTAACAGCCTTATTATATTTTATTTTACTATACTTTAATTTTTATTCAAATTGCATAATTTAAAGAATTTAAAATTCTTTTTGAATTGAATTTTAAAGAATTCATAATTAGCTGGCAATTATGGATTACATGGAAAAGTATTTAAATGGAGGCCATAGACCTACCGTATTTTTTTAATTCAGTCATGTCATGTCTTGTCAGTCTGTTTTGTCTTCTTGTCACACCGCATCACATCGCGTCATACGAGTGCTCTAACGCCTTGTATGCGCCACGTCTTTCTTTGTTAGCTGAGTTTTGTTTCTGTTTTCGCTGTTTTGTGTTATTTGTTGATTTTCTGTTACCTGTTTGTTGATTTTCGGTTTTGCAAAATGCCGAAAAGACAGCGGAAAACTGTTCTCAACAGTGAAGTTCGCGAGTTTGTAGTTCGTTTGCGAGACTATTTTGCTCGTGAACAACAAAATGGCGGACCCTTGTTACCGCTTGACAATGTTCGCGATCGTTTAGCCGATGCTCTAGGAATCGGAAAGGCTACTGTTTCTCGAATAACAAAGGAAAAATTTGGGGAGTCGTCCATGGAGGACAATAAACTATTAACACCAAAGAAAAAGAAAAGGTTATGTCATATAACAGAACCTGATGAATTTGATTTAGATGCTATACGCAATCATATTTATGGTTACTACCTACGAGGTGAACTACCGACCTGCCAGAAGTTATTATCTTCATTAAAAGCTGCAGAACTCTTCAAAGGCGGTGCTACTTCTCTTAGAATTGTTTTGAAAAAATGTGGATTCCGCTATAAAAAATGTGACAAGAGAAAAATATTAATGGAGCGTACTGACATAGCTTTACTACGATGCGATTTTCTTCGCAAAATCAAACAAATTGATAACTGGGAGAAGGTAGTATACCTTGATGAGACATTGCTGAACGCCAATCATACTGTAGGTAAGGCATGGACGGATGACACAGCGAAATCCAGCACAAAAGCTCCTGAAGGAAAGGGCCAGCGCTTAATCATTTGCCACGCTGGCACAGCTACAGGTTTTGTGCCGAATTGCCTGTGGGCTTTTAAGTCAGTGAAAACAACGGAGTACCACGAGGAAATGAATTTTAAAAAGTTATTGATGTCATTTTACTCATTAGGTAACGTACTTTCGATATCAGTTTACAGTTTTTTGATATCTGTAATAGTTACGGAATAATCGCCTGGACACACTTAACGATTACACCCTGTATATATATATATATATATATTTAGTAGTACTCCAGGTACATAACACATTGGCATAAAAAAAAATCGATTTGGACAAAAAAAAAATCGAATTTTTATTTAATATTTTTGTTTTTTTTTTGTAAAAAATGTTTTAGTATCTATTCATCAGTAATACCAGTACCATTATGCGATAGAATAATAAAAAGTCAACGGCATTTCAAAAGTCATTCACTATGTATGGAAAGTGGTCTTCGTTCTTTAAATATTTGGGAAAATATCGATAATTAAAATTCTATCACCGCATCACTAGCAATTTTATTTGACCAATCAGGTGCTACTACATCCCCACTAAGTTGGAAAGCAAGATGGAGAATTGGCGTTTTCCTAATATGATTTTATGAATGAATTTCGTAGTAGCTTCACGTCTGTATATTTATGTCTATGGCGGCGAATAGTAAAGTTGTGGGGACTTTTATTAAAAGCCCCCTGGGGAGATTTGGATTGAACACGTAGAGTCACAATTCACTGTTAGGCCACTTCCTTACACTTTCATGCATTGTCATTTTTATACACAGTAACTCGAATTCACACCTATTTCGGAAAATAAGTTCCGACACATCCGACTATATAGTATCCTCAGCCTGTCCACAATTGTGTTGGCGTGTAAGAACTTTTTGGTACCGGCTTCTTCGGTTTCACTAAAGAGATCGTTCTTGACAGCTGGCCATATAAACAAACACTAGGAGCTAAATATTTTTGTTTTTTTCTGTTTGCGTCACTAATTTTACAAAATGGAAAACTTAAAATATCGCATTATTTATGAATACGAGTTCCGCCGTGGCACTAGTAGTGCTGCGGAAACGACTCGAAGGGTGAATGATGTTTATGGCGGTCATGTTGCAAAAGAAAACACAGTTCGTTTTTGGTTCCAACGTTTTCGTTCTGGAAATTTCGACCTGCAGAACAAGCCCCGTGGACGGCCTGAGACCCAAGTTGATAATGAAGTATTGAAGGCTATTTTGGAAGCGGATCCATCGCAAACCACGTCCGAGTTAGCTGCAGGCTGCGGTGTCAGTAATAAAACTGTTTTAATTCACTTGAAGCAAATTGAGAAGATTAAAAAGCTTGAAAGGTGGGTACCTCACGAATTGACTGAAGCAAACCGGCAAACGCGCGTCGACTGCTGCGTTACATTACTGAACCGGCACAATAATGAAGGTATTTTAAACCGAATCATTACCTGTGATGAAAAATGGATTCTTTATGATAATCGGAAGCGCTCAGCGCAATGGTTGGATCCTGGCCAGCCAGCCAAATCCTGCCACAAGCGAAAATTAACCCCAAAAAAGTTACTTGTGAGCGTTTGGTGGACTAGTGCCGGTATTGTTCATTACAGTTTTCTCAAATCTGGCCAGACTTTTACGGCTGATGTCTTTTGTCAGCAATTGCAAACAATGATGGAAAAGCTAGCGGCTAAACAACCTAGGCTGGTCAATCGCTCCACGCCACTGCTGCTTCACGACAACGCTAGACCACACACCACACAACAGACGGCTACAAAATTAGAAGAGCTTCAATTGGAATGTCTAAGACATCCTCCGTACTCCCCGGACCTTGCTCCAACAGATTACATTTTTTTTCGAAATTTGGACACCTTCTTTTTTTTTTTTTTTTTTTTTTTCTTCTATGGCGTTCCCATTGATTCCGCCAACGACTCAGTTTTTATATACTGATTGAAATAACGCGTGAAAGTACAAGTGTAAGGGACAACTTCTTGCAAGGGAAAAAATTCAACTCTGATGGGGCAGTCCAAATCGCCTTCACAGATTTCATTGATTCCCGTCCGACTGGTTTTTTAGTAAAGGGACCAATGAACTACCTATGGGATGGCAAAAGTGCATAGAAAACAATAGTTCATACTTTGATTAATTAAATATATTATATTTAAAAATATTCGACATTTTGTTCCTCCCATATAAAACGCCAATTTCATATGTAAGGACCTAATATATTAATCGATATATTTATATAAAAACAATTGATTTTGTCTTCCATTATTTTGAGTTGATTTCTTGAAGCAATTTATTTCTGAAAGATTTCTAGAAACAACAGGAATAGTAAGTCTAGAAGTGAACTAAGATTAATGTAATATTTATTTATGTAATATATATTTTACACTTTCGCACTACCGTGAGTCGCGGTTCGGTACTTTAGGGCTACAGTTCATTGCTATTTTGAACTTCGAAATTCAGTATGACAGTCATCTAAACTTAATGTGACATTAAAAATTTCATCTAAATCGGTTAAGAATATCTGCTTCAAAATCAAGTTGCCATATGTGACCCGAAGAAAATTATATAGCAAGTTATTTAAAAGCGTGTAAACACTAGTAATCCGTAGGTAATGAGTTCAATAATAACAGCATTTTTTTATCTTGGGAAAAATCCCCACGGATACCACCTCCACGGAGCCGGTGGAGGTGGTTATGTCGGACTCGTACCGACCAAAACGCACGCCGTCTTTGGTCCTCTGTTGCCGGAGGTGAGATTGCCGAAAGCATATTTCTCGCACCCCGGTAGACCCAGGACCATCTCTTTCGAGATGGTCGTCTTCGGGTTGTGGGGACCTCGGTATTTCCATCTAGCCCCGGGTACGGGGAGGCGCACTTTGCGCAGCCGCCACGGCCTGCTTCTGCTAGGGTGACAGGTGGCTCACCGGTCACTCCCAGGCCAGCGCTCATGGAGGACGGAGGTCGTTCTGCGACCTCCGATGTCCGGTTCACCTTCGCTCTTCGCGGGCTTCCCGGGCCCGGAGTCTAGTCCGGACCCGACCGGCCGCAATAATAACAGCATAGGTGTAAGCGTTTGGATAATATTTAGCTCCTAGTGTTTGTTTATATGGCCAGCTGTCAAGAACGATCTCTTTAGTGAAACCGAAGAAGCCGGTACCAAAAAGTTCTTACACGCCAACACAATTGTGGACAGGCTGAGGATATGCCTATAGCGTCTCCAAGATTCTAAAGCGTCTTCTTTTAATTCTAATAGAGATACAAGCTGTAGGCTATAGAAGACCGGATTAAAAGTCAGAGGGTGGTAGATAAAAAATCGGTTATGATTGGGCTATGTATGATTGTAAAAAAATCAATGAATTATTAATCGATTATTCATAATAATAATAAATCGATATGTGATTTTTACACAAATTTTTTTTTTTTAATAATCGATTATTTTTTCAGTTTCACATCCCTAGCAGAAGTAGAGAAGAGAAAGTCAAGAAAACAAGCGACCCATCACAAAACAAATAATTTTACCCAAATATATATAAATTGATTACTGAAAATGGATAAAAAAACAAAATGTGAGCTGATAAATATACTATGCCAGGGCTGTCTGACTGAAGGCCGAACATTCCACCGCATTACCGGAGATATCAGTGAAATGTTCTATGGACTTAGAAATGATAAACGCAATAAGGAAAATAGTGTAAGTTATTGTTATTGATACTTATCACGGTTTTTTTACCCAATGGTGCATGACCCAGCCAACCTTAAGAAAACATTTTTGTCTATTCTATTAGCAGAGGGGAAATGGAAGATCGACCTTCCTCCATTTATTGCCGTTCCCATTACCATCTGCTGTCGTAATATTATAATTAGGGACAAATCCCTATCTGTTTCATGAGACAGGCCTTATCCATACTAATATTATAAATGCGAAAGTAACTCTGTCTGTCTGTCTGTATGTTACGCTTTGACGCCTAAACCACTCAACCGATTTTGATGAAATTTGGTATAGGGGTAGATTAGAACTTGAGAAAGGACATAGGCTATGTTTGGTCGCGATAACCGACATCCACGCGGGCGGAGCCGCGGGTAAAAGCTAGTAATTTATAGGCAGTAGGATTGTAAGGTCAATGTTTCTAACATGGGGACACTAAAATCAGTGATTGATGACATTTTCTATCTTCAGTATTGCAAAACTGACAGTAGATACGTTATTGGGGATGGGAACGGCGGCGGAGTCTTGCCCCACTCTTGCTATGCCTGTGGCGTAATGAAAATCGATGTCACCCCGATATGCCCGCAATTTAACAATTTTCAAACTTGCAGCTGGAACTTGTACTATGCTGGGAGTGTGTGGCGTTTCTGAAGAAATTGATGATTTTCAAAGCGAGGATCAAAACAGCGCAATGCTTACTGATGCAGTATATGAAATGTTATTGTAAAAATGTAAGCCTTTTCAGAGATCTATTAGAAACTAGCTTTTGCCCGCGGCTCCGCCCGCGTGGATGTCCGTTCCCGGCAATTATTCGAATTTTTCTCGCCGTAAAAACCTTCCCTGGACTTCCACGAATAATTCAAGAACAAAATTAGCCAAATCGGTTCGTGCGTTCTGGAGTTATATTGTCAGGAAGGAAAACCCGACTTATTTTTATATAGTAGATTAGGAGCGAATTAACAAAGTAAACCAATGAATTATTACGAATTATGTTGAAAGCAGTTTCTGATGAAGCACAAAATGTTCAAAGAAACAATTACAAACTATAATATGGATTTGAAGCATTGGTAGCTTAGTGGTTCCCCATTCCGGGGGCGAGTTGGGGACACCGTTGTCCCCCCTCCTGAGGAGGGCCAGACCGTAAGGGATGGCCCTGGGTCAGCCGGGGTGCGAGGGATATGTCTATAACAACCTCACCTCCGGCCTAGCACCAAGACCCACAGTCGGCGTGCGGTTTTAGTCGGTTCGAGTCCGACATAACCTCCCCTTCCGGCTCCGGCAGGGGGGGTATCCGAGGGGATTTCCGCACGGAAAAAAAAAAAAAAAAAGGTAGCTTAGTGGTTAAGGAGTTGGCCTTGCGATCAAGAGGTCCTGGGTTCCAATCCTGGCCATTACACTGCCAACATGACCCCACTCCTAGCACAAGCAATTTTAGGGCACGCCGTAATAGCGGCGGTAAGACCCATCATGGAGGAGTGGCTAGAGAGGCCACACGGCAGCCTCTCGTACCGGCTGACGCAGGTGATTACCGGACACGGGTGTTTCGGGAGTTACCTGTGTCGGATCCGGAAGGAGCCAACGTCCGAGTGCCATCACTGTGATGCGAGCGAGGACACAGAGCTGCACACGCTGACCGAGTGCCCGGCGTGGGACACGCCGAGGCGGGTCCTAGTGGCGGCTCTAGGGGTGGGAGTCCTCACACTCGTCACATTGCTCACAGCGATGGTACGATGCGCAAACGCTTGGGGTGCGGCCGCCTCCTTCTGCGAGCAAGTAATGCTCGAGAAGGAGGCGGCCGGTCGGGTCCGGACAAGACTCCGGGCCCGGGAAGCCCGTGCAGAGCGAAGGCGAACCGGACGTCGGAGGTCGCAGAACGACCTCCGTCCTCCATGAGCGCTGGCCTGGGGGTGACCGGTGGAGCCGCCTGTCACCCTAGCAGAAGCAGGCCGCGGCGGCGGCGCAAAGTGCGCCTCCCCGTAACCGGGGCTAGATGGGGACATTTTGGTCCCCACAACCCGAAGGGGGCCATCTCGAAAGAGATGTTCCTGGGTCTGCCGGGGTGCGAGAGATATGCTTTTGGCAATCTCACCTCCGGCAGCCAAGGACCCAAGACGGCGTGCGTTTTAGTCGGTTCGAGTCCGACATAACCGCCTCCACCGGCTCCGTGGGTGTGGTATCCGTGGGGATTTTTCGCACGATAAAAAAAAAAAAAAAAAAAAAGCACAAGCAATTTAGCTTTTTTGGAGGGTTTAGAGGGAATATTAGTAACTTTGGTTTTAATATTCTTCAAAAAATATAATGTAGCAGTAATTTTCTTAAGTGTATATCTGTTTTTCATTGAATATTCCACAACTAATATTCCACAAATTTTTTTTTTTACACTACGCTATCTAGACCCATGATAAGCTTTTATAGCTTGTGTTATGGAATCTAGAATGCGGATAAACATACTTATATACTTTTTTTTTGTAAATACATACATTTTATACATAGAACCACCCAGACCAATGCAAATAGCCATATTCATGCATACAAATATTTGCACTGAGCGGGAATCAAACCCGTTCCTCCTGCGTGGCAGTCGCGTGCACTACCACCACGCCACAGAGGCTGTCATATTATTACATATATATATAGTATAGTATATAATATTACATGACTTTTACTTAATAAACTACATGATTTTTTTAGGCCCCTGTTCCAAAGCTCAGTAGCTTATCATCATTATATACATTACACACCAACACATTTCATTATGAATTTCAAGAAGAAGAGAAGCCTGTATATGAAGAACAAGATGAGGAGTATGATGTACCAATTGAATATGACAGTAAGGAATTAGTAGATGTACAACAAAATGAAAATTTACCAGCAGAAGACTCACTAACAGATATAAAAGTAGAATATGATAATAGTTTAATAAAAGAAAATAATGATAGTATAAAAGAAAAGAACAATAGTAGTAACGATAACGATTTGGATCGTGAACCTGTACCTCAATTGAAGACGGAAACGTTTCAAGAAAAATCTGGACTTAAAAGGTATTATACATGTAAGAAGTACCGAATGTTGGCAACAATAACTAAAAGAAATGATATTACGGTGAATAATTATTTACAATTTGCCGAATCACTATCCTTGGATCATAAAGAGTACGAGAAACTGTTAAAACGAGATAGGATTCGTTATTCGTACCCTAAGATGCCATTCAAGTGTGAGCAATGTAAAGAGGGGTATTTTAAGGAATTAGACTTACAGCTGCATAAGAGTCTTCGTCATAGTAATGAGGTAGGTAACTAGTTTAACACCCAGTCGTTTTTGCGTCGGTGGTTAAAAATACGAGTATTAGTAGGACTAGTTGACCTGGTGAACTTCATGTTCATATCGCTATTTTCTTTTCACGCTGTACCATCTAATACATTAAGCATGTATTTTACATATAACAAATAAATAATAATAAATAAATATTCCACAACATTCTATACAACGCTATCTAGACCCATGGTAAGCTTTTATAGCTTGTGTTACGGAATCTAGAATGCGGATAAACATACTTATATACTTTTTTTTTTGTAAATACATACATAATATACACTGACGGACTCATAAACTGCATCAAAGTAATAGACGACTTTGAAATAAATATTTTAACCAAGTATGCATACTTTCTATACAGATTTAAATTGAAACCTCTAGATTGGTTCGTGAACTTTAAAACAGCGTAGGGTCATATCTTTAAGTTTAAGTTTATGTACTGGAAAGGACCTTAAGACTTTTTTTGAAGAAAAAACAGAAATTTAAGAAAAATTGGTTTAATTAAAAAAATGGTTTTAACAATAGACACAAACTTTATGCAAGGGTTTATTTGTGTTTTAATAAGGTGTATTACCCCCACGTGCCCTTATTACGGATTCTAATCGGTTCCGCATAGATTTTATAAGGGTTTTTAAAAGATCTTGCGGAATATTGTCCCATTCTTCTGAAAGTGCTGTTCTTAGTGCTGCCACTGTCGTGGGCGAAGGGTTTCTCGCATATACAGCTCTTTTTAAATTGTCCCAAACATGCTCGATGGGATTAAGATCCGGGTTGCGTGCTGGCCAATTCATTGTACGTATCCCAACCTCTTCGCAATAATGTTGAACTTGTGCAGCTGCATGCGGCCGGGCATTATCCTGCATTAAAGTAAAATTTTCGCCTATGAATCCCATGTAAGGCACCACGTGATCTTCTAATATCTCTGTTATGTAGCGATGTGCTGTCAAACCCCCTCTATTACCGTTTTGACGGACCATGTCTATGAACACAAGTTCTGTTCGCCCGTTCATCGATATGCCAGCCCAGACCATACATGAACCGCCTCCAAAAGGAACACGCTCCTCAATGCAACTTTGAGCATATCGCTCCCCACGTCGACGATAGACTCTTCTGCGACCATCTGCACCATATAAACATGTCCTACACTCGTCCGTGAACAATACAGAGGCCCACTGCTCTTCTGTCCAATTCAGGTGATGACGCGCAAATCTTAAGCGAGCTTGTCTGTGAGCTGTAGACAACTTTGGACCATTTGCTGGTCTAAAAGGGGTGATATCCGCTTCCTTTAACCTTCTTCTTATTGTTCGTGCACACACGTTTACTCCACGCACTTCATTAAGCTCGGTTTTGATGTTAACTGACGTGAGGAAACGATTTCGCAGGGAAGTTATAACAATAAATCGGTCATCACGACCTGTGATTGCTCGAGTTCTGCCTGTACCACGTCTCCTCCTGTAAGAACCTGTCTCTACAAACCTTCTGTATATTCTAGAAACCGTAGACTGGTTTAAATTTAAATTTCTACCAATCGTTCGTTGATCCAAGCCCTCCCGCACCAATGCTACAATTTGTGCCGCTTGTTCGGACGAAGTATCCATATTATGGTTCAAAAACTCTCGATGTGTTAAAAAACTAACCCAACAATTATGCTGGTAACAATAATTCAATTGACAAAACAAAAAAAATCAATGAGAATCAATTTAAAACTTTGCTATAAATAACACGCAAATCTGATACTACAAGTAAATTTTCTTTTCCCGGCTATATTCATTAGTTTTACTGCAGTTCTATTTTTAAATTTAATTTTTTTTTAAGATTAAGAGCCAGTCTTTCCATATTTATATAATTTAATCTAAAAAGTTTGCATACTTATTATAAAAAATCCTTTTAGAGTAAACCTGAACTTTGATGCAGTTTATGAGTCCGTCAGTGTACATAGAAACACCCAGACCAATGCAAATAGCCATATTTCATGCATACAAATATTTGCACTGAGCGGTAATCGAACCCGCGCCTCCTGCGTGGCAGTCGCGTGTATTACCGCCACGCCACAGAGGCCTATATAAACCTTCTTCTTTCTTTCTTCTTGAATTACTCTATCTATTAAAAGAAACCGCATAAAAATCTGTATCGTAGTTTCGAAGATATAAGCATATATAGGGACGGACAGACGCGACTTTGCTTTGTACTACGTAGTGAAGTGAAGTGATAGTGATATTAACCCATGTATTTGTAGCGGCCTATAAACATAAAGATTTGCGCACGTCCTACCGCGGACAGAGCGTGGAGTGCACTGAAGCGACCGGGGCCGGGAGGCGCGGGAGCCCGAGCCAGTCTGTTGGATACCGTCCATCTCGCGACCACGTGTGCTTACGAAACGTGTATAAAATATTGTAAATTGTCTCCAATAAACCTTATACTTAAATAGTCGTATAACTATTCGTTACGATGGATAAACCTCCAATAAATAACATTTGAAGGAATTTTTTTTTTTTTTATAACATTAAGTATGCTAACTATACAATTCTTTTTTCCCTATGTATTCGAATAAATAACATATTTCATATATATTTCACAACATTCCACACAACGCTTTCTAGACCCATGGTAAGCATAGCTTAACTAGCTTGTGTTATGGAATCTAGAATGCAGATAAACATACTTAGATAAATTTTTTTTTGTAAATACATACATAATATACATAGAAACACCCAGACCAATGCAAATAGCCATATTCATGCATACAAATATTTGCACTGAGCGGGAATCGAACCCGCGCCTCCTGCGTAGCAGTCGCGTGCACTACCACCACGCCACGGAGGCTGTCATACAAATACAAAATATAAAAAAAAAAACAATTTCCAATTTTTGGATAATGATGTCTGTTTGGTTTGTTTGTTTGTGTTTTTTTAATTATTATGTGTTTAATAATTACATATTTATTTCAGTTAACATTCCCATACAAATGCGCAGATTGTCCCACGATGGTGACGTCACTGGAACAGCAAGAGCAGCACTGGGCAGCGGCCCACTCTAAACAGTACAAGTGCAGGATATGCACCGAGGTGCACCAGTCGGCCGATGAAATTGAAAAACATATAAAAAGCAGACATTGGATGAACTACGCCTGTAACAAGTGTGATTTCCAGTGTGGGTATGTATTGTATTATTGCCTTTTTACCCAACTGCCAAAGGAAGAAAGATAAAAATGTCTGGCTTGAGCATGGTGCAGGCCCCTCGTAATTAGTTACGTGACTTATTTGTTACGTTATGTAACTTTGTTTTAATTCTTAATTATAAAGAGTTTTATATACTTGTTGACATTTTTAGCTTTAAGAAAATACATATTGTAAATTGACGTCCAAAAAATGCCGCAGTGGAGTTTGTTGCGCCGTTTCTTCTCCACCAGCGCCTTGGAAGCGGTGGTAAACTTAGATTAAGTAGAATTAAAATTGACGTCAATAAGAAACAATTTTATTGTTCTATATTGAAAAATAAATGACTATGACTATGAAGGAGGGTAATGTTTTTTATTGTATTGTTTAGATATCTTTAGATTCTGGAACTCATGCCTTAATTGTTCTCATAGAATCTTTTGATCTTCACTTATAATGGGATTGATTGCCTCCAATCAATAATTTGGACTTTTGCATTTTTCTGAACTGTGCAATATTGCCAAAATAGGTGAACGCTTTTCAGAATGTCTTTAAATGTTTTGGATATTTTTTGGCGCACCAGCTGCACTCGTCATTTCATAGTGTAATGCTTTGATTGGTTCGCGCACCAATAGGACGGCTCGGCGCAAGCGAGGTTGGAGCTTCGGCACATAGCTTCAAAAGCACTCAACTTAAAACTTTTCGTACCATTGCCACATTATTTTTTGTACCTTTTTGTATATTTTTTATACCTTTGTCATACAAAACTTAAACTCAGTCTACGTGTTAAAATTATTTCTACCGCCCCTCAAGACTCCGGTACATAAATTTTTATTAGTTATAGATAAGAACGTTTTGCTGTAACTATAACAGTTGAGGTACTTGCCCTTACTGCCCCTTCTCAAAAATATACCTTACATATTGCGGTTCATTTGGCATATGTTTGTTCCTGAATCCAATTTTGTAAGGAACCCTCAACAGGCCTGCAACAGTCGTGATAGACATTGTGATTGGTCAGACTGGGTGACGTCACTGGAGATCGACCAATGAGAAGCTCGATCAAGGCTGTCACAGGTCGGTTCTCGACATTATATGCATAGAGATGGGCTTATTCCATCCTGTCCTACCATTAGTTCGATAATCGAACTTTTAGGACAAAAAAATTCCAAACTGTCAGATTAATTCCGACGATCAAACTATTTGGAATTTTTATAATAATAATTCATAATTCATTTATTTGCAGAAATGTGGTCAAATATGATGTTACATAAGAATTATTACAGTTCAGTACATTTACCATTCAATGGCATGCTAATATTAACTTGGCTCTATTTTGTGCTAACAGTTCGACCACCGAAGTCAGACAATAATTGTCCCTACAGTTCGATTATCGGACTACTGGTAGGACAATTTTTGCAAAGGATTACGCGAGCGCTTCTCGCAGTTTTTTTAATTATATCTTTTCACTTATTGCAGGAGTCCATATGAGTTTGGAAAGCATTACAAGATGAGGCATGAGAGAGTCTTTTGCGATTACTGCAACGTGAAATTCAAGCAAAAAAGTGCTTTGATATCTCATATAGAGTAAGTACGACTTGATAGAACTTGATTGACCGAACGAGCGAAACGCGCGGGTGTCTCCGTTTCGATTAAGTGGCCGATTGTGATTTCGTCAGTATCTATTTTTTTTATAAAGGACACGTCAATTTGACTTCACCTCGCCTGATGGTAAGCTAAAAGCAAAGTCTCGGAAAGAGGGTCACCATCGTAAACATGAGTACCATGTTAACAGTGGTGGCATTCAGCTTGACGGCCCCATTAGATGCCTTTTCACGCCCCGCTTAAAGGACCCGGGACTGTAGGAAGAAGGAAACACGTGAGCTGGCCTGGAGTGCCAGGTCTTAGTGGTGCGGCATAGGTATGAGTGACTGAAACGCTTGGATCTAAAAGGTATATTCTCCACCATATACGGATAGTATCTTTGCCCTGCGTTTGCTCAACAGCTGTGCAATTCTCTAAGCACAGAACATCGAGCAAAGCTTTGCGACTGACCTTGATAGTGATAGTCATTGGTCGATCTACAGTGACGTCACATAGCCTGACCAAAGTTGTCCACCTCCCGAGGAAAGCTAGCCCGTAAGGGATGGCCCTAAGTCAGCCGGGTCGAGACAACCTCACCTCCGGCCTAGTACTACGACCCACAGTTGGCGAGCGGTTTTAGTCGGTTCGACATAACCTCCTCTTCCGGCTCCGGCGGGGGAGGTATCCGTGGGGATTTCCGCACGAAAAAAAAAACCCAGATGAAGTTATCTTGGGCCACGAATATCTTAGTAGGCACTCTCAACATTACCCTGCACTTCTCACCACCAGATTCTTGCATATCCGGGCATATTGTGCCATATGCGACCGCACATACATCAACAAACAAAAACTGAGGAGCCACAACCAGATCACACACCCTGAGCTGATCGCCGGTACCGAGGTTCGCAAGGAGCTGTCGTACTGCGTCGAGTGCGACAAGCAGTTCCCGACCGAGTACAAGTATAAGCAGCATCTGAAGCAGTCTGTTAAACACACTAAACCGAAGAAAGTCAGGTAAGTCTCTTCTTCAGTATTCGGCATCCAAAGCGTGGTTTCCCAATAGATCATAAACTTACCATTGTTCGAGTCATCGGTCCCTCATTTCGATCTTATCAGGTGGATCGTGACAACTATGAATTTTACAGCATTAAGTACAAGTACTAAAGGAATTTGTGGCCGGAATTTTCCGGAGGCGGCGTGCATCCGGCAGCCGGAGTCACCCCTACGTATGAGGCTCTGTGCTCAATGTGGAGGTTCTGGACCCCGCGCGTACCTTAGACCTGCTTAGACAGCCTTCATGACGTGGCGGTAGTAAACGCGGCCGCTACGCAGAAGGCGCGGGTTCGACCCCCGTTCAGTGCAAAATTTGTATGCATGAATATGGCTATTTGCATTGGTTTGGTCGTGCCTCAGAGAGCACGTTAAGCCGTCGGTCCCGGTTGCCATACGAATATGTATGGCAGTCGTTATAGGGGAAATGAGTGAAATGGCCCACATAGAAGGGCTGATCACCCGTCTGGTCAAACGGCGTC
Organism: Eilema sororculum; assembly: GCA_914829495.1. Classification (NCBI taxonomy): domain Eukaryota; kingdom Metazoa; phylum Arthropoda; class Insecta; order Lepidoptera; family Erebidae; genus Eilema; species Eilema sororculum. The sequence goes on from OU618559.1 coordinate 8,058,001, forward strand.
CCCACTGGCAGTAGTAGTGATAGTAGACCTGCTTCTGCATGATGGCTAGTCCTAACCGTCACCTCCAGCAGTGCAATTATATATGCATACAGCATCGAGCACAGCGCTGTGATAGCCTTGATAAAGTAAAACTAACGAAGCGAGAGAAAAAAGTTAAACAAAGTTTCAGCGGTTCCAAACATTTTTATGTGAAAATTATTACGAAACACTTCAAGCGCATTCGAGACAGGAATAAAATTGCTCATTTGATGACGGATCTGACAGTTTAGAACCGCTGTGCTGACAGCTCTCCTGTACTACGAAACACGCAACGACAGACGTACGCACGCGTACGTACGTGTGACATGTGCAGAGAAAATAATCGCTAGTTATCGCAACGTAACTCAGTAATGGTCGCTTTGTTTACCTTTTTTCTCTCGTCTCGTTGGCTTTACTTTAGTTATTGGTCGATTTCCAGTGACGTCAGCCCGTCTAACCAATGACAATATTTATCAAGATAATTGCTCAGCAGGCCAGTGCTCACGAGTGATCTTAAGACCTATAACTATTTATATAAGGTCTATTTTGTAACTGTAAACCATAAATTTACTTTTGCAGCATACCGTGTCCCGACTGTGGCAAGATGTTTACCAAAGTCTGGTACATGAACAACCACTATAAGTTGGTGCACCTGAAGGTTACCCAGCACCGTTGCGACCAATGTGATAAGGTACTTGCATTTGCAATACATCGTCCTTTCCGCCATTCTATGTGATTCAACCTCGGAAGCCTGGTCTGCCGGGATGCGAGAGATATGCTTTTGGCAATCTCACCTCCGACAACCAAGGACCCAAGACGGCGTGCGTTTTAATCGGTTCGAGTCCGACATAACCGCCTCCACCGGCTCCGTGGGGGTGGTATCCGTGGGGAGTTTTCGCACGGAAAAAAAAAACTCGAACCTGCTCCAAAGCCTCGTCCGCAAATCAGAAGGCGCAAGATCGTGATAAGTGATCCTGCACCTAAAATGCTTTTGGAAATTATTACTGTTGACAGATTGGTTTGGTTTTTCATCGTTAATCTAACATGGTCGCCAACAAAATGGCCGATTAGTTGTTTTTTCACAATCACCTAAAAACAGGAATTATTGAATGAATTTTTACAGCATTAAGTATGCTAACTATACAAATCTAATACATAGAGAAAAAGAATCTTCTCGGGCGGGACTCGAACCCGCAGTATTTCCCTTACAGGGGAAATGCCTGACCAATTCGGCTACGTCGCTCAAAGACGTATAAGATGGGAAATTTGAATCATATCGGGCGTGTCTTGGTAGCCGAATTGGTCAGGCATTCCCCCTGTAAGGGAAAGACTGCGGGTTCGAGTCCCGCCCGAGAAGATTCTTTTGACTATGTATTCGAAACAGGAGTTAGTAAGAAATAGGGTTCCTAAATTCTGATTCAAATTAATTTATAAAAAGGCAACAGAAACAGTATTTTTGCTTGCATTTTCTAGATTTCCCTGGATGTAGATGGTCACTATTATTATTATAGATACTAGCTGATCCGGCGAACTTCGTACCGCTAATTATTTTCCACCCGCGCGGCGTCCGATCCCGTTCCCGCTGCACCCTCTTATACAATGATATACACTGACGGACTCATAAACTGCATCAAAGTAATAGACGACTTTGAAATAAATATTTTAACCAAGTATGCATACTTTCTATACAGATTTAAATTGAAACCTCTAGATTGGTTCGTGAACTTTAAAACAGCGTAGGGTCATATCTTTAAGTTTAAGTTTATGTACTGGAAAGGACCTTAAGACTTTTTTTGAAGAAAAAACAGAAATTTAAGAAAAATTGGTTTAATTAAAAAAATGGTTTTAACAGTAGACACAAACTTTATGCAAGGGTTTATTTGTGTTTTAATAAGGTGTATTACCCCCACGTGCCCTTATTACGGATTCTAATCGGTTCCGCATAGATTTTATAAGGGTTTTTAAAAGATCTTGCGGAATATTGTCCCATTCTTCTGAAAGTGCTGTTCTTAGTGCTGCCACTGTCGTGGGCGAAGGGTTTCTCGCATATACAGCTCTTTTTAAATTGTCCCAAACATGCTCGATGGGATTAAGATCCGGGCTGCGTGCTGGCCAATTCATTGTACGTATCCCAAACTCTTCGCAATAATGTTGAACTTGTGCAGCTGCATGCGGCCGGGCATTATCCTGCATTAAAGTAAAATTTTCGCCTATGAATCCCATGTAAGGCACCACGTGATCTTCTAATATCTCTGTTATGTAGCGATGTGCTGTCAAACCCCCTCTATTACCGTTTTGACGGACCATGTCTATGAACACAAGTTCTGTTCGCCCGTTCATCGATATGCCACCCCAGACCATACATGAACCGCCTCCAAAAGGAACACGCTCCTCAATGCAACTTTGAGCATATCGCTCCCCACGTCGACGATAGACTCTTCTGCGACCATCTGCACCATATAAACATGTCCTACACTCGTCCGTGAACAATACAGAGGCCCACTGCTCTTCTGTCCAATTCAGGTGATGACGCGCAAATCTTAAGCGAGCTTGTCTGTGAGCTGTAGACAACTTTGGACCATTTGCTGGTCTAAAAGGGGTGATATCCGCTTCCTTTAACCTTCTTCTTATTGTTCGTGCACACACGTTTACTCCACGCACTTCATTAAGCTCGGTTTTGATGTTAACTGACGTGAGGAAACGATTTCGCAGGGAAGTTATAACAATAAATCGGTCATCACGACCTGTGGTTGCTCGAGTTCTGCCTGTACCACGTCTCCTCCTGTAAGAACCTGTCTCTACAAACCTTCTGTATATTCTAGAAACCGTAGACTGGTTTAAATTTAAATTTCTACCAATCGTTCGTTGATCCAAGCCCTCCCGCACCAATGCTACAATTTGTGCCGCTTGTTCGGACGAAGTATCCATATTATGGTTCAAAAACTCTCGATGTGTTAAAAAACTAACCCAACAATTATGCTGGTAACAATAATTCAATTGACAAAACAAAAAAAATCAACGAGAATCAATTTAAAACTTTGCTATAAATAACACGCAAATCTGATACTACAAGTAAATTTTCTTTTCCCAGCTATATTCATTTGTTTTACTGCAGTTCTATTTTTAAATTTAATTTTTTTTTTAAGATTAAGAGCCAGTCTTTCCATATTTATATAATTTAATCTAAAAAGTTTGCATACTTATTATAAAAAATCCTTTTAGAGTAAACCTGAACTTTGATGCAGTTTATGAGTCCGTCAGTGTAGTTATCTAAACAGCAACAGAAAAACCACACTGTCACTTCTGCGTAGGTATATGCCGATGCCAGCCGAATTTGTTGACATTAATGATCACTGCTCCGTTCCCTTGAGTAGTATCGTGATGATATATAGCCTATATGTTAATCCAGGGTATAACCTATATACATACCAAATTTCAACCAAATCGGTCCAGCCGTTTATGCGTGAAAGAGTAACAAACATCCACACATCCATTCTCACAAACTTTCACATTTATAATATTAGTAGGATATCGAGATATTTACCATGTTGTATTGTTTCGAGTTTCCGTTATTTGGTCGCTGTTACAAGCGCCGTGATCACGGAGGAACTAGTAATGGCGGGCAATGGCGTTAAACAGCGAAAAAGTTTTTAGAGGTAAAAATTATCGATCTACCCTCTTTCGAGTACTTTTACTACGCTTACAAAGTGAAACCAGTGGTAGTGTCGATGCGATTCGCTGTTTACCTACCATGTAGTTCAGTTCCTCCGTGATCATGGCGCTTGCAACGGCGCCGAAATATCGGAAACTCGAAACAATACAACATGGTACATATCCCGATAAATCTAATAATATTTTCCCTGGATGCCACGCCACCATCGGACCACCCTTTGTTTTTTTTTTAATCGAGGGGGAAAATCCTTCTTGGATGTTATGTCGGACTCCTACCGACTAAAAACCCCCACGGTAGCGCCTGGCAGCCTATGGTTGGGAGCCCTGGGTAAGCCCTCGGAAGGATGTCCCAGGTTTCAGTCCACCCTTGAAAATGAATTCATAATTTGGCAATGCGATCGCGTAACAAAAATACAATAAAATAACAGTCATTCATTTTTTCTCAAGTCAATAAAAAAATTAATATATGATTGCAGTTCTACACGAACGGCCACGGACTTCGCAAACACATTAAGCGAGTTCATAAAAAGATTACACAGCCCAAGAACAAAATGTGTGACTTCTGCGGACGAGGATTTGCAGTAAGTTTTATATTTATACACCACTAGCTGTCTCGGCGAACTTCGTACCGCCATATTTTCCCATTCCTGTTCCCGTTCCCATTCCCATTACTATTCCCATTCCTATTCCCATTCCCATTCCCATTCCCATTCCTACTACCTACTACTACTAAATACTAATCCCGTAACGTAAACATAAACTTCTCTCACATAATAGAAAAAGTTTGTATGAGAAAAAGAAAAGTTACTTTCTGAAATTTTCTGTACAACTGTTTTATTATTTTTTTTCGTAAGAACCTTCTCCCGATAATAACAAACACAACAAAAAAAGAATTAGTGAAATCGGTCCAGCCGTTGGTGAGTTATGCGCTTACCAACACATTTTGCGATTCATTTTTATATTATAGATTAGAAATTACCACCACCACATAAATTAACTGCTAAACTCAAATATTCTTAAAAAAAATATATTTGACTTTGAAATTTTTATGATTTTTTTTGAGCCACCCGAAAACGCAATACAAAAATCGTTACAGACATTTGTATGAAGTGCAAGACCCGCGGCTCCGCCCGCGTGGATGTCGATTATCGCAACCAAACATAGCCTAGACTCTCGCCAACGAAAGATGGCGCAAAAAGTTGCCGCCAAAAACTTACAGGTTGCAACACTGACTAGACTCTGGCCATGTACCATATAAGGCTAGTTTTCATAACATAACATAACATAAACTCACGCCTGTATTCCCCGAAGGGGTAGGCAGAGGTGCTAGCACCCACATTTCGCCAGTTTATGTTTAGGTCCCAATGTAATAGGTGGCGAGCCTATTGCCATTAACCGGGCACTTATAAACCTGCGATAAATACACACATAACTTCGAAAAGCATCGAAATGTCATTGGTGTGTGCCATGGTAAACCTGGGATCGAACCCGAGACCTCATCTCAGCAGTCCATTACCCATACCACTAGGCTACCGCAGGTGTTAGTTTTCATGCATGCCTAATAGGAACTCCCCGTAACCGGGGCTAGATGAGGACACTGTGGTCCCCACAACCCGAAGGGGGCCATCTCGAAAGAGATGGTCCTGGGTCTGCCGGGGTGCGAGAGATATACTTTTGGCAATCTCACCTCCGGCAACCAAGGACCCAAGACGGCGTGCGTTTTAGTCGGTTCGAGTCCGACATAACCACCTCCACCGGCTCCGTGGGGGTGGTATCCGTGGAGATTTATCGCACGATAAAAAAAATGCCTAATAGGAAAAAGATTCTAGTATCGCCTCCGTTATTTCGGTGTATATTCGGTGTGCAACGTGTTGATTTTTTAAGTTTGGCGCCATCTTTCGTTGGCCAGAGTCTATGAGTTAATCCAACGTGTCAGCTAACTCCATACCGATCTCCATATCCTGTTACCGCACGTAAAAACAAGCGCAACTTCCTGTGCTGACGCAAAAAAAATTGTATATCGTGTCAAATTTGAGATCAATAGGCTATTTGACTATTTTTTTTTTACTTTCGAAAAATGACCACTTGCTTATAATACAATGAACAGTAAAAGTAAATTTTTCGTACAATAAATAGTTTTCAAGATATTTGATTTTGAAAAATTCAATATGTCGCGCCGCCCGAAAATGCTCGAAGAATCGACGACTTAGTCAAATACCCTATTGATGCAGCATTATGAGTTTTTGTCAAGGAACAAATATTTATCCAGCTTATCATTTACTTACAGACAAATAATATATTAATAAACCACCGCCGCACGCACACGGGCGAGCGGCCGTACAAGTGTAAGTACTGTCCCGCAGCCTTCGCGCAGCAGTACGCCATGACCACTCACCAGAAGTCGCAGCACAAGAACTTGGACCTGCCCAGTTAACCCACCAAGACCACCGGGGCCCCCGGTGCAACTGATGACGAGGCTCTGGGGGAAGCTATATTCTCATAGGTGGCAGTTGCTCTACATAAAAGCCGAAATAAGTGAATCTAAAATATAGGGGCCCTACTAAGGCCTTTTGGGGCCCCGCCGACTAGTACTGCGGTGCACTTGTTGACGAGGTCTTGAGTTTCTGTATGGTACAAAATCTACGATTGTGATATATCTATAAATAAATATAAAAATCAATTGCTGCTCGTTAGTCTCGCTAAAACTCGAGAACGGCTATCTTGAATCGTTCGTGGAGGTCTAAGGAAGCTTTAAAACGTGAGTAAAATTGAAACTAAAAACGGCCCTATTGTCACAGAATAACTATTTCTGAGAGCCTGATACTATTTGCAGGGAATACTAGGGTCACAGAAACATCAAGGAACGTATGCAGAATATATTTTTCCCGGAAATTAGTTCCTATGAGTTACGAAAATGGAATCAAGTTCCACACGCCGAAGCCGGGGGCATCAGCTAGATATCAATATAATCATCTATGGGAAATATATGTTTAGTACATAACTCAAAATGGTAGATCTACCATCAAATATGGTAGTTTTGTCTCCAATTATGTCGTTTATTCTTCACCTAATGTGATGCCGCGATATTACTTGTGATAACCCCCGAAGTAAGAACGATGGGGTGTTAAGTTTGTCTTCTCGTCCGACATACCTCAGTGCCTCAAGTCGAATGTTTTCGAGCAGTGTGTATTTACCGATTATGACTTATGGCACTGAAACGTGGTCCCTCACTATGGGCCTTATAAGTAAGCTCAAAGTAACCCAACGAGCTATGCTCGGAGTCTCTCTGCGAGATCGAATCAGAAATGAGTAGATCCGTAGAAGACCGACATAGCCCAGCGGATTAGCAAGTTGAAATGACAGTGGGCAGGGCACATAGCACGGAGGACTGATGACCGATGTAGTCCAAAAGTTTTCGAGTGCAGGCCACGTATCAGCAAGCGCAGCGTAGGACGTCCACCCACAAGGTGGACTGACGACCTCATTAAGAGGACTTCCTAGCAACTGAAGGAATTTTTATAGCATTAAGTATGCTAACTATACAAATCGAATACATAGGGAAAAAGAATCTTCTCGGGCGGGACTCGAACCCGCAGTCTTTACCTTACAGGGGGAATGCCTGACCAATTCGGCTACCGAGACACGCCCGATATGATTCAAATTTCCCACCCTAGGCGATTGGCACACTGCGACGCGCGACGCGGCGTCGAGCGTTGTTGCGTCGACGCCGCGTCGCGCTCGTCGCCTCTACGGAGCTCATTTTGTGTAGAACAACGCGGGGTCCCACACACTGACAACGCAATCACGCGCGTTGCCGCAGAATACGCGCGTACAAGCAGAAAACGCGAGGTATGGCACACTGAAATCTGCATTTACGCGCGTGTTTTTCGAGAGATTTTTAGTCCGAGAGCTGTTAGAAATTTCTGTGTAGGAATTGAGACGAATTTTAAATTAATATTATTGCAATGCAACATGACTATTTAACGGCAAATTTAGAGCGCTTTCACATCAACTGACGTCCGATATCAAATATCCGATATCCGAGATCGGAGGAAGTCAAATATCGATACCCAATATCGGGTATTGGAGCCGACACCACTGTTTTGGCTCGTTATCGGAACACGCAGAGACTGCAAGCAACTTTCAACCTAAATGGCATTTTCTTAGTTACGTCTCTTTTCGCGTTAATAGACGACGCTGATCGCGAATATAAGAAAAAAAAAATAGTTACTATGTCATGTCAATAAGTCGAAAATAGCTTGCACTTCTAATCATTTTCTTTTCATCTCTAGCGTTAATGTAGTCTGGGCTATCGAGCTAATGGTTCGGATGGCTTTACTTTACTTTTCTAAAAATTTTAGATTACTTCACACACCTACCTACCAAAAAAATTCTAAATCTCTCGGACTATGCTAGCTCTCCCGCGTCGACGCGCGTCGACGAACGACGCCGCGTCGAGCGTCGCAGTGTGCCAACCGCCTTATACGTCTTTGAGGCGACGTAGCGTCATCTACCGATTTTCTTACGAACTATCGGAATCAATGAATGATGTTACAATCATTTTTAAACATTGATTTTTTGATAACTGCGCCCAAACAATTGAAGGAAGGAAACAAAGGAAGGTGGGAAATTTGAATCATATCGGGCGTGTCTCGGTAGCCGAATTGGTCAGGCATTCCCCCTGTAAGGGAAAGACTGCGGGTTCGAGTCCCGCCCGAGAAGATTCTTTTTCCCTATGTATTCGATTCCTAGCAACTGTTTCTCCATTGTACCGTTCTCCCCTTTTTCCTCCCTGAATATTGCTTCTAGAACAATATTTTTGTTTTCGTAAAATCAAGATCTTCTGCACGCATGTCCCTGTTATTTTATTTTGGTCGGCAGTCAATAAAATAAGAAAATATGATCGTCTAAAGATGATAAAAATGACTAATTCTTACCGGCATGTTTGGAGGACTACCAGACAAATTCGAAAAGGTTTTAACGTTATAAAAAATAACAGGAACATGGATAAGCTATTTCCTAATAAAACGGTGTCAAAAATATTGAAATCGGCGTAGTTCTCGCTGAAAAAAAACGGGAAATACGAAACCTCGATTTTGCCGGATTTTGGCTATCCTTATCGCACTCTACGGGGACAGGGGCGACCGCAATAGGATTATTCGCTAGCAAGGCTTTCCTCTTAAGGCCGCGGGAACGCGCTGGATGCGAGCCGCTTCCGACTGGTCTTATTGGAGATCTATAGGGGAGGCCCATATCCAGCTGTGGACTTCCTATGGCTGAAATAATGATGTGGGTGTGTGTGCACTGTGTAGCTCTTGTACAATTTTCAAGGTCATGAATGAACATAGGAGTGTTACCAGTAATAAGGTTTTTATTTCCTCCAGTTAAGTTTGTCAGCGTTGGCGCCCACCGAACTGCAATTTGCTCGCGCACTTTTTAAGTGGTTGTTAAATATCAACCTTATGTATGTATAACATTGCAAAATTGAATATACGTCTGGATTATGTTCAGGTGAGAGGAAAAATGTATGGGGGTTGTAAAAATTTTTTTTTCCTTCGCCAAATTAATACTTGCAGATGATATCGAAACTTTTTTAACGACTACAAAAAACGACTATAAAATCACCTTGTATAGGGTGTCTCAATAAGAGTGCACTTTTTAAAATTGCAATTTTTTTTTTTTCATGCAAGTGGCAACTCTGAAATTTTACAGGTGTCACCTCCGTTTATTCCGATTATTAGAAATAGACCGCTTTTCGAAAGAACAACGCGTTACAATGGTAAAAACTCATTAAAAAACAATCGTTTTATTGCAGCAACGATATCCAGAACACATTATCTCACGAAATTCTGATGTCAACTGGCCACCAAGATCGTGCGATTTAACGCCGTGCAATTTTTTTTCTTTGGGGTTTTGTAAAATCTCGGGTTTGTGCGAATAAACTCGAAATAATTCCTGAGCTCAAATTGAAAATCCTACGCGTCACCGGTGAGATACAGCCATATCTCTTTGCAAACGTCATGGAAAATTTCATGAAAATGCCGGACATTTTATTCCATACTTAATCGGAACATGTCTTCTTTAAAATACAATAAAAATATCACAACTCTGTCATAAAATACTTGTATTTATTTAAAAATTAAAAAGTGCACTCTTATTGAGACACCTATACAGTATGGATACGACATATAGGCATTTACGGAAACAGTGAAGCGTCCTGGTCCATAGGAATGAAACAAAATTAAATTTAAACTCAAATTCGCAGATTTAAAAAAAACTAAATTTCCTAACAAAGTAATTATTAAAATAAATGTAGAAAATGTTACCACTTTTATAAGTCATTGATTCATTCACAAAAACACACGCTTAGAATTTGCACAACTAGGTACTTACTATACGCTGGCGGCACGTTGCAAAGCGGCAACGTGCCACCAGCTGACGCGCGCTCGTGACCTACCTACTAAGGTAAGATTAGGCACCTATCACGAAAGTTCACTTAACTTTATAAACACCACTTTTTCACGGCAGTGCTTTAAAATGTGAATCTAAATTTTAGAAATGCCCGCCACTAACTTGAAAACATAAAATGATATCGCCAAACTAAATGTTCAACAGATTTCGGTTAGGTACCTACCTTGCTTTCAATTTATGAAATGCCTCAATAATACGGCTGCGAGTCACTTTCAGAAACACGTTAGGTACACTATACACTTCGTTGTTTTTTCAAAAAAAGAATACGTAACAAAACTCGCACAACAAATTTACTAGGTAGGTATTTAGACTCATTTTCACCGTTAAAATTAAGGATAGAATAGCTAAACAAAAAATAAACACAATTCACAAACACAAAAAGAATAGATTAGTGTCAATTTCACTTTAAAAACAAATTAAAACGAGAAAATAAACCGAGAGGATCAAAGAACGACACGCGGTCCCCAGTGACGTCGCGGTTACTGACAACATTCCAGAAATTATCGAAACATAAAATTGTACCTAGGTTAATAAGGTAAAGGCCCCAGTATCCATCTTTGAATATGTTTATTTTAGAATATTTTATTTATTATTAACCTGATTGATGAATAGTTGGAAGGTATTTATTGTCAATTTTCATGGTGTTCATTATCATGTCATCGTGCGTAGTTTTCCTGTCAGAGTTGGAGGGTAGTCTGGTAGTCGCTCCCACAAAAGCCAAGATAAACCAAATGAAAATAAAGATTAGGAAAGCAGCCCTCAGGCACCAAAGTTCAAGATATGGATGCAACCGGGATTAACACTGAAATTATGAGCTTTAAATTCTTCATTACGTAGATATTAATACTCTTAATTATTGAATTTGTTATGGAAAAATTATAAAGAAATCAAATACAAAGTGTAAGTAATCAAAGTTAATCATTGATAAGTAGGTACCTACTTATCAAATCAAAAAGTTTTATGTGTAATCAAAACAACCATTATTCTCTGTACGAGTAACAGACTGCCGTTAATCAGAAATTTACCCTACCGGCGGCACCCTTTGAGGTATTATGTCTCTCTCATTACAATCGTATTTTTACGAAATTGATGAATGGAAAAATGAATGAATACACAGAACGGCAACGTCGCATCGTGCAATTTTAATAGTAATAAGGGTTTCCATCTGCAAAATCCGTAAACCAGGACAAGAAGTTTTTTTTATACTACTAAGGTGGCAGATAAGCATACGGCACACATGATGGAAAGTGGTTAACGTGGCCTATGGACGTATGCCACCCCAGGGGTGTTACAGTTGGGCTGCCGAGCCTGTAAAAACGTCGGACGCCAGTCATCTCCGGAAAAGTCAAAACCACCAGATACGATAAGAAATCGTATCCGGGATTTCGTGCATGCATACCCCACTTTCCCAAGAGGTTCGCTCGTTCACTTGTGTACCGGAGCCGGACATGGCTAAAGAAGAACCAAGTAGGCAAGTGGAGGTAACGTGGAACATCGGCACGCCGTATGTACTTTCCAGGCGGACGGTGGCCGTGACGGCCGGCGGCTGTTACTCTAAGCTCATTGGGGACATCTACCTGGTGATGGTCTCACATGCACCACATGGGCAGGTCGGAGTGGGTATAGTGCTCTCGGGTGCTACGTGGCTACAAATCCGGGGAAACTCGGACGGATGGTAACCCTAATGGTAGTATTTTCGTGCAATTTAGAGTTCATTGATAACTGCGATTCTACGGAGTGTTTAAAGTTGTTCAAAATTTTGTAATATTAAAACCCTAGTTTCTGCCCTTAATACTGGGCCGATTTTGTTCAAATTTTTCCTATTTGAAGCTATGGGGGTACCAAGTATATGGTTTCAATTAATGCCTATATGTCGTATCCATATTGTATATTAGTTCTTGCTCGAGGCAGTTTCATTTCAATTTTGCAATGTATCATACATATATAAGGTTGATATTTAACTAACACCAAGTGCGCGAGCAAATTGCTGTTCGGAGGGCGCCAACGCCTTGGAGTGGATTCACCTCAGTAGTATAATGTGCCAGGATTTGAACCTCCCAATTGTAATTTGTAAGGTTGATACCTAGAATCTACAAGTATTGGTAACTTAGTGATTAAAGAGATTATCTGATATTGTCACCAAATAATATACCAAAATAAAACATTTTAAAAACTTAAACCTTATTTTATTCGAATAAAAATACATAATGTTATTTATATAATTCAGCCTTATCATAATTATTTTAATTATATGAAAATAAAATCATTAATATAATGAAGGTGCTATACATGTATTTATAATAGTCCCGCTGAAACATCACCACCATTAAAAAATCCATAGACAATTTTTTATGAAATTAAAACAATCTTTCATTTAATTAATTGTAAAGCTACTTTTAGTACAATTTATTGCTTTTACGCTATCGAAAAAATTAAAAAGGCACCCAAGAGAGGGAAATTGGAAGTGAGGAAAACCATTCAGACGATGGGAGGACTACCTAACTAAGGCCCGTAATTTAGAATGAGAACTCAGCTCGAATCAAGATTTATCTGATGACTGATTGTATAGATTGATAGTTTGGTACAATCTGTTTTCAGACAAATCAAGATTCAGACTGAGTGTCATTTTAGAATACAGGCCTAAGTCAACCTCACCTCCAAGCCGTGATCTGCTAATTGATGAAGGAAGCCCAGGTGCATAGTAACATTAGAGCAAAAAAAAACATGTCGTGGAAGCAGTGGGATCCTTGGGCTCCAGAACAACCTTTGGATGAAACCGGGATTAGTGATTGAATGAAGCTGAAGAATTGCATACCCATCGATAGGTAGTGATGAGCAAAAAATATATCCATAGCCCTAAGCTTTTAAAATTATAATGACATGATTTTCACATAGACTCACGCTTTTTTTTTCTCTAGCGTAGCAGAGCCAATGAGCTGCCTCTGTCTTTATACCGCTGGTTTCGAATGATTTTAACGGAATGCTGAGACGGAAGTTCCGCGATGACATTCTTGTCATTATGTGTGCCAGCTTTCAAGATTCGTGATGGTTATTACGTTAGCAATAGGGGTGGTTTTTCATCCCATATTCTCGGTTATATTAATTTTAATATTATCTATTAGTAGATTATAATTTCATAAAAAAAATTGGTACAGGGTCTGTTAAAATAAAGTGTAAATAATGCAAATATAATCAGCAAATATTAATTATCGTATGTTCCAACACTATGAACAGCTAGGAACCAAAATCTATGTACACCTATCCTAGTTAACAACAGAAGTACACTTCATTCCTATTTTTAATATATTTTACAAAGAAATCTGACTCGTGTAGAGTTATAGGGCTTCACAACACTAGACGGGTATGCCATCGCGGATCTTCCGTGTCGGAAGGCCAATTATACATGTTACTTTAAACTGGCCACTGGCTAACACTGTCATGTGCCATACTATTTATTGCTTATTTATTAGGAAAATCCGCAATGGCATTATTGGCGTTGAGCACAAAAGATCCGCTTTAGATTTTTCTGTGGTTTTATAAAATCAATTGCTGATAAAAGATAACAATTTTCATTCCCACTTTGTAGTCCATATGATAAATAAACAAATACATCCTGCATTGTTGGTGCTGGTGGTCTGTAAAAACCAACAGTGTAGAACACACAGCTGACTAGCACCTGTGCGAATAGCAACTAGCCATGTCCACGAAGAGCACCTATCAATATTTTGGAAGGTGCTATTCGTGGATACTAATTAATTTTTACATTGTCCACGTAATATCAGTTATGTTCTAAATTGGGGTCACAACAACACAAGTTATAAGTCAACATGCACCCTATACATCCCAGCACCAGCATAGGTGCTCCTCGTGGACACTATTGTAAAAATAAATTAGTATCCACGAATAGCACCTGCCAAAAAATTTGATAGGTGCTGTTCGTGGACATTGCTAGGTGCTATTCAACTGGGTGCTCTAAGTGGACTACACCAAACCAACATCTGAAGAGGTGAAAGTACACAAGTAAAGAGATAAAGACAGGCAGGCATGCACAATTTGCAGCCATCAATTAAACTTGCTTGCAAAGCTCACTATATTCTGTTTAGGAGAAAAATAAGAGAACAATAAAAGCAGGTTCAACCAACACACCCGGTTGAGCCCGAGGCTTTTTTGTCTTAGATTGGTATGCTGGAAGCATTTTCTATCTAACTTCCCAACCTTGAGGTAAAATTTTGCGAGATAAGCGCAACAACTTGCCTTAAGGATGTGACTAGGTCTAATAGAAGCCCTCTAATAGAAGACATTCAGTAAAGTTATTTATCTCTTTTCTTGAGTGTTGGATAAGTTAAAAGCATACTAAATCAACAAAAGGTCACCATGAAAATAGTCATTATGGTAAAACTGCCATCCTCTAGTTTACCAGCAGATGTGTGATAAAGGCAAGCTTAATGCTAGTGCTGAAAACTGATATATAATATATAAATACTAGCTCTTGCCCTCGGCTCCGCCCGCGTGGATGTCGGTTATCGCGACCAAATATAGCCTATGTCCTTCCTCAAGGTCTACTCAACCCCTATACCAAATTTCATCAAAATCGGTTCAGTAGTTCATGCATGAAAGCGTAACATACAGACAGACAGACAGACAGACAGAGTTACTTTCGCATTTATAATATTAGTATGGATTTGTAATGAAATAATTGACACAACTTATAGTACAGTTATCATTGCACATGCTCAGCGGTTTATGCAGATTTGCACTGTATAATTACTCAAATAAATCAGTACTATTGTCAGTCAATAATGAGGTTGGCTCACTTCATGTACATCATTTCACATTAAGTTAACTTTTAAATTCGAAAAACATTGGAAAAAATTAAATGCTCAAGTGAGACTTGAACTCGGAACACCGCACCGGAATCATTTCCTTCTCTATAAACCCGTCTTTAAGGGCGACGGTGGTTTTTGTGGTGGTGATTGGCAGTTAGAATGGTAAAGTGGACCCCAGACTCCAAGCTGAAAGCTTCAGATGCGACTGTGATTAACGCTAAGATGAAGATTAATCCATGATTGAGTTTAACCAGAGTCTATTTATTATTATTTTTTAACAGGCAGGCAGTCAAAACAACTGATAATGCCCGTATCCTGCTTATGCCCACCAGTGTTTATTTATTTTGGTTAAGGTGTTGGTCTAATCTATTCTTAAACTGGTTTATTTTCTGGGCTATCACAACGTCATGTGGTAGCTTATTCCACTCTCTCACTACCCTATTACTTATAAAGTTTCTGTGTGGATTGTTATTCGAGAAGCTGGTGAATAGTCTCAGGTGGTGACCTCTGAGGTGGTTATTATTGTTGCGTGCGTTGCGTGCGTATATATTATTGAACAACTTGTCAAAGTCTTCAATGTCGTAATGTCCACTTAATATCTTGAAAGTCTCTATCATGTCACCTCTATGTCTGCGTTCTTTTAGAGTTGTAATTTTGAAAACTTTTTTTTTACATTGATATTTGATTAAAATTAAAATTGACCCAACATCACTAAGCCACCAATAAGCTTGAAGAAGGCAGAATATACCTATGACACCTCTTTGAAAACATATTTTTTTATAATACATAAAAGAGCCCTATAATCCATAATAACACATCAGAAACCGGCTCCAAAGATACACTAACATGATCCTGGATAAAATAATTCTGTACAACCAATTCGATCCGAACCAAACTGTACCATCAATATGATACGGGTGGCACGTGCGGCATCATATTGGTATACACACACTGGTTATTATCTACAATAGGTTTCATCTGTTGCATCTGCGGATGCGGCATGAGGTTAGGCATCTGCTGTGGCGGAGGCTGTGGCTGCTCAGGCGGTTTCTTATTCTTCTTCTCACATTTCTTAAACTTGATACCGAGTTTATTTAATAATATGAGCCTCAGTGATTCTTTGCCTCCCCGGTAATTCAATTCATGTTTGGCAGCGGAAAGAATCTTACCAAGCGTTGGGACTTCTTTCCTGGATGAATAGCTGTTCACAATGCCTCTTAGGGCACAAAGTTGGAAATAATCTAGCTGTACTTTGGTTTTCCGGACCCTTTTCTTTTTAGGGCCTGTCATTTTCGTCTGTGTCGCCTCCGCGCGTAATCCGTCTCTTTTTATTCGTTTAATTGTGCTTTCTGATAATCCTGTTGCCGCGCATGCCCTTTTAACTACATTCTCTACAGGAAACGCATAGCCTCTATTCTGTTTTTCACTTTCAAAGAACTTAATTACTTTGAATATTATTTCTCTAGCCTGGCCGTCAATAGCCTCCTTTTTCTTTTTCTCTAACTTTGGTTTAGGTTCATCTGGGGCAGGCGGAGGCGGCTCCACTGGCGGAGGGTTTAGCGGAGGTGGAATTTGTAATTGTGGTTCCGGGAGCTGCGGCTGGACAGGCTGGTGCATAATTACAGCACTTACAAGTGGTACTTCATAGACGTTCACATTAATATTCATCTTTGTAACAGGTAAATATCGAGATTCGAGTAAAGTGCACACGTTGGTTTCATATATGAATTGATTATTCTATTAAATAGGTTTCATTTAATACTAAATGTCTGTTTATTTATGCTAAATGTACAATAGAAACAATACATTGACAAAACGGTAGCCATAGGCCATTCTTCGCAATAGACAATATTTATATTTTCTTTTCTAAGTTCTCTATTACCTACCTTAGGTCAGTTACTTTTTTGGTTCCTCTATGTGTAAGAGTGTCTATGGTTTCGTAGAATCTGTTGATTTATTTTTAACTAACACTTTAAAAGTGGTCGAGTAACTCTTGAGCGAACTGCAGTTCGATGTAGAGCCTCTACTATTATGCATCCATCGAACTGCAGTTTGCTCAAGAGTTACTCGAGCACTTTACTCCTTACGGAGAACAGGGTAAATCGGAGATTCAACGTTGAGTCGTTTGATGAAGAAGTATAAAAGTGCCCTATTACTACTCTGTGGTATAAAATATAATCTCTGGCCGGTTGTAAATATGTTTGATAAAATATATTTTCATAACTATAAATTATAAATAGTAAATATTTATCCGCTGATTCGCTCGCGTGCCCTTAAAAGTATTAAATTCTTTGACGCCTGAACCTGCAGTTTTGCACATATCTTGTTCTAGTTTTTTATTTATAATATTTATTAAGTATTATTATTATGTACATAATTGTTGCGAATTAAAAATTTATTGAAATAAATTACGTTAGATTTAAATGTTTTTAATAATTAGTAATATACCATTACTTATTACAAATAAAGATAAAAGAAACCAATTAAAAACTAAGACTAAAATTAAAATGTATAATCTGTGGCATAGATTATTATATATACTAGAGAATCTGTGGTATAAAATTGTTTGTTTATTTTGTTGATAAACAAAACAAAATAACAAAATAAACAAAAGAACAAAACCTATTGATAAATAAACTTTATCGTATTGCTAAAAAAGTTTTAGAATACAATGGAAGACTGTTCCGAAATAGTGTTGAAAAAGATATGTTGTACTTGTCTTAGCACAGACCGCAAGTTATTTCAGCTGTGTAGAATATCTGACGGAGTTAACAACTTATATTTGTTACTGTCTCACGATTCTGAAGCGTACAGGGTAATTACTATTTAGTTTTATATTGCTACTAACTGTTACCCGCGACTCTGCCCGTGTGAATGTATTTTGTGTCCTTAATTTTTCTCCCGGCCGGTATGAACCACCAATAAAGATGTTCTTATATGGCCGTTTGAGCCGCGGCGATAGCTATATTATTGTACTAGCTTTTGCCCGTGACTTCATCCGCGTTAAGTTCGAAATAGAAATGTTTAGGACACACTGCTCCTGTTCCCGCGACCTAGATAAAGTGCCTTGATATTTTTGTGAGCCTGGTACTTCATGCCAATGTACCAGGGTCACAGAATTACTGATCCCGTGACCGCGCCCCGCAGCAACCTATATCTTACGTTTATTTGAATGCAATCAAACAAACAAGATTTTAAGTCTGATCAAGGCCTTTTTAATTAAAAAAAACCGCATCAAAATCCGTCAGTAGTTTTTGCATCCATCACAAACAAACATTTCCAATTTACAATAGATCTCGTATAAAAAACACAATATTATTATTTTCAGGATGCTTTCTTCAAGGACATGGCTAGCCTATTCGTATGCTGGGAGTGCAGAGCTGTCTTCTGCAGATTCACAAAGTTCAGACAGCAGGCATGCATCGCACAACGTCAGCTGAGTCGCATAGCAGATGGCCAACTGGATGTTAGTACCAATTATTCTTCTTAAAAAAAGGTAGCCTAACAGTGGGTACCTAACACGTCAAGCATCTCTCAAAGCCAGTGTTGCCAACTTAGCAACTTTATAGCTAGATCTAGCAATTTTTTGATGTCAGGCAGCTACAATTTTTTTAAACTTGTAGCTAAATTTTTTAGCTACTTTTTCTAGCAACTATTGGTTTAGAGATGTTTTGTTAGTACAGTAGTAAAAATAATTAAAAATAAGTGATGGTGACGAAATCCCCGGCAAACAAACGTCGTTTTTCGCAACAAAACACACAACGAACATGGAAATCTATTTTTTTTTCTTTTTTTATACCATACATTTTGTTTTTTTTTCACAACTTTTTTATGATGTTTGGCTCTTCTACTATGTGAATGAGATTGTGCTTATGGTTTAATGTTTTGTACCTATCTGAACAAGATTTATCTTTATTTTCCCAGTGTTCCCAACCTTCTACATTTTCTCTTGTTGAATATTATCCATACTAGTAGTCATCCATACAAGTAACTCTGTCTGTCTGTCTATTATGCTTTAATGCCTAAACGACTGAACCAATTTAAGTAAGTGAAATTTAATGTAGGTGTAGATTAGACCATAAGAATACACATAAGCTATGATTGCTTGCGATAATCGACATCCACGCGGGTGGAGCCGCGGGCCAGAGCTAGTTTAATATATTCAATGTTCAGAATATTATCTTATTTCATTTGTTAATTAAAATGGAATAATTCATGGCGACAAAAGTTAGAGTAATCTAAAATATAATTTTATTAAAGTATAAAGCTGATTCATTAGCTATAGTGTTTTATTTCGTTAGTTTAAAATGGTCTTCATTTTCATAGCTACTTCTAGCTACTTTTTAGGGAGGTAAAAATTCCAAATCTAGCAACTTTTCGTTAAATCCTAGCTACAAGCCTTGGGTAGCAGTTGGCAACACTGCTCAAAGCAACTGCTTATGGTTTAAACTAAAACCGATCGCATATTTTGACCAAAAGCTTTACAATAAGAAAAAAAGAAACAATTACTCTTAGTACCTTTTGTTCTTGCCAAATGGGATATCAGAGAGCGGAGAAAACATGTAATCTGGGCCTCGATTCTGCTAAAACCAAACCATTGTGGTGCCACTGCCACTGCAAGAAACGGCATTAAATAATAGACTTTTTTTTTTTTTTTTTTTTTTTTTTTTTTTTTTTTTTTTGGGTAAATTAACAGCAACACAATAACATATTTGCTTAAACAGTATACATAATGGGGTTATAATTGTGTTCCCTACGACATTTACCAAAGCTTAAAGCTCAAAATTGAATGACTTTTTTGCAGAGTAGATAATTGAAAAAATGTAATAAAACTGATTTCATTTTGGATTTT
The DNA here is from genome assembly GCA_914829495.1 of Eilema sororculum. NCBI lineage: Eukaryota > Metazoa > Arthropoda > Insecta > Lepidoptera > Erebidae > Eilema > Eilema sororculum. The sequence continues at coordinate 8,077,840 of OU618559.1, forward strand.
AGGAATATAGAAATAGAGTCTAAAATTTAATGGCATTTTTTGCAGTGACTGCGGCACCATAATAATTTAGCTTTAGTGGAATCGAGGGTCTGCGTGTCACCAATATCCCGAATTGAAAAATTCTTGAAAAACTCTTGAATGGAAAAAATATTTTTTTTATCGATCCAGGCAGGATTCAAAATTCTCTTACGGGGAGAATGGTAAGCTACAGGACTTCCAAATCTTTTTCCTCATATATCGTTCTGTAGGAGCCATAGGAGCCATCTACCAACGGTTTCGTGATTGGAAGTTTGATTACTGCCTGGATCGATCAACATTTTTTCCTATCTTATTCAATTCCTTGCATTCTTGATTCCCCACAGCATCTTAGATCTCAACCCAGAGTGTGCTTACTCTTTTTCATCCTTTAGAATTTACTTGTATGGATTTTGTGAGAGTCACTGTTCAGGCAAAAGTTGTTCCGTTAAAAGCTCTGGAATTAATTTATTTATTTTTTATTTATATAATTATGAACAAGCAGCTTCAAGCTGTTGTGTTCACTTCTAGTGATAAAATATAATAGTCTATAGTTTTTTTATTTTTATTTAATTGTCTATCATTTTTTTAAGCATTGAATTGTCTAGTCGTAGCCAGTTATCAAGTCGATTTTTAAATGAGTTTATTGAGGTGGCAGAAACAACGTCCTCCGGCAGCAAGTTCCAATTATGGACCACTCTATTACTGAAGAAGTGATGGGCAACCAGTGTATCAGCAGAGGCCCGCGTCAATCGAAGGCCGTGTCCGCGGGACGGCCGTATGCTGTCCCTCCTGAGAAGAATGTTCTGGATATCTGGCAGATTATAGTGCGCATTTATGATCTTGTATACCTCTATCAGATCACCTCGAAGTCGTCTCTGCTCGAGAGTGCTCAGTTTCAGTGCACATAGTCTCTCTTCATAGGACATGCGTCGTAGAGCCGGTGGTATCTTCGTGGCTTTCCTCTGGACACTCTCCAGCAGATTGATGTCCTTGTGAAGGTATGGGCTCCAGATCTGGAAGCCATATTCCAAGAGTGGCCTAATATAGGTCTTGAATATTCTCCTGAAAACTTCGATGGTTATGCTTTGAAAGGACTTTCGAATAACATATGTAAAAGAGTTAGCTCTTTTTACAATATTGGAGATATGTTCTGCCCACTTCAAATCAGGAGCCACAGTCACTCCCAGATCTTTTTGGAGGTTGACTGGAGCTAGGATGTTTCCCTCAAGACTATATGTAGCCCTTGGATTGTTGCCCCCTAAATGCAGAACATTGCACTTAGATGCATTTAATTTGATAATAAAACTAAAATACATATTTACAAATTGTACTAAAATATTATTAAAATGCGTCATGAAATTCCTCCGCATCGCATGCCTCTTGCGGTAGCGTTCCCAGAAGGCTGGCAGCATTGCCACGTTGTATGGCAATGCTTAATCTCTGACCTAAGAAGAGGCCAGCCTTCTGGTCACGGGAAGCGTCGACCATACGCTTCGCAATCTCCCTGAAGAGATTGCGGGCGCTCGGACCTCATGACCCCAACGTTTCGACTCCAAACGGCACAAATTCGTAATCTCCGATAAGATTATAGTATTTGCGCCGCTTGAGAGCCTCCGCAGAAGCTGCGGCAGCACCAGCACAGCCAGCCGTGCCAGGTATATGGGTAGGGGCAATGGTGTCGACGCATGTTGCGTCCCACACCAGAGCCCTACCCATCTTCCAAGGCATTAATGACATGCCGTCCGTCACATTTATTTGATAATCCAATCTTTAGTCCAATTTTGGATACGATCTAAGTCATCCTGCAGCTGTCCTCAGTGTATATAAGTGGGTTGGCAAAGAACTTACCATCACCAGCAAAGAAGGCAGACCAGCACTCAATCAATCAGCCTCACATGTCATTCAGCATATTATATGTATGTGCAAGGCTTAGACAGCTTTTATCTTGTTGGTATTGCTAAAACATATTTATTTTTCAAATCTATTGCAGTTTTTTTTATATGATTGCAGAGTATTATATTTTGCATGCGCTGGATACTATGGAATGGATGGAAACAGGCTTCAGTACAGATTTGTAGATGAGGAGTTTATTGTGTAGAGAAAGCTTGCTATGTCTGCCAAGAAGCCATAGTAGGTTGCTGTATCGTATTTTAAGCTCATCTCGCTTCTTTTTTACGTGCTGGGTCCATGTCAACCGACGATTGAGGTGTAGGCCTAAGTATCTCACGGATTCTTGATGAGGCAATACAGTGTGTAGTATAATAGTAAAACACTCTTAGTACTATAATCTTGTTTATTTAGTCCACTTAATATTACAGATACAATACTTTAGATCAGAGTTACACGCGCCATTAAGCTATATGTCAAGTACAATCTGACATTCCGTTCAGGAACTGATACAACATCTTCCCTTTTTTATATTTTAAACAATCACAATGCTTGCTTATACGCTAATTTAACAATGAGCAAAACTAATAGCATTCAAATCAAATATAATCATTCATCCATTTGGGTTTATTTTTATTTCTATCACTTCTCCTTAATACCTCCCCGCTATCACAGTCACTAAGAGCATCTTTGTCAACATCTGCATCAACAATAGCTTCATCATTAATGGACTGATCGTTTTTACAATCAATATTATTTTCTACATTAATAAGCTGATCTTTAGGAACACTGTTCTTAGTTACTACTGGTGTCATATCCGGGATCAAGATATTCTTAGACACCGCTGGCGATTTATTAATATCATCTAGTGGATTTACTACCACTCTAGCATGAGGAGCAGGAATTAAATGCCATCTATTTCTACGATATACCCCCTTTTCTGTGCTTACTATATAAGATCTAGGTTGAGAAGCTTTCTTTACAATAATACCATATTGCCTTAAATCTATTATCCAAACTTTATCATTTACATCTAATTCTGCTAAATGTCTAGTTTTATGCTTTTTGTTATAATAGGTATGTGTTTTATTCTTTTTTAACACATCTTTATATTTGAATTGTTTCTTAGAATTTACAACTTTTTCTAAAGAATCTGGTAATCTTGGTAAATTATCTCTTAATTTTCTATTGAACATTAGTTCTGCAGGACTGAATCCTGAATCTAAAGGAGTGTTCCTATATATTAAAAGGCCTAAATTTATATCAGAATTTTTTTTCAATAATTGTTTTGAAATTTTTACTGCAGATTCTGCTCCCCCATTGCTCTGAGCATAGTATGGACTACTTGTAATATGCTCAAAATTATATTCTGCAGCAAATTGGCTAAATTTAGTCTTGAATTGTGTTCCACAGTCTGTTCTTACTAATTCTGGTATGCCAAACTTACTAAATGTACACTTACAATATTCAATAATGCATTCTTCAGAAAGACTAGACAACTTTGCTATATCTAAAAACCTAGAGTAATAGTCCACTATAACTACATACCACTGGTTATTGTAATAAAATAAATCTATACCTATTTTTTGCCAAGGTCTATCTGGTGTTTTTTCTATTATTATATCTTCCTTAGGATTTTTTCTTTCCTCTATACACTGAGGACAGTTCTGAATTAAATTTTCAATTTGTGTAGACATTCCTAACCACCAAACAGTTTGTTTTGCCCGACTTCTACACTTAGTAATTCCCAAATGACCCTGATGAATCCTATCTAACATTTCAAGATGCATACTAGCTGGTATAACCAAACGTGATTTATATAAAAGAAATTCTTTAGCAATTGAAAAATCATATCTATACTGGTAGTAATCCCTTAATTTTTCTGGAAGTTTGGATAACTTAGGCCAACCTAACCTACTATATTCTATTAATAATTTACATATAATTGACTTATCTTGTTCAGTTTTTATTTTTTCTAAAATTTTATCCTGTAATGGAATATTTTTGAGAATAGCATTTACAAAACATTCATCAAAATTAATATTATGTTGTTTATTATCCAATGGATTCCGTGACAGTGCATCAGGTAACATTAATTTTTTTCCTGGAACATAATTCACCTCATAATTAAACCTAGTCAAGCGCATTCTGAAAGACATTAATCTTGGTGTTAACTCATCAATGTGTTTGGTTTGTAAAATTTGTATTAATGGTTTATGATCAGTCTCTAAATGCACTCTAATGCCATAAACATAATCCTTGAATCTTTCAACAGCCCAAGTCAATGCTAAGCATTCCTTCTCTATCTGAGAGTACCTTTTTTCAGTTGGTGATAGTGTTCTGCTGGCATATGCAATTATTTCCCTGACATTATTAAACTCCTGCATTAAGGTTGCACCTAGTCCATAGGAACTACTATCTGCAGCCAATATAATTTTCTTTTTTGGATCATAATGAGCCATAATGGGACTTGTTTGCAACATCTCCTTAGCTTTATCAAATGCCAATTGTTGTTCTCTACCCCATACAAAATCAGTATCATTTCTTAATAAACAGTATAATGGTTGTAGTATTTCGGTTTTATTTTTTATAAATCTACTCATAAAGTTCAATAAACTGGCGAAATGTGGGTGCTAGCACCTCTGCCTACCCCTTCGGGGAATACAGGCGTGAGTTTATGTTATGTTATGTTATGTAAGTTCAACATTCCTAGAAATTGCATTATTTGCTTTTTGTTTTTTGGTACTTCAAAATTAGCTATAGCCTGAATTCTATCCTTATCTGGGCAAATACCCTGTTCATTAATAACATGTCCTAAATATTTAACCTGCTTTACTCCAAACACACATTTCTTCCTATTTATTGTAATACCTTTTTCAGTCAATCTATCTAATACTTTTCTTAATATTTTATCATGTGATTCTATATTTTCTGCATGGATTAAAATGTCATCGACATGAAGAACTACACCTTCCAAGTCATGAAATAGTTCTGAAAACTTCATGGAAAAATATTCTGGTGCACAGTTAAGACCAAAAGGTAATCGCTTGTACATAAATCTCCCAAAAGGTGTAATTATGGTAGTAAGGGGTGCAGACTTCTCTGTTAGACAGATTTGATGAAAGCCAGATGTGGCATCTATTTTTGAGAAAAATTTAGAATTCTTAAGTCTTGCCAAAGTAACCTCGACCTTAGGAATTGGAAAAACTGGTCTTAAAATATTCTTATTTAAATGTGTATAATCTCCACATATCCTGACTCCATCTGTTTCTTTTGGAACTACAACCATAGGTGATACATACTGAGTTGGTTCCTCTACTTTAATCATGACACCTAATTTACAAAGTCTGTCTAATTCTGCCTTTACCTTACCTAACAAAGGGATAGGAACAACTCTTGGTGTATACTGTATGTAACTTTTTGTCTTATCACATAATTTTATATTAAAAGGTTCATTAAACACACCCAGCTCTTCAAAAATCTTTGGATATTCTTTTTCTACATTAACTGAACTATTTGTACTGGTTAAAATATTATTGACACCTAAAATTTTAATTATATTCATACTTTCTAAAGCTGGAACACCTAAGATTGGAGTATTTAAACTTCTAACTACATAAACATCACCTGTATATTTCCGATCTTCATACTTCAATGTAGCTTCAAATTTCCCTACAACCGTCAATTTAGTGTTATCTGGTCCCTTGATGTTGACCTTGCATGGTTGTAAAAAAGATTTGCTACTGATGTTATGCTCTGGAACAGCAACTATATCTGCTCCTGTGTCAATTAAAAATTTTAAAGTGCATCTAAATCTCATATCACGATAAACATCAATATTTGCTGCATATTTGCTTTTTAAAGCACATACCCTGACTTCTTGTTGTACCACATTACTCTTAAAGTCTATATTTGTCTTGCAACATCTAGCAAAGTGCCCAACTTTTTTACACTTGATACATACTGCCTTTACCGCTGGGCACTGACTTCGATTTAGATGTAAATTTCGTCCACAAAACCAACATTTCTTTCCATCCTTCTCCTTCTTTTGCATTATCCTGCATAATTCTTCATCATTTTCTGTTCTAAAATTTAATTTGTTTTTCTCAAATACTTCTACGTTTTTAGCAATTGTAAGTGCTTCCTGAAGTGTTAAATTTATGTTTAGTAGCATTTTTTCTTTAGCCTTTTGGCTTTGTATTCCTACTACTAAATTATCTCGAATTAGCTCCTCTTTTAACGTGCCATACTCGCATTCTTCTGCCAATACGTATAAGTTTCGCACGTACTCGTCAACAGTTTCCCCAGATTCCTGCTTTCTAGTATTAAACTTGTATCTAGCGTAAACTACGTTCTTCTTTGGATGAAAATACCTCTCAATACTGCATAACCCTTCCTGCAAGGATGTATTTTCGATGTCTATTCCCAATTGCAAAACCAATTCTTCGGCTTGTTCGCCCATCAAATATAACACTAAATCTATCTTTTCCTTCTCACCCTTCGAGACAGCATCCGATACGGAGAGATATCTTAAAAACCGTTTCTTCCATTTTAGCCAATTTTCCGGTTTAAAATCAAAAGCACCCGGCGGCGTCACTTGACACGGGGCTGAGCAAATGTTCAATACTTGCGTTGTATTTTCGTCGGCCATCTCGCCACTCGCTGCCACCATGTAGTATAATAGTAAAACACTCTTAGTACTATAATCTTGTTTATTTAGTCCACTTAATATTACAGATACAATACTTTAGATCAGAGTTACACGTGCGCGCCATTAAGCTATATGTCAAGTACAATCTGTCTGACATTCCGTTCAGGAACTGATACAACACAGTGTCTCCAAGTCTTACAGAGAGGCAGTTGGCTCTCCGTAATGTGAATGTCATATTCCTTTCATTCATTCCTATGCCGCACCATTAAGACCTGGAACTCCCTGCCAGCTCACGTGTTTCCTTCTTCCTACAGTCCCTGGTCCTTTAAGTGGGGCGTGAAAAGGCATCTAATGAGGCCGTCAAGCTGAGTGTCACCATTGTTAACATGGTTCAATGTTTCCGATGGTGACCCTCTTTCCGAGACTTTGCCTTTGCTTAACATCAGGCGAGGTGAAGTCAAATTGACGTGTCCTATATAAAAAAAAAATGTGTAGACTTTGTTGTGCTTGCTTTAATTTAATTCTCCATTTCTATTGCAGATTAATTCCCAAAAATGTTTGTCCCACCTATCAAGATACCACACATCAGACTACAAGTCTGTGATGTCAGAAGCAGATATAGCAGCGGACAATTTTATCAACTGCGGATTGAAAACCGACATTAAAACGGAAAGTGAAGAAGACATACCACTATCGGAACTAAATAGCAACTGGCCATCCGATAATGAACTTAATACACAGAATAAAAACTGTGAAATAAAAAAAGAAAAGAAAGAAAAAGGAAATTTGAAAAAAGAATTGTATTACTCGACTACTAAGATGAGTGATGTTGAGTTAAAACATGTCCGGATGGGTAAGAAAATATCGGCAGAATTTGTTGGGTCGGCTGTCAAATGTGACAGTTGTGTAGAAGTGTTTGGTAGTGAGGGTGAGTTGGAGAAGCACAACTCATCTTGTCATTTGGAGGTGAGTTGAAAGGTAATATAATTATCTTTATATTATGAGCCTTTTCCTGGCTCATTGCGGGTCAACTTTCAGTGTAACAAAGAAACAGCTGAATTTTAATATTTTCTGCAAAGTGACTGCCATCTGACCTCGCAAATCCTGTGGAAAAGCCTGTGCCAAACCACCACCAACATCCATAAATGACCGTTTGCACTATGGAGCCCAAGGCTTATTACTTTTGAAGGCCTGGTTTTCTGCAAATCCTGAGAGACACTAGTAAGTACACCAAGCACAAACAACCCTTGTAATAGTATAGTAAGAACAGAGATTAGAGATTGGCCCCCTGCCTACTGTGAACCTGTGTGTGTGAAGCTGGCCAATCGCATTGCTTCGTTCTCTCAATAGTGGTTTGTGCTAGGGATACTGGTGACATTATTTTGCATGCCCCTCAGAGCTTGTATGGGCTACCCTATACACACTTGCTTTTAATGTACAAGCTAATAAAATACTATTTTACCTTTTTCAGAAACCTAACCATCAAAAATGCGATATATGTTTTATTTACACCAAAATGTCTTCATACCAAGAGCATAGAGAAAGTCATTACCATAAACTCAGTTGTCTATGCTGCGAGTTTGTGTCATACGAGCAGGTTGTGATGTTGGCACACTTGGAGGCGTCGCATGGTGTTAAACTTAGTGCAGCAGTGAAGACGAAAAAGGTAGGTCATAGTATAATTATAGTGCATTGTTGGTTCCCCGTGGAGTAGGGCCACGTCACCTCTTCCCGTGGGATCATAGAAGGCAATTTATGGTTATGGCTGTTCTTCATCACACAGCTTCTGTGGCGTAGCGGTAGTGAATGCGGCCGCTACGCTGCCGGAGGCGTGGGTTCGATCCCCACTCAATGCAAATATTTGTATGTATGACTATGAGTATGTGGAGGAATGAGGTGTGATGTTCCTCCAACACAAAGGGAGGGTCCTCCGACCAGGCAAGGTGATCACGCCTGGCGGGCCGCGGCCCAACGATAGTCGTTAGGATGTTGTATATGTATTGAAGACCAGCAAGAACTTCACTTTCGCGATGCAGGATTCGTAGTGACTTAGTAGTTCGGCTTGCTGTCGCAAGATGGCGCTGGGTAAATGTGGTATCGCCACAAGTATTTGCATTGGTCTGGTCGTGCCTCGGAGAGCACGTTAAGCTGTCGGTCCCGGATGCCATACGAATATGTATGATAGTCGTTACAGGGGAATTGCTTGAAATGGCCCCACATAGAAGGGCTGATCACCCGTCCGGTCAAACGGCGACCCCACTGGCAGTAGTAGTGAGATCCGGTTCTCAGCATTCCATGGATTCACCGTGCGGTCGCCGGGTCCATGGCGTGGTACAGAGAGGAACACTGTGACGGCGCCTGGGACTTGCGACCCAGGTGTAGGTTTAGGGTGGCCACCTTGTGATGCATCAGCGCTCACCTCCATCGTCACAAGTGTTCCCCCCTCTACCTATCCAAATTTGGTAAGATCCTATCAACGCCGTTTTAGATATTCGTTTGAGTAAAGAGCTTACTGAAGCTCTTGGCAATCCGAGGTCTTTAAATAAGTTATACAGGGATTTAGCTGGGATTCCCCTTGCTCCTACTTCTACGGCGTAGAGTTTAACCATACACCACACCACAATAGTAGTAGTGAGTGCCCGTATAACGACAATAGGCGTGCTATTATGTACCGTGAAAATCATAGTTGGCGAAATTTGGGTGTTCATACACCTCTGCCTAGCCCTTAGGAGATTTACAGGTGTAAGTATACAGTATGGATACGACATATAGGCATTTACGGAAACAGTGAAGCGTCCTGGTCCATAGGAATGAAACAAAATTAAATTTAAACTCAAATTCGCAGATTTAAAAAAAAACTAAATTTCCTAACAAAGTAATTATTAAAATAAATGTAGAAAATGTAACCACTTTTATAAGTCATTGATTCATTCACAAAAACACACGCTTAGAATTTGCACAACTAGGTACTTACTATACGCTGGCGGCACGTTGCAAAGCGGCAACGTGCCGCCAGCTGACGCGCGCTCGTGACCTACCTACTAAGGTAAGATTAGGCACCTATCACGAAAGTTCACTTAACTTTATAAACACCACTTTTTCACGGCAGTGCTTAAAAATGTGAATCTAAATTTTAGAAATGCCCGCCACTAACTTGAAAACATAAAATGATATCGCCAAACTAAATGTTCAACAGATTTCGGTTAGGTACCTACCTTGCTTTCAATTTATGAAATGCCTCAATAATACGGCTGCGAGTCACTTTCAGAAACACGTTAGGTACACTATACACTTCGTTGTTTTTTCAAAAAAAGAATACGTAACAAAACTCGCACAACAAATTTACTAGGTAGGTATTTAGACTCATTTTCACCGTTAAAATTAAGGATAGAATAGCTAAACAAAAAATAAACACAATTCACAAACACAAAAAGAATAGATTAGTGTCAATTTCACTTTAAAAACAAATTAAAACGAGAAAATAAACCGAGAGGATCAAAGAACGACACGCGGTCCCCAGTGACGTCGCGGTTACTGACAACATTCCAGAAATTATCGAAACATAAAATTGTACCTAGGTTAATAAGGTAAAGGCCCCAGTATCCATCTTTGAATATGTTTATTTTAGAATATTTTATTTATTATTAACCTGATTGATGAATAGTTGGAAGGTATTTATTGTCAATTTTCATGGTGTTCATTATCATGTCATCGTGCGTAGTTTTCCTGTCAGAGTTGGAGGGTAGTCCGGTAGTCGCTCCCACAAAAGCCAAGATAAACCAAATGAAAATAAAGATTAGGAAAGCAGCCCTCAGGCACCAAAGTTCAAGATATGGATGCAAACGGGATTAACACTGAAATTATGAGCTTTAAATTCTTCATTACGTAGATATTAATACTCTTAATTATTGAATTTGTTATGGAAAAATTATAAAGAAATCAAATACAAAGTGTAAGTAATCAAAGTTAATCATTGATAAGTAGGTACCTACTTATCAAATCAAAAAGTTTTATGTGTAATCAAAACAACCATTATTCTCTGTACGAGTAACAGACTGCCGTTAATCAGAAATTTACCCTACCGGCGGCACCCTTTGAGGTATTATGTCTCTCTCATTACAATCGTATTTTTACGAAATTGATGAATGGAAAAATGAATGAATACACAGAACGGCAACGTCGCATCGTGCAATTTTAATAGTAATAAGGGTTTCCATCTGCAAAATCCGTAAACCAGGACAAGAAGTTTTTTTTATACTACTAAGGTGGCAGATAAGCATACGGCACACATGATGGAAAGTGGTTAACGTGGCCTATGGACGTATGCCACCCCAGGGGTGTTACAGTTGGGCTGCCGAGCCTGTAAAAACGTCGGACGCCAGTCATCTCCGGAAAAGTCAAAACCACCAGATACGATAAGAAATCGTATCCGGTATTTCGTGCATGCATACCCCACTTTCCCAAGAGGTTCGCTCGTTCACTTGTGTACCGGAGCCGGACATGGCTAAAGAAGAACCAAGTAGGCAAGTGGAGGTAACGTGGAACATCGGCACGCCGTATGTACTTTCCAGGCGGACGGTGGCCGTGACGGCCGGCGGCTGTTACTCTAAGCTCATTGGGGACATCTACCTGGTGATGGTCTCACATGCACCACATGGGCAGGTCGGAGTGGGTATAGTGCTCTCGGGTGCTACGTGGCTACAAATCCGGGGAAACTCGGACGGATGGTAACCCTAATGGTAGTATTTTCGTGCAATTTAGAGTTCATTGATAACTGCGATTCTACGGAGTGTTTAAAGTTGTTCAAAATTTTGTAATATTAAAACCCTAGTTTCTGCCCTTAATACTGGGCCGATTTTGTTCAAATTTTTCCTATTTGAAGCTATGGGGGTACCAAGTATATGGTTTCAATTAATGCCTATATGTCGTATCCTTATTGTATAATATATAGTACTCATGGCCAGGTGCTCTTACTGCTGGTTAAGCGACCAGTGGGTTAAGCAACCTAGGTACCGTTGCTACTGAGAACGTGGACTGCTACATGGTATTTCATTGGAGCGCTTCTGTGCTGCAAAGGATACTACTCTGTCAAGAAAGTACCGGGAAAAAATCAATAATACACAAAAAAATTGTTATTCATCCAAATTTATTTTATCACCTTCAAAGTATGCTCCTTCAGAAACGATAGACTTACGCCAACGAATAATTCAACCATCAAAACATTTTTTAAACGCTGTTTCCGGAATTGAGTTCAGTCCTCGCCACGAATTCTCCTTTATGTCTTCTACTGATTGAAAACGGGTGCCACGAAGTGGTAATTTGAGTGTAGGAAAAAGAAAGAAGTCGGCTGGAGCCATATATGGTGAATATGGTGGCTGCTCGATGGTATTTGTTGAGTGTTTGGACAAAAATTCGTTCACAATGATGGCCTTGTGCGAAGGCGCATTATCGTGGTGTATTATAACATCCAAGAATTTTCTTTCCACAAATCTGGCCTTTTTCGTCGAATTTGTTCTCTTAAACGTCGCATAACGCTCAAATAATATTCTTTATTTACCGTTTGACCTTCCGGCAAAAATTCCGAGGACACAACACCGCGATAGTCAAAGAAAACAGTCAACATGACTTAGACTTTTGATCGACGTCGACGTGGTTTTTTCGGTTTTGGTTCAGTTGGAAGGCGCCATTCCGAAGCTTGTTGATTAGTATGCATGTCAAACTCGTAAACCCACGTCTAGTCACCAGTAACAACGCGTTTCATGAATGTTGGGCCGGTATTGACCCGTTCTAGCATGTCCTCAGCGACTCTCATGCGATTTAATTTTTGAAGAAAATTCAGGTCTTTTGGGACTAGCCGGGCAGCAACATGTTTCATACCCAAATTATTAGTTAAAATGGTACGGATCGACTCGTGAGATACAGTAAAGTTCGGCGGCCATCTCTCTCAAACTTGAATGAGGATTTTCAGTCACTATTTCCTTCACTTTTGCGATGTTAACTTCAGTGTCTCCGAACTTGAAATTCCATTGGCGATGCAAAATTAAAGACAAACTCTTTGTTCGATGTTTTTGTCCATTATGAAATTCGCAATACACACTAGATATTATAAAACTAAAAACAGCACTGTTTTTAACATAAATGACAGATGCAACTCAAACTCCGCGCCAAAATGGAAAGCAGTTGTGCCAATCATACAACAACAAAAAAACAAAAATTTTAATTTGGAACCATAAACAAAACATTCATTCCCGATACTTTGTTGACTGAATGTATGTTAAAAGTTCGTTGTGGCCGTCAGTATTTGTTAGATCAAGAAGGAGGCCTATATGCCCAACCTAAACAACTCTGTCAGCTATTGGCTACTAACCAGCACTCAGGCTGGGAAGTCAGACTGCAGTTGCTCCGAATATAACTAAAAAACCGCCCATACACATTTTTCCTCTTTGGAAGTGTCTCTCGCGCAAACTATTCAGTTTAGAAAAAAAATATGTTAGAAACCTCAATAGCATTTTTGAAGAACTATCTATAGATACCCCACACGTATGGGTTTGAAGAAAAAATAATTTTTAACTTTCAGTTCTCAATATAGGGACCACCAAAACTTATTGTTTTTTTCTATCTTTGTGTAAAATTCTTAATGCCGTTATGTCTACTTACTAAGTTTCAACAGAATAGGCCTCATAGTTTCTGAGAAAAGTGACATACGGACGGACAGACAGACAGACATGACGAATCTATATGGGTTCATTTTTTGCCATTTGGCTACGGAACGATAAAAACCAAGTTAAACCATATTAAAGTGGACTTTGAACTCCAAGGTGAAAAACATTACCCTCCTTCCTTCGGCAGTCGGGTAAAAACACGACTGCGACTAGGATAAACGCAAAGATGGTGATCATTCTTTTCTATGTCCAGGGTCGAAGAAAACTCCAGAGACTGAAGCCAAGTTCGGATGCTCAAAACAACCTTCCCATGGTAGAAACAAAATCACCATATTGGTGTAAAGAATGCAATAAATATTTTGAGTAAGTATTTATAAAATCATACCAACTATATTATCTACTATACTACTTGCCTACTATATTATCTAACTGCTAGGTATACTAACTACTACGCTATCTTCCATACTAACTAACTATTAACTATACTATAGTCAACACGAAATAAAAGGTCCGTGAGACCGTATCTCCTTTGTCGACTGTACAAACAGGTACACTGATCACAATCTAAAAGGTTCGTTTTGACAGATGTAGTTCTCTACTCTATGGGTAACGCCCATAAAGTTCTATATTTTTAGCGATCCAAATGTTCTGAAGTTAATAATATTTTTCATAGATAGGTATAGGTACCACAGTGCTGGGCATAACGATTATTTTATATTTTCCACAAACTATTAATAATATAATCGGTTCAGGAAATAAATCGATCAAGGTATATTTTTCAAGGCCTTATTTATTTCAATATAAAACTCCAGGCTGCCAAGAAGGAATTTGAGGCAATGGTAGCCAGTGGCAGAGCGCGTCCCTCCGGCAGCCCTTGGCCTTCACCCCTGCATATGGCGAAAAAGTGTGAAAACGGGTGGCGTCCTTGTGGGGACTACCGTCGTTTAAACGCCCGGACGATCCCAGACCGCTACCCAGTCCGGCACATCGGGGATTTTGCACACAACTTAGCTGGCTCTACTGTTCAGTACTGTAGACCTGGTAAAAGCCTACCAGCAGATACCCGTCCATGAACCAGACATTTACAAGACTGCACTCACAACGCCAATAGGGTTGTTTGAGTTCCCATTCATGAGCTTCGGTCTCAGTTTCTACTAGTATTTAGGCCAAGAATTGATGGATACAGTGATGTAATTTTTCGATTTCTTATTTCTCTCTAGTTTTCTTTCTATTATTGTAACAAAACCCATATCCATACTAATATTATAAATGCGAAAGTAACTCTGTCTGCCTGTCTGTCCGTATGTTACGCTTTCACGCCTAAACCACTGAACCGATTTTGATGAAATTTGGCATACGGGTAGATTAGACCATGAGAAAGGACAAAGGCTATGTTTGATCGCGATAACCGACATCCACGCAGGCGGAGCCGCAGGCAAAGGCTAGTATTAAATAAAAGAAAATTACCTTTCGTAATATTGTCTCATTTCAAAACATCTACAACATCAACTTTTCTAATCATAATTGTAATCAAATGCACTTTACAATAAAGATTTAAATCGATTAAATACTCAAGCAACATTGAATCGTTTTATTTTGAGTATCGAGTAACGAGGTTAAATCACTAGATACGTCAAGAGTGCAAACGTCAAAACGAACCTTTTATTTTGTGGTGACTATAATAAAATTTGGAAACATTGATCCTAGATGACGCAGTTCTCAAATATTGTAATATTAATAAGGTTGACTAGGGTAATTATGTCCCAGTATGGGGATCAATACAAGTTTATACAAGGTCTAGTTACATCAATAAAACGAAATTTAAAACAGTTTGGAGTTTTATTTCATTATTTCGGGCGCCATCTGGCTCTATAGCCAGAAATTAAATTTGGATAGCTACAATGTAAGTAGAAACAATAGGAATTTTAATCTCAAAGGCAGTGAGGCTTGAAATATAAAGTAGAACTACATTAATTAGGTAATCATCTGCATCTGGGTCAAGGTTATTCTAATAATACGAATCTAAATTAGTGGTGACATTTCAAGGTTAAGTAAGGCGGTCACATGGCGAACACTATCTTCAGTAAATTCGAAGTAAACGTAGTAAACCGCCAAATAAGCCTCCATTAGTAGGGAGTTATCTGGAGCTAATCCAGGAGTAAATCTGGAGCTAATCCAGGAGTAAATCCAGTAGTTAATCTGGCACTTCAATGGCGTCCCTGTGGAAATTTACCAGGCGTTACTACAAAGTCTACCTAATTGTCTTAGGCCCAAAAAATATAGAAAATAAGCTCACCGAAAGCCTTGGTGACAAGCGCGCGCCAGCACAATAAGCCATACAAGAGCGCTGAAACAATATTCGACTCAATTAGTAACCCTTTAAACAAAAACACATGTGCGTGTCAGGTGGCTTGAGAATCCAATTAGAAACACTCACCTTTATCAAAAAAAATATGACTTCGCCACACCATCCGGGCTCAGTCAACCACGGAGATGGGTTTAATGTTTAGTCTAATACGATAATTTAAAGAAATATTCAATCAACTCATGGCCAATGCGGAAGCAAATCTCTTCCGCCCGCCATCTTAGTTAGCAAAGCGTTCGAAAAACTATTTCATATGTCAGGATAACTAAACGTCAAAAATGTCATCGCGAAACATGGACACCTGTCCTTTGAGAAAAGTGCCACAAATCAATCTCCAAACTGTATTCGCAAACTAAAGAAGAATAAAAAACATGTAATGAATGTAAACCATTACATTACACCCCCTCCAAATAAAAAGAAGCGAAGCTCTCTTTTTCTAAAAGGAACGTCAATCCCTGAAACAAAGATAAAAAAATTCAAAACCCGTCAAAGAAAAGGATGTCAAGTCAAGTAACAGAAAAAAAGAAAAGTCCTGAAGCGAAGTGCGGTTGGAAAACAAAGTTTCACCGACTCGACTAAAATACAGTGACTCCACCTTCCTCCATACCAAACTCAAACAAGAAACAACAAGACAAGTTCCAAAAGAGTACATGTGTAAGAATCACAGACTCTATCCCATCACCAATAAACATTGTAAATACAAAAGAAAAAACAAAACTGCAACCATTTCACCAAAACTCTTGAAGTCAAAGTGCGGATGGATACAATGATCTCCGACTCATTAATACAACAAAGAATCAAGTTAATGATGCGGTAGAAACAAACAAAACAAATTACAAAGAATCTTGAAGTTAAAACATACAAGTTCAATTATGCAAAAGAGTACGAGTGTAAGAATCACCGACTCTATCCCATCACCAATAAACATTGTAAATATAAAAGGAAAAACAAGACTGCAACCATTTCACCAAAACTCTTGAAGTCAAAGTGCGGATGGATACAATGATCTCCGACTCATTAATACAACAAAGAATCCAGCTTTCAATACGGTTAGAGACAAAAGCTCGCCGTCTAAGTTTCTAAGTTCGGTTAGAATAAGAATTCGCCGAAACAGACCAAAGATTGAAATTTGTGAACGGCCCCATGTCACCGACACAAACTACAATTCCAAAATAGCGTATCCAAAGAGAACACTAAACCAAAAGAAAGGTGTACGTGATCGGCACAACTCCACCGACTTTCCGAACACGATACAACATTTCAACAAATGGGGTTAGCAATGCTAACAACCCAACAAAGGAATTGTGTAAGTGACCGACACAACACCATCGATCTTCCGAGCACTATACAACAATTCAAAACAAATAAAACGGTAGAACAATACCGAGTCTAAAGTTGAAGCATACCTATGGGCAACAACAAGAACCAAAATGGAGAGTCCCATATCAATACACAATTTCCAAGAGAAATAAGAATCCTTCTCAACAAGGGAGAATGATCTATTCCAAACAATGGAGTAAATAAGTTTGTTTGAGGCAAACAAATAACCATGGTAAAAGTTTTACAAAACTATTCCAGGTGTGAAGAGTCATGTCCGAGAGTATTAATATCTAAACATACAAACTCGAGAACCAAAAGGACAAAACAACACCATAGAACAAACAATTCCAACAAGAAACAAATTCTTTAAAAAACAAACCAAATATAATACAATTTGTACAAATAAGATCGTTTGGTAAAGTAAAAACGTGAAAGAATTCAAAGTGTCAAACCATGAGGGGAATTTAGAGACTCTAACTTAAAATTGAAAATCTTCATGGAATTTCCTAACATTCATCATCGAAAACACAGAGGCTAATAACCTTTCACACTAACATCAATCTCATTAATCCACATTTAAAGGCCTCTTCCACTAAGAAAATCAAGTTCGAGAAAGAACTTAAATGCAGAATTCAAAATATAAAATTTTTAACTAATATTTAATAATGTCTTTAACATGATATTTAGCCGAAGTATTTTTACCTATTTCTTTCAAAACATAGACATTATCAGAAATTTTGTCTATTATTTCGCATTTAACGAATTTAGGTGCAAGTTTAGCCGAAAAATAAGCCGGAGCGTTGGATTGAACAAAACTTCTTCTCCAAACAACATCACCTATACCAAACGAAATGGCTTTCCTACCAATATTGTAGCTACGCGCATTACGCTTATAAGCTTTAACTAAGTGTGATTGAACACTAACAAAAATTTCACTTAAAGATTTAAGCGAAGTAGCAAAAATATTTCTATTACCAAGTTCCAATTGATTCAAATCTTCAATGGAATTACTAATATGATGTAGAGAAGCATCAATAACTAACTCTCTACCAAACATAAGAAAATTAGGAGTGAAATCAGTAGATAGATTTACACTACTATTTAAGGCAAGTTGCACATGAGGCAAAAGTTTAGACCAAGTACGTTGGTCGTGATTAACATAGCAAGATATACAAGTTTCGATGGTTTTATTGTACCTTTCAACAGGATTATTCTGCGTGTACAAAGTGATGTAAAATATTTTAGTTATATTATAGCTCTTCATGAAATCTACAAAGTGTCGAGAGGTAAATTGAGTACCATTGTCGCAAACTAAAATTTTAGGACAACCAAATTTAAGCAATATTTCTTTTTCAAAAAGTTTACAAATAGTTAAAGTAGTGGCTTTAATCATGGGAAAAACCCAGCAATATTTAGTGAAAACGTCAACAACTGAAAGTATGTATTTATGACCCGAATAAGTTTTAAGTAAAATTGCAATATTATCAAATGAAGACAAAATGCATTAAATGAGGGCAACGGAGGAGCGACAGTCGAAGAATGTGCGAAAGGGTTCGCGCTGACGGAGAAATCCGGAACGTCTGTAACAACAGGATCAACCCGAGTACCCATTGTGGTGCGGCTGGGGTCTTCAATATGCTCAAGAGCCTGCATAGACGATTCAGGAAACTGAACTCCTATGTCAGACTTGCTAGACATGGTTGCAACTCAGACTAAAATTTTCAAAAGGGAAAACAATTTCTAAAGTCCCAAGATTAATAAAACAAAGTCAATCCAAAGTCTAATTCAAACTCAAAATGAACAGAAATAAAAATTCGACAAAAATTTCTAAGTCCCAAGTAAAAATTTCAAAATTCCAAACAATTCCTAAAATAATCTAAGTGCCAGATCAAGAAAATTTCAAAGTCTAGAATTGTCTAAAATTCAACTAAGTAAATTCTCCGTCAAAGACAAAAATTAATTTAAGTCCAAGAAAAGATTAAAATATTCTAAGCGGAAAGATCTCAAAAAATTTCCTAAGTTCAAACTTTATGAATTTACTCTAAGTCAAAAAATCGTGAAATTTTTCTAAGTCCAAAGAATGTGAGGAAATATTTTCTCGCGAAATGAGGTTATGTAAAATTATGCAATTAAATTGTAAGTTTTTTCTACAAAATTATCCGTACCTAGATGCAAATGAATGTAAAGATTACAATATAAAGATTATACAGTAAAACAATAGTGACACATTAGGTAAACAATGCATAAGTATGCAAATTATTTGACAATTAAAAATTACTCGCTGTCAGCGGAGGTTAAATTATAAGTTACAACAATTTTTTCATTACTAATTGTTTCAAAAGGTTAATACACTTATTGTACACATCATCCTTTACTTATGATACTATATAAACACAAACTCAATTATGTTATGCTAGCAAATACACAAACAACATGTTAAATTATAATTGTAAACAAAACTTATGATTAAGTTTATACAATTCTACAAGCAAAATGTTCTATAATGATATCAAACTAATAAAACCACAGATGCAGTGACATTCTAGATAACAATTAACAATAAACTAGTGTAATACTACAACCTTGCCTACCATCAGGTGAGGTGCAGTCAGTTCAATAACAATGAATTAGAAAAACAAAAGCTACTATCAAGCCTATTCTTTGTCCCTGTTCGCTGAGCGACAATTGTAATATTAATAAGTAAACGTAGTAAACCGCCAAATAAGCCTCCATTAGTAGGGAGTTATCTGGAGCTAATCCAGGAGTAAATCTGGAGCTAATCCAGTAGTAAATCCAGGAGTTAATCGGGCACTTCAATGGCGTCCCTGTGGAAATTTACCAGGCGTTACTACAAAGTCTACCTAATTGTCTTAGGCCCAAAAAATATAGAAAATAAGCTCACCGAAAGCCTTGGTGATAAGCGCGCGCCAGCACAATAAGCCATAAAAGAGCGCTGAAACAATATTCGACTCAATTAGTAACCCTTTAAACAAAAACACATGTGCGTGTCAGGTGGCTTGAGAATCCAATTAGAAACACTCACCTTTATCAAAAAAAATATGACTTCGCCACACCATCCGGGCTCAGTCAACCACGGAGATGGGTTTAATGTTTAGTCTAATACGATAATTTAAAGAAATATTCAATCAACTCATGGCCAATGCGGAAGCAAATCTCTTCCGCCCGCCATCTTAGTTAGCAAAGCGTTCGAAAAACTATTTCATATGTCAGGATAACTAAACGTCAAAAATGTCATCGCGAAACATGGACACCTGTCCTTTGAGAAAAGTGACACAAATCAATCTCCAAACTGTATTCGCAAACTAAAGAAGAATAAAAAACATGTAATGAATGTAAACCATTACAATATTTATTTTGTTTGTAGCAACAAGAACCAGAGGTGGAAGCACGTCCAGCGCCACCACGGGGAGGGGTACAGGTGCGACACCTGTGACAAGAGGTTCGCCTTCAAGAACAACCTGGCCCGGCACCAACTGTAAGTCACCTTGTGTACTCACATACAGACGTGGGGTAGGCAGAGGTGTGTGAACCAGAGGTGGAAGCACGTCCAGCGCCATCACAGCGTGTGTTCTTGGGTCATTTTTTGCTGAGGGTGAGCTTGCTTCTGGCTTGTCCCTCACACTTCAACTAGCTCAGACCCGTCGAGATGGCTTCACCGGGTATGGAACCGCAGTGTTGCCATCTTGCCTCGCATAGGGTTTGAAATAAAAGTTAACTGTTTCATGAACTATAACATATATTTGGCTATTGTGGTGGCCTAGTCGTATGATATACTAGCTTTTGCCTGCGGCTTCGTTCGCGTGAATGTCTTTTAGCGCGACAAAACATTTCTCAAAAGACGTAGGTGTACGAAGTTCCATGCTTCTAACTTTAAAAATGACGAACTTTCCATACAAATATTTATCACCTATTTTACCCTCTTAGTAGTTAAATTTTGAAAAACGCTGATACACGTGTGCATTTATTTCTTAAAGACACAGGTTTATGGAATTTAGTGCATCTAGTTCTGAAAATGACGAACTTTCATACAAACTTCCATCCCTTAATTTACTCCTTTAGTAGCAGAATTTCCAAAATTCCTTTCTTAGCGGATGCCTACGTCATAACATCTACCTGCATGCCAAATTTCAGCCCGGTCCGTCCAGTGGTTGGGCTGTGCGTTGATAAATCACTATGTCAGTCAATCAATTAGGCACCTTTGAGTTATATATATTTAGATGGAGTGGCGCTGACATGTAGTATAGAACAAGACTCTCCCACAGACTACACCAGGGCCCCCCGCCGCGCACTGAGTGCCCGGAGTGCCACAAGCTGGTCCGCTCGGACCTCCTCAAGGTGCACTCTCGCATCCACTCCGCGCGGGAGCAGTTCTCCTGCGTGGAGTGCGCCAAGACCTTCGTCAGTAGAGCCTCCTACGAGCACCATCTGAAGTATGCCCAGGCTCACGCCACGAATATCCTTAAGTAAGTACACACATAGATATTATCACGCCTTTAACCCTATATTACTATTCAATCCCACGTAATAGTTTTTTTTTTTTTTTTGATTTTTTTATATAAATGACACGTCAATTTGACTTCACCTCGCCTGATGGTAAGACACCATCGTAAACATGTACCATGTTAACAGTGGTGGCACTCAGTTTGACGGCCTCATCAGATGCCTTTTCACGCCCCGCTTAAAGAACCCGGGACTGTAGGAAGAAGGAAGGGGCCTATTGTCGTATTGCGGGCACTATTGTCGACTCGAGCCATGCATCTGAGGCTGAGCCTGGGCTGTATTATATCTGTCTGATCGAAAAACATCGGAAAAAATGAAATGCTCAAGTGAGACTTGAACTCTTGACTTTCCCTTACAGGGGAATGCTCTTCCAACTGAGCTATTGAGCCACACCTGAATCATTTCAAATGTTCCTTCTCTTTATATCCATCTTTCTTCTCGATATATTCGAACTTAAAAAGTTAGCATAATAAATGCTATAACAAATTCATTCAAATATCTGTCTGATGTTAAAAAGCCCTATCCCTTAGTGACCTTGTACGACACCGCATGGGAAGAGATAGGATGGCTCTAATTCTACCGGGAATCATTATGTGTGAGTTCCACTTATTGTTTTTGATTGATATGTTGAGTTTTTAAGAGCGACTGTTGTGTGACCTTCCCACCCAAAGACGAAAGCTTGGATCAGAGCCCGAATGGTCTTGGTGGAGTCGCAAAAGCCTCCTTTGATTTAAGACTATTTATTTATTTATTTATTTAAAATAAATAAATAAAATAAATAAATAAATAAATAAATAAATAAATAAATAAATAAACAATTTGGATTTGGGAGCTCTTTACTTTTGAAGTAAGAGGATGAATGCCATCCGTATACGGTGCAGAGTATACCTGCTAGAACCAAGCGTTTCAGTGACTCATTCTTATGCCGCACCACTGAGACCTGGAACTCCCTGTCAGCTCACGTATTTCCGTCTTCCTACAGTCCCGGGTCCTTTATTCGGGGCGTGAAAAGGCAAGCTGCCACCACTGCGAACATGGTAAATGTTACGATGGTGACCCTCTTTCCGAGACTTTGCCTTTAGCTTAACATTAGACGACGTGAAGTCAAATTGACGAGTCCTTTATAAAAAAATAAAAAAGTGTACCTATTGTATTATTCCAGGTGTCCCGCGTGCGACAAGGTGTTCACCAAGAATATCTTCATGAAGAATCACTACAACTTGGTTCACCTGAAGGACTACAAGTACAGGTGCGAGCGCTGCAATAAAGTGAGTTCAATACATCCGTCGTCGGTTTAACCCCTGTCAGTTTAACCCTACTGAAACGATTGAAATAAGTTTGAACGCAGGCAACCCTGTGAACCATACACACACACACACACACACACAAACACACACACTCACACACACACACATACAGTCAAATTTCGATATTCTATACAGCAGGGTATTTTCATTTTTACATCTCTCATGTTCGGTGAACCTACTTACCTCCAAATGGAGCTTGTAAGTGACTAATTAGCGCTCTAGGGTAATAATGTAGCCAAAAAAGGCCCTAGGGCGGTAAGTAGTGATTCTTTTTTTTTATGTTTATTTATTTTGGGGTTTTGATCCAGGAAGGATATGCCAACCCCATCGTACCTTAATTCCTAGTGGACAGTCTTACATTATTTGTTACAGTCTAGTTAGTACACTTATTATAGGGAATTTCTATATTCAAAAAGTTCGCGTACCTACACATCTAACCATCATACTGGCAATAGAGATCATGCATTCAGCCTAATTCCAAAGAGGTCGCTTTGCTATTCAGCCTTCAATATATATATAATAGTCATCAATTTTAAATACCAAACGGCGAACTCAATATCGTTAAAAAAAAAAAGTTCTTTACTTGATTCTTTATAATAAAAAAGGCGGGAATAGAAAACTTTTATTTTAAATAATGTTCGTTTTTGGGATATTTTTATAATTACGTGCTAATTAGGAAAAAACATTTCAAACTATTAGCACAGTCTAACGATTCATACTACATACAGTCGGTCAACGAAGCCGTCTAGACAGAGCAATCGTGCGGGGGGAGAGGGGTGGTGGGGAACGGGGTATTACTCGGTACGCCCATACATTTTACTCGGTACTAAGGATTCAGGGCTGTCTCATTTTTGTAATCACACTAATCATGTGATTTTTTTTCAAAGCTCATTTTGTTTGTTAAAATTGTTTTTTTTTTTCGTTTTCTATATTTAGCTATCCAAGATGGCGGACAGGAAATTTCACAAAAATCGATATGGGTATCGTTTTCAGGGTTTTTGGGGTCGCTGATTGCGAATATAACATCCACTTCGCGATCCAAGATGGCGGACTCGAAATTTCTACCAAAATCGATATGGGTATCGTTTTCAGGGTTTTTGGGGTCGCTGATTGCGAATATAACATCCATTTCGCGATCCAAGATGGCGGTCTCGAAATTTTCACCAAAATCGATATGGGTATCGTTTTCAGGGTTTTTGGGGTCGCTGATTGCGAATATAACATCAATTTGGTGATACAAGATGGCGGACTCGAAATTTTGACTAAAATCGATATGGGTATCGTTTTCAGGGTTTTTGGGGTCACTGATTGCGAATATAACATTAATTTGGTGATCTAAGATGGCGGACTCGAAATTTTTACTAAAATCGATACGGGTATCGTTTTCAAGGTTTTCGGGGTTACTGATTACGAATATGTTATTCATGTAGCAATCCCAGATGACTGGATGGATGTTATATTCGTAATTGGCAACTCTGAGAACTGGGCGAAATATGGGTGCTAACACCTCTGCCTACCCCTTCGGGGAACACAGGCGTGAGTTTATGTTATGTTATGAAAACCTCCAAAACGATGCTCATGTTGACTTTGTGGGAAATTTCAAGTCCGCCATCTTGGATCGCTAAATGGATTTTATTATACGTAATTAGTCACCCCGAAAACCTCGATTTGTTTTTTTTAAATTTCAAGTCCGCCATCTTTGATCGTCGGTAACATGGTCGTCAAGCCCGATAGCAGACAATTGCCGGCAGGCAATCATACGATGGGAAACTGTCGACTCCCAACTGATCGTGTGTAGCCGCAAAACTGACAGCAGGGCATGGCCACCAGGCCAAAATCACTATCGTGTGTGAGCGCTGACGACTTAGGACTGCAGGCCGCCCGATACGATTTGAAACTGCAGGCGAACTGATCGTGGATAGGCTCCTTAAGAATATATCATCAATTTAGCGATTCCGGCGATTAGCGAAATTCGAATTCGAATCCGAATCCAACCCCGAACCCGAACCCGAATCAATATCCAAATTCAAGTCGGAATCGAAATAGAAATTCGAAATCGAAAACGAAATCGAATTTGAAACCGAAATCTTAATCGAAACCAAAATCCAAAAACTCAGACTTAAAATATTACGTTTGCTTCATGATCATAATTGGTTGAGTAGAACCGGAGGTGTAACCAAAAGTCGCAATAGCCGACATCCATGCGAGCGGAGCCGCGGGCGTCACCTAGTAATATAAATTAGCGTGAGTTAATGTGCCTTGACAGAACAAAGAGAACGAATAGGAGTTATATATAGAATATTACAGAAAAATTATATATAAAAACTGAAGTGACAACCCTGACAAAACTGTAAAAGGCGGCATTTCCGCAAACATCAAACGCGATGAACTACTGTAAGATCTCTCGTTATACTGTGCTATTAGCATACCCAAAAAATACCTATCCTTAAATTTTGTGAATTGTTCTCATTTCACTATAAATTACAACAAATAAAATGTTTTATTCTTGTAATGCCGGTTTTTCCCACTTACCTCACAATCGAGATGTAAAGCAGAATAGTTAGCTCGGGTGTAAGCACCAATTGCACCCTCGAACTATAATAAATATCTCGGGCTGCAATTGATGCTTTAAAGCCTTCGGCTACTAATCTACTATTAATAATTTATTTTATTATATAGTTATTTTTTATAATTTTTATTTGAGGTAAACTAATGAAAAAAAACCTAGGTGAACAAATTGTGGTGGATCACGGGGTGGGCCCGATTCGAACCAGTAGTTCCTGAGAATTCCTGAGAAACTCGTCAGCTTTACAATGTAGCATAGACTCGCTCTGGTTACAGAATTTCTTTCGCAACGTTGACCTGGCGAGGCACACCCGCCGCGTGCACGAGGGCATCCTGCCGCCCAGGAACAAGATCTGCTCTGTGTGCGGCCGCGGCTTCACTGTGAGTTGCCCTCATCAGCCGACCCCTCAATACAATTAGAGTCGCACAACGCTTGCACGCGTCCTTGGATTTTTGCTTCTACGGGCGCTGCTGTATCTTCTGACTCCCCTTATCCTGAAGAAACAGAACGAAGCATTCGTCAGCAGGAGTACCGATACAGCAACTTCTTTTTCTTTTTCATCTTAGCCTAAATCCAAGTCGTATCCGGAACTTTCAGCTTGGAGTCTGGGGTCCCTTTTACTTTTTCTACATACTTTTTTGGCTGAACTTTGATTAAGGCTCTAACTACCCGTAACGAGTGCCATAGATGTTCGTATGGCAATCGAGATCAACGGCTTAACGTACTCTGTGAGGCATGACCAGACAAATGCAAATTATTGTACTTATACAAATATTTGATTTGAGGGGGGTTCGCACCCGCGCCTCCTGCGTAGCGGCCGCGTTCACTGCGCCACAGAGTCCCCATTTAATGTGGATGATATTGTTTGAAAAATCTGCGGTAGCCTAGTGGTATGGGTAATGGACTGCTGAGACGAGGTCTCGGGTTCGATCCCAGGTTTACCATGGCACACACCAATGACTTTTCGATACTTTTCGAAGTTATGTGTGTATTTATCGCAGGTTTATAAGTGCCCGGTTAATGGCAATAGGCTCGCCACCTATTACATTGGGACCTAAAACATAAACTGGTGAAATGTGGGTGCTAGCACCTCTGCCTACCCCTTCGGGGAATACAGGCGTGAGTTTATGAGAGAGTTTATATATGATATTGTTTGATTGCAGACGAATTGTAGGAATTTTAATACTATCTGTTTTATTTTTATGTTATTTCTTTAATATTTTGTCAGATTGTCTTCTGTGTAATCCTTATAGGAATGAAAGAGACTAGTATCTCACAACACAGGGAATCCTAGTGTGGGATCTAGGGCTACAACCTATGTATTTCATTGATTTGTTGAGACAATAAACATTATTATTATATTATTACTAGCCGTCTTCAACTTCGTTTCGCTTTAGAAATTAGAATCAATAGCTGTATCAAATTCTCCTAATTATTTTGGGAACGGAAAGCATTTCGATTCGGGCCCCATACGCCCACGGAACTCCCGAACGTCCCGACATTAATAGGTTACCGGGGCCCATACTTACACCTACGGAACCTAATAAAAAAATAGCCACCATAAATATTTTCGCGGCCCAAGCAACGGGCATTTTGTTAATTCAGAAGAATGTCTACTAATCACCCTCAGACGATATTTGCACGCAATATTGGTAGGACGTGTAAATAGTCCGACCACTGGTGTGTTTGCACACAGAGCGTATAAGTACAGTCAGCGTCATAAGTAGCTTAACAAATGGTGATTTATTGATTACCATAACTGTTAAACTGATTATAACATTATAAATCAACCGTGCAATATAAGAACTTTGCCCTTAGGGGATTTTAAAACTATATACCTAAACCTCTGTGGGCACATGCACTCCAATGTAAGAAGGATTTTAAATATTTTTGTGTTAATCAACTTTTGGCGTTGACTGTACCTATGACCTGCAGTTAGGTTGTAATAGAAAGAAAATACACATGTGACCGCTTCTATGAAAGAAAACGCAAGAGAACCGGCACTGACCTGAGTTCCACCTCGTGAGGATTCAGCTGCAGACAGGCGTGGTTCCTGGCACGTGCTGGTGGGTAGGTATGTTTCGACCGGCCGGTGATTTTCTTGAATTTGTCGACTGACTTGAGAATGTGGCCAAAGGAACTTATAGAATTACACAGAAAAAGAAACGAGGAGTTGAATTACTCAACTTCCGTTCGGAGCGGCGGCGAGTCATAGACTAAAAAATGCGGGCGGGGAGATGATCCGAGAAGCTTGAGAGTGTCGCTCGTAGGAACTTCAGTTTCAAGTATAGTTCGAAACATCTGTGCACAGCGCCATCTATTGGCCTTCTTCAACACTAAGTGGTCAACAAATGAGCGCCAATACTCAAACATTATTCATATCACAGAAGCGGTTTTTTAAATTACAAAAATTGAAATACAATTAAATTATGTGGGAAATAATTAAGAAAGTACATAAGCGCTCCACCATGCACCCGGCTTTGGAACGTCGCAAGATGTTACGAAACAAACAAGCGAACACTGGCTGATTAGAGCCCATAGTGAATTGGTATAACATAATAATACACATAGCTAAAATAACAACTTAGACTAACAATATTCTATCTAAAGTATGTTTAAAGTTTGAGTTAAAATTAAAGTTTAATATTCTATTTAGCGTTGTAAGTTATTGCGTTGGGATAGGATACAATTTGGTTACAGCGCGTTTGTAAGTACCAGTACGCGTTTTAACCATTGCTACGCGAACCACGTCATCAGAGCCTCTGAACACGTCAGTAATGACTCCTAACGGCCAATTCAACGGAGCAGAATTTTCCTGCTCTAGAAGAACAACGGTGCCGATTTCTACTGGTTTGTCGGGAGTAGCCCATTTTTGTCTGACTTGCAACGTGTGCAAATACTCTACGTTTCGATCTACCAAACTAATTCGTTGATCTGATAGATCAGCCGAGGGTAAGTATTGCAACGGTGTAGTCATTAAGAAATGTGCGGGAGAGAATGACTTAATAGGCCATTCATCAGGGGGGCCGCGGATCCATGCTGGACCGTTCCACCACAAATCATAAGTCAAAAGTTGCGAGGGGAGCATGCCGAGTGATAGACAATCACTCGGGTTAATGGCTCCGGCGACGTGATAAAAATGTTTAGCGTTCAAGTTTTCTTGACACTGAGCGACCCGGTTGCTAACAAAAATCGACCACCGATGTGGTGACGAGTGAACCCAAGATAAGGCAATCGTGGAATCAGAAAAGGCGTAAATGTCAGTAATGGGAATGCGTAATGCATAAGAATCACGTACAGTTCTTATTAACTCTGACATAAGCAAAATAGCACATAACTCTAATCGAGCAAGCGTAGTAATCTTTGTCGGAGTGACCTTTGATTTCGCACACAAAATGCGAGTTTGAATGCTAGATGGGTAGGTACAATGTACATAAATAACACATCCCATGCCATTCAGGCTGGCATCACAAAATGCGACAAGACGTAATTCGCAATCAACTTCGACACCTATATATCGCGGAATTTTTAATGTGTCAAGCAATCTTAATTCTTGAACGAGAGCGGAAAAGCGTGAGCGTATATGCTCTGGAGCAGGGTCATCCCAATCACTCTTACTAAGCCAAAGTTCCTTAATTAACAACTTGGCGTAGAGTATCACAGGTGCCACCAACCCGAGCACGTCAAATAGTCGCGCAACTATAGAGAGTATATTTCTCTTAGTGCACTTCTCATCTACCAAGGTGGATGTGAAATAAAAATTATCTCCACACGGCTCCCACGAGAGACCTAAAACCTTTGCGACATGACTGCCAACATCAAACTCAAGCGATTTGCGGCGAGTATCAGGAAGTGAGTCTAGCAGCACAGAAGAATTGCTAGACCACTTCACTAAGTCAAAGTCGCCAGCCTTGAACAGTTTTATCAAGTTGCGAGCTAAGTGTACAGCAGTGTCCTCATCAGGTGCGGAATGAACTAAATCGTCAGTATACAGACAGGTCTGAATTTCATCCGATTCCTTGAACCTGAATAAGATGCGCAGGTATTTACGATGGTCAACAGGTACGCCAATACGTAAATAATGTTGTTTTATGTCAGCGTTCATTGCGATAGGAAATAGCCTAAAATTTAATAATAATAAAAACAGGTCTGCCTGTAAATTGGGACCAATATGTAAAATATCATTGAGCGAAAGACCAGTGTGGGTTTTAGCGCTCGCGTCTAACACAATACGTGGCATCGGTTTGTCATGTCGAACTACTGCGTGATGTGGTATGTAATAACCATCCATAGACAAATTAGAGTCATCAACGAGACTAAGATAACCGTTATCTAAATAATCCTGAATAACCTTATTGTAATTTTCACGTACGGTTGGTGATTGACGAAGTTTACGCTCGAGCGACAAAAACCGGCGGTGAGCGACGCCGCGCGAGTTCCCTAGTTCAGAGGGATCCTTGCAGAACGGCAGCGCAACAGTATAACGACCTACGTCATCGCGAGTCACAGTAGATGTGAAAATATTCTCGCACTCGGTTTCTTCTGGAGACAATAGGCGCTTCATAGGAACTTCCTCAAGTTTCCAAAATTTTTGCACTAAATCATTTAGTGCTAGCGCAGAAAAGGATGCGGTTGTAGGCACAACATCTTTACGTGGGTAATCACCCATAAGTACATACCCAAACGCGGTTGACAGTACACAAGGGGCACTGGGACCACACTCGACTCTATTTCCTAAGTAGATATACGGGAAGAGCTTTGCACCTAATACTATATCAATGTTTCCTGGAATGTTCCAGCTTAAGTCAGCAAGCGGTAAATCGCGAAGATTTAACTCGCGATCACACTTAATTAATTGCGAGGGCAATTGATCCGTAATGCTATTCATAACTAACGCATGTATAGTATACTTATGATCTGCATAAATACGAGATTCAATGTCCAAATACACATAGCCTACTATCGGGTGCGAAGTGGAACCAACACCTTTGACAACAGAATTACTCATTGGTATTATTGGTAAATTTAATAAACGACAACAGGACAATGTTATTAAGTTATTCTGTGAGCCATTATCAATTAGACATCTGACTACAGATTTATTTCCAGTGCTACCTTTAGGGCGAGCATACACCTGAGCGGTTGCCAAGAGAATATCACACTTATGGCTAGAGGCATACGAATGCACAGTGCTTGAAGCGAGCGGTGACTCAGGAGTGAGACTAACATGATCGCACTGGGGCGGCGAGAGAGGGACAGCAGTCGTCACATGCGAGTGCGAATTATTAACATTATTATCAAAATGCAATAATTTATGATGTTTTTTCTGACAGAAACAAACTGACGTACTTTTACATTGCGGGAGATTATGTAATGTGCTTAGACAATTGACGCAACCACGCTTAGATTTAATAAACTCATATCTAGCCTTTGCATTTTGCATATTTTTAAACTGAGCGCAGTCATACAGGTGTCGGTGGTCGCTGCCGCCACATAAACAACAGGACGCGTTAACTGCGGCGGGCGCATTCGACTTATTATTAATCGGCTCACTGACAACAAACGACTTAGAATTACGCTGTACACGCCTATCATTAGACTGTGGCGTCCCAGCAGTGGACGCCTTCGCATATGACGAAGACCGCGGGTTTGACCGTTCAATCATCTTAGCATAATCTTGTACAAAGTCGATCAGCTGTTGCGTCGTAGGTATATCGACACCTCGAACAGAAAGTTCGAAGGCTTGGATGGTTAGAGTGTCCATTTTCCTCAAGGCACATTGTAGAAACATGTAGTCCGTTAAATCATTTATACCTAACTCTTTAAGCGCGGCGATAGAGGAGGAATATATACCTATAAATGAATCAAGTGAGTTCACACTAGGTGAACAATTCTTTAAGTCTAATATATTATTAAGATAATATGAACCTAATGAACGTTTATCTTGGTATTTCTTGACCAAGGCGTCCCAAACTATACTGTAGGTCTCACTTGACGGAACAATACCGGCAGTGAACTTTAATGCGTCATTGGTTAGTTTTGAGAATAGGTATTGCACACGTTGCGAATCAGACAATTGTTTGTTTGAATGAATATTGGCCTTAAAGGACTGATAAAATGTATTCCAGTTTTCAGGGCGTCCGTCAAAACTCGGAATAACGAGCATTTCCAATTTCACTACAGACGCGTTCGAATTACTCGACCCGTGTGAGGCGACCTCCTTGACCTTGGGAGTAGATAATTTATTTCTAATGCGTTTTATTCTCGAATACAATTCATCAAATGAGTCAAGGCAAGAATAGTCGGGTTCCACAGGGGGTTCTAATGATAAATTTGAGCTATTTATTTGATCTACAATCGACTCGAACTTATCGCGAACATCATCGATGGTCTCGGTCTCAGCCAGAAAATCATCATTAGCTCGCGTCGTTATGTCAAAACAAACAATGGATTTCGACGATTTATACCAACGAGTAATGCGTGCAAACAATAATTCCTTTTTTTGATTCAACATAGTAAGCTTCGTTTCGAGATCTGACGACATGTTTGCAAATTAACGATAGGTAGGACCTACCTATTGAAATATAACAAGAAGATTATCTAACACAAACAGTTTAGATATACTTTTTATTGAAAATTGTACTACGGCTTATTATATAATAGCGCAAGTAGCACGGCGGCGGTGCGGGAATGTAACTACCTACGTACCTAGATATGTTACGTACTAGATAAAGTTACGCGTATGTGAATAGAATGATGAGTATTTACCAATTAATACGTAAATCACCAACTATTATAAATATCTACCAATTATTACGTAGATTTAGCGTTTTAAATGCAGAATTTACCAAATAATTTACGTAAATCTGTTAGCGAATGAAAGTAATGAAACTAAGATGGCGGAAAGAATTCACCAAAATTACGTGAATCTTTTAATTAAATGAATAGGAAAGAAATATTATTCACCAATAATTACGTGAATATGTTATTTACTGGCCTATCCGACTCGTAAGGACCATAAATTATGGTAGGACGTGTAAATAGTCCGACCACTGGTGTGTTTGCACACAGAGCGTATAAGTACCTATGACCTGCAGTTAGGTTGTAATAGAAAGAAAATACACATGTGACCGCTTCTATGAAAGAAAACGCAAGAGAACCGGCACTGACCTGAGTTCCACCTCGTGAGGATTCAGCTGCAGACAGGCGTGGTTCCTGGCACGTGCTGGTGGGTAGGTATGTTTCGACCGGCCGGTGATTTTCTTGAATTTGTCGACTGACTTGAGAATGTGGCCAAAGGAACTTATAGAATTACACAGAAAAAGAAACGAGGAGTTGAATTACTCAACTTCCGTTCGGAGCGGCGGCGAGTCATAGACTAAAAAATGCGGGCGGGGAGATGATCCGAGAAGCTTGAGAGTGTCGCTCGTAGGAACTTCAGTTTCAAGTATAGTTCGAAACATCTGTGCACAGCGCCATCTATTGGCCTTCTTCAACACTAAGTGGTCAACAAATGAGCGCCAATACTCAAACATTATTCATATCACAGAAACGGTTTTTTAAATTACAAAAATTGAAATACAATTAAATTATGTGGGAAATAATTAAGAAAGTACATAAGCGCTCCACCAAATATGTCAATTCTATATCAAACGTCAGTTAACATAGAAGAATATCATACAGCAGTATTAGAATAATAAATACATTTTTTTCCAATTCGTATTCCAAATTCAAAATTTAGACATGGCGTAAGTCGGATCAGCTATTTAAATGGTGGTTATGTATTCTTAAATTTTCTAATTTTCCGCGCAATTTTCTTCATTTTTTCTTTCATAAGAACCTTCTCCTAACAATAAAGAAAACAACAAAAAAAGAATTAGCGAAATCGGTCCAGCCGTTCACGCGTGATGGCGTGACCAGGGGAAATAGGGGTTCATTTTTATATATCGAGGGTTGGGTGTTAAAACCCGATAAGTGAAAAAAAAGCGAAATTTGTTTTATTAGCCCATTAGAATCAGAATTTTTTGCTCTTTCTAGTGATGTTTCCAGATAACCCTATTTTAGAGTGTAACATAGTAATGTACTAACCATATAACCCAGTAAGTGCATTACTAAATAATAATTTTAGTTGAAAATACTCTAAAGCTACATAAACATTTCAAATTTTGTTTTACGAGAGAACCCGATAAAATGTATTTATTGGTATTGAAATCTTAAGGATAACCACGTCAATCACACTAATACAAAAGATAAAAGCACATAATTTTGTGTAACGGGTTTTAACACGAGAAGTAATTCAATACAAAACAAAACAATCGAAAATTAAAATCGGTATAAATGAATTAATGGGTTTTAGCTCTAGATGATTTATCATGAATACACGTAATACGAAAATATAAAATACAATAAAATATATTTATTGGCATTTTATATCTGAACTATAGCGTAAAAATAGAATGTTTGTCAACGTAAAACAAGGTAAATATTTTTTTATTTCCTATGAAATGTATAATCGTTAAGGTTATAACCTCCGCTTATACCCGGAGAGAGTCTCACTACGCAACACCGTGTCCTTGTCATGGCCCTCCGCGTAAAACCCAAAGGTAAACGTGTTGAGCGCGGCCAACGCAGAACCAAGTGGTGGCTGCTTGATGAAGCCAAGTCCCAGAGTTTCGTCTCAGCTATCGGTGCGCTAATATATATATATAAGTGCGTTATAATATGCTATAAGTGCGCTAATGCTGTAGACGAACCCGTGCAAGATTGCTGGGACGAGATTCAGGCAGTTAATCTTGAGGCAGGGAAGGCAGTTCTCGGCACGCCCAAGGGTGGACGCAAGTGTGACAAGGACACCTGGTGGTTGAACGACACAGTCCAGAAGGAGATCAGGGTGAAGAAAGCCCTCTTTAGAAAGTGGCAAGCGTCCAAATCTCCCGAAGACTGCGACAAGTACAAAAGCGAACGAATAATAATAAACGTTAATAATGAACGCGCCACTAGGAGAGCCATAGCCAGGGTCAGACGAGACCACTTGCAACCGCTATACATCAAGTTGGAATCGTTTGAGGGACAAAAGCTCATCTATAAGTTGGCGCGCTCCAGGGCTGAAGCGGCGCAGGCTATAACCTAGTGCCGCTGCATCAAAGGCCCTGGGGACAATCTGATGTACGAGGAAGTCGCGGTGAAGGAGAGATGGCGCTCATACTTCCACGAGCTGCTGAATAAGCAGCATCAAGAGGTGCAGCCACCAGAACTCCCTCCAAATCAAGGACTAGTGCCACCGATAACGCCTGCAGAAGTCCAGACTGTCATTCGTCGCATGAAAGAAAAAGAAAAGAAAGAAAGAGGGGTCCATGGTGTGGGCATCCTCGCTAATCTTTATAACCGTGTCCTCCTCACCGGTAAAATCCCAAACCAGTGGAGGCTGAGTGTCATTACGCCAGTCTTCAAGGGCGGTCTTCGGTGAAGGAGTGTGGTAGTTAAAGATAATGTCCACCATGAAAGACCATGAAGCTTTACGAGCGGATAATCGATTCACGGATCCAACAGAAGAGTACCCTCTCGGAGTGTCAGTATGGGTTCCGCTCCGTACACGGGACTATGGATCCGGCGTTCGCCCTAAGGATCGTCGCGGAGAGATACAGGGCGAGGAACACGCCCCTGCACTTT
Organism: Eilema sororculum; assembly: GCA_914829495.1. Taxonomy (NCBI): domain Eukaryota; kingdom Metazoa; phylum Arthropoda; class Insecta; order Lepidoptera; family Erebidae; genus Eilema; species Eilema sororculum. Next base: position 8,112,806 of record OU618559.1, read on the forward strand.
CTATGCAGGCATTGAGGCTTACATCGACACCATCCGAGACTTTACCGAGATTCCGGTTCCGTGCTTTGGACCGCTGTTGGCGACACAAAAACCTTCCCCACCACCGTCGGGGTACACCAAGGATCCGTAGTTAGTCCCATACCTGTTCAGCTTGGTATTAGACGTTTTGTCGGACAGCATCGGAGACTCACATGAGCTGCCTCCGTGGTTGCTTATGTATGCTGATGACACTGCGCTGATAGACGCAGATAGGAACAGATTGGTTTGACGTGTGAAAGTGTGGAAGGAGGCACTTGAGAAGGCGCCGGTCTGAAGCTGCGAAGCGAGACTGAATATTTGGCGTTAAACCCCACAGATCCCATACCCGTCCGCATAGGCGATCACTTGGTCGAGCGCACGGATCAGGTTAAGTACCTGGGATCTGTACTTCACGTTTCTGGTGACATCGACTACGACGTCAAGGCACGTATTGCTGCCGCGTGGGCTAAGTGGCGGGAAATGACTGGCGTCACATGCGATGCTAAAATGCCAGTTAGGCTGAAGGGGCAGGTCTATAAAACGAGAGAGACCTCCGCCACCTCCGCTGGTGCGGCACCGTCGTGCGGCAACCGCCCAGCTACGTGGGTAACAAATGCCTGGCAATGGCGCCCCCACCGGGTTCAGGTAGAAGGGGTAGGCCCAAGAAGTGCTGGCTTGGCTTCGTGGAGGGTGACATACGTGCAAACGATCTCACTACCTTGGACGCCCAAGATCGTGCGAAGTAGAGGAGGAAGAGCCGGAAGGCGGACCCTGACCTCCGAGGGCACCGTGGCCTCGAATGCAATCAGGACTAACGTCTTTATGTGGATGATGATGATGAGACATTTTTAGTACTACTCAAAACACACCTAAAACGAGGGTAAAGCGATTTTCAACCAACGTGCAACTATCAGAACAGCTGGAGCAATTATACCAAAGATAGATACCGATCAGTATTGTCAAAAAAAAAAGATCTAGGAACGATGTACAAAAAAGAAATCATTCCCGAGGAATTTCATGGGTGGATCCACAGCCTGAAAACATATCTGAATTTAAAAGCGACAGTAATTACTTATAATAAAAGGTTCAAATAATAAAGCTAATAATTAATAGAAACATAATTTTAATTTAGGGGTAAAACCCAATAAGTCAGCCCCCTAATTTACTAATTACAATTTTATGCAAAAGTTTATTATTAAACATGACAAAAATCATAAAATATAGTATTATGGATATATAATTTTGCTAAATTACTAAGTAATTTGCATCAATTTATTATATTTACCTATTTTTTATTGCCAGCAAACTTTTAACGATTATCTCGAAAGTTAATTTTTCGCACTTAACGGGTTTGAACACTCAACCCTCGATATATAGATTATTATTATTGCAGACGAACAAGATCCTAAAGGACCACGTGCGCACGCACACGGGCGAGCGGCCGCACGCGTGCGCCACGTGCGGCGCGCGCTTCGCACAGAGCGCCGCGCTCCGTGCGCATGCGCGCGCACTGCACCGCGCCGCGCACTAGGCGCCGCACCACCGCCGGTACTTCGCACAGAGCGCCGCGCTCCGTGCACTGCACCGCGCCGCGCACTAGGCGCCGCACCACCGCCGGTACTTCGCACAGAGCGCCGCGCTCCGTGCACTGCACCGCGCCGCGCACTAGGCGCCGCACCACCGCCGGTACTTCGCACAGAGCACCGCGCTCCGTGCACTGCACCGCGCCGCGCACTAGGCGCCGCACCACCGCCGGTACTTCGCACAGAGCGCCGCGCTCCGTGCACTGCACCGCGCCGCGCACTAGGCGCCGCACCACCGCCGGTACTTCGCACAGAGCACCGCGCTCCGTGCACTGCACCGCGCCGCGCACTAGGCGCCGCACCACCGCCGGTACTTCGCACAGAGCGCCGCGCTCCGTGCGCATGCGCGCGCACTGCACCGCGCCGCGCACTAGGCGCCGCACCACCGCCGGTACTTCGCACAGAGCGCCGCGCTCCGTGCACTGCACCGCGCCGCGCACTAGGCGCCGCACCACCGCCGGTACTTCGCACAGAGCACCGCGCTCCGTGCAATGCACCGCGCCGCGCACTAGGCGCCGCACCACCGCCGGTACTTCGCACAGAGCGCCGCGCTCCGTGCACTGCACCGCGCCGCGCACTAGGCGCCGCACCACCGCCGGTACTTCGCACAGAGCACCGCGCTCCGTGCACTGCACCGCGCCGCGCACTAGGCGCCGCACCACCGCCGGTACTTCGCACAGAGCACCGCGCTCCGTGCACTGCACCGCGCCGCGCACTAGGCGCCGCACCACCGCCGGTACTTCGCACAGAGCGCCGCGCTTCGTGCACTGCACCGCGCCGCGCACTAGGCGCCGCACCACCGCCGGTACTTCGCACAGAGCGCCGCGCTCCGTGCGCATGCGCGCGCACTGCACCGCGCCGCGCACTAGGCGCCGCACCACCGCCGGTACTTCGCACAGAGCGCCGCGCTCCGTGCACTGCACCGCGCCGCGCACTAGGCGCCGCACCACCGCCGGTACTTCGCACAGAGCACCGCGCTCCGTGCACTGCACCGCGCCGCGCACTAGGCGCCGCACCACCGCCGGTACTTCGCACAGAGCACCGCGCTCCGTGCACTGCACCGCGCCGCGCACTAGGCGCCGCACCACCGCCGGTACTTCGCACAGAGCGCCGCGCTCCGTGCACTGCACCGCGCCGCGCACTAGGCGCCGCACCACCGCCGGTACTTCGCACAGAGCACCGCGCTCCGTGCACTGCACCGCGCCGCGCACTAGGCGCCGCACCACCGCCGGTACTTCGCACAGAGCACCGCGCTCCGTGCACTGCACCGCGCCGCGCACTAGGCGCCGCACCACCGCCGGTACTTCGCACAGAGCGCCGCGCTTCGTGCACTGCACCGCGCCGCGCACTAGGCGCCGCACCACCGCCGGTACTTCGCACAGAGCGCCGCGCTCCGTGCACTGCACCGCGCCGCGCACTAGGCGCCGCACCACCGCCGGTACTTCGCACAGAGCGCCGCGCTTCGTGCACTGCACCGCGCCGCGCACTAGGCGCCGCACCACCGCCGGTACTTCGCACAGAGCGCCGCGCTCCGTGCACTGCACCGCGCCGCGCACTAGGCGCCGCACCACCGCCGGTACTTCCACCCTGCCCCACCAGGCGTCCCCACTGGTGGGGCAGCAGCAGCAGCGCTCCACGCGTACGAAGTCGCCGGCGACAGTAATATATATTATAGATTTAGGGTTACGTATCAATTCGCCGAGGTTCATTTCAACTACGGTTGACATCATCGTTTTAATCACAATATCTGGTTTGACCGAACTTTGCTCGATATATTTTTTTTTAATTTCTAAAAAGGAATCCTAGCTAGATCGATTTGTCGCCCCCGAAACCCCCTGTATACAAAATTTCATGAAAATCGTTGGAGCCGATTCCGAGATTCCAATTATATATAAATACTAGCTTTTGCCCGCGGCTCCGCCCGCGTGGATGTCGGTTCCCGGCAATTATTCGAATTTTTCTCACCTTTTAAACCTTCCCTAGACCTCCACGAACATTTCAAGACCAAGATAAGATAAATCCGTTCAGCCGTTCTCGAGTTTTAGCGAGACTAACGAACAGCAATTGATTTTTATATATATAGATTTCACAACCATTAGGTATGTCAACCAGTAGGTTTACCAACCGTATTTGAATCAATAGCAGTGGAAATGAACTTCGGCGAATTGATAAGCGCAACGTAATCTAGAATTAGCACCATTCTTTAGAATATAAACTCCTCATTTAATAATGTTTTGTGAATAAATGGAATTGATTCAACTTGTTAAATGATCAATAGTAAACATTTTTTTTATTACAAGCCTTTATTTAGTTTCACCTGGATGTTTGTCATGAAATCTTGCAAAAGAAATGAAATATGACCCACTTTCTGGTTATCGATTGAGCTGAAATTTGGCATACATTTTTTTTATCGTGCGTAAAATCCCCACGGAGCCGGTGGAGGCGGTTATGTCGGACTCGAACCGACTAAAATGCACGCCGTCTTGGGTCCTTGGTTGCCGGAGATTGCCAAAAGCATATCTCTCGCACCCCGGCAGACCCAGGACCATCTCCTTCGAGATGACCCCCTTCGGGTTGTGGGGACCACAGTGTCCCCATCTTGCCCCGGTTACGGGGGGGCGCATTTTGCGCCGCCGCCTCAGCCTGCTTCTGCTAGGGTGGGCGGCGGCTCCACCGGTCACCCCCAGGCCAGCGCTCATGGAGGACGGAGGTCGTTCTGCGACCTCTGACGTCCGGTTCGCCTTCGCTCTGCGCGGGCTTCCCGGGCCCGGAGTCTAGTACGGACCCAACCGGCCGCCTCCTTCTCGAGCATACATGTGTAAATCGCGTGACAATACAATATTATGATAACATGGTGCTGATCTGATGATGGAGTTGGAAGGTGGCCAAGGAAACTTCGCAATTAAACTACACAATTTCATCGAGTTTGAGCTAATTTGAATAGTCTTGACCAGTAGTTTGCCGTTCATTGGTAACCAGGGTCTGATGATGAAGCTGAACGGTGGTCATAGGAACTCAGAAAGGAAATGATGCAAGCCCATCGAGTCTCAGCTCATGTGATTCGTCTTGACGAGTACTTTAGTGCTAGATGGTAGTTAGAGTCTGATGATGAAGCTGGAAGATGGCCACAGGAAATGAGTAATTAACTGACATAACCCCTTGAAGTATGGGGTGTCTCAATAAGAGTGCACTTTTTAAAATTGGAATATATTTTTTTCATGCAAGTGGCAACTCTGAAATTTTACAGTTGTCACCTCAGTTTATTCCGATTATTAAAAATGGAGGGCTTTTCGAAAGAACAACCCGTTAAAATTGTAAAAACTCATTACAAAACTCAGTACAAAACAACCGATTTACTGCAGCAACGATTTCCAGAACACATTATCTCACGAAATTCTGATGTCCTGGCCACCAAGATCGTGCAATATAACGCCGTGCAATTTTTTTCTTTGGGGTTTTGTGAAATCTCGAGTTTGTGCGAATAAACCCGAAACAATTCCTGAGCTCAAATCAAAAATCCAACGCGTCACCGGTGAGATACAGCCACATCATCTCTGTGCAAAAGTCATGGAAAATTTCATGAAAATGCCGGATATTTTATTCCATAATTAATCGGAACATGTCTTCTTTAAAATACAATAAAAATATCACAACTCTGTCATAAAATACTTGTATTTGTTTAAAAATTAAAAAGTGCACTCTTATTGCGACATCCTATATTAGATGGTAACCACGGTCTGCTGATGGAGCACATCTACTTTATGGAGATGGTAGATGGTTATGGGCATTTCTGAATTAAACAATATTACGAAAACTAAAATGCAAACACACTAACTAAACAAAAAGAATGGCCCGAAACACCGATAGTGGACAGGGGGCAATAGAACATGCCCATTGCTACTAATAGTGGACACTCATATTTCTCTCTACTTAGGGAATACACAAATTCCTTTCCACAATATTGAGTACCTACATGTATTGCATTGTATCAGAGAATTACTGTACATGTTTTTTAACCCCCGACGCAGTAGGTAACGTTGGAGAACGACCAATTGAAGATAGTAGGACCACACGAACATCAAAGTTGTGTTGACGATGCGTTTGAATTTGAAATTCCCTACTGTACCTACACTAGCGCCGTAGGCTCTACGATGTCACGGTAAAACCACGTAATACTATCTACCAGATGACTCGGCTAAATTTTCAAATAAAGAACCTGCCGCCGCGCAGTACATAAGTCTACCCATTGGCTACCCACCTACAGCATTGTAATTACATCTGCCAATTTGGACTTTCACACGTGTATCATACGTAGTTTTCCATTACATTTTGTTAATAAAATTTTATTAATAATTTAAAAACCCCCGCCACAAAAAACACCTAAAAGTTGGAAATAAATTGTGTTTGCCTTTTAACTTTTGATATACCTATAGCTTGTGCCACAAATTAGAAGATATGTACTACGTACTATGGCTCGTGCGAGTTAACATGGCACCTGGCCTTGCAAACAACCCTCCTCTCGCCTCTCCGCGCGATGCCCCGCTCTCGTCCTGCAGTAGCGTCCGCATCACAGTGACTGTTGTACATTTTAATTTCGTAGTTTTTATTATGAGATTTTATGAGTTTCTGTCATAATACTTTATAACATACAGATTTACTATATTCTGCATTTATAATATTAGTATAGATTTCTTGGATTTTTTACAATTCAATTGATTGGATAATGAAGGATTCCTTTTTTTTTCTCTATGTCTGCTAATTTTAATCCAGATTCGTTCTACCGTTGTGTGATTTGATTAAATACCTAACAAACATGCATCCACGCTTTCAATAAATCTCATTATCAATATACAGTCTTATTACAACGGCGGTAATCATCACCGTAGTAAAAACTAAACTAATCCATCAATATAATAACATAAAAATAATGAATAGGACTTTTTCCCTCTTAGTATGCACGTGTACTGTCATAATTCAGGCAGTAAACTACCACTAAAGGAGCTGACAGCACTAAAAATATTGTGTGCTCTTTGAATTTGACATGTTTAGTCTCTGCTGTCTCTCCTCTTGATATCCTTTACAATATTTACACTAAATGGGGATCGAACCCGTGCCTCCTGCGTAGCGGCACAGATTTCCTAAACTAAAGCCGCTTGAGTTTATAGTTACGCACTTTAAAGCAAACGATATGGTGCTCGGGTTACCTTATATAGGTAGTTAATATAAGTCCTAGGTCAGATCCATGAAAGAGAAAACTATCATGAAGGCAATCGAGTAACGAGCCTTCCATACGTCAAATGACTCATTTGGCCACTGTGGTGTTCTCGATTTTAGACAATAAAACACTGTTATTTAGTGAGTAGGTAGTTACACAGTTCACAGTACGTCTGCCCGCATCGAATGACTGAACTCGACTGTCACACGTCCTGTCAACTGTCACTACTTTTTTTATTTATGTTTGACACATCTCTTCCTTTTCAATAAATCAGTTAATTTTGTAATATACTCAAACTAGAAACGAATAAACAATTTTTCATTAATCTACCATTTACAACAAACTAATCTTCTATATCCATTCCCTCTTCGTGATCTTCGTGATCTATAAACTTTCTATTTTCTTCAGGTGTACAATATTCCGTCTATATTCTTGTCTAGTCTCATCATTTCCTATGTTTATATCGTTCCCTTCAGCATTGGTTACGGTGTGTGTGAGGTGTTAAATTGAATTCAGAAGTAAGTTTATTTTCTTTTATTAAGTTCGGTACGTAACTTTTTCGCCACTTACTAACTCTCCATCCGTAGCCCTTCTCTTCTTTTCTTCCTTTGATTAGTTTTTCTCTTTTCTTTCTTTGTCTCGATCTCTCATTTCTGAATCATCATAACTATTTTCTAGGTCTGTTAAAAGGTAATTTGTTTCTGAATTGCCTTCCGACGGAGATTTATCTGTGGAGGGATGAGGTGTACTATTGTACATCATTAAGTACCTACCTACTTTAGCAAATCGTCTTTCCAGTCTGTTTTTTCACATTGACTGATTTTCAGTCGTTTATAAATTTCCCTTTTTTGTTTCTCTACTTACCCGTTCTGCTGAGGCCAATAAGAAATGGTGGTAAAAAGTGTAAATCCTTGTTAGATACAAAAAGCTTTAAAGTCCTTTACAAAATTATTTACCATTATCAGCGGTTATACTTGCAGAATTTCTGGTCCTAGAGAAGATTTTTTCCAACACATTTATAGTATCTTGGGTAGAGATAGATTTCATAATTTCAATCTCTTTATAGTGACTTTATTAGTGTAAAGTCACCAAAAGATGATTTCCATTCGGTCTTCTTCGGCTTAGCGTTAATCCCAGTCGCATCCGAAGCCCTCAGCCCGGAGTCTGGGGTCCGCTTACCAGTCTAACTGTGGATTTGGCTAAACTTCGATATTTTCTGTGAAGCGACTGCCATCCGATCTCCACAACCCAAAGTTGATATCGAAGCATTGCAGCCAGACCAGTTGTTGGATTTTAGAGGGCTCCAACTACCCGTAACGACTGCCATAGACGTTCGTATGGCAACCGGGACCGACGGCCTACGTGCTCTTCGAGACACGACCAGACCAATGCAAATATCCATATGCATGCATACAAATATTTGCATCGAGCGGGGATCGAACCCTCACCCTCCGCGCAGCGGCTGCGTTCACCACGGCTACGGCACGGAGGCTGTATTTCTATCCGATAATGGACCTAAAAAATCACAACTGTATCGACCCAAGCTTTTGTAGTAAGTTCGCGCCTTTTCATGTGTACTGTTGGGTTGGGGGCTGCACCCTCTGCAATTTGTTACAGTACTTTCAGCGTCTTTATCTATTTTAGGCCACCACAGTTCGGTGCGTAATCTAGCTTTCATATTTATAATACCTGGGTGACCCTCGTGAGCTGCTGCCAACACTTGTTCTCGTAGCTCAGAAGGAATCACTATTTTATTTTCTCTTAATAAGATGCCGTTATATACCCAGAGTGGAGGGTGACATGTGTGAAAACGGTCTCACTACCTTGGACGTCCAAGATCGTGCGAAGTGGAGGAGGAAGAGCCGGAAGGCGGACCCTGAGCTCCGAGGGCACCGTGGCCTCGGATGCAATCAGGACTAACGTCTTTATGTGGATGATGATGGTGATATACCCAGAGCTCGTGTTTATGGCTAATTTGAATTTAGCATTATTGTTGGATGCTTCAATAATGGATTTTAAAGATAGTGCTACAGGCTACTAGATAATCTGTTTAACAAGATATTCGCCTTCAATAGTATCTAAATCTTTTGTATTTCCAATACAAAAGATTTAGATACTATTGAAGGCGAATATCTTTCTAATTACTTATCCTTCTAATTTGTACTAAGAGGAGATAACGGGTCTGCAATATTTGATTTACCAGGTCTATAAATTATTTGTAATCGTATCCTTGTAGTCGAAAGACCCGCTGTTCGATTCGAGCACAAGGCTTTGACCTCGTACCAAACACAACTTCCGAGGGCTTGTGATCTGTGATGAGCTCGAATTTTTTACCATACAGGTATATGAAAATGTTCAACTGCCCAAACTAAAGCTAATGCCTCTTTCTCAGTTTGACAATACGGAATTCAACGTCTGTCTGGCTTACGCTTCCAAACGCGATAATATGAGGTCATTTATAATCGTACTATATCAGTACAGAGCCTAAATCTACAGGGCTAGCATCAGCTATTACTTGGGTTCCTATCTTTTGGATCATTGTGCCCCAGGTTTGCAATTTTCAAAAGACGATCTTTTAGATGATTGAAAGCTATTTCTTATTATTTTTGCCTATACTTCGTAATTTTTTATTTTTGTGCATTTTCAGCTGTTAAAGTAGACAGATTGGGGACCCATTTCCCAACATGATTTATTAATCCCAGAAAGCTTTGAATGTCTTCGATGGTTTCTGGTGGTCTAAATGATTCGATTGCTTTAATATATTTATCAAGCGACTTATTGTCTGATGATGAAAGTTTGTGACCGAGAAATTAAATTATTTTTGCATCATCATCATCATAAATTAACGCCTATATTCCTCGAAGGGGTAGGCAGAGATGCTAGCACCCACATTTCGCCAGTATATGTTTAGGCCCCAATGTAATAGGTGGCGAGCCTATTGCCATTAACCGGGCACTTATAAACCTACGATAAATACATACATAACTTCGAAAAACATCGAAAAGTCATTGGTGTGTGCCATGGTAAACCTGGGATCAAAGCCGAGACCTCGTCTCAGCAGTCCATTACCCATACCACTAGGCTACCGCAGATACTATTTTTGCATTTACAATACAATTGCTTTCGTTCAATAATTTTTTTTTTTGAGCACTGCTAACACTGTTGTAATTTGACATCGTGGTCTTTTTTTATTACGTCCAAAAACTGACAATTAATAGTTGCATCGTCATCGATGTGGAAAATATAATCGTCAGGCTCTTTATTTTGTGTTTTTACTTTGTTTTTTTTTTATTTTTTTTATTTTGTTTTATCGCTATATTTTGTCGAGGTTTTTTTTGGCCCTTGTTATGCAATGTTTTTGGAAATTACCTTTGTAACCACACTTCATGCAGTTAGCATTAATTGCAGGGCAGGAATCGTTGTCATCTCTGTGACGTTTACTACTTTTTTGGTCCTTGTGCAATGTTTTTGGAAATGACCTTTGTACCACACTTCATGCGGTTAGCATTAATTGCAAGGCAGGAATCGTTGTCATCTCTGTGACGTTTACTACTTTTTTGGTCCTTGTGCAATGTTTTTGGAAATGACCTTTGTACCACACTTCATGCGGTTAGCATTAATTGCAGGGCAGGAATCGTTGTCACCTCTGTGACATTTACTACTTTTTGGCCCTTGTGCAATGTTTTTGGAAATGACCTTTGTAACCACACTTCATTCGGTTAGCATTAATTGCAGGGCAGGTATCGTTGTCACTTCTGTGACGTTTACTACCACATCGGCAGCAGGTACCTCCCTCATTATGTCTGCGGAGACATCCAGAGGTGAGCAGACAGCCTGCCTATATGCCCTATGTCAAGGGAGTAACGGACAAAGTCGGCTCCGTGTTAAAAGCATACTCCATACCGACAGTGTACACACCAGCTATAAAAGTAAATAACATAGTGGTCACACCGAAGGATGTCTTACCGTTACAGTATCCGGGTGTCTATAAGATACATTGCAGCTGCGGTAATTCGTATATAGAACAAATGAAGCGGACTATTGCTGAACGAGCAAGAACCATATCGCAGCTGTAAAGAATCGCCAGACAAGCAAATCCGCGATCGCAGAACACCTACTAGAAGCAGGTACTAATCACTGGCTTGAGTTCCACCATACGCAAGTCCTCTGCAACATACGTCATTTCTGTTCAAGAACTGTACGTGAAACGTGAAGCGATTGAAATCAAGAAACATTTTCAATCGGGAAAATGGGTTTAAATTATCTGCAACATGGAATCCAGTGATAAAAATATGCAGCCTCGCTTTTCTGTGCAGTCGGATAAACACTGGACAGTTTGCTTACAGAATAGGGACACTGAGTGTGATATATGTGCCGGTACATGGCGAAAACAAAATATCGAGAATGTGCGGGTAGATGAAGAACCTACCTCACGGACTCGAAGACGGCGGGCGTGCACTACTGAGCCAGTCAGCCTGTGACCACGTCCGGTGTAACCTAGTCGAAACATCAGGCAAATGAAGAGATGTACCTATATATACCATGATCGCGTTGATTCCCGTTAGTGTTATGGCGTACTACAGTTTCAAGGGAGTTAGCCTCTTTTATGATCTTTTCGATCGTAGCCTCATCCATCACCTAACAACAAAATATTTCTTCTCAATTTAGTCGAATTGCATTTTTACGGTTATTTGATTTATACGGTGCTCGTCTTCTTTAAACACTTGCATAGTGAACTTTATCGTCTCAGACGAATCAAGAACTTATGACTTTTTCCCGTCTAGTTCTTGTTTCATTAGACGAAATATGTGCCACTCAAATAAGTAACTTTGATTAGGGGAAAAATACCCCTCAAGGTTTTTAATCGCAGTGTCATATACTTCAGTCTCGTTAGGATTAATTATGTGGGCACCTGGGATTTTAAAGAACAAACATGACTTGTAGTGCTATACCATCAAAATGTAATAATAGTCCCCGTTTGTTTATTTGGCATATCGACTTGGTTGCTACGAAATATATTGGGGCTTGTGGCTGTAGTTGGGACATGTTGGACGATCTAAAATAGCGCCATAGACAAGTTGTTTTGTAACCAAAACAATTTAAGACTACCGCTAATCACGAGATGATATATAAATAATATCATAACAAATCTTCTAATATTGAACCTAACCAGGTAATGTGTTACATTTAAACCCAGTTATTATTTTTATAGGTAAAGACTTTATGCCACATTTAAGGGGAGTTACGTTTGATAAATGTCTGTAAATAACTAGTTTCTATAACAGCATAATAGTTATTTGTTATACAAGAGTGCTAAGTTGCTTTTTAACCGCGTGTTCAATTTTGATGACCGAGCAAGCGAAGGATTCTAAAATTAAAATCACGAACGCAGCGAGTGATTCAAAATTAAAACTCCGCTAGGTGGCGCCCTTAAGTAAACACGGCTTTTGTTACTGCTTCTCGATTATTAGTATTAAATATAGTAAAACCAATCTGTAGGAAGTGTCTGGTGCAAAAAAGTGTAAATGAACTTAAAAATAAACTGTGACAACGTTGGTGGTAGTTTGGATGCACTCAAAACCCAAATACAGTGATATAAAAATTCAGTGAACTTTAATTAATTTGCCATCAAAACTATTGGCCCTGAGTGTTAGGGAATTGGTCTGCATCTCTATATGTGCTACAATATACAACGCAGTGGCATTCTTGAATATTTTAGTGAACTTAAAGTGATTTTCATATTTTTGTACAAAAACAAACTTTTTATTCGAACTTAGGTTCCTACCGATAAAGTGTAAAAACAATCAAACTACCCACTGCCGATAAATTACCAACGACATCTACTTGCTGTTCTTCGTAGCTACTTGTCAAGTTATCAACTACACATAAGATCAACTATTTCATTACACTATCTTAACCATCGGCTGGTCTCGAGGCCCAGTAGGTACCTCGCCTTCCAATCGACGAGGTCGAGGATCGAATCTGACCGGCGCGCCTGATTATTTTTGAAATTGTTAATTTGCTAGTACATTTCAATAATACAAATTGTGTAAAAAATAACGGATTTGTTTAAAAAACTTGCGATAAATTGTACTGCACTATATACGAGTGACGTCACTCCTAGAATCAGCGAAGCGCCTAACCGCCAGCGCACAGCAAGGTCCCTACGAACAACAAGACTCAAGCGCTTTCGATTATACAACAAACGCCACGTAATATTATATAGGCAATGGCGCCTACAGTTAGTATCTGTGCGGGATGTCGTAATCCTTTTACAAAGGAAAGCGAATTCCTGACATGTTCATTGTGCAAATTGAAATATGATCTGGACTGCGCTGGTATAGACTTAGAGAATTTTATGGCAATGGATTCACTACTTAAGAATAAATGGCGGTGCCCGGAGTGTTGTTGTAAGCAACCCAAGTCTGGAAATGCCAACACACCGGTACGTCCCCCAATTACTGGTACAGCTCCGTCAGCAAAACCCCAAAACGCTGTTGGAACAAATGTTACATATAGAAAGAAACAGATGAATAAGTCGCCGACCATGATTGCTTCAGTACAAGACCCTAAAAACACCAAAGAGGGCGTATGGGCATCGGAGGAAAGACTTCGAGATATTATTAAGGAAGAGCTATCTACTGCGCTGACATCAACTATTAATACCCTAGTTACTAATCAGCTAAAAAACATTAGAGATGAAATGACCGCTTTCCGTGAGTCTATGGCTTTTTTCAATGTGCAGTTCGAGTCCATGAAGAAAGCGGTTGATGACAAGAGTACCATTATCACTGAGCTTACCGCCGAAAATCAACAGCTGAAATCTTCAGTCCACGACCTCTCCGCGCGAATTAATATTATCGAATTGCATATCTTAATCTTTGTCACTTTTAATATCAAGCATTGATTCAGCACTACCCCATACTGACGATCTTATACTTGTAGGAGACTTTAACTTACCTTTCTTAAAATGGGATGTCCATGATAATCAAAATTATCTCGTACCATCGAACTACAATAATTCTCTGGGTAATTTGTTGATCGATTTCATGGCCACAAACCAGTTACACCAATTTAACCCAATTTGCAATAGTGACAAACGATATTTAGACCTAATCATAACGAATCTCGAACGTACTGAAGTTGTTAAGGCCCGTGACACACTGAGTAAGTGCTACCCAAATCATCCACCTCTGTTGGTCTCTGTCTCATACCTCGATGTAAAATATTTAAAACCTATAACAAATGTTGCCTATAATTTTTACAAAGCGGAACACACTACCATTATAACTGAACTGAAAAACATTGACTGGCAAAGCGAGCTGTGTGGATTGAAAGATGTGAACGAGATGGTTAGTAAATTTTATGATAAGCTTCATGACCTGATCGGTAAATTCGTGCCAGGGCGTAGGTTGCTCAAGTCTAAATATCCTTCATGGTTCAGCCCAGCTTTAATAAGACTCTTAGCCGAAAAAAATAAAGCTCATAATAGGCTGCGTAAATACCGAAATCCTCGTGATGAAATTGAATTTAAACTTCTCCGTTCTCGATGTCACAAATTATATGATAAATGTTACAGGAATTACAAGCAGACAATGGAGTCTAACATTAAGGTTAATCCGAAGGCATTCTGGAATTTTGTTAGAAATAAAAGGGGTGGTCATCCTGCCATGCCAGCCAAAATGTATCACAATGATTCTATGGCGGAGACTGGGATGGATATTGTTAATTTATTCGCTGCTCACTTCTCATCTGTGTATAACTCTCAGGCGCCACCTCATGGCAGTACTACAGCTAATAATATGGACACGAGTAGCACATTCATTGGAAAAATACAACTCACTGAAAACGAGGTTCTTCGGGCCATCAGGAAACTGCATGGACAGCACTAAGGGAGCAGGTCCGGATGGTATACCACCATTTTTCGTGAAACGATGTGGATTGGCCCTATCCTTGCCTCTTACACTTTTATACAATCGCTCACTTACTGAAGGAAATTTCCCCGAAATCTGGAAAAACACACGTATCCTACCAATCTACAAGAAGGGTAATGAAGCTGAAGTACAGAATTACCGACCAATTTCGATCCTATCGTGTTTTTCGAAACTGTTCGAGGCCCTCATATGCCCTCTATTGTCTAATTTGGCTGAGCCATATCTCTCTGACCATCAGCACGGATTCCGAGTCGGACGATCGGTCGAATCAAACCTTGCTCTTTTTGTCTCGGATCTATGCGAACAGGTGGACAAGGGTCTACAGGTGGATGCTATTTATACCGATTTTAGCAGCGCATTCGACAAAGTCGATCATGACATACTTCTGCGCAAGCTGAATAACTTTGGGGTGGGTGGCAACTTATTAAAGTGGTTCCAATCTTATCTCAGAAACAGACCGCAGGCTGTTGAGGTATGTGGATATGCATCAGATACTTACATGGCTAGATCCGGTGTCCCACAGGGATCTCACCTGGGCCCAATTCTCTTCCTAATATTTGTTAACGATATTACTGGTCACATCAAGCACTCAAAGTACTCTCTATATGCAGATGATTTAAAAATATATAAAACCGTAACTGATGACAGAGATGCCGCTCTACTTCAAAGAGATCTAGATAGCATCATGTCATGGTGTATTGGCAACGGCATGAGTCTTAATGCAAAGAAGTGCTTCTATATAAAATTTTGCAGGAAGAGAAAACCGCTTGTTACTGGCTATGGGATAGACGGCGAACAGTTAACAGAAGTCCATGAAATCCGTGACCTTGGTGTGATGCTCGATGGCCAGCTAAGCTTTCGCTCTCATATCGACGCAATTGTCAAAAAGGCGGCACAGCTGCTCGGGTTCATTAAAAGAAATACTAAGGATTTTACTCAGTACCAAACCAAGGTACTTCTTTACAACGCTCTGGTACGCAGTCGACTCGAGTTTGCCTCGGTAGTGTGGAGCCCTTTATATGATATCCACTCACAACGTATAGAGAGCATTCAAAGGGCGTTCACTCGGCACCTTGCTTTCCGGGTCACGGGTTTCTCGCACAGGAACCCTTACGACCGTCGTCTGACTCGGTTCCGAATGGACAGTTTACAAGACCGGCGACAGATGCTGGATGTCTGCTTTCTGCATGGGGTACTGAATGGTCGGTTCAAATGTCATGAACTGCTCGGCAGGATTGCATTGTCTGTTCCTCATCGCCATCCTAGACAACCTATAGTGAAACTTTTTTACACATCATCTTGTAGGACAAACCTTGGCAAGCAATCGCCTTTGGCTCGAATTTGCTGCAATTGCAATGATGTGGTCCGCGGAAACGTTGATCTCGACATCTTTCACATCCGCTTGGCCGATATGAGGTCTAAGTTACTTCCTAGTTGTGGCACTTGAAATAGCATTATTATTATTTTTTAAATTCTATTCATTTTAATTTAGTTTTGATTTTAACTTTGTTGTGATGTGTTATACAAAGGCATCGTCTGATATATGTTTTTTTGATTGATATATGTTTTTTTGATTAGTCAAGTAAACTTTAATAATTTAATTTAATTTTAATTTTAATTTGCTTGGATTGTTTTTGCTGTTCTTGCTGGTGGTACTATCGCCATTGTGTATTACCTACTTATAAGGCTGTATTTAATGTATGCTATGTACACCGTAATTGTTATATGTATCGGAAACATTGCCTATAACTAAAATTGTATTAATTGTGTCAATACATATAATGTGGTCGTACTTATTCTAAATAAATAAAAATTAGAATCCTGAGCGTTAGCGAGGGAATCAAAAGAGCACGAGGTGAAAAATCTTTGCACTCGAGTGCAACACGTAACTTTTCATTCCACCTCAGCGAGGAAATGAAAAGCTCATTTGCGCATTATTAACAGTTTCAGTCAATTCTGTTGGCGTCAAACAAACTTCCTCGTCGCTAGAATCACTTTTTCTTGTTTTTAATATAAGGTTTAACAATGACGTGAAAAAGAAAAAAGAACCGCGTAAAGAACCGCGTACAAAGCAAATTGAAAACAGAACACCAAGAAGGTTCCGAGTCTGAGTTTTTAACAAATTAAAAAAAAGTTGTATGATATATTCGGCACCATAGAGGTAGCAGTAAATAGGTTTAATGTTTTTTTAAATTCACAAACTTAGTGCACCCCTGACTGTCAAAGTGTCAACTGTCACATATTATTTGTGTACATTTGTATGACATTTGTACTTCACAATTTCACATTTATTTACAAACTTTATTTTTGATAACTTGTAAGTAGGAAGTCTGGAGACTTACTTAATGCGCATTGAGTCAAAATGGAAAGCTCTAGGAATATATGCGCAACATGTTTGAGCAGTGATCGCCATCTCGTTCCCTTACATGAATTAAGAAATATGATACAATATATTCGCTTCACAGAGGTATTTATATTTCTAATAAATGTATGTACATGTTGTTAAAAGATTTGTATTAACACAAGTATCGTGTATTTTTAGCTAAATGTAACATCTGATGGTGGGGTTTGTTGGGAGTGCAAAAGTAATATAACAAAGTTTCATAAGTTTAAATTAAAAGCATTGCGGGCTCAGTCAGCGTTCTCTAACAATATGAAGGTATGTATTGACTCCCCATAGTGCTGTATACTGAATGTGGTGTACAAAGTATTACCCTCGCTTTCGCGGTGGTAAATATAGCTACCAATGGTACAAGAACAAGTTTGACATACTATAATATCCCATTACAATATATAAATAAAGTATTCTACCATTTCTACTATCGTGAATGTTCTTACGAGCTCTTCCAATTAGTCCCACCCTCTCCTTTCCTTCACAGGACGACACGTGCAGGGCTAAGGTGCCATCCATATACAGTGCAGAGTATACCTGCTAGAACCAAGCGTTTCAGTGACTCATTCCTATACCGCACCACTAAGACCTGGAACCCACTGCCAGCCAGCTCACGTGTTTCATTCTTCCTACAGTCCTAGGTCCTTTAAGCGGGGCGTGAAAAGGCATCTAATGAGGCCGTCAAGCTGAGTGCCACCACTGTTAACATGGTACAGTAAGCTTCAGAGAAAAGGAACCCCCCTTGAGGATAAAACTATTATCAAGGGGGGTTCCTTTTCTCTGAACATGTATTTGTATTACTGTACATGTTTAAGATGTTGACCCTCTTTCTGAGACTTTACCTTTGGCTTAACATCCGGCAAGGTGAAGTCAAATTGACTGGTCCTGTATAACAAAAAAAAGTTCTACACTTTCCTATTCGATATAGACCATAAACAATTAAATCTTTCTACTTTTACAATCATTATTTTGCTAATTTTACAGAATGAACACTTGAAATCACTAAGCAGTTTGGTGTTAAATGTGAACCTCTTGTACACCTACCAGTATTGTTATAACTCGGACCCATTGATCAACTGTGATACGGCACCAAAGTTGGAGATGCATATTGCTAAGGAGGAATCCGAAGATAGCACAAGTAACGAACTTGACCACGCTCCGGAAACTGACAACAACGCTACGGAAACAACAGATAAAATTGAAAATGTCTACGTTGACACCATTAGTGGGTTGAAAAAAAAGAAAATTGTCAAAGAATCTAAGATTGCCGAAGAAGATCTAGAGGATAAGTTTACTAAAGTAGTGTTCACTGAAGGTGAAATGCTTCAAAATAGAGAAGATAAGAGAAATCATTATAATTTTAAGAAGATACCGTTTAAGTGTGATTCGTGTGTGCTTGGCTTTACACGGAAGGAGACATACAATAAACATATGAAGAAGAAGCATGACAAGGTATGTAGTTGTGACAGATAAGCTCAATGAGTTTATGTAGACATGTCTACAGTGCATGATATAAATTATTCTTGATTAATTTAAGATGGCTGCGAGAGCCAATCTAGGTCAAGGATAGCCATAGTTGGATGCTATTATTTCTATTATCATTTTGTTAGACTTTTAGACTATGACGAATCTATAAGGGTTCTGTTTGTTGCCATTTGGCTACGGAACCCTAAAAAACATTTAATGAGCTACTATGAACCCTTCTAACTCCTACTCGCACTTGTCCGATTTTTTTTAGTAGTCGGATTTTAGTTTTAATTTTGTACAGAAACCCACGTGTGCAAGCCCGACTTGCACTTGACCTTATTTTATTTTACTTTCAGAGCATAGGCCCACACACATGTGACATTTGTGAGGTCCGCTTCGCGACCACGCCAGCGGTGGCCAGTCACCGGTGGAAGCACTACTCGTGCTACCGGTGTAGGCTGTGCAAGTTCACCACCACAGAGTTGTGGTCAGCGCTCAACCACTGCAGAGTGAAGCACGAGAGGGATCGCCTGGACCGCATACACTGTGCACAGTGTGACTCAGTGGCCAAGTGAGTACTTTTATCATCATCAACAAGCGGCCTCTGTGGTGTGGCGGTAGTGCACTGGACTGCTACGTAGAGAACCTGGGTTTGATACCTGATCAGTTGAAATATTTTTATGCAATATTACTAGCTAACCCATCCTGTTGGCAAAATTTCGTATTTGATAGTGACCTAAATAACGTGACCTTAAACTTTCCATACAAACGTTTATCACCTATTATACCCCTTTAGTAGTTAAATTTTGAAAAACGCTGATACACATGTTCATTTTTTTTTTTTAAGTAAGTAAGTAATATTTATTGTTCAAAAACAGTTTTACATTTCATTAGACTTAGTATTACATTTTAAGGCTTATTCAAGAGAGTAAAACATAAGTTGGGTGAGATAGTGTTCTCCTAGCTAGGTTGCAGAGCAACCTGTGATAATTAAAAAAAAAATAAAAAAATTTACCCGACTACGGCGAAGCCAGAAGGAGGGTTATGATTTTGACAGGCTATGTATGTATGTATGTGTTCCCTCATAGGTCCACAAATACTAATTAGAACTTGACAAATGAGGTATCGTTACAAGCGGCTTGATCGTCCGATGGTTATAGGCTATATGACGTGTCACCCAATCTTGTGTGGCGCCCTCTAGCGCTCATAAGGTACTGTATTAAAAAATAAATTTGAGATAAATATGCCGTGTTTGGTATCAAATGAAAGTGCTTAATGAGCACATTTCAAATATGTATAAATTATTAGCTTTGCCTTGCCTCAAATAATTTAAATAGAAAATAAAGTTTAAACTAAAACCCGACGACCCAAAAATCACGCTTTAAAAAGTGACAAACAAGAAAATATCAAGGATAGCCATGGTCTTATGTTCTTTGATTAGTTGGTTATTCTAACCAACTAATCAAACAACACTGATATACCCACATTTTCCCCCCTGGGGTAGGTAGAAACAATAGTCTCCGTCTTGACGCACCTGTAACTTTTACACCCTCCATGTTCGCAGAACTGCCCAGGAGTTAGAGGCGCACGTACAGACGGAGCACACCCTGTATTGTAACGAGTGTGGCGTCAGATTCAAAGGGACTCACACGTTGAGGAGACACAAGGCGTAAGTAGAATAGCGTAATGTGCCTTCTGATGCCCATTCTTCAAGAAGATTCTCATATTCTAGTCATCTAGTGTGATGGAAACACTACAGCTGCAGGGTGATCGGCGCGAGGCTGATTAATTTGCACTGAAACCGACTAAAACCGTAAGTCGTATGCCAAGGCCTCCCACTAAATCTACGGCTTTGAGATGTGCGAACAGTGTTACCATTCCGGCCGGAAAGGGCTTCATACACTTGCTTGCGAGACTGGGGGGGTTTCTCCATTACTCGGTATTTATGGCCGTCTCCGTTTCGACAAGGTGAAACAAACAAACAAAACAAATCCAAATATTTTATCGAATTTATTGACATTTATGAGTAGTGCTCCTATCCCTTGGATAGTAGCGTGATGATATGCCTGTTACTCATAAATAATGAGGGTTCTAGCACTGATGGAGTCCAGAAACCACCAACCAAATCGATCTAGTAATTTCAGAGCCTGTTTGACACAATTAAATCTATAAGTATATATAATAAATCTGTAAACGATCGATGTCTGTACATGGAAAGGAAATGAGAAAAACTGTTATGGGGGACTTTATAAACGTAATAGAAGCCAAAACTACGTTTTTTGGAATTTTTGTCTGTTTGTGTGTTTATCTGTTTCTCTGTTTGTCTGTGAGTTTGTGCACGCTAATCTCAGAATCGGCTAAACGGATTTGGTTGCGGTTTTCACTAATATATTGTGGTAGGCTTCACTTAACATTTAGTGTTTTTTTTATTGAAATCGGTTCATAAATAAAAAGTTATGTCAATAATAGCAAATCACGGCTAACAATTTGTGAATAGGTCGAACCAATAAAGAAGCAACAATGCCACTAAGAAGATATTATTTCGGTCATAGGAATCTGAAGAACTTGGAGAGGCAAAAGTTACTACATCTCAGCCAAGTCAGGTCAGGTTACTGCAAAATCTTCGGTACAGCAAGTGTCTCAACATAATTCACATTGTTCTCGAAAGATGTTCTCTCGAATCCGACAGATTAGTGAGCAGCTGGTTCGGTAAAAAGACTCCTGCCTTCTATAATTAATATCATCACGCTATTTTAATAAGGAATGGGGCAGAATGTTTTTATCACATAATTATGTAAACGTCTATTTCAAACTATGATTCCATGGTAACTGTGGCTCAATGTGTCTGCGGTGGACTTGCAACTTAGCTGAGTCGCGTTCGAATCAATCTGAAATGCAATATTATTTTTTTATGGTTTTTTTATTTACTTTTGTTTAACTTTTTTATTTTATAGTGTATTTGTTGTATTTTATTGTATTTACGGCTTTATTTAAAGTAAAATATAGATTCTATGCTTATTATTCTATAGGTAGTACATAAAACTAAGCTGTGTGACATTTATATATAACTTATATATAACTTATTATATAATATTCATAGATATTTACAAAATTCTTCATTTCGGAGAATGAAAAGGTAGTCTCACCAGCCTGAGAAGTCTAAAAACTGAAACTGGTTTCCCCATTGATACCGATTCCACCACATCGGGGCAAGCGCAATATTGGAATCAAAGCGATTAAAATTTAACAGAGGAGATGGGGCATTGGGGGTATTCTGTGGTAAATAGGCGGTCTCAACGTGAAGAACAGGGACTGCTTCGGCAGGGGTGATGGGTAGCCCAAGCCATCACCATCAAAGCCACGCTCGTGGAGGAAGTAAATCGTTGCACCTTCTTTGAAACACATTACGTATTCTGGGAGTTAGTTATCCCTAACGTATTACCGTCTCTACCATGGAGAATGTTCTGATGAGGTCTTCCAATTAGTTGCGTGCCGAGCTCAGATGTCACCCGCATACGGATCAGAATATTCCATCAAGAACTAAGCGGTTGGTTACCCATTCCTATGCCCTACCATTAAGACCTGAAAATCCTTGCCAGCTCACGTGTTTACTTCTTCCTACAGTCGCGGGTCCTTTAAGCGGGGCGTGAAAAGGCTTCTGATGATGCCATCAACCGGAGTGCCAACACTGCCACCATTGTAAGGATGGTACATGTTTATAATGGTGACCCTATTTCCGAGTCTTTGCCTTTAGCTTAACATCAGGTGAGGAGGTGAAGTTAAATTGACGTGTCCTATATAAAAAAACTCCGGATCTTAAAAAGAAGAAAACACATGTGTGCCTAGAGCAATTCAGTTCTTAACCGCCTGATAAACCGTTGGAGGTGGCATTATTTCTACCGTATATGAGAGCCGGAAGGAAGGAGAGATTAGTTGAAAGACTCCTAATAGGCTTCTTCACTAGCCGTGGTGCGGGAGAAATGGTAAAATACAGCCTGTCTGGCTGTATTGACAACGTCTCTATGCAATGGCAGAAATTATACAATGTTAGTTGCCTGATGACTACCAACGCACGCCGCTGCGATCTTATCGATTCCGTCTAATAAGTATCTAATAGTAATACGTAAATCTATCCCAGAAATGATAACAGTATGCCAGGAGAAGCCAATCTAGGTATTAGGTATATAAAAGATACCACTGCTCCTATTATATAAAGAGACTAAATGTGGGCAGAGAAACACTCAGAACAGGTAAATTTCATCAGACCAAAAAATTCCGCCGCGTGGATATCAATTTCAGTGTCAATTTCGAAGTATCTACATCATCTGCTGGACACAAGCTTACCAATACAAGCTATATATAGCAAAATGAGGCTATATGACCCCATCCCAGTCAATGCTGTATTTGCTCTCTTGCCCACTGCGACCCTCTTCTCTGTGTGTAAGGCAACGAACAACGATGTGACTGTAGTCGATGGAATCTATATATTAATACGTGAAGGAAAATTTTTGGATCCCTTTTTACGAAAATTGCGCGTACGTAGGAGGGTGAAATTTGGCATATTGATAGTTTATACCGAAGAGAAGTGCATAAGCCTAATATTTTTTTATAATAATGCATTAAAATACCTTATTTTTATCAAAATAAACGTTACGCACACTATAGCCAATTCTCACACACACATACGCATGTCACTTACGTGTATATACAGTTTTTTTTTTTTAGGCTTAGGTAATCATCACAAAGTTCCTTAACTATTTGATTTATTTGTTTCTTTAGTTCCTCTCGGAACAGGCTAAGGTACGATGAACACGCTGCCTTATCATCAGTTATAATTATTTTCTTCATTGAAATGATTGTGGATGATATTAATGATGATGAGTTGGTGATGTTGATGATGATGGTGATGATGATGATAATGGTGAATGATAAATACCTCTTTTTACGAAAATTGAGCGAACGGAGGAGTATGCAAATTCCCAAAACTTTAATTTTTGTTAGTCTGTGGTCAACTTTTACTCAAGTGTTCATACTTTTTTTAAAGCTTTGGTAATCACGCACAGTCCTGATACCTATTTGAAATATTCACAGCCGACGAATAAAATAGAGATACAAAAAAAATTAGGGAGTTTGTAAATTAATATCATTATTGATTGATTAATAGGCGAAGCAGAGTGAAGTTAAAACTTTGTACCTGTTTTTACGAAAATTGCGTGGACGGAGAATACGAAATTTCCTACACCTTTAATAGTGTGTGGTCAATTTCAGACATAATATAGTTATTATTTGTCTTTAGTCTTATATACTAAAATATCCCTCTTTTTGAAAGAAAATCTCAATATATAAAAACGTTAATGATGTTAAAACTTTTAATTTTTATTTAATTATGGTCGAATTTCGACCACCGGGCGACCACTAGTTTATCATAAAACTGGAACTACCCACCATTGGCTCTGCAAAGAAGAGGACCACTGCTCACTGCTCAGGGCGTGCAAGGTTCCGGGTTTTCTTGAAAATATTTTGTGTATTTGATGTATTTTAATTTATTCAGTTCGTAAGTGCTTGCCAGCACTTATTTAAGACAGCATTTTTTAAGAATTTGGGAGGAAGGAAGAATATTTAAACCATTAAAACTGATGAACATTGCTAAGTCCACATTTAGCAATGTTCATCCAAATATTTGATTTCGTCAGCAAAATGTTGGATTTTTCAAAATCCTTCAGCAGTATTTGCTAAGCCCATAGAAGTCTGTCAATTTTCGTAGTTTTCAGTAGTTTCGCCCTGTATTTATAAGTGAGTCTTTAATAAAAAATACAAGGTGGAAGATGTCAAGCGAGTTTTCGAAATGATTTGAATACAGTTTTGTTTCTTTTTTAAAATGAAGGACTGTTTCCTTTGTGTAAAATTCACTATTTGCAGTATTTCGAGTAAGTACTTGCTTTCCAGTTGAGATGAAAATCTTCCACCATGTATGAGTTTGAGCTATTCCGAACTTAACGCGGACGAAGTCGCGGGTAACAGCTAGTAAACAATATATTTTTTGTTATAAGTTCGACGTGTCTGTCTGTCTGTAGCGTCATAGCTCCCGAACAGATAAAGCGATTTCAATTTAGTTTTATTTTTTTGTTATGGGTGACTTATGTGCGAGCTTTCTTAGACATGTTTGATGAAAATCGGGTGAGCCGTTTAAAAGTTCTGGGGGTTGAAGTGAGGATGGGGAGTGTCGGATGTTTTTCACATTTTAATGTATAT
Organism: Eilema sororculum; assembly: GCA_914829495.1. Lineage (NCBI taxonomy): Eukaryota > Metazoa > Arthropoda > Insecta > Lepidoptera > Erebidae > Eilema > Eilema sororculum. The sequence goes on from OU618559.1 coordinate 8,137,667, forward strand.
CCATAATTAACCCCCGACGCAAAAACGACGGGTCTTATAAGTTTGACGTGTCTGTGTGTGTGTGTGTGTGTGTATGTGTGTCTGTCTGTGGCATCGTAGCACCCAAACGGATGAACCGATTTGGATTTAGTTTTTTTTTGTTTGAAAGGTATATTAGTCGGGAGTGTTCTTAGCTATGTTTGAAAAAAATCTGTCCAAGATGGCCACCGCCACAACATGTTGGAATACATATTTCTTTATAATTCCCTCAATATGGGTATCAAATGAAAGAGCTTAACCAGTAGATCAATTTAAAAAGCATAAAATAAAAATAAATTAAAAATTTAAAAAACCCCCGTCACAAAAAAAAACACAAAAAAGTTGAAAATAAATGAATAAATTTTAATTCAACGGTTGCCATGTCGGGGGACCTTACGATATAAAGGAGTACTTAACCAGTTACGGTCCCCCGACATGGCAACCGTTGAATTAAAATTTATTCATTTATTTTCAACTTTTTGGGGTTTTTTGTGACGGGGGTTTTTTAATTTTTTTATGATATTAGTATAGCTTACCAAGTAAACCATGCTATAACGTCCCCTCCAGACGAATCCACTCGACCGCGCGGCAGTACATCTGCGACGTCTGCTCCAAGACGTTTTCGTCGAAGACCCGCCTGGAGTCGCACATGGCGAGCCACAACGCATCCCTCGCGAAGAAGCTGTCCTTCTGTCCGGTGTGCAACGTGCAGTACAAGAACATATACGTGTACAGGAACCATTTGAAGAATAGCGCCAACCACTCGGAGAGAGCGTATGTATACTTTACTAGCTTTGCCCTTGCCCAGGGTGTGCTTTTTTTTTATCGTGCGATAAATCCCCACGGAGCCGGTGGAGGTGGTTATGTCGGACTCGAACCGACTAAAACGCACGCCGTCTTGGGTCCTTGGTTGCCGGAGGTGAGATTGCCAAAAGCATATCTCTCGCACCCCGGCAGACCCAGGACCATCTCTTTCGAGATGGCCCCCTTCGGGTTGTGGGGACCACAGGGTCCCCATCTAGCCCTGGTTATGGGGAGGCGCACTTTGCGCCGCCGCCGCGGCCTGCTTCTGCTAGGGTGACAGGCGGCTCCACCGGTCACCCCCAGGCCAGCGCTCATGGAGGACGGAGGTCATTCTGCGACCTCCGACGTCCGGTTCGCCATCGCTCTGCGCGGGCTTCCCGGGCCCGGAGTCTAGTCCGGACCCGACCGGCCGCCTCCTTCTCGAGCATTACTTGCTCGCAGAAGGAGGCGGCCGCACCCCAAGCGTTCGCGCATCGTACCATCGCTGTGAGCAACGTGGCGAGTGTGAGGACTCCCACCCCCAGAGCCGCCACTAGGACCCGCCTCGGTGTGTCCCATGCCCAGGGTGTGTGGAGAGGCTTTAGACTCTAATCAGAGTGGAAATTATCATGCCTCCTGGACGGGAAGTACTCGAAATACTGGAGATAGAGAATTACACTCAAAGGAAACATTCCTTTATTTTTAAAAAGTAAAAAAATTGCATTCAAAGATTTTCGAAAACGTGCTTGACAGGTTTATTCCCAATTGCCACCCCTAGGCTAAGGGGGCGGATGAAACTAGTTATGTGCCATTGACCACCGGGGTGGTAAACGACACCTAATTAGTGCCAAACACCACCCCGGTGGCAAGTCTAGGGAGATGGGAGATGGGAATCAACCGCTTGACGGTTTGACACACCCGGTAATCGAACCGACGAAAACCCCATAAAATTACATCCTGTATTTGTATGACTTCAATCGATAGTGGCAATCATAAGGATCAAATCTCTCCAGCAAACATAGTAAATTAAAAAAACACGCTTTTAGCACGCACTTTAAATTATAGCCTGTCCACCATCTTGGACGTCCGCCATAGTGGATTTAAGTCACGTGACTATCTTTTTCGTATTCCTGACAGTCAACCCTTTCATTTGATACCCATATCATGGGGGTGGATTTCAAACAGCCAGTCCGCCATCTTGGGGAGGCTGCCATATTGGATTTGTAATGACGTTTCTTAGCTAGTCATGTATTGTCATCAGAACTCAGAGCATGTGCTAAATTTAATTCTAATCGAAGACCGGGAAGTGGGTCAAATTAAGATTCCAAGATTTTCCTACATACATAGTTACAGGTGAAGCTAATAAAAGCGTGTTAATAAACCACTTTAATTCAACGGTCCATCTGATATCGTATTAACAATAACATTCCATATACAGTGTTTCGATTACCTCCCCTCCAGGGGCGATGAAAATCTTCCACCTTGTATATTGCTCGAGGCGTATATCTTGGACCTATACGCGCAGAACAAGTTTCTTGGCTGTATTTGGAGGATAGCACAGGCTGCTACTGCAGTGAACAAATGCGGTGGTAGTAAAAGCCGTTGGTGGTTGTGTTCCAGCTTCTCGTGTCCAGAGTGCAACAAGAAATTCGCCTCGAAGGTGTACTGGACGAAACATTACAACTTCTATCATCTGCAGAAGTCACAATACAACTGCGAGATTTGTAAGAAGGTCAGTACCTAGTATTAAACGAGTAGGCACATTTTTTACCCACGACGGAACGGAGACGGTATATGCGTTGGGGGTGAGAGGTTGTTTGTGTGTTTGTGCAAATCCATGTTGCCATTTTCTCCGAAACTACCAATCGAATTTTGATTCAGTTTTCAGTTATGGGTTCAGCTTTAATTGGAGCATGTTCTTAGGTAGGTGTTACAATGACAACTCAACAGGGGCGCTACAGCAAGCATTTTTAATGCAAATCAATGTTGCCAATTTTCTCCAAAAATACTGGTCCGATTTTGATGCAGTTTTCAATTATTGGTTTGGGTTTGATTTGTGCATGTTCTTAGATAGGTATTACGGTGACAATCCACTAGGGGCCGCTGCAGTAAACATTTTTTAAATTATTTTTTATTGGTCGTGGGTGTTTTCAAACTTTTTAATTTTGGGGACATCTATTGCAGTTATCGAAGTTTAGCGTATCACACTTGACTAGAAAGCCAACCCAGTTGGGGTTGGGAGTTAGGAAAACTTAAAGAAGATGCTGATGATGAAATAATTGAATTTCTTTTCTGTGTCCAGCTGTTCATATCGGAATGGCGCCTTAAGAACCATCGCCAGAAGCACCACGGACTGTCCCGGCCCCGGGACCACCCGTGCGACATCTGCGGGAAGAAGTTCTTTGTGAGTTATCTTTTTTTTTGTTTTTCGACGGGGTGTTATAAGTTTGACGTGTCTGTTTGACGTGTCTGTGTGTCTGTCTGTGGCATCGTAGCGCCCAAACTTTGTTTCCCCAAACGGATGAACCAACGACATGGCAACCGTTGAATCAAAATTTATTCATTTATTTTCAACTTTTTGGAGGTGTTTTTTGTTAGCTTATTTGTGCGTACCCCTCAGTTGTTGGTCCCTGTGTCGCAGACGGTGTCCATCCTCCGCAACCACTTGCTGACGCACTCGGCGCAGCGGCGCTACATGTGCGAGGACTGCGGCGACACCTTCAAGCAGCGCCCCGCGCTCTATACGCACGCCAAGCTCCTACACGCCGGGGGGCGGGGAACTAGTCGCGCCACTGTTGCGCAACTGTGCGGACTACACCAACATGTTTAGGAAGACTTCCGCGCTACACACACGGGACGGGGCTGCTGGGACTGCGGTACAGTCGCGCCACGGTAACAAGGTGGAAAGCAATGACATGTTCAAACAGCGCTGGCCTGGGGGTGACCGGTGGAGCCGCCTGTCACCCTAGCAGAAGCAGGCCACGGCGGCGGCGCAAAATGCGCCTCCCCGTAACCGGGGCTAGATGGGGACACTGCGGTCCCCACAACCCAAAGGGGGCCATCTCGAAAGAGATGGTCCTGGGTCTGCCGGGGTGCGAGAGATATGCTTTTGGCAGCAATCTCGCCTCCGGCAACCAAGGACCCAAGACGGCGTGCGTTTTAGTCGGTTCGAGTCCGACATAACCACCTCCACCGGCTCCGTGGGGGTGGTATCCGTGGGGATTTATCGTATGATAAAAAAAACCCCTACGGGACGGGGCGATAGATGTGAAGTCACTGTCGTTGCGGAGGACTGCGGTACAGTCGCGCCCCTATGGGACAACAAGGTGGAAGGCAATGACATGTTCAAACAGCGGATTGCATTCTTCACGCATGGTGGTGGAAGTAGTCACGACATTGTTGCCTAACTGTGGGGCAACGGTGGAGGACTGCGGTTGTAACTTATTCAAGAAGCGCCCTATATGCACGGGGGTAATGGCGCCACCGTCGCTCAACTGTGGGATAACTGTTTATTACAATGTACACGCGAAACTTATACAAGACATTCTAACATGGAGGCGTTCCTGAGGTGTGAGGGTGCCCAAACTTCTTCTTCCTCGTCTTTCCAGGCAATCCAGGCTCAAGTTAACCTGCTGTATAACTCCGAACTCTTGGGGTTCAGGCAGACATTAGTTTCCATAGTAGGTTTCAGGTTACTTTCTCTTAACTTTGTTTCCACTGAGACGAGTTTTTAAATGAAAAGATTTATTTGCACAGACTATGTACAGTAAGCTTCAGAGAAAAGGAACCCCCCTTGAGAATAAAACCATTATCAAGGAGGGTTCCTTTTCTCTGAAGCTTAGGCGATTGGCACACTGCAACGCTCGACGCGGCGTCGTTCGTCGACGCGCGTCGACGCGAGAGAGCTAGTATAGTCCGAGAGATATTAGAATTTTTTTGGTTGGTAGGTGTGTGAAGTAATCTAAAATTTGAGAAAAGTAAAGTAAAGCCATCCGACTATTAGCTCGACAGCCCAGACTATATTAAGAACGCTAGAGATGAAAAGAAAATGATTAGAAGTGCAAGCTATTTTCGACTTATTGACATGACATAGTAACTAATTTTTTTTCTTGTATTCGTGATCAGCGTCATCTATTAACGCGAAAAGAGACGTAACTAAGAAAATGCCATTTAGGTTGAAAGTCGCTTGCAGTCTCTGCGTGTTCCGATAACGAGCCAAAACAGTGGTGTCGGCTCCAATACCCGATATTGGGCATCGATATTTGACTTCCTCCGATCTAGGATATCGGATATTGGATATCGGACGTCAGTTGATGTGAAAACGCTCTAAATTTGCCGTTAAATAGTCATGTTGCATTGCAATAATATTAATTTAAAATTCGTCTCAATTACCTACACAGAAATTTCTAACAGCTCTCGGACTAAATATCCCTCGAAAAACACGCGCGTGAATGCAGATTTCAGTGTGCCATACCTCGCGTTTTCTGCTTGTACGCGCGTATTCTGCGGCAACGCGCGTGATTGCGTTGTCAGTGTGTGCGACCCCGCGTTGTTCTACACAAAATGAGCTCCGTAGAGGCGACGAGCGCGACGCCGCGTCGACGCAACAACGCTCGACGCCGCGTCGCGCGTCGCAGTGTGCCAATCGCCTTAGGCGATTGGCACACTGCAACGCTCGACGCGGCGTCGTTCGTCGACGCGCGTCGACGCGGGGAGCTAGTATAGTCCGAGAGATATTAGAATTTTTTTGGTAGGTAGGTGTGTGAAATAATCTAAAATTTTGAGAAAAGTAAAGTAAAGCCATCCGACCATTAGCTCGATAGCCCAGACTATATTAGGAACGCTAGAGATGAAGCGAAAATGATTGAATGAGTGCAAGCTATTTTCGACTTATTGACATGACATAGTAACTAATTTTTTTTCTTATATTCGTGATCAGCGTCATCTTTTAACGCGAAAAGAGACGTAACTAAGAAAATGCCATTTAGGTTGAAAGTCGCTTGCAGTCTCTGCGTGTTCCGATAACGAGCCAAAACAGTGGTGTCGGCTCCAATAGCCGATATTGGGCATCGATATTTGACTTCCTACGATCTCGGATGTCGGATATTGGATATCGGACGTCAGTTGATGTGAAAGTGCTCTAAATTTGACGTATATAGTCATGTTGCATTGCAAAAATATTAATTTCAATTCGTCTCAAATACCTACACAGAAATTTCTAACAGCTCTCGGACTAAAACTCCCTCGAAAATCACGCGCGTGATTGCAGATTTCAGTGTGCCATACCTCGCGTTTTCTGCTTGTACGCGCGTATTCTGCAGCAACGCGCGTGATTGCGTTGTCAGTGTGTGGGACCCCGCGTTTTTCTATACAAAATGAGCTCCGTAGAGGCGACGAGCGCGACGCCGCGTCGACGCAACAACGCTCGACGCCGCGTCGCGCGTCGCAGTGTGCCAATCGCCTAACTGTACAAGAAAAAGTTCAATAAACTATAACCAGTTTTAAAATTATTGCAATAAGTTGCATATTTCCACCGATAGATGACACTAGTAGTATTTAAAAACGTTTGAAATATAATAAATGATGGACTATCATGTGTGTACATATAAAAGTTTTTTATTTACCTCCATTCTCCCACCACACAAAGCAAAATATTGTATAGAGGTCAAGATGAACCAGTTACAGAAAGAGTAAAAGAGTACCTAAGCTATGCCCGGACTTCGACTACTTCGAGGTGAAAGACTGCAATGAATGCAACCAGGAATCTTGTTGAGTTATTGATAAGTATGATGTTATAACAATTTTATTAATGCATGAAGTTATCTATGGAGCACCACGAAGACCCAGCAGGTTTTCATTTCGAAATGGGTCCTCCCTAACCTCTACCCCGAAAGGGAACCCTGCCCGAAAATCGCTTCCGTCACAAGTAATAAAATTAAAAATTTAGAAATAACCCATGACGTATAAAAAGTAATTCAAAAACTGTTTACTGCAGCGCCCCCTAGTGAGTTGTCACCGTAACACCAATCAAACCAAAACCAATAATTGAGAAACTGCATCAAAATCGGACTAGTATATTGGCAATATTGATTTGCATTAAAAAAGCTTGCTGTATAGCGCCCCCTGTTGAGTTGTCATTGTAACACCTATCTAAGAACATGCTCCAACTTAAAGCCGAACCCAAAACTGAAAACTGCAACAAAATTGGATTGGTAGTTTCGGGAGAAAATGGCAACTTGGATTTGCACGAACAAACTTTCCGAGACTTTGCCTTTGCTTAACATCATGCGAGGTGAAATCAATTTAACGCGTCATATATAAAAAAAAGAAATTACTCCAATTTTATTATTTTTCTTTCATTCAATGGCCGCTTATATGCTCATTGACTTTTACCTTTACTTGGATTACGGTAAATCAAAATTTCCTGTGGTTCGATTGAACGAACCACTGCCAAAAAAAATTGCCCTTGGTTCGATCAGTAGGACTCCGTAATCGGACCACGGGCAACAAAGGGACTTTTATATTATCGGCGTCATATCGTACGACTTTGTCGTGGATACCTAGTATAAAAGCGCCCCGATTTAAAACGTATTCATTTGTGTTAATAGCAACAATACTTGGATAATAATAATAATATTATCAATACAGTTATAGAGATAACATAATCTATGTAAAACCCGACCAATAAAATAAAAAACTTGTACCGGGGGCGCTATAAACGTCTATGATTATGACAACACAGTGTGTATCATGTGAAATGGCTAGTGTACAAATATTTTAGTTTATGAAACTGTTGCAGACATAAAGGACAGAAGCATAGCATTTATATAATACTAGCTGTTGCGCGCGGCTCCGCCCGCGTGGATGTCAATTATCGATAAAAATAACGTACTTCCATACAAACTGTCATCCCCATTTCTCTCCCTTTAACGCCCTTTTTCGCGATAAAAGGTACCGCCTATTTCCGTTCCCAAACTCCCAAAATCTGTATATTAAATTTCATCAAGATCGGTTCAGTGGTTTAGGCGTGAAAGCTTAACATACAGACAGATGAGAGTTACTTTCGCATTTATAATATAAGTATGGATATACCGGGTGTAAGGGGAACGCTCCCGAAGCCGAAAACCCCTAGTAGTACTACAGGTACATAGCACATTGGCATAAAAATAAAATCGATTCGTATAAAAAAAAAATTCAATTTTTTTTTTCATTTTTTTTTTTTTGCAATATTTACACTTCATCGTGTTAGTAAAACTATACTCTATTTGTTTAGGTACTTAAAAAAAGGTAAACAAGAAAAATGGTGGATTTCAGAGATAGTCAACCGTCAATGACAATAGTATTTTGGTGCATGATTATGGGCAACATAAAGACTACATTTACCTTACTAAATAATTTTAAAATTTATAATATTAAACTCACACGTTCAACACATTCACAAAATTATAATCACAATTAAAGTGATTTCAAATTCAATCACTAAATAAAATTTTAGTCTGAGTCCGAAGAACTATCACCAACACTAATTACAAAGCGATTATAGGTTTCGTCTATTATCTTATCTAGGGATGACATCTTCTCCTCTTCTTTGCCAGCTCTTTATGGTACCGAATAATAACAATAAATACAAACTACAAACTGCGAATTGACTTTGACAGTCACGCACGTATGGCGCGATCTGGAAAAAACTGTTTTGAATATCTGTCTTTTTAGTTTCTTTATGGTAGGCACGGTGCAATAGTTTTTGAAATCATTCTAAATAATATAGTTATTATAGTTTTTCAGCTTAGGAAATAATAAATGCAACTTAATATTAAACAAAGTAGTTAAATATAGAAAAATATACGATAGAAATGGATTTTAAGTTCTAAAATGATTTTATTTTGGTTTCTTTTTATTTCGGAACGAAAAATGCCCCTATAGAAGAACCCTTTTTACGATTTGTTTACCTTTTTTTAAGTACCTAAACAAATGGAGTATAAATGAAACGGTAATTTAATAAAAATCACCATTACAAAAAAGCACGCGCTTGGCGCTATTTGTATTTTTTGTAGTGATGTTTTTTTTATGAAATTACCGTTTCATTTAGCTTTACTAACGCGATGGAGACGAACATGAACACGCCAGTGTGCTGTATAGCTTAGATATCACTACTGTACGAATGCTCCCGTTGTACGAATGCACCCCACCCTCCCCTACCTACTATTTGAAAAAAAAAATTGAATTATTTTAGTTATTTGAGAGAAAGAATCTGTTAATCCATAAGTACTAATCCATACGAATCGGATAAATGCGAAAGTAACTCTGTCTGTATGTTACGCTTTCACGCCTAAACCACTGAACCGATTTTGATGAAATTTGGTATAGGGGTAGATTAGACCATGAGAAAGGACATAGGCTATATTTGGTCGCGATAACCGACATCCACGCGGGCGGAGTCTCGGGCAAAAGTTAATTAAAAATAAACGTGTAATACCTATTCACATAAACTGCCGTCCATATCGTACCTACCCTCATTATTATTGTTGCATTGCGTTATCTAGTTAGTAAGAAGGTACTTTTCGTTTGATATGTACACTTGCCGCCATATATTTTGGACCATATGCTATAATATGCGTAGTATAACTCGGGGCACATAATCTTGGACCTAAGTCGCGATAAACGAGGCCCTGACGCACGACGATTGTTTTGTATTAATCTATGCTTGGTTAATTTGAACTCATTCACCGCCGTAGCACCCCCTGTTATCCTTAAAAGACACCCAAGTAATGTGTACTACGCGAATATGTATAAAGCACATTTTAGGTCCAAGATATATGTCCCGAGGCATACGCGTTCCGTTAGTGTATTTGAGCATAGCACGGTGTATATGGCGGCCGAGGAGCTCAAATTTACTAAGAGCAGTCCCCCTTTAAGGGAAAGGTCGTGAGTTCGAGTCTCACTTGAGCATTTCATTTTTTCCAATGTTTATCGAACTTAAAAGTTAGCATAATAAATGCTATAAAAAAATCATTCAAATATTTGGGCGCAGTCATCAAAATTCAATGTTTAAAAATGGTTGAAAGATCATTCATTGTTTCCAACAGTTCGTAAGTTCGTAACAAATCGTAACTAGATGGCTGCACCGTCACCCTTATATACGGATATAAGGAGAAGGAAAAATTTGGAATGATTCAAGTGTGGCTCAATAGCTCAGTTGGAAGAGCAGTCCCCCTGTAAGGGAAAAAGGTCGTGAGTTCGAGTCTCACTTTAGCATTTCATTTTTTCCAATGTTTTTCGAAGCATAGATAATTTATTACAAAACAATTCGCGAGGACCAAGGCGTTGTTTGCCTCGCGATTAAGGTCCAAGATGATAATAAGTGTGTATTTCGGTACCTATTTTTACCCACGACGGAACGGAGACGGTATATGCGTTTGGGGTGAGAGGATGTTTGTGTGTTTGCTTGTTTGTGCAAATCCATGTTGCCATTTTCTCCGAAACTACCAAACCAATTTTGATGCAGTTTTCAGTTTTGGGTTCGGCTTTATTGGAGCATGTTTTAGATAGGTGTTACAATGACAACTCAACAGGGGGCGCTACAGCAAGCATTTTTAATGCAAATCAATGTTGCCAATTTTCTCCAAAAACACTAGTCCGATTTTGATGCAGTTTTCAATTATTGGTTTGGGTTTGATTGGTGCATGTTCTTAGATAGGTGTTACGGTGACAACCCACTAGGGGCGCTGCAGTAAACATTTTAGAATTATTATTCAGACGTCGTGGGTATTTCTAAATTCTTAATTTTGCATTTATCGCTATCCGATTATCATCACAGACGTTCCACTTTGAAGGACGAGCTCTGAATGTCTAGGGCGAGTTGTTTTCTCACATTCACCGGCAACGGGTACCTAAACGGTGATAGGTATTACACTGAACTAGCGCCACCTGGGGGCCACATTGTGTAACATTGTTTGTTCATACAATGTCGCCGGTGAATGTGAGAAAGAACTCACACTCTACAAATTCTTCAAATTTGCGGTGTTTGCTTTTACGGGAGCCACTAGCGTCTGACCGAACTGCCAACTGCCTCTCTCTCAGATGAGGTTGGCTTGTGTACCGCGGGTCTCGACGGGGCTCCATAAGCCGATATCTAAAGGGTACAATATAGGTCGTCTGCTGGCTCATGCGTTACACAGGTCGCCCGTATCAGACGCCGTGTTAGGCCTCCCCTACACAGGCGCGATAACCGGACGCGTTATTGTGAATTTAGTGGATCTCTGCCTTTTCACCGAAAATTGTTCAGTCGATTATCACTTGCCAACTAACGTTTCGCAGAATTTTATTTCGCAGAATAATCATTTGCCAAGTTGTGGTAAAATTTTGTTTTTATTACCCAATCTCACAGTTGCCAATTTTACGTTTGGTCTTCCTTTTAGAATGACACTTTTCAAAATGCCGACTTTCAAGTAGCGAATGTTTTAGTTAGAGTAATATTCATGTAGTTGTTTATACCGATGTAGCATATTTAAATGAACTGTATAGTGAATTAAAAGCGATGTGGTTCCGGCACTTCGCCGGCCGCTGCCGCGGCACGCTCGCTTCGCTCGCTCGGCTCGTGCATTGTTTATCAGCATACTAACCTAACCTAACCTAACCGATTCCTTTCGATTTCACCGAACTTCGCTCCGCACTTTGAAAATTTGCAAATTTAACCTAACCTAACCTACTTAGATTTGTTGCTATACTTATTACAAATGTAAAATTGTTTTTGTTTTAACATTAGGTATATCAATGTACGAAAGGGTACTGTTACACAGGCGAAATGTTATTCGTCTAAAAGTTGTCTGGCCTAATAAATAATTTGACAAAAGATAAATGCCCCAAACGTTTTTTGTCATTACAATAATCAGCTTAACAATAATTCTGCCAAATGAAACGTTGTCATACAAAAATTTGACAATCGTTAGTCGTCAAAGTGAAAAATAGGCGAAACGTTGGTTCGCAAGTGATAATCGGCCAAACAATTTTCGGCGAAAAGGCAGGATCCCGAATTTAGTACATTGGGACGAAAACGGCTGTGACTACACCAGCGATTATAGCCATACAAGTAGACGTAGGTACACCCAGATAATAGGGACACAATATCCAAATCTTATAAATACGAAAGTAACTCACTCTGTCTGTATGTATGTTACGTTTTCTCGCCTTAACCACTGAACCGATTTTAATGAAATCTGGAATAGGGGTAGATTAGACCATGAGGAAGGACATAGGCTATGTTTGGTCGCGATAACCGACATCCACGCGGGCGGAGCTGCGGGCGAAAAGCTAGTATCGCTATGTATGTCGAAGGATCGTCTGATATTATCGGCTGATTTAGGTACTCGCCTGTGTCGGGGAAGCTTTATACGGATCGCAAGGATACGGGTGCCTATACTAAGTCGCGAAGTACAAATCATAGGATTTTTTGTAAGTAGGTACAAATTATCTGCACGAAATGTGTTTGGTATTATTTTCACATAACTGGAGCCCGGAATGCGTAAACACATGGCGCAACCCTTATAAAATTGCTAAATTGATATAGATGGCGCCACTATCGCTCCAAGTTGGTTGTATAGGCGAATTTCGAAACGTGTTAGATCAGTTGGTCAGAGAAATACCTCTGTAAGATACCTACTTCAGACTTCAGTTTAAATGGCGAGATATAAAGTAGTGTTGAATATTGAACAGATATACCTACCTGTGGAGGGTCCAGTGGTAGCAGAGCGTGGAAGGAGTCAGCCTGTCACAGCGCATCGTTGACGACAGCCGTCGGTATCGGTGCGTGACGTCACAAACTTAGTTATAAAGTTTTTGATTATTAGATTATTTTTAAAATGTTTATCTTTTGTTATTTGTACTTACCAAAATAATTAGTTTGAAGTTATGAGACTGAAAACTTGTCAGAATGACAACTTAATAAAAACTTGTTAATTTCTTTTTATAAAATATCTTCTATGTGATAATACTCCAGTGAGTAATAGGTTTTACTTAAGGTAAATACTTTTTTTAATTTCATTATTAGTAATTTATTTTTTATTTACAGGTTAATTAAATATATATATATTATTAAAATAAAACTAAAACTAAAATACATATTTACAAATTGTACTAAAATATTATTAAAATGCGTCATGAAATTCCTCCGCATCGCATGCCTCTTGCGGTAGCGTTCCCAGAAGGCTGGCAGCATTGCCACGTTGTATGGCAATGCTTAATCTCTGACCTAAGAAGAGGCCAGCCTTCTGGTCACGGGAAGCGTCGACCATACGCTTCGCAATCTCCCTGAAGAGATTGCGGGCGCTCGGACCACATGACGTTTCGACTCCAAACGACACAAATTCGTAATCTCTTGAGTAATTAATTTTTTAATAAAAACTTTAATTTTGATTTAATTACATATTGTTTTATTTGATTACCCATAATTATAATTAACAGCTATATTTTCTGTATAATTTTAGATGGTTCATTGTAGAAGAAAGTCTGGTTCAATGTATACACCCAGTGTTCCACTATGAACCAATTCCGAATTTTTACTAAATTTGCATTTACAAAAAATATATTAAAAATATAAAAAAACTTTAAAAGCCAATTCAAACATAGATAAATTTCTTAGCTATGTGCTGAAGCACGACTACGTAGGTTAAAAAACAAAAAGTTAGGTAGGTATATAGTAACTTTGAAATTTACCTGGTTCATAGCTGGACAACTCACCCACCCTAACGTAATTATCTGTCAACATCTTATAGTGACCATATCAATATTAAAAATCTTTTAAATTTAAATAGATAAAGATATTAAGTTACGATTAAGTAATAAGTGGTCGAAAAAGGATATGCCGTGCCGTTTTGGGGGTCTTGATGAACTACAAGAACTTTCATGGACGGAACCCTTCATGGGCGAGTCCGACTCGCACTTGGCCGATTTTTTTGCTTGCTCGACTTGAGGGAGCACTACCGTGCCCCCAGATAAAGGCTGCGCAGTGCTGTTGTCTACGCTGTTTGCTTAGAGAATTACACAAACAAGCAAGGACTAGCAGAATAGGCATTCCACACCCAAAGGGGTTATCTCAAAGCCATAGATGGCCCAGGGTCAGCCGGCGCGCGCGGAAATTGTCTTATGGAACAGCGGGTGTACGCAATCAAGACCAATAGTGTGCGGTTTTAGTTGGTTCGAATCTGATAGCACTGCTTCCGCTGGCCTGGTGGTGAGTATATTATGGCATAGTAACAGTAACATAAAACTTTGCATAAGTCATAAAATAACAGCACAAAAAATTTAATGACTCATCAGATTGATACAGAATACCTGCAGGACATGTTGATTAGTCACAGGTCCACGTAGTGTTGCTCCCACGCCCTCATTGCGACAATCGACCGTTTATTCCGAACCTAACCCGAAAACTTGACCCGGTCGCACAACAGCTTTTAAAAGTAACAGAAATCTGCGCAATTCGGGTTATGATAGGAATGAGATGTCGGGTCAGGTTAGGAAGAAGGTTACGTTCGGAACAACTATCACATTATTTTTCAAGTTCCTAACCTAACCCGCAACCGGGTCAGGTTTTCGGGTTAGGTTCGGAATAAGCCCAATCGACTTACTGACTTGGACCCGTGCAATAATTCCAGCCACTTTTAAAATTACACCAGGTTCGACTAAATCGGGATGGTTATTAAAATGTGCGGGTAGTTCGAAAATCAACGCGAAGTATATTGTCCTACTTCGTTATATTATCAGTCTTATCACATTAACTTTGTTACGCGAAATTACTAAGGAAACTTACAATATTTTAATATTTAAACTAGACTCACCAGATCGACCCTAATCAATCGCAATCCGGTAGAAATATAGAACACAATATACTCTGGGTAGAAAACAGTGTGGTAATCTTAATGTTGCCACCTACAAACTACCTAATTTCAAACAATTAATACTTGGCATTCCTAATATCCAGTTATTATCCACTTCTGCATATAAATATTTTGCCGAATATATGCTTACATCGGTGAAATAGTTTTTAGATGCTACTAAGGTAGCAAATAACGACCTATATAATGAAAGACTCTTATTGCATTCCATGAAGGCTGACAACACTCGTGGATTCTATTGATTCAATTCAAAAGACAATACCAAATTCATGGAAGATTTTTCTGTGTGGCACAATTGAGGTGCCAAATAAGAAACAATTATGTTCAATAATAACTATATCCATATATGGGTTGCAACAAAGGCAGGGGAACGTTATTCCACATTTTTAAGGCTGAATAGCGGAAGCTATCTATAAACTTTTGAGGTTAGATCGATTTGCTCCATATCTCTAAAGTTGAGTATCGATACATGATCGATACCAAAAGAGCATAGAGCATCCCTACTTTAGTTAATCTGACGTTTGTTTGTTTTGATTTAGGACGATTTGTTTTTTTTTTTGTAAACAAAACAGCGACCTTACTGTGCGTGTGCCAGAAAACAAAAAGTTCGAATATTGTTATCTAATTTTTCACCTTTAAAGTTTTCAAACAGTTTTCCTTCGCATATCTACGTGAAGATGTCTAGAACAGATAGTAAATGGTGTCGGATCTGTTTGTCGAATAATGGAGACGACAATATTTCAGATGCGTCGCGTTATGCTGAGTTTATTAATCTACTTACAAGTAAAAAAGTAGGTTTATTACGTTATTTATTTATTTTCGTCTGAAGCAAATAACTTATACAGTTCCACAATGTCTATTACTAAACTTCTGACCAGTTTCACAAAGTAGTATAAAAATACTATTAATAAAAGATTCCGATAAGTTGAGAACCTTATTTCTTTTGAATTGGTTAAAACCCAAGTCATAGGTACTATTTTAGCACCCCAGACTAAAAGGTTTGGCAATCTACCGGTTTTGTTGACATTTAGATTTGTGCTCAGTTCCTTGAGTAGTAACTTGTAATATTATATCCTTCCTATAGGCTCTATCTTACTCACCACTGACAGCCTCCGTGGTGCGGCGGTAGTGAACGCGGCCGCCACACAGAAGGCGTGGATTTGATCGCCGCTCAGTGTAAATATTTGTACGAATTAATATGAGTATTTGCATTGATTTGGTTGTGTGAGCACATTAGGCCTTTTTTTAATTGTGTGATAAATCCCCACGGAGCCGGTGGAGGTGGTTATGTCAGTCTCGAACCGACTATAACGCACGCCACCTTGGGTCCTTGATTGCCGGAGGTAAGATTGCCATAAGCATATCTCTCGCACCCCGGCAGTGATCACATTAGGCTGCCGGACCCATTGCCATACGAATATGTATGACAGTCGTTATAAGGGAAATGAGTAAAATAGCCCACACAGAAGGGCTAATCGTCCGGTCAAACGGAGTCCTCATTGGCAGTAGTAGTAATACTCAAAGTAGTTGTAATACTAAAAGATTTCTCACCATTTCTACCTGAGATCAGCGCATTCAACCAGACAAACAAACTCTATATTTCAGTATAGTGAGGCGATCTGGCTCTGTATGTGGTGTAGAACAATATTACAAAAGTCCATCACTCTCAGAAGGCTCGCCTTAGCAACGGAACAGTTACTGCAATCAAAAAATGAGGTGAGCGAGTGTCCAACTCAAAAAAATATTATTTTCAACAGGAATGCTAGTGACTAATCAGTTGATCTACCAACATTCTTACGAACTGTTGGAAACGATGAATGATTTTTCAACCATTTTTAAACATCGAATTTTGATGACTCCGCCCAATCATCATCACCATATCACCATCACCAACAAAATTCATTCATTGTTTCCAACAGTTCGTAAGAATGTTGTTATATGGTTCCCCTGTCGCCCTTAAGGATGGATATAAAGAGAAGGAAAAAAATTAAGTGACTTAGGTGTGGCTCAATAGCTCAGTTGGAAGAGCAGTCTTGAACTCACGACCTTTCCCTTACAGGGGTGTATAATAAATGCTATAAAAAATTCATTCAAATGTTTTATTAGCTTTGAATGAACTTTTTATAGCATTCATTTTGCTAACTTTAAGTTAGAAAAACATCGGAAAAAATGAAATGCTCAAGTGAGACTCGAACTCACGACCTTTCCCTTACAGGGGGACTGCTCTTCCAACTGAGCTATTGAGCCACACTTGAATCATTCCAAATTTTTCCTTCTCTTTATATCCGTCTAAACACATTTTTTTCTTACTTTCTTTCTTTTCTTTCTTTCTTTCTATTAATTTGCAATATTTTATTGCTGAACTGGTCCAGATGGCAGTTCATGCGTGGAAAATATTTCAGCTGCATTAAAGTTATACTAGAAAGCTAACTCCGACTGAGTTGGGAAAGTGTAGAGAATAATGAAGAGTTCTGGACGGGTTCATGAAAGCCAAACTGAAATTAGAGCTAAGTTTATTAATTAAATGAATGAAAATAAGATTATTCTATAGTTAAATGAACATTCTTTTACAGATACCATACGGTTTACAATACAATAAACATATTCCAAGACTGTCACACTCTGGTGTGACCCATATAAATGTACCCTCGGGTTACAATGATAACGAAAACAATGGAATAATAACTTTAAATGAAAACGAAAATATAAATAATGAAAATCTTTCTATAAAAAATGAAATCAGTTCAGAGAATGAACTGAAGCTGAATGAGGTCATAATTGAAGAGTCCAATCATTCAATAGATTTTTTAAATGAAGAAATAGAATGCCAAAATGAAAATGAAACACTCCTACAAAATATAACGAAAAGGCCACTAGAAAATACTCAACAAGAAAATCACTACCTTGCCTTATGGAAAGAAAATAAAAATACAAATAAACAAATGACATTTTCAAAAAATAATAAAAAAGTTTCAAAAAACAGTAGAATAGATTCGAAATTGGAAGAGCTGAAATTTGAAGTTAGATATTTGAATTTCGAAGAGCAGATCAAAGAGGTCGAAATTAAAAAGAATAAATACAAAGACAAAAATTTTCAATGTGAGTCTTGTGGAGTTGGTTTCTTGACGGAGGATTACTTTGAACAACACAAGTTACGCCATACCGAGGTAAGTAGTCATTGTGGACACTATACAGCCCAGGGGATGTTCTTCTTCTGTCGGTAGCTTAGTGGTTAAGGAGTCGGCCTTACGATCGAGAGGTCTCGGGTTCGATCCTTGCCATTACACTACCGACGTGAACCCACTCCTAGCACAAGCTATATAGCTTAGTTGGAGGGGTGAGAGGGAATATTAGTAATTTCGGTTCTAATATTCTTTAAAAAAAAAAATTGCAAGTGGATTTGTTTTTTCGCTTGACTTTGTTCTCGACTTTTATAGGTATGACTGTGCAATTATATTTTACTAACTTTTGCCCGCGGCCCCGTCCGCGTCCGCGTGAATGTCGGTTATCGCGACCCAACATAGCCTATGTCCTCCCCCGGGCCCCACCGTTAACCCGGTGTCTCCAGCCAGAGCTGCTCGGAGGAGTCGTTGGCTCCCTGTTCCCAGCGCGGGCGGTGGAACATATTCCACCGCAGATGACTCCGCCACCTAGGTCACCTATGGCACCCAGCGTGGATGACGACGACGTGCCCGAGGTCACTTGGGTTGAGCTAGAGCTGGCGGTGCTAAGGCTTAAGGCCAAGAACACCGCCCCGGGACCCGACGGCATTCCAGGCCAAGCGTGGGTCCTAGCTCTAGGCGAAGAAGACGCTCTCGAGCCCCGACTGAGAGGGTTTCTCAGCGCATGTTTGGAGCGAGGCCAGTTTCCGAAGTTGTGGAAGACGGGGAAACTGGTCCTCATTCGAAAGGCGGGACGTCCGGCGGACTCACCATCCGCCTACAGGCCGATAGTGTTGCTCGACGAGGTGTGCAAGCTCTTAGAAAGAGTGATTGCAAAGCGCCTCGTCGAGCACCTATCCAGAGTGGGGCCTGACCTGGCGGATGGCCAGTATGGCTTCCGCCGGAGGCGCTCCACCGTGGATGCCATCATGCACGTGGGGACTCTGGTGAAGGACGCCGTCGCTCGGGGCGAGGTGGTGCTGGCGGTGTCACTGGACATCGCCAACGCGTTTAACACCCTGCCCTGGAGCTGCATTAGGGAGGCGCTCGTGTATCACGAGGTGCCTCTCTACCTTCGCCGCATAGTCGGGGCGTATCTGTCGGAGAGAGCAGTCGTTTACCCAAGTGCGACCGGGCTCGGTCGGCGAGTGATGTCGTGCGGTGTTCCGCAGGGATCGGTCCTGGGACCGCTACTGTGGAACATCGGTTACGACTGGGTGCTTCGCGGTGAGTTCGCGGACGGTGCCGCCGTCACTTGTTATGCGGACGACACGCTGGTGACGGTGTGCGGGGCTACATACCGCGAAGCGATCCTGAAGGCCACGACCGCGGTTGCCCAAGTCGTGGAGCGGATTCGGCGGCTGGGTCTCGAGGTGGCTCTGCATAAAACCGAGGCCATGTTCTTTCATGGGCCTCGGCGCGTGCCACCGGAGGATTCCAGCCTCATAGTGGGAGACATTTCTATCGGCATCAAGGCCCAGATGAAATATCTGGGGCTCGTGCTTGACGGCCGGTGGAACTTCGGGGAGCATCTCCGAATACTGGCCCCCAAATTGAAGGACACAGCTGCCGCTTTGGGGCGGCTGCTGCCCAACATGAGGGGGCCGGATGACTCCTGCAGGAGACTCTATGCGGGAGTCGTGCGGTCCATGGCCCTATATGGGTGCCCAATATGGGCGGACACCCTGACGGTCCACAATGCGCGTCTGCTGCGTGGACCTCAGCATGCAATGGCCAGCAGGGCCATTAGGGGGTACCGCACGATATCCTTCGAGGCGGCGAGTCTCCTTGCCGGATCCCTACCGTGGAACCTGGATGCGAGAGCCCTTTCGATGCTATATCGGTATCGTAACGAGGCGCGGGAGCAGGGACGGGAACCCGAGCCCGAAGAAATTCGGGCCGTGAGGTCTCAGTTCCACAGGGACATGGTAGCGGAATGGGAGCTACGACTTGGGCAACCAAGCGCAGGGCACGCCGTAATAGCGGCGGTAAGACCCATCATGGAGGAATGGCTAGAGAGGCCACACGGCAGCCTCTCGTACCGGCTGACGCAGGTGATTACCGGACACGGGTGTTTCGGGAGTTACCTGTGTCGGATCCGGAAGGAGCCAACGTCCGAGTGCCATCACTGTGATGCGAGCGAGGACACAGAGCTGCACACGCTGACCGAGTGCCCGGCGTGGGACACGCCGAGGCGGGTCCTAGTGGCGGCTCTAGGGGTGGGAGTCCTCACACTCGTCACATTGCTCACAGCGATGGTACGATGCGCAAACGCTTGGGGTGCGGCCGCCTCCTTCTGCGAGCAAGTAATGCTCGAGAAGGAGGCGGCCGGTCGGGTCCGGACCACACTCCGGACCCGGGAAACCCGTGCAGAGCGAAGGCGAACCGGACGTCGGAGGTCGCAGAACGACCTCCGTCCTCCATGAGCGCTGGCCTGGGGGTGACCGGTGGAGCCGCCTGTCACCCTAGCAGAAGCAGGCCGCGGCGGCGGCGCAAAGTGCGGCTCCCCGTAACCGGGGCTAGATGGGGACATTTTGGTCCCGACAACCCGAAGAGGACCATCTCGAAAGAGATGGTCCTGGGTCTGTCGGGGTGCGAGAGATATGCTTTTGGCAATCTCACCTCCGGCAACCAAGGACCCAAGATGGCGTGCGTTTTAGTCGGTTCGAGTCCGACATAATCACCTCCACCGGCTCTGTGGAGGTGGTATCCGTGGGGATTTATCGCACGATAAAAAAAAAAAAGAACATAGCCTATGTCCTTCTCAAGGTCTAATTTATCGCAATACCAAATTTCATCAAAGTCGGTTTAGTGGTTTATGCGTGAAAGCGTAACATACAGACAGACAAATAGCCAGTTACTTTCGCATTTAATGGATTAGTATAGAAAAGGTAGATTTTGGCTCCCAGTCGAGAATAGTGCCTCCCCATCTCATCCCGTGGGTGGTGCAGAAGGCGACCAAAGGATAGGCCATTGTGTTTACTTACAGATGGAAAACCAGGTCGTGGGTTCAAGCCCCACATGATGAATTATTTTTTTCTGATTTAATCGAATTGTAGAGTTAGCATAATAAATGCTATAAAACTTTCTCCAAGGAGGGCTAGGATGGCCCTGGGTCAGCCGGGGCGCGAGGGATATGTCGAAGACAACCTCGCCTCTGGCTCAGCACCACGACCCTCAGTCGGCGTGCGGTTTTACGGTTCGAGTCCGACATAACCTCCCCTTCCGGCTTCGGCGGGGGAAGTATCCGTGTGGATTTCCGCACGAAAAAAAAACTATTAAGCTTTCTAATAATTTCGCATTTATAACATTAGTATGAATGTAAAATAGGTTAACACAACATACATACATATAATCACGCTTTTATCCCCGGAGGGTTAGGCAGGTGTGATTTAACACCCACATTTCACCAATCATAGTATTTGGTCCCAAGTAATCGTTTATTCCGAACTTGACCCGATAGCGGGTTGGGTTAGAAACTTGGAAATTTGTTCCGAACGTAACCCTCTTCCTAACCTGACCCGATTTCTCGTTCCTATCATAACCCGAATTGCGCAGTTCTGGCACCTCGCGGGCGCTGCCGCGGCACGCTTGCTCCGCTCGCTCGGCTCGTGCGTTGTGGTCACAGTTCTAACCTAACCTAACCTACAGAATTTGGAATTACCGCACTTTGGCTATTAAAAAAATAAAGTTTAAAACTAAAACCCGACTACCGAAAAATACTCTAAAAAGTGACAAACAAGAAAATATCAAGGATAGCCGTGGTCGTATGCCACTTTTCCCTAGAATATATTGTTTTGTTAGAGTAAGTGGCATACGACCACGGCTATCCTTGATATTTTCTTGTTTGTCACTTTTTAAAGCGTGATTTTCGGGTAGTCGGGTTTTAGTTTTAAACTTTAGGTATTTTTTATATAAATTATGTTGGGGCAAGGTAAAGCTAATAATTTATACATATTTAAAATGTACTCATTAAGCACTTTAATTTGTTACGAAACACGGCATATTTATCTCAATTATTTTTTAATCCAGTACCTTATGAGCGCTAGAGGGCGCCACACAAGATTGATAGCCTATAACCATCAGACGATCAAGTCGCTTGTAACGATACCTCTTTTGTCAAGTTCCAATAAGTGGTTGAGGAGCTATGAGGAAACATAACCTCCCCTTCCGGCTCCGGTAGGGGAGGTATCCGTGGGGATGTCAGCACGAAATAAAAACATATATTTCATTCCCAGGCAGCCGGCCAACACAAATGTAATATCTGCTCACTCCACTTCAAAACGGCGTTAGTATTGTCTCAGCACTTGTTGTCACACAAGCGAAAGTTCTCGTGCACCACATGCGGGGCACAGTTCGGCAAGTGGTCCAACTGTGTGGTGCACAGGCAGAAGTGTGGGGCCGCAGTCTTGTATGTGAAGTGTGAGACGTGCCATAAAGTGTTCAGGTAAGTGCTATATCATATTCATCATAATAAGTATTGGTATCTTAATGGTTAAGGGGTTAAGAGGTCTCGGGTTCGAATCCTGGCTGTTACATTAACGTCGTGAACCCATTATGAACACAAGCAATTAAGCTTCGCTTTTAACCAAACAAAAGTATTTTCGTACCTATAGCCCATCCGGTTAACAGGAATAATAGTATTCTCTGTTTGATTTAGCTTATGTGCGCCATCAATGAATACCGCACCAAACCCATGAGAAAATCCTGCGTGGTGACGGAGAAAGTATACAAGTATCACCAACACATCTCATCCGAAGGGTGTCGTAAGAGGCGACTGACGGAAACATACGCAGACGATATCACTGCGAGAGAAGGAACACTCGAAATGAAACCCTGTACGAACCCGTCTGGCCAGAGTGGAAACATTAGTCCAAAGCCTCCCTTTGGTAGAGGGTAAAGACCAGCAGTACTATATAGTGTAATTGATTGAAGCGTGAAGTAAAATTGAAAATTTATAAAACCCCCGTTGCATAAAAAGACCCCCAAAAAGTTGAAAAGAAATGGAGTTTGCCTGACACAGACACAGACACAGACACAGACACAGACACAGACACAGACACAGACACAGACACAGACACAGACACAGACACGGACACGGACACGGACACGGACACGGACACGGACACGGACACGGACACGGACACGGACACGGACACGGACACGGACACGGACACGGACACGGACACGGACACGGACACGGACACGGACACGGACACAGACACAGACACAGACACAGACACAAAAACAGACACAAAAACAGACACAGACACAGATACAGACACAGACAAAGGCACAGACACAGACACAGGCACAGGCAGAGACACAGGCACAGGGACAGACACAGGCACAGGCACAGACACAGACACAGACACAGACACAGACACAGACACAGACACAGACACAGATACAGACACAGACAGAGGCACAGACACAGACACAGGCACAGGCAGAGACACAGGCACAGGCACAGACACAAACACGTCACACTTATAACACCCCGTCGTTTTGCGTCAGGGGTTAAAAATTCTTTGTATTAGCAAAAAAAAATTAGGTAATGTAACAGAGCGGGGGAATCTTGTCCATCATATGTCTGTGTGTTCTATTCCAGCAATGAGCACTCTCTGAAGGTCCACGCGAGGCTCCACCGCCTACAGAGGCAGTTCTCGTGCGAGGAGTGCGGCTCCGGGTTCACTACCAGGCAGAAGCTGGCCGTACATGCCAGGTAACTGTTGCATTCAGGCATTGTATCTCTTGTGGCTTTGGCTGATCTCTGATATTCTCTGTGATACAACTGCCATCTGACTTTCACAAAAAAAATAATATTCCACAACATTTTACACAACGCTATCTAGACCCATGGTAAGCTTAATTAGCTTGTGTTATGGAATCAAGAATGCGGATTAACATACTTATATACTTTTTTTTTGTAAATACGTACATATTATACATAGCGTAGTACATCTGCGGTAGCCTAGTGGTATGGGTAATGGACTGCTGAGACGAGGTCTCGGGTTCGATCCTAGGTTTACCATGGCCCACACCAATGACTTCTCGATGCTTTTCGAAGTTATGTGTGTATTTATCGCAGGTTTATAAGTGCCCGGTTGATGGCAATAGGCTCGCCACCTATTACATTTACGCCGGAGCCGGAAGGGGAGGTTATGTCGGACTCGAACCGACTAAAACCGCACGCCGACTGTGGGTCTTGGTGCTAGGCCGGAGGTGAGGTTGTCAAAGACATATCCCTCGCACCCCGGCTGACCCAGGGCCATCCCTTACGGTCTGGCCCTCCTCAGGAGGGGGGACAACGATGTCCCCAACTCGCCCCCGGAATGGGGAGGCGCACTATTCAGCGCGCCGCCGCCGTGGCCTGCTTCTGCTGGGGTGACAGGCGGCTCCACCCGTCACCCCCAGGCCCGCGCTCATGGGGGACGGAGGTCAGTCAGTGCCCTCCGACGCCCGAGTTGCCTGCGCGCGCGGGCGGCGCGATCCGCGAGTCTTTCTCGCTCGCGCCGCCTCTCCCGCTCCGCCGTCTCCTTCACGACCATTACCTGCTCGCTGAAGGAGACGCCGGCCGCCCACGCGTCCGCGCAGCGGACCATTGCTGTGAGCAGGGTGGCGAGGGTGAGAACTCTCACTCCCAGGGCCGCCACTAGCTCCCGCCTCGGTCCGGCCCATGCCGGACACTCGGTGAGCGTGTGCAGCCCTGTGTCCTCGCTCGCGTCGCAGTGATGGCACTCGGACGTTGGCTCCTTTTCGATCCGACACAGATATCTCCCGAAGCACCCGTGCCCGGAGATGATCTGCGTCAGTCGATACGAGAGGCTGCCATGTGGCCTCTCGAGCCATTCCCCCATGATGGGCCTTACCGCCTCTATGACGGCATGCCCTGCGCGTCGTTGCTCAAGTCGTCGCTCCCACTCCGCCACCATGATCCCATGGAGCCGGGACCTCTCGGTCCGAATGTCTTCGGGCTCGGGATCGTATCCCCGCTCCCGCGCCTCCTTACGGAACCGATACAGTGCCGCAAGGGATCTCGCTTCCAGGATCCACGGTGGCGATCCGGCTAGGAGACTCGCCGCTTCAAAGGATATCGTGCGGTACCCCCTAATGGCCCTGCAGGCCATCGTCTGCTGCGGCGCATGCAGCAGTTGCACGAACCTGGCCTGCAGGGCGTCCGCCCACACGGGGCACCCGTACAGGGCCATGGACCGCACGACACCCGCGTAGAGTCTCCTGCAGGAGTCCTCTGGGCCCCTCAAGTTGGGCAGCAGCCGCTTCAGCGCGTTAGCTGACACCAACAGTTTGGGGCGCAGACTTCGGAAGTGCTCTCCGAAGTCCCACCGACCGTCCAGTACGAGCCCCAGGTATTTCAACCGGGGCTTGATGTCGATGGGAGTACCTCCTACTGTCAAGCTGGATCCCGGGGGTGGCCTGCGCCGAGGCCCATGAAAGAACAAGGCCTCGGATTTGTGCAGGGCCACCTCGAGACCCAGCCGCCGGATCCGATCCACGACTTGAGCAACAGCGGTCGTGGCCCTCTGTGTCGCCTCGCGGTGTGTAGCGCCACTCACCGTCACTAGCGTGTCGTCCGCGTAGCATGTGACGGTGGCACCGAACGCGAGCTCACCGCGAAGCACCCAGTCGTATCCGATGTTCCACAGGAGCGGCCCCAGGACCGATCCCTGTGGGACACCGCACGACATCTCACGCCTACCGACGCCGGTCGTACTTTGGTAGATGACGGCCCTCTCCGTCAGGTACGCCCCGACTATGCGGCGGAGGTAGAGAGGCACACCGTGGTACACAAGTGCCTCCCTGATGCAACTCCAGGGCAAGGTGTTGAACGCGTTGGAGATGTCCAAGGACACCGCCAACATCACCTCGCCCCGGGCAACCGCATCCTCCGCCAGACTCCTCACGCGCATGATGGCATCCACAGTGGAACGCCACCGGCGGAAGCCGTACTGCGTGTCCGCTAGGTCCGGCCCCACTCTAGAGAGGTGCTCGACGAGGCGCTTGGCAATCACTCTTTCGAAGAGCTTGCCCACCTCGTCGAGCAACACTATGGGCCGGTACCCGGACGGCTCGTCCGCCGGGCGTCCGTCCTTGCGGATGAGGACCAGCTTCCCCGTCTTCCACATCTTCGGAAACTGGCCCCGCTCCAAGCATGCGCTGAGGAACCCTCGCAGTCGGGGTTCGAGACCGTCTTCTCCTAGAGCTAGGACCCACGCACGGCCTGGAATGCCGTCGGGTCCCGGGGCGGTGTTCTTCTTGGCTCTAAGCCGTCGCACCGCCAGCTCTAGTTCTACCCAAGTGACCTCGGGCACGTCGTCGTCAATAACCACGCCGGGCGCATCAGGCGACCGAGGTGGCGGAGTCATCTGCGGCGGAACGTGTTCCGCCCGCGCCGGGAACAGGGATGCCACCACTCCTCCAAGCAGAGCCGGCTCGAGAACCTGGGTCAGGGGAGGGGCCCGGGGGCGCAGCTTTCCTCTTACCAAGCGGTAAGGCCGCCCCTATGGGTCCCGCTCCAGTGTCTCCAGCAGCTCCCTATAGGAAGCTGCCTTGGACCGCTTGATCTCCGCTCGGAGGGCATTCCTGGCTTCCCTGTATCCCTCTTGCAACTCCGCCACTAGGGGATCTGTGTCTGCGGGGCGGCTACGCCTCCTACGGAGCCTGGCCCACCGGCGGTGCGCGATCACGCAGGCTTGACGCAGCCTCGCGATCTCCGCAGTCCACCAGTAGACCCGGCGCCTCGGACTATAGGCTGGAGCCCTAGACATACTCGCATCGCAGACAATAGTCATGGCCTCCCGGAACCATGCCGCCTCGTCATCGATGTCGTCAGGCCTGTCCGGCACCATGGCCCAGGCCTGCACGGAGGCGGTTTCCAGGAGAGCATCCCTATTCAGTCCCCTAAGCACCCAGCGCGGCTCGCGTGGGGCCGGTATGACCGGCGCATCACTCTCGGGAGGGGAGACATCAAACCGAACGTATCGGTGATCCGCCAGTGTCTCCACCTCCACGACAACACGCCAGTCCGTGCGGGACTTGCGTTGCGACAGCGAAGCGCTCGCGAACGAGAGATCAACGATCGAACTCGCCCCGCGCTCCGCCACCCAGAACGTGGCTTCGGCCCCGCGATTCTGGAGAACCAGACCGAGAGTAGCGGCCCAGCTCTCCAGAGCCCTACCTCGCGGGTTCGTGTGCCGGGACCCCCAAGCCTCAGACCAGGCATTGAAGTCCCCAAGCACAAGAACCGGGCGAGGATGACAGGCATTGACGACGTCGGTCAGCCGCTCCAGCGACCGCCGATACTGCCCTATGCGTCGGTGTGATGCCGGCGTGAAGTAGACGGCCACGACCGCAATCTCCCCCACACGCGCCGCTACGATGCCATGCTCCCTTGCGATCGCCACAAAGGGAGGGGCACCCGCAGCGGCGTTACGCACCAGTGCCGCCGATCCATCCAGGTCGACCACCCAGGCAGGCCCGGGGGGCCGGTGGGTGTACGGATCGGCGACAGCGGCGACGTGTATGGACCACTGTGCCATGCTCTGGAGCAGAAGAGCCTGAGCATCGACACCGTGGCCCACGTTCGCCTGCAGGATGCGGAGCTGGGGATCCATTATGGAACCATCTCCGCATCCCGCTGCGAACTATCGGCGGAACGCCCGCCTCGTGGCTTCGGTTCCCCTCCGGTGCAGGCCTTGCTGCCAACCCGATGGTCGGCCGGTTTGCCCCCCGCTGCACACCTAAAACAGTGCAGCGGAGCCTCGCAACCACTGGACCTGTGACCGGGCTGGCCACAGCGGAAGCAGCGGTCGCCGACCGTCACCTCCGCCGTGCACTGCACCCCCACGTGTCCGACCGACAGGCACCTAAAGCACCTTGCCGGTCGAGCCTGCAGGAGCTGTGCCCGCACCCCAACAACGCCGTCCACCACGAGGACCCGCCGATCAGCAGCCTTTTGAGCTGCCGCGATGGGGCAGCCGACAACTGCCGCCCCCTGTCCGCGACGGCCGTAGCGTATTGCTCCGACCTTAACCGCCTCCAGGGGGCAGCCCCCGGCCTCCGCCACGGTGGCCCGAATTTCTTCGGCCGTGATGGAGTCGTCCAAGCCCGAAATGCGCAGTTCTGCGCACTTGGTGGGCCTGGACACCCGGACGTCGGCTGCATCCAGCGTCTCCCTTAGCTGAGCCGCTATGGCATCAGCCTGGGGACCGCTGGAAGCACCAGGGACCTGTATGAGGCGGGCACCCGTCCGGGTCTCCGTGACTCGGAGGGGCTTCGCCAGTTTAAGAGACTTCATATCTATGAGGCCTCTGGCCCGCCTCACCAGATCCGGGTATTGCACGCCCCTCTCCGCAGCCTCCGGCGTCATCGTCAGGACGACTGCCGTTGTGCGGGGGACGCGCAACCTCACCGGCGCTCCCTTCGCGGCAGCCTCAGCCTTTCTGGCCTTTTTGGCTGCCTTTCTTTTTGCGTTCCGCTTTTTCCTCGACTCACCGAATACCTCCCAGCCCCCTGCCGGTGCGGAGCTAGTGGAGGCGATCGGGGTCGAGGTCGAGGCTGGAGCCAGGGTTGGGGCAGGGGCTGGGGCAGAGGACGTCTTCCCCTTGCCCTTCCCCTTTCCCTTGCCCTTGGGCTGAGCGCCCTGCGCAGCAGCGGCAGCGGTAGCGGCCGGAGCAGATGGGCTGCTGGCCGGCTCCTGCGGGGTCCCCGTCACTGCTGGGCGTCACCCTTCCCGCGGGCCTTGCAGGCCCGCCATCCCACGACCTCCTCGTGCAATGAGGTCGGCCGTTGGGTTATTCGTCAACGGCCAACAGATCTCCTAAGGTGGGAGTCTGTTAGCCGTTGTCCAGGATGCACCAGCCCCTCCGCTTCCGCTCCCCAGGACCGCAGTCCAAAGGGGGAAGAAACGGAAAGGCCAACGTGGAGGTTACCCCCGGGTGCTAGCACCTCTGCCTACCCCTTCGGGGAATACAGGCGTGAGTTTATGTTATATGTTATGTTTATACCTACATAGCAACACCCAGACCAATGCAAATA
The DNA here is from genome assembly GCA_914829495.1 of Eilema sororculum. Lineage (NCBI taxonomy): Eukaryota > Metazoa > Arthropoda > Insecta > Lepidoptera > Erebidae > Eilema > Eilema sororculum. The sequence goes on from OU618559.1 coordinate 8,166,576, forward strand.
GCCATATTCATGCATACCAATATTTGCACTGAGCGGAGATTGAACCCGCACCTCCTGCGTGGAAGTCGCGTGCACTACCGCCACGCCACACAGGCTGTTTGTTATTGCAGTTAGATAAGTTTTTAGGGCTCCAACTATCCGTAACGACTGCCATAGACGTTCGTATGACAATCTTAACTGTTTGCATTGGCCTGTTGTCGTGCCTTGGAGAACACATTAAGTCGTCAGTTCCGGTTGTCATATGAACATCTATAGCAGTCGTTAAATGGGTGTAACGGCCCATATAGAAGGGTTGATTACCTGTCCGTAATTACCATGGGTAATTTCAAATACTACGAGCGTCATTTACCGGTGGAAAGCGCAAACTTATATACAGGTTGTAATCGTTAAGTGTGTCCAGGCGATGATTCCGTAACTATTACAGATATCGAAAAACTGTAAACTGATATCGAAAGTACGTTACCGAATGAGTAAAATGACATTAATAACTTTTTAAAAATCAAACGAGAGGTATCTAACATTTTGACACTAAACACTCCCATACATTTAGTATGAGATTAGTAGAAAGGTTTTAGTGTCCGGGGGCCGGTGCGCAGTAGGCGCGAGTTCGATCCCTGTTCAATGCAAAAATTGGTCAAATTGGTGTGCATGAATATGGGTATTTGCATCATTTTGGGTATTTCTATATATAATACTAGCTTTTGCCCGCGGCTCCGCCCACGTGGATGTCGGTTATCGCGACCAAACATAGCGTATATCCTTTCTCATGGTTTAATCTACTTCTATACCAAATTTCATCAAAATCGGTTCAGTGGTTTAGGTGTGAAAGCGTAACATACAGACAGAGCTACTTTCGCATTTATAATCTTCTAATATATAAAATTCTCGTGTCACAGTTTTTGATGCCATACTCCTCCGAAACGGCTTGACCGATTTTGATGAAATTTTGTGAGCATATTGAGTAGGTCTGAGAATCGGCCAACATCTAGTTTTCATCCCCCTAAATGGTGCAGCGGGAACGGGATCTAAAAAATTGGCGGTACGAAGTTCGCCGGGACAGCTATATTAGTATGTATTTATGTTGTAAGTTTACTTTTAGCTTATATTGTAACATTGCATGCCTTTTTTGGGTTGAATACGGAACGAGCAAACTTGTATTATGTAAGACCATAATGTGTACCTGTGTTCGCATATAAACATTGATTATGATTAAAGTAATATCACTATCTGTAGGTCCCACTCCGGCGTGAAGCCGTTCAGTTGCCCACTATGCGCGCGTAGCTTCGCCACGAACTCGAACCTGCGCGCGCACGGCTGTACGCACACGCCGGCCGCGCACTACTGTGTGTCTTGCGACGCGCGCTACAAGAGCGCCAAGAGCCTGCACAGGCACTTGCGCCAGTCCGCAAAACACGCACGCGAGCGGACCCACGAGTGAGGACACTCTCTTACTTCCCAACATCTAGACCCGACATGACAGTCTCGAGTTCGGGGCAGTGGTCCAACTTTCAAAATAGTTGGACCACAGCACCTTTTGAGGTTTCCCTGGTCCAATTAGTCCCACCCTCCCCTTTCCTTCACAGGACGACACGTGCAGGGCTAAGATGCCATCCATTTACGGTGCAGAGTATACCTGCTAGAACCAAGCGTTTCAGTGATTCATTCCTATGCCGCACCACTAAGACCTAGAATTCCCTGCCAGCTCACGTGTTTCCTTCTTCCTACAGTCCCGGGTCCTTTAAGCGGGGCGTGAAAAGGCATCTAATGAGGCCGTCAAGCTGAGTGCCACCACTGTTAACATGGTAAATGTTTACGATGGTGACCCTCTTTCCGAGACTTTGCCTTTAGCTTAACATCAGGCGAGGTGAAGTCAAATTGACGAGTCCTGTATAAAAAAAAAAAATGTGAGTTACCAACTCTATAATTCTCAACTGCGTCTTTGTGTGTGTATGATACTTTATGGTTTACGGTTAAATAGGGTATTTGACTAAGTCGTCGATTCTTCCAAATACTGGTTAATACGATAGCTTGTTCTGAAAAAATATGCCTTGCAAAATAAAATATTGCATATCTAAACTGAAACTATGACTTTTCATTAGTTGAAATTCCCAAAAAAAGTCAAAATATAAACAATCAAATTCAATTCAAATATATATATTTTTAGATTCCTTATAAAATTTTAAATAACTTTTATTATGAACTATATACGTGTAAACGCAACGTAGACCGAGATAAATGCGATATTCTCTTGCACTCCATACATTTGCACTACGCGCTACCGAAGCGTGACGTCACAATTTCGAACGGTTTTGTATGGAGCGTTTTCAGGCGGCGGCGGCGCGACAAATTGAATTTTTAAAATCAAATATATTGAAAACTATTTGTCGTACGAAAATTTTACTTTTACAGTTCATTATATTATAAGACAGTGGTCATTTTTCGAAAGTAAAAAAGAAATAGTCAAATAGCCCATTGTGAACCTCTTTGCAGTAAAATAACGAAATGAAAGAAACTTATTATACTTATTATTAACAGTGTTTCCGTAATTACTGTAGTGGACTATAAATAGAAAATTCTACATAAATACCTATGTAATACACTGTTAATGTTAGGGAAACACTTTTGTGAACCCCTTTGCAGTAAATAGGGGGAGGTAGGTACCATTTGGTACCTGCCTCCCCCTATTTACTGCAAAGAGGTTCACAATATAACCGTAAACCGTAAAGTACCATACACACACAAAGACGCAGTTGAGAAATATAGAGTTGGTAACTTACATTTTTTAAATGAATTGGACCAGGGAAACCTCGAAAGGTGCTGTGGTCCAACTATTTTGAAAGTTGGAGAACTGCCCCTAGTAAAGACATGGTCCAACTGGTTGGACAGAGCAGTTGGACCACTGCCCCGAAACTCACAGTCTCTGTGACGTAGTGGTAGTGAATGCGCCCAGTGTTCATATTAACACACGGCGGTGGCGCGCTAAAAACGCGCCTCCCCATTCCGGAGGCGAGTCGGGGACATCGGTGTCCCCCCTGAGGGCCAAACCGTAAGGGATGGCCCTGGGTCAGCCGGGGTGCGAGGGATATGGCGATGACAACCTCACCTCTGGCCTAGCACCACGACCCACAGTCGGCGTGCGATTTTAGTCGGTTCGAGTCCGACATAACCTCCCCTTCCGGCTCCGGCAGGGAGGTATCCGAGGGGATTTCCGCAAGAAAAAAAAAGTGTTCATATTAACACGCTTTTATTAGCTTCACTTGTAACTATGTATGTAAGAAAATTATTATTATTATTATTCCTGGTCTTCGATTAGGATGAAATTTTGCACACGCTCTGAGTTCATTACTACAGGAAATATTACGTATTACATATAGATTAAGAATGACCCAATACAATAGTAGACAAGCTTTGACTCTGAATAATAAGAATTCAATACTTACATTAGATAAATATACACAAACGAATAATGAAAACGAGGTTTCGATATTGGAGACCACGACAGAGTCCATAGGTAATGCACATAATTTTCGTCTTTAAAAAGCAAATTATCAACATACTTCATCAAAATATTGATGGCCTTAGACAATTTCTCGAGGCAGGGTAAGATTATTGATGTACTATGTATTACAGAACACAATATGCTTAGATGTGATACACGCATGTTAAGAATAGATAATTATGAACTGGCGTCATCCTATTCTCGAGATAATAGACATGGAGGATCATGCATTTTGGTACGAAATAGTCACAAATATCAATCAATAAATGATATCAATGAGTTTAGTATGCCTAATGTCATGGAGTGTAGCGCTATAAAATTAATAGAACATGATGTATTAGTGTTATGTATATACAGACCACCAAGGGAAGATAGTAATACTTTAAATATATTCTTTCAAAAATTTCAAGATTTGTTGCAAATGTACTGTTCAAAATACAAAAAAGTGGTTATTTGTGGAGACTTCAATATTGACAGATTAAAAACAACTAAAACTAGTGTTCAGTTCGAAGAAATGTGCACGTGCTTTAATCTTAAACTAACCGTAAATCAAGTCACTCGCCCAGTCAGCGGTAAATGCATTGACAACATTATTTGCAGCATACGCAGCTGTCAAGCTGAAGTAAAGGAACTAGCTTTGTCGGACCATTTAGCACAAATATTGGCTTGCCCGGTAAGGGAGTACTGCACTCTTCCTTATTGGTACATAACAAAACGTGACTACAGTATTGATAATATGACGAAATTTAAACAGTGTTTGACAAAACTTAATTTTAGTGACATTTATAACTCAGATGATCCTAATATTGCATACAATAACTTTCTTGACATTTTTACTTTATTTTATAACTTATGTTTCCCTATGATAAAATTTAAAATAACAAGAAATGTAAAGCCACGGTGGATGAGTAAAGGCATAAAAGTATGCTCAAGACGGAAGCGAGAACTACTACATAAGTACAGGAAAAATCCAACTAGGCAAAATAAAGATATCTTTAAAACTTATAGTAGAAGACTTAATTCCATAATAAACTCAACAAAAAAAGCGCAAAATGATTTCAAAATAAAAAATGCCAAAAATAAATCACAAGCTACGTGGAAAATTGTCAACGAATGTAAAGCAAATACTCCCAAAGATGACATAAAGTGTATAAAACTTGATAACAGAATAATCAGTGATCCTCAACAGATATCACAAGCATTTAACGACTTTTTCCTAACTAAGTATCAACCTTCATCGAGAGATAGTTCCAAAAACAATAAAAATACTTTAACTTGGAACAAAGAGAATTCGATGTTTATGAGCCCAGCTACCCCACATGATATGCAAAGAATTATAAGTGGTCTAAAAAATACTCCAAGTATGACGGAATTTGTACAAAAGTTATTAAATTTGTTTCCATGCATATAGCAAGCCCATTAAGCCATATCATGAATTTATGTATTAGCTGTGGTATTTTTCCTGATAAATTAAAAATAACAATAACTATCCCTATTTTTAAAAAAGAAGACAAGGAAAACATGCAATTTTACAGACCCGTAGCCTTAATTTCTATATTTTCGAAAATTTTGGAAAAATTCATTCATCAATGTTTATACGAGTATTTAGACAAAAATGGTGTATTAACCGATGAACAGGTTGGGTTCAGGAAAAATAAAAGTATAAATGTAGCGATATATAATTTCCTCTCAGAAGTCATGGGTAACCTAGAGAGTAAGCTACCAGTATACGCCATGTATATGGACTTAACGCGAGCGTTCGATTATGTAGATCACTCTATTCTAATAGATAAGTTGTATACGTATGGAATAAGGGGAAATGCTTTAAATCTAATAAAATCATATCTTCAAGGTAGAAAACAGATTACTCAAATTAGTAGAATATGCCCTAAATATAAAATGGAAGTAAAATACTCATCAGAAATGAGAACTGTAACAGAAGGTGTACCGCAAGGAAGCGTACTTGGTCCATTACTGTTTATATTATACATAAATGATTTCCCACGGTCAATAGGTTACCCGATGATCCTTTTTGCGGACGATAGTACTGTGATTTATTCAGGACAAGAAATTGTGAATAATGTAGAAGATAGCATTAATTATACTATGGACAAAATAATCAAATGGCTGACATCAAATAATCTTTTAATTAACCTTGACAAAACAAACATTTGGAAATAATTTAAACAAATTGAGTGAGATGAATATCAAACATTTAAATAAAACCAACATTGACATAGGCAGTACAAAATTTCTAGGATTATACATTGACTCGAATTTAAATTGGAAAGCGCACATTGACATGATATGTCCTAAATTAAATAGTTTTTCGTATGCGCTGTATATGATGTCAAAAGTAGTGAATCAAAATGCTGTAATAACAGCATATCATGCCCACGTGACATCAATATTACGGTATGGGATTATATTCTGGGGTAATTCAACTGACAGAGATAGAGCATTCAGGGCACAGAAAAGATGTTTACGAGCCGTATGTAGATTGCAACATTTGCAAAAACAAACAAACAAACACACAAACATCCTCTCACCCCAAACGAATTGACCGTCTCCGTTCCGTCGTGGGTAAAAAGAAGGAGTTTGTGAATCGATTCATGATTTTATTAGTTACCTATTTAAACAATTATTTTCATTTACAGTTTCAAATGCACGGAGTGTGGGAAGGAGTTCCCTACTTCCAAGAGCCTGCAGTGTCATGTGGCCCGACATAGCGATGAAATACAAGAAATTAAATGTCCGCAGTGTGACAAGGTATTATATTATATACCTTGCTAACATTGATCATCTCAATGATCTTAAATTATCTGCAAGCCAGTACTGACCTACTGATAGACGGACGACATTTTGGCGCAGCCATTACTCTCGCGTTGATAGGGAGGTGATAAGAAACATCATTACCATCCTTGCGTCCAAAGCCTTCACTTGTTGAGTCCGCTTAAATATAATATGGTTTAGTTTTATCGACCGTTATTGATAGGGCTGTTCTCCACCCGACATTAAACATACACCCAAGATAAAAGGCCCGCCAGATGGCAATAGGCCACCATTACGTCGTGGGACCAAAAATCATAAGTGGCGAAACGTGGGTGCTAATACACCTCTGTCTACCCCTTCAGGAATTTACAGACGTGAATATATGGATGGTGTTTTCAAATATATATTGCGAGTGACTGCCGTCTTACTTGCCAGCCTGAGTTGTAGTTAGTGGCCAATATTGACAGAATTGTTCAGGTCGCCAATATAGGCCTCTGTCTTTTCCTTACAACTATTGATAGCCGGAACCGACTTTAAGAATGCCCTCCGAAGCACGGAACCTATGCGGAAAATGAAATACCATACCACCATAACCATCCAAATTGCAACCGCGCCTCGGTAGCTTTAGCAGCCAACCCCACAGACTGACCTCCGTCCCCCATGAGCGCGGGCCTGGGGGTGACGGGTGGAGCCGCCGCACACCCCAGCAGAAGCAGACTACGGCGGGCGGGGCGCTGACAAGCGCGCCTCCCCATTCCGGGGGCGAGTCGGGGTCACCGTTGTCCCCGTCCCGAGGAGTCAGCCGGGGTGCGAGAGATATGTCGAAGACAACCTCACCTCCGGCCTAGCACCACGACCCTCAGTCGGCGTGCGGTTTTAGTCGGTTCGAGTCCCCTTCCGGCTAGGTTAACCTAATAATCGTTAACTGAATAGTGAGTTATTTATTTGAATTATCTGCGGTATGGGTCTAGCTTGTGGTATGGGTAATGGACTGCTGAGACGAGGTCTCGGGTTCGATCCCAGGTTTACCATGGCACACACCAATGACTTTTCGATGCTTTTCGAAGTTATGTGTGTATTTATCGCAGGTTTATAAGTGCCCGGTTAATGGCAATAGGCTCGCCACCTATTACATTGGGACCCAAACATAAACTGGCGAAATGTGTGTGCTAGCACCTCTGCCTACCCCTTCGGGAAATACAGGCGTGAGTTTATGTTATGTATGTTGAGTTATTTTTAGGGTTCCATACCTCAAAAGGTTCTTTCCTGACAGAAGCCTTACAGGATAACTTCGTAACTGTTCGTCTGTCAGTCAAGACCTTTATCTCAGAAATACGTGTAGGTATCAAGTTGGAACTCATACCACATACTCAGGTCAGGGTCAGGGGTTAGGGGTCAGGGATTTTATTTGACAATATTTCTAGCTGCTCCACATAGCATATTTGAATAAGTTGTAATAGTGCGTCGTATAGTACTTATAAGCACATAGCCTTTCATGCAATAGATTGGTTCATTTACCAGTCGCAATTGTCAAAATCCAATCGCAATTTTCAACATGTTAAAATTATAAAAAATGCATATAGCAGATTTTGGTTTGACAACGACGATATGCAAAAATCAAACTTCAAAGTCAACGCAATCAAAATATATTAAAGTTTATGTAGCTTAATTCACGGAACCCTGGCCAAGCGCGAGTCCGACTCGCACTTGGCCAGATTTTTAGGGTTCCGTAGCCAAACGGCAAAAAACGGAACCCTTAGGCCCAGCGCACACCGCTGGAAGCGCGGCGAAGCGTCGCGCGCATGCTCTTGTAGTAGCTTGAGTACGCTCCGTGTGCCGCATGCGAATTTATTCTTGATATACAATTATTGACCGTATGTCAAGGTGCTTAAGGTTTATATTAAGTTGTTGTCTTAAATTGCTCTTCGCCGCGCTTCGAGCGGTGTGCTGGGCCTTATACATTTGTCATATCTGTCTATCTGTCGAGCTGGGCACGGCTTCTGTCAGATCAATAAATCTGTAAATTCAGTAATTTTTCTTTTATCTTTGTTATGTTATATTATTGCTTTTAGTTTTTGAAGTCGGTTTTATAGACTAGTAGTTTTTTTTTATTATATTGTAAGAATGTAAAATTATTGTTTCAGAGTTTCTCCAGTAAATCCAATCTCAACAAACACTTGAAGTGCATTCATAAACATGTTCCGACGAGTGCGAACGTGAAGTAGATACGCATTGTACCAACGCAAGTTCTTTGGGGCCCAACTTTTATACTACTTAGGAGGCAGGCTAGCACACGGCCTACCCGATGTTCGTATACAATACCAGACGCGTTACGCTCCAGCTGCCTTTGTACCAAATAAAATATTAATAAAAACCTAAGCAGTATTTTATTTCCCTAGTAGTAAGACCACAGTCTAACGATTCATACTACATACAGTCTGCCAACGAAGCCGTCTAGCTAGACAGAGCAGTCGTGCCGGGGCAGGGGAGTGGTGGGGGACGGGGTATTACTCGGTTCAGCCCATGGAGAATGAAATGATAGCGGAGTTGTTGCAAGGCAATCGAGTCGCGTGCCATCCAAACGTCAAATGGACTCATTCGGTAGGAACGTTATACCTATGACGTCCTTCGAGTTTTGACACCCCGCGCGTCTCTCTTCACACCCGCATTCGGCGACGCGTTTTTATTAGGAGAAATATCAATGGGGCATCTCCGTTACTTAATCATATTCTGTCCTCCGTGGTTCAGCCATACGTTTTACTCGATACTAAGTATTCAGGGCTGTCTCATTTGTAATTACGTTTTTTAATTCATAATACTTTTCTATTACTCGTTTTGTTTGTTAAAATTGTTTTTTTTTTTAGATTTTGACTACCTACGATTTATCAATTTAGCTATCAAAGATGACGGACTGGAGATCCATATCCATACTAATATTATAAATGTGAAAGTAACTCTGTCTGTCTGTCTGTTTGTCTGTATGTTACGCTTTCACGACTAAACCAATGAAACGATTTTGATGAAATTTGGTATAAGTAGGGGTAGATTAGACCTTGAGAAAGGGCATAGGCTACGTTTGGTCGCGATAACCGCGGCGACATCTACGCGGGCGGAGTTGAGGGTTTTTGGGGATGCTGATTACGAATATGTCATCCATTTAGCGATCAAAGGTGGCGAACTCGAAATTTTATCGATATTCGAATTCGAATGTGAATCCGAACCCGAATCAATATTTCAAATTCAAATTATGTACTTATGTTACGTTAATCAGGGGCGGATCCAGCTTTCCAGCCAGGGGGGGGTCATAGTCGAGATCAAAACTTGAATTCATTTAGGTACAATATTAAATATATTTAAAAAAAAAAACTTTTTAATAAATAGGTAAAGTTCTATAATTAATATTCTGAAACGATACTTATTAAAAAAAAACTACGTATTTATTAGATTATGTACAAGCAACATGCGGCCTGGGACCCGACTTCGCCCGGAATACATTCGTAAAGGGACTATAGGACTCTTTATAACAGCGCCATCTACCGACGCTCAACTAGGTTGCTTCAAGATTTGGGCCAAATTAAACACCATCAAACATGCGGCAGATTTTAAGGTCTTTCTAATAAAAAAAATACTATATTAGCCATTACCTCCCTTTTCTCGAAGATAATGGAATCCATTATCACCTGCCAGCTCCGATATTTTGAGGGTAATCAGCTGCTCAGTGACCAGCAGTACCGACGGTTTCCGTAGGGGTCGATCAGCTGGTGACCTTCTAATATACCTGACACATAATTGGGCACAGGCGATCGAAATCAAGGGAGAAGCCATGGCGGTTAGTTTGGACATAGCGTAGGCCTTTGATCGGGTCTGACACAAAGCACTTTTATCAAAGCTTCCTTCCTATGGGCTATGGGCTTCCCCAGAAGTGTTGTGCGAATGGATTGCTAGCTTTTTAACAGACAGAAGCATAAAAGTCGCAGTCGACGGTGAATGCTCTGGCTCTATATCTGTTAACGCTGGTGTTCCTTCAAGGTTGTGTGCTATCGCCCACTCTGTTTCTCCTGCATGTCAATGACATGCTGCAAATTAGCAGCATTCATTGTTATACGGATGACAGAACGAGCAATGCCCTGTATACGAGCTTGCTCTGCACGAGTTGGAGCTCTCATGTACTCTGTGGCATTATACTGCGCGCCAGTGTGGTACCGAAGCGTGCACACCCACAAAATTGACACCCAATTACATGAAGCTATGCGCACCATAACAGGAATAATTAAATCTACTACCATGGCTTCCTGTTCTGGTGCACGTCCCGCCTCCAGAACTACGAAAGTATGCCGATGCCGATGCCGATGCCAGCACAAAGGAAATTGACAACCTGCTGCGTGACCGTCTGATCTCAGGGTCCATAATCTGGTTCGATAGGGTCCTTATGGAGGAATTAGAGCTTGGAGAGCATTGGCGGGCGTCGTGGGAGGCGTTTCAGCACTATCCCTAGAAGGACCTGGTACCTGACCCCACTAATAAGCCGCCCGGTTTTGACAGTTGTCGCACGGTGTGGTCAAGGGTCAGCCGGTTCAGAACTGGACACGGGAGATGCATGGTCATTTAGAGGGTAAAGCTAAATTAGCCTCTAAGAAGCTTGGCGTGCTCAATAGATCGAGACAGTATTTCAATCCGGCTCACCACCAACAACTTTATAAGGCGCAAGTATGGCCACATGTGGAATACTGTCCTCATCTCTAGGCAGGAGCACCTCAGTGCCAACTTCTCCCTCTGGACCGCATCCAACGGAGAGCGACTCGAATCGTCAGCTGCCAGGATTTATCAAACCTGCTAGACTCTTTGGCACTGCGTAGAGATGTGGCTTCGCTCTGCATCTTCTATCGCCTATACTATGGGAAGTGCTCCGAGGAATTTTTCGGATTGATCCCCGCCGCCTCTTTCCACCATCGTTCCACGCGACAGCAGTTCCACACTCACCATCTGGACGGTTGGCAGTCCATATCTGTGCGTTTCTCGAGAAACTTTCTGACTCGCACAACTAAACTGTGGAGTGAACTGTCGCCAACGGTATTTCCGAACCAATACGACCCTCAAACCTTCAAGAAAAGAGCGCACTCTCTTTTGAAAGGAAGGCAACGCACTTGTGACTCCTCTGGAGTTGCGAGTGTCCATGGGGGTGATCACCCCCGATCACTTACCATCAGGCGATCCGTCTGCTCGTTTGCCTCCCTATTCCATAATGAGGAGCAATGCATTGATCGGCTCGAAGGCCGACCGGGGCCCCCGGGGTTGGTCGTTCGGGTGCATTTCGCGGGTAGGTATTTCGTTCATTTTTTGAAAGAGTGAGCGACCAGTTCGCGCGAGTGGCGCGGGCTGGATATGTGGGGAGTGAGATAGTCATAAGTAGGTAGTTATATGCATGACTTACCTATATGGGATTAAGAAAATAATCAGAAGACGATCTGCCCAGGGGGGGGTCATGACCCCCATGACCCCCCCCCCCTGGATCCGCGCCTGACGTTAATGTTGATCATAATTAGTTGAGTTGAACCGGAGATAAGACCAGAAGTCGCAATAGCCGACATACATGTGAGAGGAGCCGCGGGCATCAGCTACCTAGTTATTTATATTAGCGTGAGTTGATGTGCCTTGAGAGTACAAAGAGACTAAATAAAGGTTATATAAATAATACAGAAAATAAATCTATATATATAAAAATCAATTGCTGTTCGTTAGTCTCGCTAAAACTCAAGAACGGCTGAACGGATTCATTTTATCTTAGTCTTGAAATGTTCGTGGAGGTCTAGGGAAGGTTTAAAAGGTGAGAAAAATTCGAATAACTGCCGGGAACCGATATCCTCGTGGGCGGAGCCGCGGGCAAAAGCTAGTTATAAATAAAAACTGAAGTGACAAAACTGCAAAAGGCGTTATTTCCGCAAACATCAAACGCGATGAACTACTGTAAGATTACTCGTTACAATGTGGTACGACTATGATAACTATAGTAGAACACAGACCACTAGTCTTTCGTCTCGGGGAAGGGAGGCCAGAAGGAAGTCATCTCGTAAAAGTTGACCGTAACAGGAGGAGGCGTACCGCTGCGGCTACAACCTTCATAGTGGCACTTGATACCGCTTAGGTAGCAAACAAGCACACAATCCATTTGATGGAAAGAGGATACCGTGGCATATACCTAGATGTGTGCAACACCAGAGGTGTACCTACTATTCGGAGGCAACTCGGGCGTCGGAGGTCGCTCAGTGAACTCCGACCTCCGTAAGCGCTAGGCTCGCTAGGATGACAGGAGGAACCGCCTCCCCATATCCGGGGGCAAGATGGCGATCAACCGTGGTTCCCACACCCAAGGGAAGGGTCGGCTGGTAGCTAAAGACCCGAGAAGGTGCGGATTTAGTCGGTTCGAGTTCAATATAACTTCCGGCGGTGGAAAGAGGGGGTACTATAAGATTTCTCAACAATAAAAAGGGCGATATACTCGTGCTGCCGACCCTTTGTAAGTATAGTGTTTTGTTTGGTTTCCGAGAGTTGTAAAAAACTCAAGTCTTTTAGTCTTCATTTCGAGACTTGAGTCTTTTTTCAAGACTAAGACTCGTTAGTCACATGAGTTCCGAGTCCTTTGAGTCTTTTGAGTCTTCAGAGTCCTTTCGAGTCTTAAGTTCTTTGAACTAGACTGAGTCATGAACTTGAGTTGGTGTATCACATTATTTATTTATTTTTTATTTATTTATAAAACTTTATGCACAAGTACATAGGCGGACTTAATGCCATAGGCATTCTCTACCAGTCAACCAAAGGTGGTGCAGAGAAAGACTCAGTAGGTGCATTATTAGCAACATTGTATGAAGAGAGCGTACCGAATAAATTTTAGGGAGTGACACTATAGGTACACACCTGCCATGAGGCATGTATATATTATCCAATAGATAGGTACATAATAGGTAATAGGTGATATCAATCTGAGCGAATATTTTTTTCTATGATTAATCTGGCAACACATTAAATGAGTAAATTGATAATGTTGACGGAAAGATGGTAGGCAAATAATTTTGTTATACAAGCGAACATAATGTTGTCAGTGTCACTAGAATTATCTATTAACAGCTTGTTTCCCGTATTCAAATAATATAAATATCAATATGTTTAGCCAAGAGGATAAAGTACGTGCATCTTCTCGCAGTATATTAAATTATTCACCCCCGCGTGCAAAAAAAGTGAAATCTTCAACAGAAGTTAACGAGCATACGCCAAAACATACGCAGAGGAAATAAATAAAATTCAAATTATATTCATTGTGATTTTAATGCTAAACTATATAACCATAGATTTAGAGGACTCAGTCATGAGTTCTTTTAAAAGACTCGGTCTTTGAGTTCTTTTTAGCAGGACTCAAGTCTTCTTGCAAAGACTCCAAATTCTGAAGGACTTGAGTTCCTAGTTTTATTTATAAGACTCGAGTCTTCAAAAATAGCTCAAGTTCTATTGAATGAGACTCCAAGACTCGAGTCTCTTACAACACTTGTAGAATAGTGACACCATATCTCTTTCGGTGGGTGTCGTAGAAGGTGACTGTTCTCCATAAATTCCATGACTAAGTGTCCGCAATAGGCTCGTCTCCTATTACATGGGACCGAAGATCACAGTTTGGTAAAATCTGGGTGATAATAGGTACATCTGTACCTACCCCTTCGGGGATTAATAAGCGTGAATATTTGTATGTACCCTGAAGGTTCATTGGACCACGCGTCGCTACTGAAGTTATAAATAGCACTAAATGTGTTCAACACATTTTGAGGCAAGCGAACATCCACATAATGCAGTGTAAAGAAGCTCGTCCGACATTTGCATTCGTATTGTACGTGTTTGTATGTGTGTGTTCGTTTACTTGCGTCTGTGTGTGTGTGTAGGGGGGGACCTTAGCAACATCCTTGAGGTCCAAGCCTCCACCGCTATTCTGTGCAAGTTCTAGACAGTGGAAGAGGTTCTGACACAGGTTTGCTTCCAAGGATTGAGCGGTAGGACTACTGACGCTCCCAGAAGAGCTAACATACCAATCAAAAATATTTTTATTTTATTTCTAAGTTCTTTTAATGAATAGGCACTGACTCATACTTATGCCGCACCATTAAGACCTGGAACTCGCCTGGAACGCTTTAAGCGGGGCGTGAAAAGGCATCTAATGAGGCCGTCAAGCTGAGTGAGGCTTCTGAAGAGGCCATCAAGCTGAGTGCCACCATTGTTAACATGGTACATGTTTACGATGGTGACCCTCTTTCCGAGGCTTTGCTTTTAGCTTACCATGGTATGGTACCATTACCAGGTGAAGTCAAATTGACGTGTCCTTTATAAAAAAAAATGAATGTAATGATCAGGATTTGAAGCTGGGACTTGTCGATCATAAGGTAAGGCTTTCCTTAAAACATAACATAACATAACATAAACTCACGCCTGTATTCCCCGAAGGGGTAGGCAGAGGTGTTAGCACCCACATTTCGCCAGTTTATGTTTAGGTCCCAATGTGTAATAGGTGGCGAGCCTATTGCCATTAACCGGGCACTTAGAAACCTGCGATAAATACCAACATTTTTCCTCTTTGGAAGAGCCTCTCGCGCAAACTATTCAGGGGGCCAACCACAACCTCTTAAAGCAGTATTATTTCAATCTTACTTCGTGTTTTGGTACCACGACCTCGTAAAGCAATATTACAATAATGTTGTTTAAATTAGCAGTTTTGGGACCACCCATAGTTTTCGTTCTTTTTGTTCGTTCAGCGTCAAATATGACATCCTTTATAAAGTCAATAGTTACAAAAAACTATTGAAGAAACATACATTCGAGGAGTTTATCAGCTTCTAAAAGCTGTGCTAATATTGCTTATTCAAGAAATCGTCGTCGAATGCAGTCGCGATAAAAATGAGACCCTTTCCATTTATGAAATTGGTTCATTAAGCGAAAGAGACTCCCACAGAGTGATGGATAGAGTCCACACTGTTGAAAACCCCTAGAAAATCTACAGAATTCTCTGTAAAGACTAAGGTAAGCCCATATTTATATTGAATTAAGTACACGCTAATGTATTGTAATGTGTGATTGACCACTATTAGTTTCGTAAATATATCATGTTCTTAACATAGTTGTTTTTTTCTAGGTGTTCATTGCATTACCATTTTATAGGCAACTGATGCGAGAGCCATAGGATAAGCTGAGTGAACAACCACGCACAAATAATAACATGCATGATGGCTATTCAAGAGTTCAACGGTTGCTCGAAAGGCCGCATTACGATCCAGTTATAATGATAACTATTTTACAAATATTATTGCTTTTATAAATTATTTCATGTAATACCTACTAAATAAATAATATGGTGTCTATATTAATCAAATAACCATCTTTGTACGCTTGCTTCCACCATCACACTTGCCGCGTTTCCAAGCTGGATTGCGACGGCCAGCCTCAGCACCAAGAACGATCCGGAGCGCGAGTCAATTGTAATGATGTCGATGAGGTGATTACCGCTCAGTGTAAATATCTATCAAGCTACGCGTATCAAGCATACCACCCCCACGGAGCCGGTGGAGGTGGTTATGTCGGACTCGAACCCGCCGTCTTTGGTTGCCGGAGGTGAAATTGCCAAAAGCATAATCTCTCGCACCCCGGCAGACACAGGACCATCTCTTTCGAGATGGCCCCCTTCGGGTTGTGCGGACCCTAGTGTCCCCATCTAGCCCCGGGTACGGGGAGGGCACTTTGCGCCTTTGCGCACTTTTAGATACAAATCTTTCACACAAACATTGTCCTGTCCCATTGTGGAATGCTCTAAAAAGCTCTATCTAACCTTGGGACTCGAGAGCCTTGAATGTCAAGTTCAAAAGCAGTAGGTATTCCTAATTCGGGTGTCAACTCCGTGCAACATCATACGTATTGCACTCGAGTCGGTGCTATCGATGTCCTAATTCTAAATATAAAACTTGCCCCTAGGACCCGGTGCCTCGCACCCCTTGCACCTGTTATAATTGTATGATGTGATCATGAATGCCCAGATAATTAAAAACATAAAATTATTACGGCTTTATATTTGCGGTAGAAAATAAAATTTTACATAATAAGGTACCTACAATACCAAATTCACGATTGTTATGTCAGAGAAGACATTGAATATGAATGAATTGTATTTTCTTCTTATGTTTGCATGCTTGTCACAAAGAGGGTTCAAAACAACACTCCTCCTTACAGTGATTAAGCGTTTACTTAGGTTTAGATGTTGAGGCCCTGGTAGGTATTTGAAGTTTCTTTGTATCGCACACTTGTATAATAAAGAAGTGCTTTCTCAGGTCGATGTGTTTTAATTTGCCACTTAGGATAGCATTTTCACATAGCTTCAATGCCACTTGGTTATCACTGAAAATCATTCACATTCATCAAACACTGCTGTCATGTCTTTCAGCAGTAGCCTTTCAGCTTCGGATAGCGAAATAATAATAATTATATTCTTCATTCAGCATAAGCAGTTGACATAGTAGATGCTCTTTGCTTCGGACTCCCAGCTTACAAGTAACAACCCCGCTCTGCTACCACTTTAAATAGTACATATAAAATATAAATAGGTAATATTTGCATGATTTGATCATAAATGCCCAGGCAATTTAAACTAAATTATTAATGGCTTTACTTATTATTTGCGGTGTAGGTGTAAAATAAAATGTCATAATAAAATTATTTTAATGTCAGATGACAGATAGTTTTCTTTTTTTTTCTTTCAATATTCTGCCAGTTACTTAAAAGAGTACCTATTTATATCAAAAACGTTTTACAAATTACGTGAATGTTGCTCCATTGTGTGTGAGAAAGAGATGGCGCTATACAGTATGACAGAACGTATAGCGATCTCTCTTTTCCGTCTTTGCAGGCACAAAAATAACCTTACTCAAATTCGTACCATGAGCGTACAATAATGTTTTATTTTATTCCTGCTAATTGACGGAAATGAATGAACTATTTAGAAAGGGTTATGTATTCCTTGCAATAATTCATTCGCATTAGGGGTGTGCTCCAGAGACAAAAAAACTGGAGCACCTCTGGAGATTTTTGCGAACAACCGGTTATCTTTCTCAAAAACTCCGGAGATTTTATATAAAGTTAAATATTCGCCTTTTTTCATGAACACTATTTTACTATATATTTTTGATTATATAATTAGATTCCATAGCGACACGATTTTATCGAAGTAGGTATATGACGTACCTATAGATGTTCGTGCATTTATTAAAAAGTAGGTTATATATACTATAAGCTTCAGAAGTGGAAATTTATTAAAAAAAACAATTCACAACAGAAAAACGATTGTTTTTACTTCATAAATATAATTGACTCAAATTACAATCAGAAACATTTACTTACAGTCCACTAAGACTTAAAATTCACTAAACGAATAACAAATTCACTTTATCACTTCTGCAACAAACTAAACTCAAATGGCTTACGTAACCGTACGACCGGCTGATGATTCACACGTCCGTCCGGTCCGAGCGTCGAGCAGCAAAATGGTCGTTCTATCCCCAGCGCCTTGCTTTTATAGGCGAGGTGGGGTAGTTACCGACTTAAGAGGAGATTCTCCTTACAATACATATAATCACGCCTATATCCCCGGAGTGTTAGGCAGAGGCGAATTAACATCAACACCCACATTTCATCAATCATTGCATTCGGTCGGTCCACCTATTGCCGTATTCCGGGCACAAAGTCGGTAAAAAGTTGATTTCATTAGTGTACAAATTGGACGTTTTCTTAATGTTTTTATAAAAGGATTATGATAATAATAGAAATACAATGTCTCAATTGGGTAGGTACTTAAAAAAATTACGAAACTGACTAAATATACTTCCGCGTAATCGAAGAATGTCCGGAGGCTTTCGAAGATTTATTAAACCTAGAGAATAATCACCGGATACTGCAATCTTCCCGGGAGTCAAGCCCTACGCCTAATGTCAGTGATTTCTTTTTTAGAAGACCATAGAGTTTTTTTATTCAAAAAGGATTTTTAAAAAGAAGTTTTTACTTTGAAGTAAAATACTTGTAATTTTTAGAATTGTATTTGTTTGCTTAATATCTAAGCAATTTCTATGCATTCTTCTATACAATTTATACTTGCAATTATAGGCGTTTCTCGGGATGGGAGTCTTCTCACTGGGCACCATGCTAGCTAAAAACCGAAGAAGACTGAGGGTTGGTGACGAAAATGCCTTATTGATCCACCTAATTGAAACCGCGTGCGGTTTTAGTCGGTTTGAGTTAGATATAATGGCCGTGTTGGCCAAACAGGGAGGTATCCGTGGAACACTATAAAAAGTACTTTTAAACCGTTATAATAGTCAGCGTGACCATTTCTTGTTTAGGTTAATGTATATAAATACGGTTTACTTGCTTTTTGGGTTACGAAAATGATTTTTTAAGCAGTATTTTGCAAAACAATAATAAAAAAGTTGCTAACTAGCAACTTTTTTAAAACGGCTAAATTTGACATAAAAACAATAATGTTAAATACAATATTGCTCTAAAATCTCGTCATGGTACGAATTGAATGAACTAAAATTAATTTGACGTCACAAAAGCACTAAGCAGGAATACATGACATGCAAAATGTACGGTTGTGGTACGAATATAAGCAAGATTACCTACTTCAAGCTTGACACAAAACTCTCCTGCAATAAGACTGTTTTGTAAACGGTTGTGGTAGGCCCCCAGTTTAGAAAAAAAATATGTTAGGAACCTCAATAGCATTTTTAAAGACCTATGTACAGATATGATCACGTATGGGTTTGATGATTTTTTTTTAATGTCAGATCTAAGTATATAAGCTCTATAATATAACTTAATCTATAATCTATAATCTCTATAAAAATAAGTATATAGAACTAAGCTAAGTATCAATTGTATGCAAGCATTGTAATTGATGATAATATATCGCACATCCGCTCAAATAACGTCATAACTCGATATAATGCGAAATGACTTTTATTGTACCATTCATATCAGAATATCGCATTCTTTATGCTCACAAAATTTCATAGACGTAGTTCAATTACTTGTCCCTAGATAGCACTTGTGTCGTTATATTGTTTACCGAAAGTTGTTACACGGCGAACATATACAGTGTCATGTCTCGACTTGCGCGAGGTGGTCATACCTACGTTGTTCAGTAAAAGTGAATTGTGTTGACTCAAGACTGTTTTTGTTTGAGAGGTAAGTAAAATTTCTTTTCGTTTTCTGTTCTTAAACTGATGCTTGTCGACTAATGCCAGTACACATGATTAAAATAGAATAATAAAATTATTGGTTGTACCCTAATACTGACCTAAACAGAGTTATGACAGTATACATGATTGAAACAATACAATACAAATATATTTGTTGATCACCAATACTGGCATATACTCGTTCCTGGCCTCAGCGAACTTACTCCAGGCACCTTCAACCTACTGGGTTCTCCCATTTTCCTGGAGGCAGTTCCAGAGGTTATTACTTCGCGGCAGCTTTTTCTTCTTCTTGCTGCACGGGAACAGTTGAGGAACCTTTCAGCCCACGTTGCCGTGCTGCTGTTACGGATGTGTTTTGCGGTTCCCAAAGTCACATACCTGCTGAGGACTACACCAACCTGTCTCTGTCCATATGCAGTCTCTTCCTTGGACAGCGCTTTGAGAGATACTGCGGAGTCCATCCTCAATGTCTTACTCGACGAACGACAGTGGCTCCAGGCCTCCCTGCCTATAAGATGTGGCGGTCTCGGACTACGGCACGTGACGGACGTTGACCTGCCGGCCTTCCTAGCATCAGATCACGGGTTGGCAGCCTTGGTTGCTATCATGCTCTCCTCAAACGGCGATCGAGTAGAAATACCTCATGTGCGCGAGGCGCTATCGACATGGTCGGTCCTCAGCCCGGGCAAACCGTGTCCATTAAATCAGAGCGTGCAAATAGCATGGGACGAGATCGGTGTTGATGGGATGGTGAGGGATATGCTGGATGGCGCGACGGGCGCTAATTCGACGAGGCTCAGGGCTGTGTCGCAGACTGAATCGGGGGCATGGTTAAACGCATTGCCGTCACGGCACCTGGACACCCTATTAGCTGACGACTCCCTGCGGGTGGCAGTGGCGCTCCGCCTGGGCTCCAAGGTGTGTGAATCTCACAGATGCACCTGCGGCTCCACGGTGGAGGAGGTCGGCCACCAAGCACTGAGTTGTCTTCGCTGCACAGGCAGGTTCCCGCGTCACCTCAATGACTTAGTCCGAATACATTTTTAGTCTTACGTTTAAAAATTAACTTGAAGTGAGTATTGAAATACCTAGATTATTTAATTTTGATAGAGCATTGTTTAATTTAGTTATAAATTATAATTATAAGTTCCTTTTGTTTTCATTTATTAGATGTTTTAGAGATGTTTTACTCTCGTTTTATTAGACTGTTGATTATTTGATTTTATTTTGATAGAATGCAGTTATTTACTTCAGTTACTTACGAGTATACGGTTGAAAACTTTAGTGTCAGTAAATATAAGACATTTTTAAGTCTCATACCTATAGTATGGTTAAGAAATTATTGTATTTTGTAAGAAGTTAAATACAGTTGTGTCATTATATTAAACAAATTATAGTAAAACCTTTGTTTTTTTGTACATTGTAATAATAAAAAAATATATATGCACATGTGTGTTTTGTTGTTTGAGATAAAGTTAACAAGTGTGTTCTCCTGTAAATTAACAATATAAATAGGTACATTACCTTAAAGATTCGGGCGCCTTGGAGAAACACATGCCTAAGATAGTCAATCAAGTAGGTTGAAGACTTTTAATCTGCCGGAGGTAAGCTAAATAAAACCACCGCACTGAGGTTTAAGGTTTTATTCTCTAGCGCTCCAATGAGCTTATTATAGTAAGGATTTTATGCTAGTAGATTAAATTTAAGAACTACATGACATATTAATCTTGTCACCAATGCAATTTTTTAAGGTTTTTAAAGTTAAATTTTAATTAAAAGTAAACGAAAGCTCACGGCATCCCTCGGCGAGTGTGTGAAGGTTCACCTCAACCAGCGAAGCTTAACATTCCGCTCAACAAGCCATTATTCCAAGATATTGCACATGCTCGTTCGTATGGTTGAGAAATCCATCAAACCATCAGAAACAAGGCCCAATGAAGGAAAAGCCAAAGTTAAACAAAGAAAAAGGATAAGGAGAAGGAAAAGGCGGCTCCTATGGAGACCTGAAATAAAATTTTAGGTTATTAGAACAATTCCTATGAGAATACTCGAAGTCCTAATTTTTGAGAAAAACGTGTGACTTACCGCCATAATTAGTTGGTTAAATGCCAAACACACGATAAATCATGGTATTTTTTAAACAAATACTGAAACAACAGAATTTAAAATATTATTTTTCAATCAGAAAAAAAATACGTCGAAATGAATCTTTTGAGAAAATGTCAACTCACCAGAAATATGGGACAATTCCACTACAATATCATAGCGGGGACATTTTATAATATCATCCGAACAAAAATTACTTCAATCCATTACAATGGATGACGATTATGCAAATTTTATCGAAATTACGACATTTTTGTCGATCGTCAAGAGAGAAAGGTGACGTGCCGGCCAACGCAGTGTTGCCAGTCGCCTCCAATGTTCGGATATTAGCGAAATTTCGACTAAAAGCCGTTAAAGACCACCGATGTAACGAGATTCACAAACGCGACGTTACATTACATCCCTCCCCAAAAAAAAGAAAAAGGTATTCCTTTTTATTTTCAAAGAAAACAATGAGATTCAAAGACCAAAATCCAAAAACCTCAAAAGAAAATAAAATGTCTTGCAACATTCTACAAAAAAAAATGCAAAAGCTTCATGCAAGCATATTGCAAAAACAATCTACAAAAAAAGTAAAAGAATGTGAAAACATTCAAAAATAAAATTTTAAGTTCGGAAACCAACTTCCAAATACAAAGGAAATCAAAGATATTTTCCAACTCAATGGAATAAACCAAAAGCAAAACAAATACTCCGAAAAGAGTGAAAAGTAATCTGAAAAATAAAGTATTCAGAGAAAATGAAACAAATCCCAATTCAATTCCAATTCCAGATATCGATTAGGCAACCAACGCCATCGAATCTAATCCTAGATCTCAACCAGCCTTCCAGCATCAATACAAAAGTGCGGTTGAGCTCCTACGCCACCGACTCTATACCAGCAATTCCTAAATAAATATCAAACGAAGAAGATATCGGTTAAGCACCAACGCTGCCGAATCTGAAACAAAATTGGCAAAAACAAAGAAGTTTTCCCTTTATCGGTTAGGTGTAAAACCGCCGACTTCAATTCAAATCCAAACTCCAAAATCCAAACGTCAAAACAAAATCACAACAAAAGTGTGAGGTTAATATATTTATAAGCATTGTGATCGGCATAACACCACCAACTTTCCGAGCACAAGCAAAATATAAAGAAAATATGACAATTGTGACCAGTACAACACCACTGACTTTCTGAGCACAACCGCATAAAAAAAATATGACATTTGCGACCGGCTCAACACCACCGACATTCCGTGCGCAAAGCATAAAAAATGTTACTATGTGTATAGAAACACAATAGTACAAAAAAGAAAAACGACAATTGCGACCGGTACATCACCACTGGCTTTCCGTGCGCAATGCGTAAAAAGGCGTGACTATGTGTATGAAACACAATAGCACAAAAATGTAAAGTCCAGAAAATCCCAGGTTTCCCAAAAATGGTATAACAAGGTACAAGGTAAGTGCATATAAAATGCGTCCAATCCGAGAATCCTAATATTAAGACAATAACTCAGAACTGTACAAAAACTAAGTTCAAGAAACTTAAATTTCCATTCCAAAAGTGAGTGGAAATAAGTCAAGTGAATTTATCACAGAAAATGAATATTAGATTTCACTCCTAAACTAGAGCAGAAACTAAATTCCCAAATTTGTACAAAATATACAATTTTACAAAAATGTAAACAAATATATATACAGGACAATAATCCTATTATACAAAAACAAATAAAAATATAAGATCTTTTGACGTAGAACAATTTGTTAGTATGGAGTAGAAAATATAAGAAACAAGACCTAAAATGACCTAAGTAATTTTTAATGTATCTAAAATTGAAATTAATAAATTGATGTGAAGTTCCTAGCATACATCTCCTTTCAAGATCTCAAAGCCTTTCATACATCCCCATTTAATGAGATCATACTTCAAACAAAGTACCAAAAACAAAGATAGATATTGGCAAAACCAGTAAACAATTTAATATTTAATTATGTCTTTAATGTGATAACGACCTGTATAGTTTTTGTTAAGGTCTTTCAAGACATAAACATTAGAGGAAACTTTATCTAATATTTCACATTTAATAAACTTAGGTGCTAACTTAGCCGAAAAGAATGCAGGAGCATTAGACTGCACAAAACTTCTCCTCCATACTATATCTCCCACTTCAAAAGAAATGACCTTTCTCCCTATATTATAATAACGCGCATTACGCTTATAAGCTTTAAGCAATGAAGCTTGAACTTTAACAAAAATTTCACTAAGAGATTTTAGTGAAAAAGCAAAAGAAGACCTTTCAACAACATCAAGTTGATCAAGGTTATCAAAAGAATTACTAAAACGGTGCAATGAAGCATCAAAAATAAGTTCTCTACCGAACATGAGAAAATTAGGAGTGAAATCTGTGGCTAGATTCACACTATTATTCAAAGCTAATTGAACATGAGGCAAATATTTTGACCAAGTTCTATGATCATCCTTAACAAAACAAGAAATACATGTTTCGACCGTTTTGTTATATCTCTCTACAGGGTTATTTTGAGGGGTATATAAAGTATTATAAAATATTTTATTAATATTATAACTTTTCAGAAAATCAACGAACTGCTTCGCTGTAAACTGGCTTCCATTATCACAAACTAAAATTTTAGGCGTTCCAAACCTAAGAAATATCTCTTTTTCAAGAATCTTACAAATTACTTTAGTAGTAGCACTAATCATAGGAAATATCCAACAATATTTTGTAAAAACATCTACAATTGAAAGTATATACTTGTGTCCAGAATAAGCTTTTGGAAGAATTCCAATAATATCAATAGAAAGCATTAACATTGGTTTATCAACTTTTTTAGGATTAACCATAATTCCATGAGGTGGATTAGTAGAAGATTTATAAGCTTTACAAGTATCACAAGAAGAAATGTATTTTTGAACATCAATAAACATACCTTTCCAAAAATAATGTACTTTTAATTTATTTAAAGTTTTATGAATTCCTAAATGTCCTGAATTAACATCATCATGATTAGATCTAATTGTGTCTAAGATGTGTTCTTTAGGTATGACAATTTTCCAATTTAAAAGATTATTAGGATTATGTTTGTCTTTACAAAATCTATACAAAGTATCACTTTCAACTTTGAAATTTTTATATTTTCTAGGAAACTTTTGACAATTTATAAATATTTTTCTATACCAAGGATCAACGATATCCTCGTCTGGCAAAACAATATTATTATTTAAAGGAACATTAATAGCAGAAATTTCTATTCTAGATAGACAATCTGGAACTAAATGTAAAGAACCTTTTTTATATTTAACATCAAAAGTAAATTGAGAAATTCTAGCAGCCCAACGTGCAAGACGACCACTAGGATTACTAAGTTTTAGAAGCCAAGTTAAACTAGCATGATCAGTGATAACTGTAAATTCCATTCCTTCAATATAAGGTCTGAAATGTTCAATAGAATCTAATATTGACAACAACTCTCTTTCAGTTGTGCTATAATTACGTTCACATTTATTAAGCGATCTAGAATAATAAGCTACAGGATGTTGATCTCCATTATCATCATCTTGGCTCAGGACACTACCAATTCCAACGGAACTAGCATCGCAATGTAAAAAGAATGGTTTCTCAAAATTTGGGCAATGTAAAACAGGTGCAGAAATCAATGCAAGTTTTAAATTACTAAAAGCGACTTCAGCTTCTTCATTCCAGGAAAGAGATTTTTTAGAATTCTTGCTTCCAGCCGTTAATTTTGTTAATGGCGAAGCAATATCAGCAAATTTATCAATGAATCTACGGTAATAAGAACATAACCCAAGAAAACTTCTTAATTGTCTAACGCTTTCTGGGCGTGGGAAACTTTCAATTGACTCTAATTTAGCAGGGTCTGTATGTAAACCATTACTATCAACAATATAACCGAGGTAACGAAGTTTATCTTTACAAAAATTACACTTTTTTAAATTAATAGTTAACCCAGCATCTTTAAGAATTTTATAAATTTTATTTAAATAATATAGGTGATCAGAGAAACTAGAATTTACCAATATAAGATCATCTAAGTAACAGAATGCTACATTATCAAATTCAGGCCCAAACAACTTATCTACAAGCCTTTGCAACTCAGCTGGAGCATTGGTCAAACCATACACCATACGGGTAAAATGAAACAAACCTTTCCCAGGAACAACGAAAGCAGTCTTCTCTCTAGAAGATTCTTCTAAAGCGATTTGCAAAAATGCCTTAGACAAATCAATAGTAGTTATATAATTAGCACCTCGAAGGTTATCTAAAATTCTAGAAGGATAAGGCAAAGGGTAAGAATCTTTAATAGTTACTGAATTTAATTTTCTAGAATCCAAACATAATCTTGTTCCACCATCGCGTTTTTCAACGGCTAACACTGGAGAACACCAAGGAGATTTGGAAGGTTCAATAATATTTTCCTTTAATAAAACTTCTACTTCATCATAAAGTTCTTTTTGTTTAGCAGGACTAAGTGGCCAATAACGTTGTTTAAAAGGTTCACCAGTAACATTAATTTTATGTTTAACTAAATGAGTGAGACCCAAGCCTCTCTTTTCATAAGAAATATCTTCAAAAAGTGAAATAATTTTATTAAGTTCCTGTTTCTCAGACGGAGAAAGTTCAGAAACAGAAGTAACCGCATTAACACAAGTTGTGGATTCATTTTCAAAAGTAATTTTATTTAATAAGTCTTTAGCAAGGTTAAATTTCAACCAAAAGTCGAATCCCAAAATAATGGAAGGTTTAAAAGAAGGTATTATCAAAAAATCTACATTTTTAGTTATATTATCACAAGTGATAGGTAAAACCATAGTTGCAATAACCTTGTGTGGAGAACCATCAGCAGTAACAGCATTACCTTGGTGAGGTTTAAGTTTAAATCCTAATTGTAAAAATGTTTGATGAATATTAGAACCGAGTACACAACTACAAGCTCCGCTATCTAACAAACCAGAATAAAGTTTATTATTAATATTAAATTTTAAATAGGGTCTAGTGTCTTTATTTTTAACAAACAAAACAGGGGCAGCCCTGATATTACTAAAGAAAACTTTCAAATAATCTAACCAGTCACTAAATTCTTTTTTACAAGTGGCATCATCCGGTGCATTGCTAAATTTTTTCAACATCGAGTCACCTGAGGTTTTATCAAAAACTAGGGCTCGATGGGGCCTGATACGTTTTTTGACTGTTCAGTATTACAAACTTCGCAAGTCTTCGTAGTGACACCAGCTTTGTGACACTTAAAACAAATTATGCCAGGAAACTTAGGGCAATTTTTATAAGAATGTCCAGAGGACTTACATTTTAAACATATTAATTCATCTGCTTTAACAGCATTAACGTGAGCAGAAGGTTTTTCTTTTTTAATACTTCTATTCTCACTTAAGTTCTTTCTAGACACAAAATTTTCTAATTCTCTGCTGAGGTTAATGAACTCTTCAATAGTAGAAATAGTTTTACCAAACACAAAAGGTGTGTAAATATTTAACATATTATGTTTAATAATAGTTATGAGGGTAGCATCACAAATAGGCATAGACAAACGGCTTGACATATCCATTATATCTGTAATAAAGTCTGGTAAGGACTCAGTTATCTTTTGTTTACGAGTGCGGAGTTCATGTTCTAAATGATAGTCGAATTCAATCCTATCAAAACGTTTCAACAACGCAGCCTTTAATTCCTGCCAAGAAGCAATACGAATACGCACACTACGAAACCATTTAAGCGCTGTGCCTGACAAAAGATCAGCAAATGAACTAACTAAAAAATGTTCATTAAAATTTTTAAACAAGAAATATTCTTCCACTTCAGTAATAAATTCCCTAACACACGATTTACCATCATACAAAAGCTTACAACGTTTCAAATCGGGTAACTTTGTAACAGAAGGCAAGTTTTTCTTCAAGTCTTCATTCAATAGAACATTCATCATATTAAACGAAGATGCAGCTCTCGGACTATAATCACCAGCTCCCCGACTATGTGAAAACGGATCAACAACTTCAGTCAGATCAGCCATGACATGGAGCATCTCGTGAGTAGATGTACCAACCGGGACAGTATTATCAATAACTGCACACAATGGCGGGGCCTGAGTTCCCTTATCCATGTTTGAAAACAATGTGAAATCTAAAAATAGTTGTATAAAATGCACTAAGAACTTCCAATGAATGCAATGAATGCAGCCATAAAAGTTAGAAAAGTAAATAAGTTATGAATGCAACTTAATTGTTATTGTTGAAAAATGCTAACCTCAAAAGTAGGTCAAACAAAAGAAAGGAATGTTATTGTTAAGTTATTTAGGTCAAATGCCTTTAAGTAATGATAAAAAAGTGCATCAGTGATTCACAAAATAAAGTATTTCTGTTTACTTGAGGTAAACATCAAAGATTCAAATATTACTATACTTTCACATATTAGTTTGAAGTTTATAAACTTTTCATTATATATTACTATGTAGATAATGTAACTTGTTATAAATTAAGGTTATACAAGATAAAACAATGATAACAATAACTGTGAATGTTATACAAATTGAAATATTCACCTGTAATTAAGAGATATAAACAATAGCATACCAACCTGTAGTAAGATTAGCTTTGTAAAGTAAACAAACAATAATATTTACTGAAACACAGAGTTATGCAGTAATATACATGAAAGAAACATTGTTCTAAACATGTTAAATTAAGTTAATAATGCAAAGGTGACAAGGATATAATGATATTTGCACACTGTCAAGTCCCTGTTCGCGAGCGACAATTGTAATAATAAAAAAATATATATGCACATGTGTGTTTTGTTGTTTGAGATAAAGTTAACAAGTGTGTTCTCCTGTAAATTAACAATATAAATAGGTACATTACCTTAAAGATTCGGGCGCCTTGGAGAAACACATGCCTAAGATAGTCAATCAAGTAGGTTGAAGACTTTTAATCTGCCGGAGGTAAGCTAAATAAAACCACCGCACTGAGGTTTAAGGTTTTATTCTCTAGCGCTCCAATGTGCTTATTATAGTAAGGATTTTATGCTAGTAGATTAAATTTAAGAACTACATGACATATTAATCTTGTCACCAATGCAATTTTTTAAGGTTTTTAAAGTTAAATTTTAATTAAAAGTAAACGAAAGCTCACGGCATCCCTCGGCGAGTGTGTGAAGGTTCACCTCAACCAGCGAAGCTTAACATTCCGCTCAACAAGCCATTATTCCAAGATATTGCACATGCTCGTTCGTATGGTTGAGAAATCCATCAAACCATCAGAAACAAGGCCCAATGAAGGAAAAGCCAAAGTTAAACAAAGAAAAAGGATAAGGAGAAGGAAAAGGCGGCTCCTATGGAGACCTGAAATAAAATTTTAGGTTATTAGAACAATTCCTATGAGAATACTCGAAGTCCTAATTTTTGAGAAAAACGTGTGACTTACCGCCATAATTAGTTGGTTAAATGCCAAACACACGATAAATCATGGTATTTTTTAAACAAATACTGAAACAACAGAATTTAAAATATTATTTTTCAATCAGAAAAAAAATACGTCGAAATGAATCTTTTGAGAAAATGTCAACTCACCAGAAATATGGGACAATTCCACTACAATATCATAGCGGGGACATTTTATAATATCATCCGAACAAAAATTACTTCAATCCATTACAATGGATGACGATTATGCAAATTTTATCGAAATTACGACATTTTTGTCGATCGTCAAGAGAGAAAGGTGACGTGCCGGCCAACGCAGTGTTGCCAGTCGCCTCCAATGTTCGGATATTAGCGAAATTTCGACTAAAAGCCGTTAAAGACCACCGATGTAACGAGATTCACAAACGCGACGTTACAACATATAGTGTCATAACCCCGATTTTATTTTGCATTTTTTCAGGATTTTCAGGTTATTAAAAATATGGATTTGTAGAGCTTAAAAAATAATACTAATTCCTTGAAGAACGTTTTCTTCTAAAGTCATTGCTTTTTTAATTATGATCCAAAAAGTGAAAAATTGAAGTGGCCCAAACTTCAATGGTCTGTACTGAAAAACTTGGTTTTTAGAGTTGTTACGTTATTTGAGCGGAGGTGCGATATGTACACTCACACCCAAGATAAACCGATACGGGTTTTATGGGTGTTATCATAATGTACCTACCCCTTTCAGAACCCTCTAATACAATTGTGCGGTTTATAAGATTCAATTTTTCTCGCAAACTAATCGTAGTATCTGAACGGGCCCGACATCACACGATTGCGCGGGTACGTAAGTTTGATCTTCAACACAAAATTTGTGCATCAATCATTCGATGGACAGGTTGCGACCTGTCATGTGAGGTGTTCGTCCGCGCTCCCGCCATTTAAGACTGTAAGTACCAAAAAGTTAATATTTTTTAGTTATTATGTTATTTATTGTTGTGATCACGTAATTTTATTAGTTTTTCTTTGTGTTTTGATGTATTATTCAATTAAAATCGATTTAGAAGTTGATCTACTTTGTCCACGAACTTTTTCGACACAATTGTTTCAACCCGGGCCCTATGACTAAAAATATCGATTGTATGGGTACATTTGTTAATGTATTGTTTGTCTATTTCACAACATATCACATATTTCATTAGACCAAGATATAGACGAGCTCCCTAACGGCTCTGGAAATGAAGGTAGCGATGATGAAGACTATGTAGAAGGACCTGGAGCAGCCAATTTTTGTGATTCTTCATCATCGGAAAGTGACTCCGAAGACGATGTGCCGCTTGCAAATTAACGTTGGAGGAAAAGAAAATTTGATGGCAAGAGTGTGCCTGAAGAGTCACCACCAGATATTTCACCAGTCAGGAGTCCTGCGGAATATTTTGAGCAATAGGTACTTTACGCCAGATAACTTTGAAAAATTTGCTCTATTTACAAACCAGTACTACATGACGCAGTTGATTTTGCATGTTTAAGAATAATTAATTAATAAAGAATGAAATGTTGGGCCTGCAGTAATACAATTGTGCGTGTATGAATTGTCCAAGATGGCGGCCGGAAAATGGAAAACTAAGCCCATTTTCATCATCTACACACAATTTTACCATGGGTATGACTTTTCAAAGTTGCAAATTCGTGGTAGTTTGAGTGCCGGTCTGAAAGGGCTACTATGTAATGCTATTTGATAAATAAAAAAAAAAAAAAAAAAAAAAATAAGTATATAAGGATCTAAGGACCCCAAAAATTTATTGCTTTTTTGCTATTTTTATATAAAATTCTTAATGCGGTTCACAGAATACATCTACTTACCAAGTTTCAACAGAATAGGCCTTATAGTTTCGGAGAAAAGTGGCTGTGACATACGGGGTACAGGGTTTTATTTTGAGTATTTCTTCTCTCTCGTCTGCGTGTTTCCGTTAGTCGCCTCTCACGACACGCTTCACCTAGTGATATTTGTATTCTTTCTCCGGATACGGAAATCTAGTTAAACTAACTCTAAAAAGAGAGAACAGATGGCGCTGCCATCGAGTAAACCGGGCCGAGATTTAGCTCCGTCTTATTTAATTATTTTAAAAAGTTTTATTGTCATAAGTGCGATAAAAAGGCTCAAAACATTCGTCATACGGTCCGTGGGTGGTGTACAAGTGTTATCCTGATCATCCGTAACGAAACTTTGATACAACAACTTATATATTATAGTGTCAACTAAATAAGCTGAACAGCACGCTAAAGGAGGAAGAAAAACACTATACCACACGAAACGACGGAAACCGGACGGAAGAAAACCTACTATTAACAACACAGTTAATTTCTTCATTAAATTCGACTAAATTGTGATCTACGCAATGTGAATGGGAAGAAGTGTAAAGTGTAAAATTACCCACCATCGTAAATAGTGCGGAGCGCATCAAAAAAATATTTAACTACAAGAACTACAATTATTAGAAATTGAACCTGCAAAATGTACTGCGATATTTCAAAAGTGACTTACTAGACTCGATAGCGCACTGCTGCAAGAGGCTTGCGTCAATAAACGAGCGGCGCGGCGGCAGTTCGAGTCTCGACCGTGTAGATTTCACTTTTTGTGGTTGAGTTTTAATTATTTTTTCTCTTATTTTCTTTTTGCTTATAATTTTAATAATTGCTTTGTGCTGGAATTATTTAATCTAATTTGTTTGTTTTTTTATTTTGTTCAATTATCCTGTTTTTTTTTTGTATTAATTCATTAGAAAGAAATAATAAGTGTGTGATATTTGTCATAATAGTAATTTGATTAATTTTATGATTATTTACGTCTGTAGGGGATCGTCTTCCTATGTATGAAAAAAACCACTCACAAAACCAGTAAAGAGATATATTTCCGTCTTTACAATAGATAGGTACCAACCAGGAGTATAATTACAGAATAGCACAGTAGTCTAACGCGTCTAAGTACAAAGGCTGCGGTAAGATCCGAGACGGATGCGAACCGTGCAAGCCGGGAGGTAGCTCAGCTGCCCGAGAGACGTTCCAAAGGAAGCGTGTCCGTGCGAGCCGAACGTCCGAATGCCGGCTGCATCGCTTTATATACCCTCGAGCGAGGCGCGGCGGCTGCAGTGGTAGGGAGACGTTGGGGCGGGGCGCGCGGTTGATGTACGCTGCGGTGCAAGCGCGTAGTGACGCGCGTTACAGGCTCCCCCTCTGTCTTCGAAGACGTCCCGGTGAGAAAGACAGGAGCTAGGTGGATAGCTGCTTCTTGCGCGGTCTGCCCCGAGCGGGAGCTTTTACCAAGGCTGTTGTTGCCCCTGATGACGGTGCGTTCTTCCGTGGGCGCCCTCGACGTCGCAAGGGCAGGACTGGCTCAGGGAGGCGTTCCGAAGAGGCCCCGTGGTAGGGTCGCAAGGCTGATGCATGGTACAAGCCTGCGGACCTTTCGGGGGTAGATGGGTCAGAAATCTGGAAAGAAGAGGGTCCATGAATAGTTTTGATAATATAGGGACCATCACGGCGAGGTGCTAGTTTGGCACTAAACCCTTGGGCAGATTTACTTAGAGCGTGAACATCAACCATTACTTGGTCACCGGGTTGATAGTTTGGACATGGTTGTCGCTTCTTATCAGCGTATTCTTTCCGCTTTTCCTCTCTCATCTCATGTACTTCCTGAGCTTTCGTCAGGGTAGAAGCTATTGTCAATAGCTTGGGAGTTATTTCAGGAATGAAATTTTCGTTTTGCACTATCTGTCGTAGATCGTGATTTATGTCGTCTGTCGTGCGAAGCTCTCGGCCAAATGTTAAGTAGGCTGGTGTGTGACCCGTAGACGAAGAAACAGCAGTATTCATTGCAAAACGGATGCTTGATAAACGTTCCGACCATTGTTTATGATTATCACCAACTAATATTGCCAATTGCGTTTTCAAATCTCGGTTGCGTCTCTCAACTGGATTTGTCTCTGGATGGTAAACGGGGGTGAAACCATGATCGATATTTAAGCAATACGTCAGTTGCTGCATTACATTGCTCACAAACTGGGTTCCATTGTCGCTAATGAATCGTCGGGGGGTACCATACCGCAGAATAATTTCATCGATCAGCACTTTAGCACACTCTTCTGCTGTTGCCTGTTTCAATGCAAATAATTCAATCCATCTACTAGCCAGATCTTCCACGATAAAAATCCAGGTTTCATCTCTAGTTGTCTTTGGTAAAGGCCCGAATAAATCAAATGCTATACTTTCAAATCTCTGGTTGAGGGCAGTAGTTTGTAACAAGCCGGCTGGCTTTAGATTGCTCGGCTTATAACGCTGACACTGGATGCATTTCCGTACGTAATGTTCCACTTGTATTCTCATCCCCTTCCAGAAGTATCGTTTAGCAATGCGTTCTATGGTTTTGTCAACCCCATAGTGTCCAGCGGTGGCTTCGTCATGGTACACAGAGATAACTTTCTCTTGTTCATGTTTAGGGACCACTAATTGAGCATTTTCATTATCATCTTCAGACTTATACCGGTATAGTAAACCTTGATTCATAAGGTATCCTTTTGTACTCCAGTACTTTCCACTTTCGTATTGATCTCCTTCTAAGTCCTTTACTATTTTAACTATGTCTGCATCTTTCAGCTGCTCTTCTCTTATGTCACTTACTTTCTTTCTGGGTAAATCTACCACAATGCTACAAACTCCACAATCTTGACTTATTGTAGGATTGCAGTTTGGGCGTGACAAGGTATCAGCGACTACATTTGTTCGTCCTTTAATGTATTTAATCGTGAGGTTATAAGGTTGCAGTTGTAGGGCCCATCGGGCTAATCGCCCAGTTGGCGATTTTAAGGACATGAGCCACTTCAAGGCTTGATGATCTGTCAAGAGAGTGACTTCTGTTCCTTCGATGAAACCGCGAAATTTGTTCACAGCCCATATTACGGCTAGTGCTTCTCGCTCAGTAGTTGAATAGTTTCTTTCAGCTTGGGTGAGTAAACGACTAGCGTACTCAACGGGATGTTCGTGTTCCCCCTCCCCCTGTACCAAAACTGCTCCGATTGCATAATTACTGGCATCCGTCTTTATCATGAAGGGTTTTGTATGATCGGCTTGAATCAGTACTGGGGCCGTAACTAAGAGACTTCGTAGCTCGTCAAATGCTTTCTTCTGTTCGTCTTCCCAAGACCAGGTAGCATTCTTCTTCGTCAGGCGACTCAGTGGTTCAGCGACCTTTGCAAAATTAGGTATGAAGCGTCTATACCAAGAACACATCTGTAAGAACGACAGCAGGTGCTTGAGATTTGTAGGTGCTGTCATGTTAACGATGGCGGAAACTTTATCGGGATCGACTTGAAGACCATCAGGAGTTATGTAGTGCCCCAAATATTTTACCTTGGAGCGGAAGAAGACACACTTGTCCTTGTTTGCAGTCAGGGTATATTCTTTTAATCGATCAAAGACAT
The DNA here is from genome assembly GCA_914829495.1 of Eilema sororculum. Lineage (NCBI taxonomy): Eukaryota > Metazoa > Arthropoda > Insecta > Lepidoptera > Erebidae > Eilema > Eilema sororculum. The sequence continues at coordinate 8,201,141 of OU618559.1, forward strand.
CTTGTAGGTCTTTGAAATGTTGCTGGATGCTTGAAGACATGATTATTAGGTCATCCAAGTATACCAGAAGCCTGAGGTGGCTAAGGGATATGCGGAATCTATCCATGAGGCGCTGAAATGTAGATGGCGCGTTGCGTAGCCCAAATGGCATTCTCAGGAACATATACATGCCAAATGGTGTGATAAAGGCTGTCTTCGCTTGATCCTCCTCTCTAACTTTGATCTGCCAGTAGCCAGCTCGAAGATCGATAGTGCTCATACATTGCGTAGGTTTGGCACTATGTAGAAGATCGTCAATCCTAGGCAACGGGTACACATCGGCCGTAGTAATAGCATTTAACTGACGGTAATCAACGCAGACACGGGTACTGCCATCTTTTTTAGGCACAAGCACAACTGGTGCAGACCAAGGGGATGAACAAGGTACAATGACACCTTGTCCACGCATCCGTTCGATTTCAGCTTTTAGTATTTCAGTTTTCGGTGGCGAAAGTCTGTATGGTGGAACTGCAATAGGTTTGTGTGTTCCGGTATCTATTATATGTTCAGCAGTGCAATTCTTCTGTGGTTGGCTGACCATTAGATATGAATACAGCTTCGTTCTTTTTGATGAAAAGTCGTAGTTGTTTGGACTCCTCTTCAGTTATATGACACTCGTGGTCATATATGTCCATTGCTGAGATTTCCGTAGCTGGGAATAAATTAGCACTGGCTGGAGACAACTCGATGCTAGCTTCATCAACGTTTCTGCGTGCATCTTCATATAGGGCATCGATGATAGGCGAATATCCGTCAAATAGGGTGTTTCGTGGCCTTTTTGGCGGAGTTGCGCAACCTATCGGAATCAACGGGCCATAGGGGCGTTCAAGGGCTTGTTCTGTTGCCGAGATACAGTAGTCCCTCGGAGGAGAATGTGGCGGTGTCATCATCCCCGTCTGTAGCTCCGGAAAGATGGCGACTTTCTTTACTGGTGATGTTTGTACTGGACTGGGTGTCTTCAGCATTGGAGAAGTTATATCGGGTAAGCAAGTACTCGATAAAATACCCGCTATATCCATAGTTTCCTCCAGGCTCTCTGCCTTCAAGTCGTGTAGGGTGCCAGGTTCGTCAATGAAGTAGCAGGTTTGTTGCGGTATGTTGAGGACTAGCAGAGCGTCCTCAATAAACCCTACTCCTAGCAAAGTCCGATTCTTTTTAGCCTCCGGAAACACTATGAAGGAGGTTCTGATGTCGCGCCCATATAGTCTGACTGTGGCCTTAACCTTAAGAACAGTCTGCTTTCTAGTAATGCCATCCGCAAGTGTCACATACATGCACTCTTTTTCAAAGCAAGACCCAATCTTTTCGAGATGCTTGTAGAGATGGTAGGAGGCGACGCTCGACTTGGCACACGTATCGATGTATGCGAACCCTTGTGCTCCATCAATAAGGACTGGTACCGTAGGTCGTGGTCGAACTTCAGCTACTTTGTCTGTGGTACAAAAGCAAAAATCTACCGCGGTCGTAGGCTGTGTGGTCTTACATTTTGGGCATCTACTTCGTATGACTCCGGGTTCACCACAACCGTAGCACGAAAATTTTGGTTTAATTTCAGTGGTGACAGGTGTAGTTTCATTCTTCTTACTCACTGATTCGTCTTTAATTTTCTTCCTACAGATTTCAGCTGCATGTCCAAAAAGTCGGCAATATCCACAGCGAACCCTATTCTTTAGGTTTCGTTTCTTGCATCCATCAGCTTCAGGTTCACCTTCTTCCTTTTTCTTTGTAGACACATTTTTCTGTTCTACCAGCGTTCGTTCCACATCTCTAGCCCTTTCTAATAGTTCTTCAAATGTTTTGACCGAGTCTCTGGGGATCCTTTCCCTGACGGAGAATCTAATTTGGCCGAAAATGAGGTTAATCTGTTGCTCAACAGTATGTCGCTCTGACATTTCAGCAAGAAGTGCGCGCTTCTCAGCTATGAATATTTCAGTGGGCGTACCATCATCCTGCTTTCCTTCCACTAGTTCCTGATAAATTTCATAATCCATCTTTTGGGGAGCAAAGGCATGACGCAAGCGTTCCTTGAAAAGTGTCCAGGTCTGCACCTCATCTTTGATGCCCTGCCACCAGGTTGATGCAACGCTGTGAAGTTGCACAGCTTCGAGCTCGTCTGCGTCGGCAATATTTTCTACCTTTTTATAAACCGTTACTGCCGAAAGGAAGGTTTCAACCTCTTCTTTGACGCCACTAAACTTTACTGGACATTGAGCAAGCGTTCTTCCTCCTTGTTTATTTCCGTGGACGGCGAGTATCAGCTCCTTAAACTGGGCTTCCGTCAAGTTCACTGACATTTTTTCAGTTTTTTCGGTGTCACTGTCTGCCATATATCGTTTTGGTTTGCGAGTGGGCCTTGGCCTTAAGAGTATAGTTTGTTTCCCTTCAGGCCCCACGTTGGGCGCCACTTGTAGGGGATCGTCTTCCTATGTATGAAAAAAACCACTCACAAAACCAGTAAAGAGATATATTTCCGTCTTTACAATAGATAGGTACCAACTAGGAGTATAATTACAGAATAGCACAATAGTCTAACGCGTCTAAGTACAAAGGCTGCGGTAAGATCCGAGACGGATGCGAACCGTGCAAGCCGGGAGGTAGCTCAGCTGCCCGAGAGACGTTCCAAAGGAAGCGTGTCCGTGCGAGCCGAACGTCCGAATGCCGGCTGCATCGCTTTATATACCCTCGAGCGAGGCGCGGCGGCTGCAGTGGTAGGGAGACGTTGGGGCGGGGCGCGCGGTTGATGTACGCTGCGGTGCAAGCGCGTAGTGACGCGCGTTACACGTCTATTTAGTATTTTAATTTAAATTTATTCTGACTGATTTTTAATCTCATATTTATTCAATTTATTCCTGAATTTCATCGAATTAATTTTTTTATAAGAAAAATTATGGATAGGTAATACATAAAATGTATTTTGACTCATTTCTTATTTTTAATTTATTTAAATTTTAAAAATTCTGATTAAATTTTTTAAATGTCTTTTTTTTATGTTTCTGACATTTCATGTATTGTAATTTTATTTGACATCTTACCAATATTTGTAATATTTCTTTTTTTTTTTAATTATCGTTTTTTTTATATTAATTGTTCCAATTGTGCAATGCAATTACTGTTATTATTTGTGTAGGTAAACCTATGCGGGGTTTTTGCCGTGTCCTAATAACCTAGGTAGGTACTGCATTACCTAGCCACATCTACGAAAATGAGTTCCTCAACAGCCTCAGTGCGTTGTCCGCACTGCCCAGGATCTTCACGCACTTTTAGTGTCCACGGACTGAGGGTCCACATAGGCCGCATGCATAAAAACCTCCAGCAAGTAGTACCCACGTCCACTGACATCGGTTCACAGTTGTCCAGTCGGCAGGGTCGGGTACCACAGGAGTCTGAGCCTCATCATCCGCTCGAGAGGATTGCCGCTCTGAGGGCGTGTACGGCAGTAATGAGGCATGTTCCAAAGGGTGCTCGGAACCAGGCGGCGGCGAAATTGTGCGAGGTCATCGACAGGTGTATTAGCGAGAATGGAGTGGAAGACTGGGGGGCGCTCCTCACTTTTGCCTATGGTGCTCTGCGAGTCCCTTCGAAGGATGCACCGGGAAACATGACCACAAAGGTGAAGGCAAACATACAGTCCTTCGGTTCTGGTTTATTCCCCGAGGAACCGGGGGGGTTGGGATTTTCCGGGCTCCGGGGGAGTCGTAGAGCCATCGAGACCAAGGTATACGAGGGTGACCTTCGTGGGGCTGTCAGGATATTGGTCTCAGATGACTCGTTCGCGCGAAACGACTCCGACACGCTCGATGCACTTCGCGCGAAGCATCCGAGTCCATCGCGTCCGCTCAATTTTCCGCCAGAGCCGGACTCATCATTTTCATCGGTGTCGGTTTCTGCCGAAGTTTCTGGCGTTGGCATTGAGCACATTTTACAGTGGCTCCGCGGCGGGCTTGGACGGGATACGTCCCGGGCACCTAAAGGAGCTCACTTCTGGTTCGGCGGGGGAGAGTGGGGAGCGACTGTTGGGGTGCCTGGCAAGACTGGCAACATTCTTGCTAAGTGGACAGCTAAACCCTGTGGTTTGTCCCTACCTATATGGGGCAGCCCTGTGTGCGCTCGCAAAGAAGGACGGCGGGCTTAGGCCAATAGCGATCGGAAGTGTTTTCCGTAGATTGACGGGCAAGCTGGCGTGCCGATCCGTGAGAGAAGCTATGGCCGACTATTTGCTGCCATACCAGCTCGGTTTTGGGGCGCCTCGGGGATGCGAAGCAGCCATCCATGCGACTCGCGCGTTCGTCATGGAACCTAACCATTCGGACTGCGTGGTGCTTAAGCTCGATCTACGCAATGCCTTTAACACGTTGGAGAGAGACGTTCTTTTGAGTGAGGTCAAGGTTCGGGTCCCCTCTCTCTACCCTTTTCTGTATCAAGTGTACTATCATCCCTCTAATCTCTTCTTCAATAAAAATTTAAGTTCTTCGCAGGTAGGAGCTCAGCAAGGGGATCCACTGGGGCCCCTCGTTTTCAGCCTGGCGATCCATAGAGTTATATCGGAACTTAAATATGTGGTACCTAGACGATGGGACCCTTGGGGGTTCACCGGAAGATGTCTTCCAAGATCTGAACGCTCTGATCCCACGCCTCAAGGAGCTGGGACTGGAGGTGAACCCCTCTAAATGCGAATTATTCCCTTGCAGCACTGGAGCTCGTGTCTGCTTTCCAAGCTTCAGTTCCCTTTTGCCTGGCCTCAAGGAACTTTCCTCACACTCTTTCACCCTTTTAGGGTCTCCTATCTTCCCTGACGGAGTGCCTGATGCAATTTCCTCTCGTAATAAGCTTCTCCTGACCGCCCAGGAACGTCTTAAGGATCTTTCTGCGCATGTGGCGATGGTATTGCTGCGTATGTGCTTCGCCCTCCCTAAGCTGACGTACCTCCTGCGGACTACCCCTACATGGGTGTGTCCCGTGGAGGTCGCGGCGTTCGATGCGATCCTTAGGGCCACAGTCGAGTCGATAATCAATATATCCCTTAACGAAGACCAGTGGATACAAGCAACTCTTCCCATACGCCACGGGGGTATTGGAGTGCGACGCGCGCAGGATGTGGGAGTGCCGGCTTTCTTGGCATCGGCGCATGGGGTAGCGGACCTTGTTACTGTAATCCTCCACAAAGATGGTGGCAGGGTAACCGTGCCCTATGTAGCCGATGCTGAGACAGCGTGGTTTGCCCGCAGTTTGGCGGCGTCAAGCCCCGGCACGCCTCAAGTCCAGCATGCCTGGGATGAAGGTATTGCCGAAAGGCTTAAGGGGCAGTTGGTGGAGGGTGCAACGGGAGCAGATCTGGCCAGACTCAGGGCTGTGTCACAACCGGAATCGGGAGCATGGTTGCACGCACTGCCTTCGCCTCACGTGGACACTCTTCTGGATGACAATTCCTTGCGGGTGGCGGTGGCCCTTCGCCTGGGCTGCAGGGTGTGTGAACCTCATAGATGCACCTGTGGTTGCATGGTGGGGGACGATGGTCAGCACGCATTGAGTTGTCGTAGAAGCACAGGTAGGTTTCCGCGTCACCATGCTCTCAACGATATTCTCCGGAGAGCCTTCGTGTCTGCGGATATCCCGTGCCTACTGGAACCACCTGGCCTCAGTAGATCCGACGGCAAAAGGCCGGACGGTATGACTCTGGTGCCGTGGAAAAACGGCAGGTGCCTCTTGTGGGACGCCACGTGCGTCAGCACCGTCGCTCCCAGCCACCTGAGCCGTACTGTCCTGTCTCCAGCCGCCGCTGCCGAAGATGCGGCGGAAAAAAAACGCGGCAAATATGCGGCCCTAACGGAGCGGTATATATACGCCCTTTGCGGTTGAGACGATGGGTAGTTGGGGAACTGACGCTAAAAAATTGGTTAGTGAGGTGGGGCGCAGGTTGAGAGATAAAACCAACGACTCTCGCTCCGCTTCGTACCTGAGGCAAAGGTTGGCCATCGCTATCCAGCGAGGCAATGCCGCCAGCGTGATGGGCACTTTTGCCCCGGGTGCGACGAGGGGCGGGTTAATAGATTAGATTTAATTTGACCTAAGTAATTTTTATTTTTTGACATTTTATGTATTAAATAAATACTGAATTATAAATTCATGAAAGTGAGCGGGCCATAGACAGTGAGAACAAAACATTTCATATTTCGAACGCGGTATTTTTTATCATTATTTTAGGGTTGATAGCTTTTAAACTGTACGAATGTTTTTAGACGAAACTCTAAAATTAAATATGAAACTGATAATAAATTCTATCTACAGACAAGTCGCAAGCAATCAACAATCAACCTTGAGACAGTTGAGACTGACTACATTTATGATACGCTCCAATAACCAAACTGGTACCAGATATCTTATTTGTGGGTACATTTTGTTTGAAATCCGTCTGCTTTCCAATCATAGGGAGGACTGTGGACTGCATTTTCGCAACAATTCTTAACCCTAACAGTTTGCAGCAAATCGATCTAGAATTTTGGACGAACAAAATTAATGCCTTGGTTGTCCCCCTTTCTGTTGACAGTTTTTTTTTAAAAAGAATATTAGAACTGAACTACTCCCCGTAACCGGGGCTAGATGGGGACATTTTGGTCCCCACAACCCGAAGGGGGCCATCTCGAAAGAGATGGTCCTGGGTCTGTCGGGGTGCGAGAGATATGCTTTTGGCAATCTCACCTCCGGCAACCAAGGACCCAAGATGGCGTGCGTTTTAGTCGGTTCGAGTCCGACATAACCACCTCCACCGGCTCTGTGGGGGTGGTATCCGTGGGGATTTATCGCACGATAAAAAAAAAAACCCCTTCAACTAAGCTAAATTGCTTGTGCTAGGAGTGGGTTCACATCGGTAGTGTAATGGCCAGGATCGAACCCGGGACCTCTCGATTGTAAGGCCGACTCCTTAACCACTAAGCTACCGACGCTTTTTGTTCTGATATTTCGTACACACCTTTAGCTTAGATTGAGTCAATAAAAAAGTTTGGTTTTATCATCATTAGTATCACTGAATACATATATAATATGGATCGTAGCATATATCGACACTTTCAATAAAACTTCGTGTGTTGCTCTGTAAAACAAAGTTTATTTTAATTTGACAATTTCTCAAACAGTTAGGTAGCTATCCTTACCCGTTGTGAACTAAAATACAATTAATTAAACTCACCTGTAAAACAAAGAAACGACATTCAAGTTTATAGTGTCGATTCCTTAACTTATTTCAACAAATATTTAGTTTTTCAATTTATAGACAAAATACGTGGAACTTGGTTTACTCGGATTTATGATTTTGATTTAAGATGGCCGTCATGAACTGTCATGACGGCGATTGGTTTATTGACGTAGCTAAACGCGGCAAATTTAAAATAATTAAGATATGAAAATGATATCATTTTCTTACACATATTATATAGCGAAGTCGGTTTCCTCGTCTGTTCGGCCCTATGTATGCTTATATCTTTAAAACTATGCTATGATTTTTTTAAATATATAGAGTAATTCAAGAGGATGTCTTGCATCGTCTTGCGGAAACCGCCCCGCTACGTGTGTAACAAATGCGTGGCAATGGCAGCCTCCGTGGCGTGGTGGTAGTGGACGCGACTGCTACGCAGGAGGCGCGGGTTCGATTCCCGCTCAGTGCAAATATTTGTATGCATGAATATGGCTATTTGCATTGGTCTGGGTGTTTCTATGTATAATATGTATGTATTTACAAAAAAAAAAAGTATCTATGTATTTTTATCCGCATTCTAGATTCCATAACACAAGCTAGTTAAGCTATGCTTACCATGGGTCTAGATAGCGTTGTGTAGAATGTTGTGAAAAAAAAAAAAAAATGGCGCCCCCACCCGGTCCAGGTAGAAGGGGTAGGCCCAAGAAGTGCTGACTTGGCGTCGTGGAGGGTGACATGCGTGAAAACGGTCTCACTACCTTGGACGCCCAAGATCGTGCGAAGTGGAGGAGGAAGAGCCGGAAGGCGGACCCTGAGCTCCGAGGGCACCGTGGCCTCGGATGCTATCAGGACTAACGTCTTTATGTGGATGATGATGAGAGTAATTCAAGAGGATGGTTTATGTATAGGTATTCATACTATCCATACTAATATTATAAATGCGAAAGTAACTCTGTCTGTCTGTATGTCACGCTTTCACGCCTAAACCACTGAACCAATTTTGATGAAATTTGGAATAGGGGGTAGATTAGACCTTGAGAAAGGACATAGGCTATGTTTAATCGCGTTAACCGACATCCACGCGGGCGGAGCCGCGGGCAAAAGCTAGTGTTTAATACATGCTTAATATTAGTAGAGTTTGCAGCGGGAACGGGATCTGACGTCACGTGGGTGGCATAAAATGGCAGAACGAAGTTCGCCGGGTCAGCTAGTTTAAAAAAGATAATTTTGAGCACTTCTTCAAGTTCGATCTGATGTTGACTGAATCTCCAACTATTTGCATTTACCAATTGCTATCTCCACTACAAACGTGGCTACCTGCTAATGTATACAATAGTTTTTTTTATCTTGTAACACGCTATTAGCTAAACATTGTAAAGAGATAATAAGTTGTTTGTCTGTAGTAAATGTAAAATGCCAGCACTTATGCGCGGTAGGTGACGTCAAGCGCCAAGCCCCCGCACACACCTCCAGAGAATACACCGCGAAGCTGCTTTAGCGCTGCATTGATCCTAATTCCTACTGATCTTATAAACGCGAAAGTTTGTGAATATGGATGTTTGTTACTCTTTCACGTAAAAACTTCTGAATGGATTTTTTTTTATTTATATATAGGACATGTCAATTTGACTTCACCTCGCCTGATGTTAAGCAAAGGCAAAGTCTTGGAAACTTTACAATTCTTGTTCTTCTTCGTGTCAATGGCTCATCAATTTCTTAAATTTTGTCAGCCCATTACCTGGCCACAGCCACAGCATTGTCTGTTGCCCTGCACAGGTCTGCGGTGGTACAGGTGGAAGGACACAGTGGGCAAGAGAGCAAGTGTGGTATGGACTGGGATGGGGCCCCGCAGTCGCAGGGTGCTTGTGAGTGTTCTATATAGCCCCATTTTGCCAATTTGCATTACAGCGGCCAACTTGGGTACGTAGGCGGTTTAATGATTTCCAAGATGGCCACGGGAGATGGTGTCCAGGAGGCAGGTTTTCTTTGGGTCTTATGAAACCAGTCCGAGCTGGGTGTTTGTTGCTCCACATTTGCAATAATAAGTATACCTAGCTTATACATCAGAATAACACATAGGCTATATATAATCACGATACTACTCAAGGAAACGGAGCAGTGATCATTAATGTCAACAAATTCGGCCGGCATTAGTGCATCTAATATCGGATGATTTTCGATTCCGGAACTGAGTTACGATACTACTGGTTTAATTCCGGAATTCCGGAACCGGTTCCGAAATTAGAAAAAAAGTATAGGAAATAAAAAAAACAATAAAGAGGCATTACATTGTCTTGTTAAATCAAATCTTTATTATAAAAACTAAATAAATCGACAAAACTCTTGACTGAGATCAATTAAACAGCCTTCTATTAGGTTTTCTTAGTAAATATAACAAAAAACAATAAATTAGCAAAATCAACGTGTGCTAGCTATTTGCTATTGCAATGTAGCTTAAACAATAACTATCTAATAAAAATATGAAGAATATAAGATTCAACAACTCACAATGAACAAAATCAACAAGCTCTCCTCTTCTGAGATCATGAAAATAGGTTTAAAGAACAAAACTTTAACTTAAATAAAAAATCTCTAAACTTACGGTGTCGTATTTTTAGGAAATTGAGATCTTTAAATCACTACTAAAAAGAAATATAAAGAATTACTTTTTCAAAAAAGATCGATCTTCTTGATAATGTGTTCAGAGAGTATCAGAGTATCTAACATTTTGTCTGAGAGCGAGCTTCGTAGGCGGTTACAAAAGTATGCCTGTGTCAAATAAATACGAGTATCACGTTCTCCACCATTATCGTACATGGCTTTCTCAACTTTAACGAATCCAGCAAGATCAAAATGTTGTTTTTGATTCGTGCTCGTGCGAGGTTCTTTGCATTTACTGAGTTCCTTGTCCAGCTGTTCTTGCAATGTTGATTCATTGACTTCAGCTTCATCAACACCTATATCACAGATATCGGCATGCGGTACCGTACCGCGTGCCGATGTCTGTGATATAGGTATTGATTTCGCAAGAGAGTACAAATGCAAATTTAATTATTGTGGTAACTTAACTTATTTTACGAGGGCTGCTACTTATGTATCCGGAATAACAAAGTGAAACATACCTAAAGCATTTATTTTGGCTTTATTGCTTTTCAAAATATTCACCCTCATGATCGATGCAATTTTGCATACGTTGGAACCAATTTTCGTAACATTTTTTCCATTCGGATTGAGGTATCTCCAAAACGTGCATTTTGAATGCATCAACAGCCTCTTCACGGCTTGAAAAACGTTGACCACGCAATTTATTCTTTACGGTTGGGAATAAATAGAAGTCGTTGGAGGCTAAGTCGGGCTGTACGGAGGATGACTTGTTAATTCGATCTTTTGATCTTCCAAATACCGAGTTGTTAAGGCCGATGTGTGGCAGCCAGCATTGTCATGATGAAGAAGGATTCTGGTTATTGGTTGTTATTGGTTGTTCTTTCTTATTTCTTGAAAGACTTCTGGCAGACAAATGGTCCTGTACCATTCAGAATTAACCATTTTACGATCTTCTAGTGCCACAGTAGCCACATGTCCATTTATTCCAAAAAAAACAAGCAACCATGGGCTTTAAAGTGCTTTTTGAAGGAATGGTTTTTATTGGGTTCGGCTCATCTTGGAACACCCAAACCGTTGACGGTTGTTTAGTTTCTTGATCATACGCATAAATCCAAGATTCAATTACCTGTGTAGAAATAATAGACAGGTTTTGATGCACCCTGGTTGTACATTTTTAACATTTTTTTACACCAATCGACGCGAGCCCGTTTTTGATCAATTGTCAAGTTGTGCGGAATCCAACGTGAAAATTTTTTTTTATAGCTAAATGTACGTGTAATATTTTAAATATACTCATCATACTTATGCCCAAAGATGCCTCTATCTCACAATATGTAACATGGCGATCTTGAATCATTAGTTTCCGCACAGCATCAATGTTTTGAGGCACAACAACCGATTTAGGGCGTGCTTCTTTAATTTCGTTCGTGAGCACAGACCGCCCACGATTGAACTCACTAAACCAGTGATAAACTGTAGTTTTCGATGGTGCTTCATCCCCAAAAGTCGCAACGAGTTGATTAACGCGCTGTTTTTGAGTAAGCCCTCGCCGAAAATCGTAATAAATCATTGCACGAAAATTTTCACGACTTAAATTCATGGTGTTAAAGACTTGCAATTTTCAAAATAACGTCACGAAGGATAAACAAAAATGACAACAACATGAAACATATTGTATTCTTCAGCCAAAGAGTTCTATTTTTAAATGTAATAATTTACTTTTTTTGTATTGTTCTGTAACAGGCCAGTTCCGGATACAAAAATAGCAGCCTAGTACAAATAATTATATGAGTATCGGATTGCGATATTTACTTCAGTTCCGGAATTGTATAGCACGAATGACGTATCCGAAATTCCGGAGTTACGAAATCTCGGAATTCCGGAATCCATGCCCTAGCCGGCATCGGCGTATATGCGGAAGTGACAGTGTGGTTATTTCTGTTGCCACTCTAATATAGCTACTGGAAATACTAATCCTGCGCGGACGAAGTCGCGGGCACCAGCTAGTTCTGATCTTCCGGAAGATTTTTATTATACCACTGATGTGGCAGACAAGCACACAGCCCTCTTAATGGAAAGTGGTTACCGTGGTCTAATGAACGTGTGCATCAACATGGGCGTCACACTCGTGCTTCCGACCTTGTTAGAACAGAGTGCTTGAGTGTTTCTGTACTGTTAGTGCAGAAGTTTTGAAATTAAAGAAGAGAGAGTTGGTCTTCTCGGGTTAGGAGAGACATCTTGGGTCAGACGTCTGATGTCAAGATTCAACTGAAATCTATGGAAACTATTAAATACCCTAACAAATAATAATTCCGAATTCCGGACAAGGGCGCGCTCCTTCGAAGCTTAATGTCGATTCAAAAGAAGTCTCCGATCCTAAAGAAATATGTAAAACATTTACAACATTTTTCGCTAACATAGGGTCTAGTCTGACTGATGAAATTCCAGTAGATTTTCATGTTAACTCACAATATATCAAAATGAATACCTGGGAACCATGTAACGAAAAAGAAATACTTGATATTATCGATAACCTTGATTCTAATGTTAGTGTTGGCTTAGACGGCATTAGTACCAAGGCAATTAAATGTGTCAAAAATTTAGTAGTAAAACGACTTACTTACGTTCTCATGTAAGTGATGTAATGATGCCAATTCTGTGTTGTTAAAACTAACTAAAATACGCTAAAAATCTCTAAAATGGTATTATACATCATCTATAAATAGAGATTTTTAGTTAATGTCATTTTTAATCTATCGCGGTGTAAACTCATTGTTATTTTATTGAGATTTATGTTATTTTGGATTAAAGTTGTGGATCTCGTACCAATCGTTTTCTTCATCCTTGACCCCGTAGGGCCCCGTATCAGCTTCATCAACCCAAAGTCCTCTCCACTGATCGCCACTACTATTCTAGGATTGTGCGTGAAGCTATTGAAATTAAAAAGTGTAAAAATTTCAATAGGGAAGATGGATTCAAACTATCCTGGACGTGGAATCCAGTGATAAAAACACTAAAACCCAACAACATTGTGCTGTCCAAAACTGACGTAGTGAGTGTAGTGTGTCACCAGCCTTACTTTCATTCTGAAAGTAACGGAGGGTAGGCGCACAAAAAAATGTTCCGCGCATACCGCGCGACCATCGCCGGCCAGTCAAGTCGTGACCACGGGTGCAGCATCGCACCCGAAACGTCGGCAAAAAGTAAGTGGAAGTTTTTATCTCGTGAAGTCCCGAACTTGCATAAAATAACAATGTATTTTAGTTAGTTTTAATACAACAGAATTAGCACGAATAAATGTCTTTAGAGAATAAAATTCTTTAAACCTAAACCTAACTGAAAAACCTGGCTCTAAATCATAGTTGCCAGTTCGCTTGCTTCTCCTACTTTTTATTGGGTCCGTATTGATTTATTTATCTTCTCTATACGCGCATTACACGTTTCATGCATTTTGAGGATATAACGAGGTGCTACTGCAGTGGATGAGCTCATACTGAATTCTATTATAAATATCAATCTGCGTCAGGGCCTTGAATTAGGTCCAAAATATATGAATCGAGCTATATTGGCTTTTGCAAGAGCGATTCCCCCAAACGCAAGAGGAAAGCTTGCCAGAGCCTTGTATGTTAATCAGCCTGTCTGTCACAGGTAAGCCTTTGGCTCCGAGACCTTCGCAAGACCAGGTAGAAGGGGTAGGCCTAAGAAGTGCTGGCTTGGCGTCGTGGAGGGTGACATGAGTGAAAACGGTCTCACTACCTTGGACGCCCAAGAACGTGCGAAGTGGAGGAGGAAGAGCCGGAAGGCGGACCCTGAGCTCCGAGGGCACCGTGGCCTCGGATGCAATCAGGACTAACGTCTTTATGTGGATGATGATGATGACCTTCGCGAGGCTTCAAAACACCGTTGTTTAGGTATCTATGTGTAGCTAAGGGTGAAAATTTTAAAAAGGGAAGCCGGAAAGGAAGTGAAAAGTTCGGGAGTATGAATGTAAACATTTCTACTACCGGTTTGCTTTGCAGAGCAAGCCGGCAGAAATCGGATAATGGCCCAGGTCCTGAAAAATGTATTGTCCGGGGCGTGAAAAAGCATCTATAGAGGAAGTCTAGCTGAGTGCCACCATTGTTAACATAGTAGGTACGTGTGTGTAATGGTGACCCTTTTTCCTGGGAGTTTGCCTTCAGATTACCATCAGGCGAGTGAAGTCAAATTGACGTGCCCTATATAAAAACCAAACAAGATACTATCGCTGGTAATGTTGTAGCTGTAGTGTTCAATTCTATGACCTAATATAGGTCGGTATAATACCTCAAATTAAGTAATTTGGGTGCTTTTGGGGCCCAGGTGGAAGATCTACTTCGGGACTCAATTTAAGTTCACCCACACGCCGCGCCGGTACACTGGGTGTTAATGGACGAGGTGGCTTAGCACATCGGCCATCTGGGGAAAATTGGATGGCTGCCATGGCGTACGGACGTGTGTACTAAGGGCGTCTTACTCGTGATGCTGACCCTGTAAGAAATTTCTAATACCCTTCTTGAAGAAGAAGCCCTTATTTTAGTAGCTTGGAATAAGCACAAAAGGGAGATCGGCCGGAGGTCAGCTGGTAAGTATCTTAAAAACCGTATTATCCAAAACAAAATGATGATCATCAGTGAGCCGTAGGCAAGCTCGGCTAATGTTGTAAAGACAATGCCAGTTTTATGAATGCTATTGATTTATGAATGCCACAAGATAGTGCAAATCATCACACAAGCCAAACACACATTAGGGTGATTTTCAACAAGTGATTTTTTTGTATCATTTCGGTGAGATTTTTCTATTACAATGTCTTGTTAATATATTTTGTAACAAAAATAAACTTTAATCTTATTTGTAACATATGCGTGAGTGGACATCATGTAACATCAAAACTTACTGAAATATTTAAGATTGAATTTTTGGGAGCCCACAGAAATGAAAAGTGTCCACTGAAATGATAAATCGTCCACCGAAATGACTAAACTGTGCACCGGAATGAAATTAGCCCACTGAAATGATACAGCCAAGGACATCATTTATTTTTTAGGAGGATTCCGTAGATTGTCTGAAACGAATCTAAATAAATTCCATAGAGATATCACTAGACTGTATTTGTGATATTTATTAAATATAAGATAAAACTATTATATTAGAGAAAAAAAGTTATTTTTTTTTGCGGAACGAGTGTTGTGTTTTTACCCGACTGCGCGACGCAAAGGAGGATAATGTGTTTATCAGTCTATGCATGTATCTTTGTTTCTATGTGGCGTTCTAGAGACCAAATGCATAGGCCGATTTTGATAATTCTTACGTCAATCGATTCGTCTTAACCTTGCGAGTGTCACTAGAAACATGTCAGTAATCAAAATTCACCACGGCGACAACCAGACGCCATATTGTCATAATGAAAAAAAATGTCGATGAACTATGTCAAGTGGGGTGTCGTTGAATAGGTATTTTAAAATCATCTTTAGGTTCCTTTTATCATTTTTCATTTAAAATAATAGTTTAGGATATATAACGATTTATAGCTGTTTAACGAAACAATCGCTAATTTTCTTAGTTATTTATTTTAAGTTATAAGTTTTTATTTCAAGTATAAACCATATGAAGGAAATTAAAAGGAGATTACAAAAAGATATACATGTCATATAATAACTAAAAAGTATAAAATGAAACAAATTATTAAAAAATAAAAAAAAATTGCCAATTGCCAATCATAAACCGAAAGAAAATTAATGGGTACCGGCTGCTATCAAACTTATTTCGGTCTTTTCAGTAGCAGTCGGGTTTTTTATTTACTGGTAATAATAATAGTGTTTTGTATGTAAAACTTCAAAATGTACTAAATCAACTCTTATATTTTTACGACACAATGATTTAATAAGAAAAATTATAAAAATAATGTAAGTATGTTCAAAAGAGCTAAACACTTCATCTTAAACATAATAAAAAAAAAATTAGATAACGTTATCATAAATTATTGCAAATAGTTTGGCTATATAATCCGATTATGTACTTATGCGAAAAGAATGAAAATAGCGCAATCACTAATCACTATTGCAACAGAATGAATGAATTCAATGAATCGATCCTGCTTCTTCTTTTCTACTCGTAGCATATCTCTCCCTGTCTTTTCTAAGAAACTCTTCGCGTGTGACGTAATTGCTCTTAATTCTCTTTCTTCTTTCATATAACCTTCTTTTTTCTAACCTTTCCTTTCTGGTCTGTAGCTTAGGTCGCGGCATCCTAAAATCCAAATCATAATTTTTAAACATTGAACATCACATTATCGTTGAGAATACACATTGTCTAGAAGTAAGTACATCTATTATCCATTTTCTAACAAGATATTTTAAACTGTTTTTTTATTGTATTGTGATAAATAAAAGAAAAAAAACAAATATTGACACATCAAATTAATCCCAAATATCGAACCTACAATATCTAGAATTATCTCACCAAATTTTTATGATTCAATCTTAGACTCAAGGATCTCTAAAACTTATGATTTTATCATTTCTAAGTTAAATTTCATTTAAGTGGACTGTTGTCGGTATTACAGTCCACCGAATCCACTGAAATGATAACACCGAGGTGATAAAAATAATAAGTTTTACATTTAACTCCGATATTAGAATTAATATTAAAATGTCAACACTGCTGTAACAAAACATATCTTACGGCGAATTTAAAACACAATTTTGAAATAAATTGAATGAACCTAACACGAGCTATAACGGCCACAGAAATGATACTATTTTTGTCCCCATATCACTGAAATGATATACTTACTTTTCGGCGGGAATCCACGATGATTTTGTGACGCGTTCGTGCGCTCCAACGAATGGAGGTGGCCTGATTCGAAGTAAGGAAAGGCATGGGGGGCGCAAAAACGCTATGTTGACGAAGTTACTCTACTAAAACTTACTGTCCACCAAAATGATAACTTTTTACAGGACAAAAGTAGACTGTTTAATACAATGTATAAGAAATAAGATAAACAAACAATATTAGTTTTTTATTATAATTTATTCATACAAAATTCGATTTTAGTCCAAATGTTAAATACAACTGCAGGGCAAGATATTTTACGAGTGAAATTCGATTCAGGACAGGTCACCGAAATGATAAAATGACACTTTGTAATTAATTTTTTTTATGTAGTAGAGGACATTACTCAACAATTTTTTTTGCCATGGTAGAGAAGTACCTATTATACTATTAAAAGTAATCAAAATCCTAAAACCAACACATTGCACTACCGTTCTCAGGCTTGCCGTGTATTTTTTTTGCTTTTGCTATTCACCCATTAAACTGCATACAAATATTTGCTCTGAGCGAGCATCGAACTCGAGAGCTATGACGCACCGAGTCAGTCACAATACCGCCTCGCCACTAAGGTGGTCTCACAAAGAGATTTTAATCAAAATTCATGGTATACTATAGACGCCATAAAGCGCTGTTTAGCTGCCCACACAAGAGCGACAACCGGTTTCTACGTGACGTCACTCTCGTACTGGACCGCATTTCCTCTCGAATTCCGCGTCACTTCATTTGAAATTCGAACGCTATTTGGAATCCTACCGCGAAGCGCATGACCGGAGACGCTTGTACAATTTTACCGCGAACGATTTTAAAGTAGTTTTTTTTAACACAGTGTTGTGATTGTGATTATAAATTGAATTGATTTTGTGATCTGTGATTGGAAATAAGTGCAGTTATGGCGGTAAAGTATTATTTTAATTTCTTAAAATAAATCTTGTGTCTGCTTGGCGGGATAATCTTGCGCGGAGATAACCATAAATTCTTCTTATAGGACATTGTGTCTTGTCTGGCTTGGTACCTACAGTGTTAAAGCGAGTAATAGTGATGGTGACCACATGTGCCGGCTTTTTATAACCGTTTGTTAGTTATTTGTGCAATGAATATGAGATATTAGTTAAATTAAAAAGTTATGTTCTGCTACGTACCTATAATTTTTTTTCGACTTCTAAAGAGGAGGAGGTTTTATTCTGATTTTTTTTATTTGTACACGCATAGCCGTCATGAGCGGACGGAATGTAAAAAAAAATATTTGTTGTTCGAAAGAGGTTCTAGGCCCGTTTTATGGTTGTTTTTAACCAGCCAGTTAAGCCAGTTATTCTATGATAAGGGATCATTCATAAACTACGTCACGCAAAATCAAACAATCATGTGTCACATTTTTTGCAGCTGTATTCGTTTTGGTTAATTCTTCCATTTTTTTTCTCACACACGTTTAATAGGAATTAGGTAAAATTACAATTATTTCAATCAATTTTTAAATAATCTACTCATCTGTACTAACAAACGAAAAACTTACTGTCATCGTCGTAAAGTGGCTCCTGGTGGCCTCTGAGCCTTTCACCGCGAACCAGTGTCCTTTACAATAAAGGAGTGATTGTCATCTGGCCTCACAATCCCGAGAGGAGAGTGTGCGCTATAACCTTCTCCGTCAATCCCTCGAACCTCCTAATCACAAAAAAAAACATTTAAAATGTGAAGTTTAATGCGCTGCGAATGTCACGGTTCATTAGGTTGATTCCCGTTCCATTTCCGTGGCTGTTCCATATTTCATAAAAGCCTTGTCTTATCAATCACAAACACTCCAGAAAACAAATCTATACATATAAAATTACTTGTCCCGACTGACTGACTGATTGACTGGACTGAATCATCAACGCAGAGCCTAAATAGATGGACCTACAAACTTGAAATTATGACAGTAGATGCATTTTATGAAGTAAGCATCCACTACGAAAGGATTTTTGGAAAATCTGCTACTAAAGGGGTAAAATAAGGGATGGCAGTTTGTAAGAAAGTCGGTAATTTTCAGTGCTAGGTGGACTAAATTTCATAAACCTGTGTCTTTAAAAAAATAAATGAACACGTGTATAAAAGCGTTTTTCAAAATTTTACTACTAAGATGGTAAAATAGGTGATAAAAGTGTACGGAAAGTTCGTTATTTAGGTCACTATCAAATATGGAACACGAAATTTTCCCGGGCGAAGCCGGGACGGGTCAGTTAGTTACCTCTACGTCCCCAAATCTGTCAAGGCTTTGTTCAAGTTCTGAGATTAGCACCATTATCAAAGTAATAGGTATTGGAGATAATAAAACTGCAAATAATAAGATTATAGAAAACTGAAATAAATATTAAGTTTAAATTATAGGTATGTCAAAATATTGATAAATACCAGATGGTTTAACCAGCTGCAGTTTAATTTAATTTTATGTAAACACTGTATTGTAGCTATAGCGCCTTGTCATGATGCGAAAGCCTTGTTAAAAAAATTATAAAGAGACTAGCTTTTGCCCGCGGCTCCGCCCGCGTGGATGTCGGTTATCGCGACCAAACATAGCCCATGTCCTTTCTCATGGTCTAATCTACCTCTATACCAAATTTCATCAAAATCGGTGCAGTGGTTTAGGCGTGAAAGCGTAACATACAGACAGACAGACAGAGTTACTTTCGCATTTATATTTATAATATTAGTATGGATGGATATGGATTTTAAAAACATGCAATCAGTCATACATTCATCTTCTGCAACTGCAATGGTGGGTCCATGGCAGTTTATTAATTATAAATTAAATGTTAAAAACCTCCGTCAATAAATGCCTCCAAAAAGTTGAAAATAAATTGTGTTGGTTAGCCCTTTAACCTTGATAATAATATTTTGATTCAAGCCTGTCATGTCGGGGGACCATAAAAATATG
Organism: Eilema sororculum; assembly: GCA_914829495.1. Classification (NCBI taxonomy): domain Eukaryota; kingdom Metazoa; phylum Arthropoda; class Insecta; order Lepidoptera; family Erebidae; genus Eilema; species Eilema sororculum. The sequence goes on from OU618559.1 coordinate 8,220,733, forward strand.
TGAAAAAATAATATGACATTCGCCATTTTAGGCGGTGGCTATCTTGGACAAATTTTCATCCAACATAGCTAAGAACACTCCCGACTAATAATAATAATAATATACGTCTTTATTGTACACCAAGGATATAACAATAGGTACATTGAAAGATACATAATAGGTGGTAAGTACAGATGGCGGCCTTATCGCTCTGCGGCAATTTCTTACATGCAACCATAGGATGGAGAGAAAAATAGGAGAAAAATGTTTGGGCAGTTTGGTGTACATATAAATAAGAAGAGAAAACAATAATAATGAAAAAGAAAAAGCATAATCATAGTAGCTACCGGTGTAGGTATAGGTTGGTATAGTATATATCATTACAAACATAAACATACATACTATAAATATCACAGAAGATGTCATACTTATTATATTTAAACATACATAAATATACCATATAGTAAAATCTTTATAATTCCACTTTTGTTAGAGAGATAGGTAGTACTCCCTGACTAGTCTTTTAAAAACAAGTAAAGACTGGGCACGCCTGGCAGTCACTGGCAGAGCATTCCACAACCGGGCAGCTTGAACCGAAAAGGATTTGTCAGCAAAATTAGTGGAATGGCTCGGCATTTTCAATCTCAGATTCTCTGATGATCTCAAAACCCTCGAGTGAGTGTTGTGCAAGAATTCAAAACGCTGTTTAAGATAAGAAGGGGTTAAAGGATTGAATAGGATGTTGTACAGTAAGGAGAGAACATGAGCATTCCGGTGAAGGCGTATAGGCAACCACTTGAGCTTTCTACGAAATTCAGAAACATGATCATATTTGCGTAATCCAAATATGAATCGTATGCAAAGATTTTGGAGTCTCTCAAGCTTATTAAGTTGGTCTTCAGTGAGATCTAGATAGCTGGCGTCGGCATAGTCGAGAATGGGAAAAAGAAGAGATTGTGCGAGTGCAGTCTTAGTGGCGGTAGGTAGGAAATTTTGCAGCCTGCGCAGGGACCCCGCCGCAGCAAATATTTTCCGCCTTAATTCTAGGAGTTGTGGCCCCCAGGATAAGCGACTGTCGATAACAATTCCCAGATTTTTTACTTTGTCACTATAAGGGACTATGGTTCCGTTGCAAGTCACTTGGGGTAGGGTTGACCAATCTATTTTATTAATCAACCTAGAGCTACCCACAATAATGACTTGTGTCTTGCATGGATTCACTTGTAGACCGTACGCGGCGCTCCAGTTGCATATCGATATCAGGTCAGTATTTACTGTGTTGACCGCTTCCGTCAGTCTCTCCAGTGGGGCCCGAGAGTATATCTGCAAATCATCAGCATACAGGTGGTAGGAAGAAGATAATTCGTTGGTGATTGAGTTAATAAAAACTGCAAAGAGTAGTGGAGATAAAACGCCGCCTTGTGGTACACCTGCAGTTGTTGTACACCAAGAGGAGGTAGACTCTTTGACACAAACACGCTGCCGGCGACCAAACAGGTAACTACGAAACCAGTCAATAACCGTTGGAGATATGTTAAGAGTGCTCAATATGCCACCTTTCAAACACCTTTCAAACAAAAAACAACTAAAATCGAAATTGGTTCATCCGTTTGAGTGCTACAATGCTATCGACAGACACACACACACACACACACACAGACACGTCAAACTTATAACACCCCGTTGTTTTTGCGAGAATCAATTAAGAAGCTCGTTATTGGCGCCATCTCCTACTATTTGTGCCAATACAAACGGCATTATAATATTAGTTGAAATTAAAACATCCATCCCAAACTGTAAATCTATAGTTTTACCGTTCTCCTCCGTGTCAAATACCCATAACGGTATCACTCCGATACCGAAATGAATTTATTAGCTGATTGGAATCCTATCAGGGCCCCGATTCTGGTAAAGTAATGCCTCGTATACACTACTCGCGAAGTTACTCGGCGAAGTACTTGTTCAACTTTACCTACAGTCCGAAGTGCGACACCACACACTCGTTCAACTTCGCGAGGAGCTCATTCGCTCTAAGGTGCCTAAAGCCTGCGCACGTTCGTCCTTATGATATTAATGATATTGGGGTCCCAAATAATAGGCTCTGCTTGCACAGTATCGAGTAACAACATATTTTTCTCCTGTGACGACTGTATTTTGTTCATAATAAACACAATATGTGTCACACGCAATTATTATAACTATTGAGTACTGAAGTCGGCCGAGTAGTGTAGAGAGGTACTTCGTGAACGCACTTCGTGCAACTTCGGGCCCTTTGACTCGGGCGCAAAAACCGACAACAAATGGAAGTCGCCCGAGGCGCGGTAAAGTTGGACGAGGTAAGCCGAAGTGCATCTCCACACTATCATATTCGCCTAACTTCGTTCAACTTCGCGAGTAGTGTATAGGGGGTTAAACGATTGTGGTGTAACCGCTACTGCAAATAACGGCATTAAAAATAGACTTTAAGCGATGTGGTTACAGTTTCAAATTTAATTGCCTTTTTGCAGAGTAATTGAAAAAGTGTAATCAAACTGGGCCTCGATTCTACTAAAGCAAAACTATTGTAAAACACAGAGATTGCAAAAAGCGGCAATACATTATAAACTTTAAATAAATGTGTTTAAAGTTCAATATTAAATAACTGTTAGCAGAGTGAATAAAAGAGTGTAATGAAACTTTTGTCATTTAATTTTGGATCTTAGTGTATAGAAATAAAGTCTAAACTTTAATGCCGCTTTTTGTAATCTCTGTGGTTTGACAATAGTTTTGGGTTAGTAGAATCGAGGCCCTGTTTTCATTTCATTTTGGACTTTAGGCTTATAGAAATAGAGTCTACAATTTAATGTCATTTTTTGCAGTCAAAAAAAAAAAACTCAAGGTATTTATTCAAAATTGTGTAGCACTACTACAGCTTTTTGACGTCAAATTCTGCTTAAAACTAAGTTTACCACCGCTTCCTAGGCACCAGTGGAGAAGAAACGGCGCAACAAACTCCACTGTAGCATTTTCTGGACGTCAATTTACAAAAAAAAAAAAAGTAAGTTCTTAAGACTAAATATGGACGAATGTACATATGTCTCGTGTCAAGATAATTAAAGTATATAAAAAAAACTTATAATAAAATAATTAACCTAAGTTAACAAAAATAAATAAAAAAAAGAAGTTCGCGTTCCTATTTAAACATTGTGCCGTAGTTACAGCAAAGCAATTTAGGAGGGGCCTGCACCATGCTCAAGCCAGACATTTTTGTCTTTAAGGTAATCATCTGTCCTATAGTATGCTTTTTTACATAAGGTGGTCTTCACAAAGGTTTTAAATTTATTGTCAGGCATACCAAGGACTGATTCAGGCAATTTATTATAAAAACGTATACAATCCCCCCTAAAAGAATCACTAACTCTGCAAAGCCGATAGCATGGAAGGAGCAGTTTATTTTTATTGCGCAGATTTCTGTCTGTAATGTCACTTACTTTTGTAAAATTAGATATATTTTTTCTGACATACAGTATATTTTCGAGTATATATTGGGAAGCTACAGTTAAAATGTTAATATCTTTAAATCGTTCCCTAAGAGAATCTCTCTTACCTAAACAGTAAATGGCACGAACTGCCCTTTTTTGTAATATAAAGATAGTTTCTAAGTCTGCGGCATTCCCCCAAAGTAGTATTCCATAGGACATCAAGCTATGAAAGTAACTAAAATACACCAGCCTAGCAGTATCTACGTCAGTCAACTGCCTGATCCGTCTGACAGCAAAAGCAGCAGAGCTGAGTTTATTGGCCAAAGCAGTGATATGGTGATCCCATTGCAATTTCGAATCTATTGTGATTCCCAGAAAAGTAGTGCTATTTACAAATTCTAACCTTTGCGCCCCCAGCACGATATCAATCTGAGCTTGCCTCACATTAGGCAGTGTAAACTTAGTGCATTTGGTTTTTTCTGTATTCAACAATAGGTTGTTTGCAGAAAACCAATTTGAAATTACGTTTAAGATATTATTTACATTATTCGCATCTGTACTATTACGATCTACTTTGAATATCAGCGATGTATCATCTGCAAACAATACTATTCCGGCGTGTGCCTCGATCATATAAGGTAGGTCATTGACATAAACCAAAAAGAGAAAAGGTCCTAAGATTGATCCTTGGGGTACGCCTATCTTGACGTTTGACCCATTTGACTTAACGTTATTTACATCAACAGTCTGCAGCCTATCTGTTAAGTAAGATTCTAATAGTTCTATAGATTTGTTGCCAAAACCGTACCGACGTAACTTGAGCAAAAGTGTCTGATGGTCAACGCAATCAAATGCTTTAGATAGATCACAGAATACCCCAATAGCATCCTGTGATCCCTCCCAAGCGTCGTAGATTAGGTTAACTAGGCTAACTCCCGCATCAGTGGTAGATTTTCCACCAGTAAAGCCATATTGTTGGCTATGGAAAAGATTGTTGGTATTGAAGTATAGTTGCATTTGATTGAGCATCACTTTCTCAAACACTTTACTCAGAGCCGGCAAAATAGAGATGGGGCGATAGTTTCCAAGTTCTGACTTAGATCCCTTCTTAAATAATGGTATAATTTTACTGTGTTTCATTAAGGTAGGAAACGTGCAGTGCCTCCAGCACCGCGATGGTTTATTAGCTTTAGTAGAATCGAGGGCCAGGTCTTATGTCTAGCCAGCTGTTTATCCTTTACTAGCTTTTGCCCGCGGCTCCGCCCGCGTTCCCGGCAATTATTCTAATTTTTCTCACCTTTTAAACCTTCCCTAGACCTCCACGAACATTTCAAGACCAAGATAAGATAAATCCGTTCAGCCGTTTTTGAGTTTTAGCGAGACTAACGAACAGCAATTGATTTATATATACAGATATTGATTTAAAGTTTAAAGTCTCATAAAAACGACCCGCTTGGCGGCAATAGCCTCGCTCCCTATTACGTGGGACCGAAAATTATAGAATCGAAATGTGGATATTAATTAATACACTTCTGCCAACCCCTTAGGGGATTTACAGGCCAATCATATAAAATACGTTCGCACCTTGGTCGCACTTACGAGGCTTATGTGACAACCCGAAAGTGCCGAAAGGTTACTTGTCACATTTGAGTGACGTATTTTATGACTTTTTTTTTTATTTTTTATACAGGACACGTCAATTTGACTTCACCTCGCCTGATGTTAAGCTAAAGGCAAAGTCTCGGAAAGAGGGTCACCATCGTAAACATTTACCATATTAACAGTGGTGGCACTCAGCTTGACGGCCTCATTAGATGCCTTTTCACGCCCCGCTTAAAGGACCCGGGACTGTAGGAAGAAGGAAACACGTCCTTTACCAACTGTTGTTTATTTTCCGTTAATTTTATGACTGGACCTTTATGTGTTTTTACCATGGAGCAGGAAATGTCTCTCCTCCGTGGTTTTTACCCATGACGGAACGGAGACGGTATATGCGTTTGGGGTGAGAGGTTGTTTGTGTGTTTGTTTGTTTGTGCAAATCCATGTTGCCATTTTCTCCGAAACTACCAATCTAATTTTGATGCAGTTTTCAGTTAACGGTTCGGCTATAATTGGAGCATATTTTTAGATAGGTGTTACAATGACAACTCAACAGGGGGCGCTACAGAAAGCATTTTTAATACAAATCAATGTTGCCAATTTTCTCCAAAACTACTAGACCGATTTTAATGCAGTTTTCAATTATTGGTTTGGGTTTGATTGGTGTTCTACGATAGATGTTACGGTGACAACCCACTAGGGGGCGCTGCAGTTAACATTTTTTGAATTATTTTTTATACGTCGTGGGTTATAATTTTTTTTTTATTTTATTAAGTACTTGTATTTAAGATCTTTGAAAAATGAAGATCTAAACAACTTAATTTTCTCATTAAAATTATCGCTCCGCGCAAAACCGGGTCATTTTAGCTAGTGAAAAACAAAACGCCGTATGTAAACAACGCTTGTGTGCGGTTCGATTTCCGCGTAAGTAGTTAGTAAGCCGCCCACGGCTTTTATCGAGGCGCGAGGTTTGGAGGCACCGTATTGGTTTTGTTAAGTTGGTACGAGTGGGCGTGAAATGTTTGTAGACAACTTTTTACATTTAAATTGTTTGATTTTAAGGTTCCATACCTTAAAGGGAAAAATTACGGTGAAGTACGAGCCGGGTTGGTTGGCACACTAAGGGTCAATCCTCACTGAAAGATCAGCGGCGCCCATTGGGTTTTTGAGGCAAAATATAATAAAGCATTTTTCTAAAAAGAAAAAGATCATAACTACCTAGTCATTTACATTAAGGACAGGCTTCGCGGAGCGCACGACTCAAAATGGCACAAAAACTATGGCAGACAAAAGACACTGTTTTTCGCGTTTTTCAGTGACTTTGGAGTCTTTTTTAGATTGATTACTGAATGTATCATCAAATAAGTTTTTTCTTCCCCATCAAGAAGTCTTTGACTTTCAAATGGATACCGGTTCATTGCTAAAATCAATTTTCTTTATGAAACTACTTACGGACTGGGGCCTGTTTCACGTAGCCTGTCCTTATAGGACGAACTTATAACAATTTAAATACATAAACAGCTGCAGGCAGCTATATCTGTTGATGGCAATAATTTAGAAGTTTGATCCTCCACTCATTCCTATGAAAGAGATCCTTACAACAGTCAGACCCTTTGGTTGGGATGGGGTGGTGATACTTAATGGATTCCTTCTCCGTCAACACACGAATAATATTGACCGCCTAAAGCCGGCCTTAATTTCTATTTTCTAAGTCTCTTCAAATCCGGTTTGCGTCGACCGCAAGACATAAGCAGCCTTCCTTGTATAGAAAAGAATGGTGTCTCATGGGACAGTTGAATGCACTGTTCACTGTCACCAAACTGTAAGGCGTCCATTGCACGCTCATGCAAGTGTCATGTCATTAATTACGATGAAATGATGGTTAGTACCTGTACCTACAACAAGTAATAAAATTAAAAATTTTGATAAAACCTACGACGTATAAAAAATAATTCAAAAAATGTTTACTGCAGCGCCCTCTAGTGGGTTGTCACCGTAACACCTATCTAAGAACATGCACCAATCTAACCCAAATCAATAATTGAAAACTGCATCAAAATCGGAGTAGTATTTTTGGAGAAAATTGGCAACATTGATTTGCATTAAAAATGCTTGCTGTACCGCCCTCTGTTGAGTTGTCATTGTAACACCTATCTAAGAACATGCTCCAATTAAAGCCGAACCCAAAACTGAAAACTGAATCAATATTGGATTGGTAGTTTCGGAGAAAATGGCAACATGGATTTTACAAACAAACAAACAAACACACAAACATCCTCTCAAACCAAACGCATATATACCGTCTCCGTTCCGTCGTGGGTAAAAATACTTACTCCATTCAACCATCAGTCACCGCATTAGACAATAAGATTATTCGTCACCAGGAAAACCAAACTGACAGGAAAACCTGGCGTGTAATGGACGCCTAAGGGAAGGTTCATATCTGACGGAACATGCGTCGTGTATTATCGGTCGCGTAACGCCAGAACAGACAAATGTATAGAAAAACACTTGACCGTTCACACTCAACCGATGCTACATTAGTGCGTTGAGTGTGAACGATACTCCGTCCGATATTCCGTCAGATATGAACCTTCCCTAAAGGCCGGCGCCCAGTGCCGGCATCGGCAAGCATGAGGATTTGTATTTGTCATGTAACAATAGATCTTATTGTTATAGAAACAAGATTGAACTTTAATTGATAACCATACCGCTGCAGAATGCCGATCGATGCCGACGGTAGTCGACGATCGTCATTGAAATTTCAATTTTATGTTGAAAGTGATAAGATCTATTATCTTGACAAAAATAAATCCTGAAGCTCGCCGAAGCTGATAATGGGCGCTGGCCTAACGGAATGTTTGGCTTATGGTCTAATTAGCTGGACCCGGCGAACTTCGTACTGCCAATTATTTTCCACCCGCGTGGCGTCCGATCCCGTTACCGCTGCACCCTTTTATATACAATGATATAGTTATCTAAACAGCAACAGAAATAACCACACTGTCACTTCTGCGTACTCTCCGATGCTGGCCGAATTTGTTGATATTAATGATCACTGGTCCGTTCCTTTGAGTAGCAGCATGATGATATATAGCCTACTAGCTTTTGCCCGCGGCTCCGCCCGCTTGGATGTCGGTTCCCGGCAATTATTCGAATTTTTCTCTATTGTATCTACAAACCTTCCCAGGACTTCCACGAATAATTCAAGACCAAAAAAAAATTAAGTTGAAAACTAAAACCCGACTACCGAAAAATCACGCTCTAAAAAGTGACAAACAAGAATCAAGGATAGCCGTGGTCGTATGCCACTTTTCAACAAATGAACATTGTTCCCTCATACAAATGAACATACATACATACATACATACATACATAGCCTGTCAAAATCATAACCCTCCTTTCGGCTTCGCCGTAGTCGGGTAATTAGCCAAATCGGTAAAGGCGTTGTTGAGTTATAACATTACAACGAAAAGTGGCATTGATTTTGATGTATAATAGATGTGTTATTCTGATGTATAAGCTATATTATTGTAAAGTTTCATGAAAATCCATTCAGAAGTTTTTACGTGAAAGAGTAACAAACAGCCATTCATACTCACAAACTTTCGCGTTTATAATATTAGTAGGATACCCTGACATTGCGATTCTTCTTCAAATCTTAGCGTTAATCCCAATCGCATTTGAAGCTATCGTACCCTGGTGGAGTCTGGTGTCCGCTTTTTAAGTATATGCGGGTTTGACTTGAACTTCGAAATGTTCCACGAAGCGACTGCCAGCGATTGCGATTTTCATTGATTGTCTCATCCCTGAAGCAAACGAAGCAAGAGAAAAAAGGTAAACAAAGTTTCAGCGGTTCCAAACATTTATCACTTCAAGTGCATTCCAGACAGGAATGAAATTGCTCATAAAATGGCAGATCTGACAGCTCAGAACCGCTGTGCTGACAGCTTTCCTGTACTACGAAACACGTAACGACAGCTGTCGCATACCTACGTGTAAAATGTGCGATAAGGGCAGAGAAGTAGTCGCTAGTTATCGCAACGTAACTCAGTAATGGTCGCTTTGTTTACCTTTTTTCTCTAGTCTCGTTGGCTTTACTTTAGTAAACTTTCGATGATTTTTATATACCACTTATTTGGCAGGCAAGCTCACGGCCCACCTGATGGAAAGTGGTTACCGTGACCTATAGGCGCTTGCAAAATCAGACGCCTCACACTTGAGCTGCCAACCATGTAAACTTCTAAGCCCTTCTTGAAGAACCCCGTATTGCGGTCGTTCAGAAAAAACCACGGCCGTGTAGTAAAGGGCCTTAGACAGGTATTTCTACGATAGTCAGTCAGTTAATTCGATGCCAAGTGACGCAACCTTCACATAATCTCTAACTGTAAACAATGGATAACAATAATTTAATGCAGTTGTTTTATCACCGTTGTACGTTCGTGCTTAGCGGTAATAAGGCACGGTACTGGGCGGGCAAACTAATTGTCGCGAATCGTTTGCTTCAATTTACAAATGTCCCAAACAGCGTTCTTAAATAGTATAACCACAGTATAACGAGAGATCTTACAGTAGTTCATCGCGTTTGATATTTGCGGAAATGCCGCCTTTTGCAGTTTTGTCAGGGTTGTCACTTCAGTTTTTATATATAATTTTTCTGTTATATTCCTATTCGTTCTCTTTGTTCTTTCAAGGCACACCAACTCACGCTAATTTATATTACTAGGTGATGCCCGCGGCTCCGCTCGCATGGATGTCGGCTATTGCGACTTTTGGTTATATCTCCGGTTCTACTCAACCAATTATGATCAAGCAAACGTAATATTTTAAGTCTGAGTTTTTGGATTTTGGTTTCGATTTCGATTTCGGTTTCAAATTCGATTTCGTTTTCGATTTCTAATTTCTATTTCGATTCCGACTTGAAATTGGATATTGATTCGGGTTCGGGTTCGGGGTTGGATTCGGATTCGAATTCGAATTTCGCTAATCACTGGGATCGCTAAATTGATGAATATTCTCTTATAAGCCTATCCACGATCAGTTCGCCTGCAGTTTCAAATCGTATCGGGCGGCCTGCAGTCCTAAGTCGACAGCGCCCACACACGAAAGCGATTTTGGCCTGGTGACCATGCCCTGCTGTCAGTTTTGCGGCTACACACGATCAGTTGGGAGTCGACAGTTTCCCATCGTATGATTGCCTGCCGGCAATTGTCTGCTATCGGGCTTGACGACCATGTTACCGACGATCAAAGATGGCGGGCTTGAAATTTAAAAAAAAAACAAATCGAGGTTTTCGTGGTGACAATTTACGTATAATAAAATCCATTTAGCGATCCAAGATGGCGGACTTGAAATTTCCCACAAAGTCAACATGAGCATCGTTTTGGAGGTTTTCAGAGTTGCTAATTACGAATATATCATCCATCCAGTCATCTGGGATTGCTACATGAATAACATATTCGTAATCAGCAACCCCGAAAACCGTGAAAACGATACCCGTATCGATTTTAGTAAAAATTTCGAGTCCGCCATCTTGGATCGCGAAATGGATGTTATATTAGCAATCAGCGACCCCAAAAACCCTGAAAACGATACCCATATCGATTTTTGTGAAAATTTCGAGTCCGCCATCTTGGATCACCAAATGGATGTTATATTCGCAATCAGCGACCCCAAAAACCTTGAAAACGATACCCATATCGATTTTAGTGAAAATTTCGAGGCCGCCATCTTGGATCACCAAATGGATGTTATATTCGCAATCAGCGACCCCAAAAACCCTGGAAACGATACCCGTATCGATTTTGGTAAAAATTTCGAGTCCGCCATCTTGGATCGCGAAATGGATGTTATATTCGCAATCAGCGACCCCAAAAACCCTGAACACGATACCCATATCGATTTTTGTGAAAATTTCGTGTCCGCCATCTTGGATAGCTAAATATAGAAAACGAAAAAAAAAACAATTTTAACAAACAAAACGAGCCTTGACAAAAAAATCACGTGATTAGTGTGATTACAAAAATGAGACAGCCCTGAATCCTTAGTACCGAGTAAAATGTATGGGCGTACCGAGTAATACCCCGTCCCCTCCACCCCTCTCCCCCCGCACGATTGCTCTGTCTAGACGGCTTCGTTGACCGACTGTATGTAGTATGAACCGTTAGACTGTGGACGTATAACTTAGTAGTTGCTCATTAAGTTTTTGTGCATAAATTGTTATGTTCTGGCTATCACACATATAACATCATCCGTAGTCGGCTATCCATGGGCAAGATGGTTGCAAATGGTTATTAGTGCCATTAATTAAATATCAATTGGATTTTGAATCAGGCTGTCTTTGAATAAGTAGTATTTCAATTAGTTTCAAGGTTCACCCTTCTGGTTATCCATTTATTATACTGTTCTTCACGATCTCTCTCGACAGTCTACTGGAAGAAATTTCTATAATATAAGCTGTACAGTTGTAAAAATTTTCCACCATACAACCTACCCAACTTTGCTGGCAAAAAATATAATTTCAATTTAAAATTACAAAGTGATATTTACGTATTATAAGTGTACAAACACAACTGCCATGACGAGAAACTGAGGTTAACATTAAATGGGTCAAGCGCAATTTTGTTGTTTTGAACCAACCACCCTCATGCATCGTCACACTCATTCACATTGTGTGGGACCTTGTAACGTATAATATAAATAATGTACTGGTTCTGTAAATAGTAGACCTCGCCGTTAACAACAACATACTTACCGACTGATAAAACCTTCAAAATACCAGAATTTTATTGGAAAAATATAATTATGTTAAGGCACTACACCACTTATGGGTAATGGACTGCTGAGACGAGGTCTCGGGTTCGATCCCAGGTTTACCATGGCACACATCAATGACTTTTCGATGCTTTTCGAAGTTGTGTGTATTTATCGCACGCAGGTTTATAAGTGCCCGGTTAATGCCAATAGGCTCACCACCTATAACATTGGGACCTAAACATAAACTGGCGAAATGTGGGTGCTAGCACTTCTGCCTACCCCTTCGGGGAATACAGGCGTGAGTTTATGTTATGTTATCTTTACTACACCACTAAAACTACAATGAATATTTTTTCTTCTCTCTCCCCTAAACTACATGCAATCAAATTATGGAAAGAAGCAATAACTTCTACTAGGAGACCTAACTTTTAATAAACAGCCTCTGTGGCGTGGTGGTAGTAAAGGCGGTTGCTACGCAGGAGGCGCGGGTTCGATCTCCGCTCAGTGCAAATATTTGTATGCATGAATATGGCTATTTGCATTGGTACACCCAGACCAATGTATATGATAAATGTATACAATATGTACAATATGTATGTATTTACAAGAAAAAGTATCTTCTTTTTTTATCGTGCGATAAATCCTCACGGATACCACCCCCATGGAGCCGGAAGAAAAAGTATCTAAGTATTCAAACTCAAATTTTATGATTTGCTACAAACTATCAGCTACTAGCGAAGCAAACCTTAATTATTAAAATGCTCTATTATAAATTCCATAGGCTGCCTGTTAGACACGGTCTAGTTACTCTTTACTATTACATAGTAAAATAGTTTACTACAAAGATTTACATAGAAATGAACGTAAACATGTCTTAGGGCTTCCGCTTCGTCGTGCGAGCTCAAGCATTGTGAAAGAAATAACCATGCTCGGTAAATAGATGCTAAACTTTATCTTTTTATTTTTACCCACGACGGAACGGAGACGGTACATGCGTTTGGGGTGAGAGGATGTTTGTGTGTTTGTGCAAATCTGTGTTGCCATTTTCTCCGAAACTGCCAATCCAATTTTGATGCAGTTTTCGGTTTTGGGTTCAGCTTTAATTGGAGCATGTTCTTAGATAGGTGTTACAATGACAACTCAACAGGGGGCGCTACAGCAAACATTTTTAATGCAAATCAAGCATAACCTATGTCCTTTCTCATGGTCTAATCTACCCCTATACCAAATTTCGTCAAAATCGGTTCCGTGGTTTAGCGTGAAAGCGTAACATACAGACAGACAGACAGACAGACAGTTACTTTCGCATTTATAATATTAGTATGGATACCTACGTCGTGGGTTTTTTAAATTTTTTTAATTTCATACTTATATTACTTCAGCGGCTAACGAAGTCCTCAGCGCAGGTTTCCCTCTCGTAAGATCAAATGGTAGCAGCTTCCACAAAGGCCAAATCATGTTGTGTAGATTATAGACAGAGAGCAGAACCCGGTCTCATAAGAAGCTTGAATTTAACTGCAAATAATGCTAAGATTATGATGTATGTTATGTACAGAATGAGTACTTTTGAGGACATCTGAGGACATCATTCATTGGTTCCGATAGTTCGTAAGAATATCGGTAGATGACTCCACCGTCGCCTTAAAGACGGATAAGATGGGAAATTTGAATCACATCAGGCGTGTCTCAGGAGCCGAGTTGGTCAAGGCATTCCCCCTGTAAGGGAAACATCGCGGGTTCGAGCCCCGCCCGAGAAGATTCTTTTTCCCATGTATTCGATTTGTATAGTTATTATATCATACTTAATGCTGTAAAATTCATTCAATGTGAGGATTAATTCTCTGCCTGTGGTGAGCGTTGCGATGACAGAATATAGCCCTGGGCATCATGTCAAACAATTGTTCTGAACACAACCATTGTCGGTACAGAGGTTAAAACACGCACAAAAACTTCCAAAAGTTCGGACAAGTCCTGTTATTCCTGGAACCGCTAGCTCACCGACCACACATGTATTGTATAAACATGCGCATAGGAAGTGACGTCACGGGACCGAAATAACAATGGACTATCCACGCTCAAATATTTCGTAACTGGAGATTACGGCCGACTACCACCGTTCCCAATATCATACTGACAGTTAAAGATAGATCGCACCTACGGATAAAGTGCTCGGCTGTTTAAATTCAAAACATAATAACTCCTATTTCACACCAATTTCGGAAAATAAAATTATACCGCGATGCGCTTTCCCGCAAAAAAATCAGTTACCATTTGAATGAATTTTTTATAGCATTTATTATGCTAACTTTTAAGTTCGAAAAACATAGGAAAAAATGAAATGCTCAAGTGAGACTCGAACTCACGACCTTTCCCTTACAGGGGGACTGCTCTTCCAACTGAGCTATTGAGCCACACTTGAATCATTCCAAATTTTCCTTCTCTTTATATCCGTCTATAAGGGCGACGGTGCAGCCATCTACCAACATTCTTACGAACTGTTGGAAACAATGAATGATTTTTCAACCATTTTTAAACATTGAATTTTGATGACTGCGCCCAAATATTTGAATGAATTTTTTTATAGCATTTATTATGCTAACTTTTAAGTTCGAAAAATATAGGAAAAAATGAAATGCTCAAGTGAGACTCGAACTCACGACCTTTCCCTTACAGGGGGACTGCTCTTCCAACTGAGCTATTGAACCACACTTGAATCATTCCAAATTTTCCTTCTCTTTATATCCGTCTATAAGGGCGACGGTGCAGCCATCTACCAACATTCTTACGAACTGTTGGAAACAATGAATGATTTTTCAACCATTTTTAAACATTGAATTTTGATGACTGCGCCCAAATATTTGAATGAATTTTTTATAGCATTTATTATGCTAACTTTTAAGTTCGAAAAACATAGGAAAAAATGAAATGCTCAAGTGAGACTCGAACTCACGACCTTTCCCTTTCAGGGGGACTGCTCTTCCAACTGAGCTATTGAGCCACACTTGAATCATTCCAAATTTTCCTTCTCTTTATATCCGTCTATAAGGGCGACGGTGCAGCCATCTACCAACATTCTTACGAACTGTTGGAAACAATGAATGATTTTTCAACCATTTTTAAACATTGAATTTTGATGACTGCGCCCAAATATTTGAATGAATTTTTTATAGCATTTATTATGCTAACTTTTAAGTTCGAAAAACATAGGAAAAAATGAAATGCTCAAGTGAGACTCGAACTCACGACCGTCGCCATTATAGACGGATATAAAGAGAAGGAAAATTTGGAATGATTCAAGTGTGGCTCAATAGCTCAGTTGGAAGAGCAGTCCCCCTGTAAGGGAAAGGTCGTGAGTTCGAGTCTCACTTGAGTATTTCATTTTTCCTATGTTTTTCGAAATCAGTTACCATGTTTTGAATTTAAACAATCGATACGTCAAATTTGACTGTTGCGATCTATCTTTAACTGTATGTTTTTGGGAACGGCCGTTTTTTTATAGAATCGTGACCAAATTCCAAATTTGAAAATGTTCTAAAATTTAAATAATGGTCAAGCGCGATACGCTTACCGGCTATTTACAGTAAGCTACAAATAATTTAAATATTGCATAGCCCCCTAAATGGGCAGAGTGCCTAGTGCGAGTTTTTTCTGCGAATATGACAAGGTCAGATTTTAATCTCAATTTCCCTAACATGGTTCCGGTTGGCAAGGTAAGTAGGACACGTGGGGGCCACCCCGTCTCTTAATGGGCCACCACTCTGCCTGTCACCACCTGTAACTTTCTTTAATTTGTTTGTTTACCCACCTTTTTTTTCGCGCGGAAGTAAGACAAGATAAGACAAGGAACGCCATAGAAAAAAATAAAAAAAAAGATAAGACAATCATAATTTTTTTTTATAAATCCCCGACACTCCCCATCCTCACTTTAACTCCTATGTACCTTGTAAATGGCTCCACCGATTTTCATGAAAAATGTCTAAGAACATTCGTACATAAGTCACCTCTAATACAAAAAAAATAATTTTTATCTTTGGAAAGCGTCGGTAGCTTAGTGGTTACGATCGAGAGGTCAATGGGCCGTAGTTGTGGTTAATCACCCCCCCCCCCCCCCCCCTCACTCCCGACTCCGTCGGCTGGAAGGCGGTTATGTCGAATTCCAACCGACTAAAACCACACGAAATCGCTGGTCTTCATTTGCAGTTGTAAGTAGCCCTATGGCATTTTCCTTGTACACTCCGGCTGACTTAGGACCATCTGCGGTATAATTGATTAGTCATTTGTATGGCCAACTTTAGTTTAGTCATTTTAGTTTTAGTTTTGTTTTAGTGACTAAATAATATTGAAAATGATGACTTCATTATGTAATTAATTGTAGACGCATATTGTATCTCGACATAGTAGAATAAATTGCTTTTTTATTTTATTTATTTATTACTAGCTTCTGCCCGCGGCTCCGCCCGCGTGGATGTCGGTTATCGCGACCAATTATGCCGCTTGAAACGATACCTCATTTGTCCAGTTCTAATAAGTATTTGAGGAGCTATGAGGGAACAAATGAACATTCATGCATACATATATACAAACACAAGCTTTTGCCCGCGGCTCCGCCTGCTTGGATGTCGGTTATCGACCAAATGTCCTTTGTGTCCTTTCTCATGGTCTAATCTACCCCTATACCAAATTTCATCAAAATCGGTTCACTGGTTAAGGCGTGAAAGCGTAACATACAGACAGACAGACAGAGTTACTTTCGCATTTATAATATTAGTATGGATTGTTTGGCCAACTTACACGTTTGCCACTGTGTTCGCCAACGTGTAGAGCGACCATAACCGATGTAATAAACAAATTTTGTGTTGTATCGTACGTAAAAACCAACAAAAACAATAATTTTCCTGCCAATTATGCACAGTGGAACAGTACCTATTTATCGAATAATCGATTTGATTTCCTGTAACATAAATTAATTAAGTACAGTTAATGAAATTCATGTTCACTGTAAGTACTTAAATTGGTGCCTTTGAGTCGACGTTTGATAAGATATAATATCTCGTATGCAGTACCTACCAAATTAGTGTCGATAACTACAATGGGCTATTTGACTAAGTCGTCGATTCTTCCCAATACTGCTTAATATGTTACCTTGTTCTGAATAAATATGCATAGCAAAATAAAATATTGCATATCTGAACTGAAACTATGACTTTTCATTAGTTAAAATTGCCAAAGAAGTCAAAATATAAACAATCAAATTCAATTCAAATATATAACTTTTTAGATTCCTCATTAAATTTTAAATAACTTTTATTGTAAACTATAATGCGTCTGAACGCAATTTAGACCGAGATAAATGCGATATTCTCTTGCACTCCATACATTTGCACTACGCGCTACCGAAGCGTGACGTCACAATTCCGTGCGATTTTGTATGGAGCGTTTTCGGGCGGCGCGATAAATTGAATTTTTCAAAATCAAATATCTTGAAAACTATTTGTCGTACGAAAATTTTACTTTTACAGTTCATTATATTATAAGAAAGTGGTAATTTTTCGAAGGTAAAAACAATTAGTCAAATAGCCTATTGATTTTGAAGTGAAAAGTCGTAGATTTTTTTTGGGTGAACGGAAATCATGGAACTCACGTCATCCTCACGTCCCGTACGTCATGATGATACAACGATATAGTTTTAAATTCTAAAACACATATTTCACTAATGTTTTTTGAAGTGTGCAGTTTTTACCCAACTTCCAAGAAGGGTTGCCATGTCGGGGGACTCTAACTCGTTAAGCACTCCGTTATATTATCTGAACAATTCAAGGTTCCCCCGAAATTGCAACCGTTGAATCAAAATATTACTAGGTATATTAAAAGTTAAAAGGCAAACACAATTTATTTTCAACTTTTTACCCACAAAGGAACGGATGCGTTTGGGGTGAGAGGATGTTTGTGTGTTTGTTTGTTTGTGCAAATCCATGTGCCATTATCTCCGAAACTACCAATTCAATTTTGATGCAGTTTTCAGTTTTGGGTTCGGCTTTAATTGGATTATATTCTTAGATAGGTGTTACAATGACAACTCAACAGGGGGCGCTACAGCAAGCATTTTTAATGAAAATCAATGTTGTCAATTTTCTCCAAAACTACTAGTCCGATTTTGATGCAGTTTTCAATTATTGGTTTGGGTTTGATTGGTGCATGTTCTTAGGTGTTACGGTTATAACCCACTAGGGGGCGCTGCAGTAAACATTTTTAGAATCATTTTTTATATGTCGTGGGTTTTTTCTAAATTATTAAATTTATTGCTTGTCGGAGGTGCGTTTCGAAATTTTTAATTTATATTATGTACAATTGATTTGACGTTCGGGGGATAGGCAGGTAATGAAATCTGCGCGGGGTGTGAGCTTCCGTTTTTCCCCGACTAACGGCGAAGCCAAAAGGAGGGTTATGATTTTGACAAGCTATGTGTGTATGTATGTATGTATGTATGAATGTTCATTTGTTCCCTCATAGCTCCTCAAATACTTATTAGAACTGGACAAATGAGGTATCGTTACAAGCGGCTTGATCGTCCGATGGTTATAGGCTATATGACGTGTCACCCAATCTTGTGTGGCGCCCTCTAGCGCTCATAAGGTACTGTATTAAAAAATAAATTTCAATTATATCATATGAAAGTGCTTAATGAGCACATTTCAAATATGTATAAATTTATTAGCTTTACCTAGCCTCAAAATAATTTAAATAAAATTTAAACTAAAACCCGACTACCGAAAAATCACGCTTTAAAAAGTGACAAACAAGAAAATATCAACGATAGCCGTGGTCGTATGCCACTTACTGTAACAAAACAATATATTCTAGGGAAAAGTGGCATACGACCACGGCTATCCTTGATATTTTCTTGTTTGTCGCTTTTTAAAGCGATGATTTTTCGGTAGTCGGGTTTTAGTTTAAATTTTATGTATGTACTATTATCTATTCTGTGCCGTGGGTCCACGTCCCCCCATCCGAAGAACCCCATCTGGCCCGGTTTTCGATAGGTGGATACAAGATAACGAAACAAGTTTCGCACTCCCACGCGTAATGTTTCCGGCTCCAAAGTTTACGCGACCATTAAAATTTATCGATCGTTGCCCCAACAGGCTAATTCATCGCCATAACCGACATCGAAGCGGGTGAAGCCGGGGCAAAAGCTAGTACTGTATAATACAACATTATAATCTCGGCCTTACGATCGAGAGGTCCCGGATTCGAATCCAGGCCATTACACTACTGACGTGAACCCACTCCTAACACAAGCAATTTAGCTTAGCTGGAGGGGTTAGGTTAGAGGGAATATGAGTAACTGCGGTTCTAATATTCTTAAAAAATCACGCCTTTATAACTGAAGGACTAGACAGAGATGAATTAGCACCCACATTTCACTAATGGGTGAATTTCAACATCTATGAATTTTTAGCTAATTTTGGTGATTTTTTTTATTTCTAGGTATTTAGGTAATCTCTTTCAATATTTAGCTAGAAATACATATTTTATGCCTATTATGTTTGAATAGTCTAATTAGCCCTGGGAATTACTTGTTTATTTTATACACCTGAATTTTCAATACACCGAAATTGGTGTCTAACACCAAAATTGCATATCAACTTATTTTTATTTTTTATTTATTATTACTTATACTATTTCTTTGTTTTTTTTTCTAGAATTTGGCACTTAATAGTTACATATAACCCTTAATTTTTACCCTTTTATCACCAACTTCATTTTCATATGGCAAAACCACTTTAGTTGTTAGTAGTATCAGTATAAAAGCAAAACATTTGATTGTTCTATCTATCCTTGCTTCTAGCAAGGATTATATTTTACTCTAATGGCGCCAATATTATCGACGAACTTATTCAAGATTGCTGGGAAAAGATTTAGGCAGTTATTCTCAAAGTAGGAGAGGTGGTACTCGGTATGCCTAAGGGTGGACGGAAGATATGCCATGGACACTTGGTAGTGACAAGACAAGTTGGTAGTGTGATGTCTATTCCTGAACTTACAGGAGTCCTTCAACTAAGTTTCTCACGCGGTGAGCTGATGGGCATTGCGGTTCAAAAGGGTTCCAGAGGTTTACACCATCCGAGACATGTACCACGATTCTGATTCCGTTGTTCGAACCGCTGTTGGCAATATGAGAATCTTCCTTATCACTATCTCTGTGATCTGTGATCTGTCCTTAGTCCATTCCCAATCAGCGTGGTATTTTGGTCGGATAGCATCAGACAATCACTCCATAACTGCCCATGTATGCTGTTAATATCGGTGGTGGACGCCGATAGATTGGTGCAACATGTGAGGATGTGGATGTAGGAGCTTGAGGACGGTAGAGGTCAGAAGCCTTCTGTGGAGAAGATTGAGTACCTTTTACACGATAGCAAAGTGCTAGCTGCTGGAGCAACATAATATGGTACTCGGTATGCCTAAGGGTGGACGGAAGATATGCCATGGACACTTGGTAGTAGCAAGA
The DNA here is from genome assembly GCA_914829495.1 of Eilema sororculum. NCBI lineage: Eukaryota > Metazoa > Arthropoda > Insecta > Lepidoptera > Erebidae > Eilema > Eilema sororculum. The sequence continues at coordinate 8,241,040 of OU618559.1, forward strand.
CAAGTTGGTAGTGTGATGTCTATTTCTGAACTTACAGGAGTCCTTCAACTAAGTTTCTCACGCGCTGAGCTGATGGGCATTGCGGTTCAAAAGGGTTCCAGAGGTTTACACCATCCGATACGTGTACCACGATTCTGATTCCGTTGTTCGAACCGCTGTTGGCAATATGAGAATCTTCCTTATCACTGTCTCTGTGATCTGTGATCTGTCCTTAGTCCATTCCCAATCAGCGTGGTATTTTGGTCGGATAGTATCAGACAATCACTCCATAACTGCCCATGTATGCTGTTAATATCGGTGGTGGACGCCGATAGATTGGTGCAACATGTGAGGATGTGGTTGTAGGAGCTTGAGGACGGTAGAGGTCAGAAGCCTTCTGTGGAGAAGATTGAGTACCTTTTACACGATAGCAAAGTGCTAGCTGCTGGAGCAACATAAGCAGGAGTTGCGTGTCACCTACATCTTCGACTTCATCGCTTTGTTGCGTGGAGTCACGTGCAAAAGATTGCATGAGGCACTCTTGCATCCACGATAGCTTTCATGTAAGTGAGAAAGCAGAGGAAGAAAAGCCAAATGATGTTGACAGTGGAGAGGAGGGAAGAAGGGTGCGCAGGTTTTAACGGCGTAGGCTTAGTAGTAAAGAGTGAGGCCGCCTTTCACGCCAGTAGAAGCAGGTGAAGGAAAGAGCGCACGATGCTCCACCACACCGGCCTGTCCCTACTGCGGCATCAGCTGACTTCACCCAACTACTCGCCCGTCTTTTGTATGGGTAGTTCATATTATGCTAATGAGAAAATTAGGAAAGCTTCCGAACAACCCTCAACTGCCAACAATCTCTTTCCCACCTAGGGAGAGAGGCGGTGCTTTCTCCATTGCCCAGGGTATACTACGTAGAGGTCACCTGACCTAGTAGCCCGTCGGACTACGTAGGAGCTTAATCAAATAACTATGAAAACAAATTTTGGTGTAAATATACAATTTTGATGATTAGTAAAACCCCACCAAATTCACCAAAATTGCTCCACCAAAATTAGTTTCACGTCTAAAAAAATTATTTATAAAAATACTATTTAGAATATAGTGGTTACACTACCAAAATTTAATACACATACTGAACCTGTACACTATACTTAAATATTAAAACTTACAATGAGAATAAACCGTTTTAAATAATCAACACAAAAATTACAATATTTTTGTCCGATGCTTATGAAGCGACCTACTTACGTGTTTGGCAGAAAAACGAAACGGGACTGGGGACAACTGGCACTGGTGCTCATTAACACCCAACTGAACGTTTCCAATGATGATAGTGTCGTCCTTATAGGTACTTTCAATACGACTCCTTCGATGATTTTATAAATCCCACCAAAATTTTACATTTGCCGCGGACGCAACTTATAAATTATTTTTAAGATAAAGTATAGTACTAAATACTACGAATGACAGTATCGAAGATAGCTAAAATAATGCCGAATCGAATTATTATTAAGTATACTCAGTAAACTAATGAAGTTTTGATTAAACTGTGATCATTCCCAAGAAAACAGGTTGTGGACGCGCCACCAAACTTAGAATTTAGATGAAAAGACATTTTTTACACACTCACAAAAATAGTTTCAATAATATAATTTATACGTGCATATAGAGAAAAACGATATCTTTCTTACAAAAAATAATCATTACTATATGTTAAGTTTAAGGTATGATTTTCAGTCACGCCGCGAAAATTTTACGTTTGAGAAATTCACCCTAATCATTGTATTCGGTCCCATGTCAAAAAGGAGGTGAGCCCATTGCCGTATTGCGGGCACTATTGTTGACTCGAGCTTTGTATCTGAGACGGAGTATTGTGTAATACGATATTTAACTTCAATTTTTAACCGACTTCAAAAAAGGAGGAGGTTCTCAAATCGTTTGTATGCATAATATTTTTTTAAATGTATGTTTACCGATATCTCCGCCAATTATAGACGGATTTCAAGTTTTATTTTTTTGTTGGATAGGCTTTACTTCTGGGGTGGTCCCATTTTCACCAGGTCAGGATTTGATGATGGGATCCAGGAGAAAGCGAGGGCAACCATTGAAAATTGTATGGTCGTATGGTACTTTTGTTACGTAATCATGTCTTACTCAGGTATATGCTTCAGGGTGTCAACATCTGATGCTGCTGTGCTGATGATGAAGCTACTGAACTCCTTAACGGTTAGGAGTTGAGAGACAGTACTGCCATTGGTGGATGATAAATGTTTAGTATACTACTAAATAGGGCTAACGTGTTGCTTGTGAGATATGCTTGAGTCATCTTCTGATGCTGCTGTGTTGATAGTGAAGCTATAGAACTCCTTAACGGTTAGGAGTTAGGGGACAGTATTGCAATTGATCGATGCAAACTAGGTAGTAGTATGTAGGGCTAAAGTGATACTCGTAAGGGTTGGTGCTACTCCTGAGATAATCACGAAGTTTCAGAGTTAAACCGAGACAATTCCTCAATTAATAATAATAATAAGTATGTTTCCACATCCCCATAGCCTTTTGTTGTAGTTGCAACTAAGCTGTCACTACCTTTTAATCAAGTGCCAATAGTATCATCGTCGAATTTAATAAAAACTGCATCAGCTAACTCGTCGGATTCTGACCGATCACGACGCAGAGCAGACCACCTAAACGTACACACAATCCGCATTGCACCGTTGACAAGATCCTCAGTAAAATATTGAGCTATCATCTTAGAGTTGTTGTCATTCAACAATTTGATCGTTGGTAAAATTTTAACTGCAGCCCCATCTGCGAAATCACCAACCTGTTCAACTCGCCGTCTTTCACATAAAAGTTCCAATTCCCTTAACTTATTGGGAGTATAATGCTCCCAAAAGACGAAAACTGTGGTTAATGGCATGCTGGACTGGATTAAACTTGGATTACGAACGCAAACTTTGGCCCACTAAAAAGGGAAAAATAAATGGGTGATTTTCAACAAGTGATTTTTTTGTATCATTTCGGTGAGATTTTTCTATTACAATGTCTTGTTAATATATTTTGTAACGAAAATAAACTTTAATCTTATTTGTAACATATGCGTGAGTGGACATCATGTAACATCAAAACTTACTGAAATATTTAAGATTGAATTTTTGGGAGCCCACAGAAATGAAAAGTGTCCACTGAAATGATAAATCGTCCACCGAAATGACTAGACTGTGCACCGGAATGAAATTAGCCCACTGAAATGATACAGGCAAGGACATCATTTATTTTTAGGAGGATTCCGTAGATTGTCTGAAACGAATCTAAATAAATTCCATAGAGATATCACTAGACTGTATTTGTGATATTTATTAAATATAAGATCAAATTATTATATTAGAGAAAAAAAGTTGTTTTTTTTTGCGGAACGAGTGTTGTGTTCTTACCCGACTGCGCGACGCAAAGGAGGATAATGTGTTTACCAGTCTATGTATGTATGTTTGTTTCTAAGTGGCGTTCTAGAGACCACATGCATAGGCCGATTTTGATAATTCTTACGTCAATCGATTCGTCTTAACCTTGCGAGTGTCACTAAAAACATGACAGTAATCAAAATTTACCACGGCGAAAACCAGACGCCAAAATTTTGTCAATATGAAAAAAAAAAATAGATGAACTATGTCAAGTGGGGTGTCGTTGAATAGGTATTTTAAAATCATCTTAAGGTTCATTTTTCATTTAAAATAATAGTTTAGGATATTTAACGATTTAAAGTTATTTAACAAAACAGTCGCTAATTTTCTTAGTTATTGATTTTAAGTTATTATTAAGTTATAAGTTTTTATTTCAAGTATATACGATATGAAGGAAATTAAAAGGAGATAACAAAAAGATATACAAGTCATATTATAACTAAAAAGTATAAAATAAAACAAATTATTAAAAAATAATAAATACCGAAATAAGTTTGATAGCAGGCGGTACCCATTTGCCAATCATAAACCGAAAGAAAATTAATGGGTACCGACTGCTATCAAACTTATTTCGGTCTTTTCAGTGGCAGTCGGGTTTTTTTAAGTACTGGTAATAATAATAGTGTTTTGTATGTAAAACTTCAAAATGTACTAAATCAACTCTTATATTTTTACGACACAATGATTTAATAAGAAAAATTATAAAAATAATGTAAATATGTTCAAAAGAGCTAAACACTTCATCTTAAACATAACAAAAAAAAATAGATCACGCTATCGTAAATTATTGCAAACAGTTTGGCTATATAATCCGATTATGTACTTATGCGAAAATAATGAAAATAGCGCATCGCGGCATCCTAAAATCCAAATCATAATTTTTAAACATTGAACATCACATTATCGTTGAGAATACACATTGTCTAGAAGCAAGTACATCTATTATCCATTTTATAACAAGATATTTTAAACTGTTTTTTTATTGTATTGTGATAAATAAAAGAAAAAATAACAAATATTAACACATCAAATTAATCCCAAATATTGAACCTACTATATCTAGAATTATCTCACCAAATTTTTATGATTCAATCTTAGACTCAAGGATCTCTAAAACTTATGATTTTATCATTTCTAAGTTAAATTTCATTTCAGTGGACTGTTGTCGGTATTACAGTCCACCGAATCCACTGAAATGATAACACCGAGGTGATAAAAATAATAAGTTTTACATTTAACTCCGATATTAGAATTAATATTAAAATGTCAACACTGCTGTAACAAAACATATCTTACGGCGAATTTAAAACACAATTTTGAAATAAATTGAATGAACCTAACACGAGCTATAACGGCCACAGAAATGACACTATTTTTGTCCCCATACCACTGAAATGATATACTTACTTTTCGGCGGGAATCCACGATGATTTTGTGACGTGTTCGTGCGCTCCAACGAATGGAGGTGGCCTGATTCGAAGTAAGGAAAGGCACGGGAGGCGCAAAAACGCTATGTTGACGAAGTTACTCAACTAAAACTTACTGTCCACCAAAATGATAACTTTTTACAGGACAAAAGTAGACTGTTTAATACAATGTATAAGAAATAAGATAAACAAACAATATTAGTTTTTTTCTATGGGTCATATTATAATTTATTCATACCAAATTAGATTTTAGTCCAAATGTTAAATACAACTGCAGGGCAAGATATTTTACGAGTGAAATTCGATTCAGGACAGGTCACCGAAATGATAAAATGACACTTTGTAATTATTTTTTTTTATGTAATAGAGGACATTACTCAACAATTTTTTTTGCCATGGTAGAGAAGTACCTATTATACTATGAAAAGTAATCAAAATCGTAAAACCAACACATTGCACTACCGTTCTCAGGCTTGCCGTGTATTTTTTTTGCTTTTGATATTCACCCAAATGATTTAAAAAAAATGAACCGACTTCAAAACCAAATAGGATTTTTTTTTTAATAACAGAATTTAGAGATTTTCGATCTGTTAGAAGTTGGTGTCAACTTTTTTTGCTAGTGCTTTGCTGTGCCTGAATTACCTGCCATGATGCATTTTTAATGAAATATCGATCATTTCAATACTAAAGTCGGTATCAAGTCAAACAGGTAAAATAATATAGCTAAGTATGATAGGCCACCCCTACCTCAACAAGTCATTATACCTACATTAATGGCATTGCAGGCACAGCAAACAAAGTTGGCACCGACTTCTAACAGATCGACAATCTCTAAATTCTCTCTCTAAATTCTGTTATTTTTACCCGACTACGGCGAAGCCAAAAGGAGGGTTATGATTTTGACAGGCTATGTATGTATGTATGTATGTATGTTCATTTGTTCCCTCATAGCTCCTCAACTACTTATTAGAACTGAACAAATGAGGTAGGTATCGTTACAAGTGGCTTGATCGTCCGATGGTTATAGGCTATATGACATGACACTTAATCTTGTGTGGCGCCCTCTAGCGTTCATAAGCTACTGTGTTAAAAAACTAAATTTGAGATAAATATGCTGCATTTGGTATCAAATGAAAGAACTTCATTAGCACATTTCAAATATTTATAAATCAATAGCATTCACTTGCCCCAAAATAATAATAAAAAATTAAGTTTAAAACTAAAACCCGAGTACCGAAAAACGACGCTATAAAAAGTAATAGAATATATCATGGATAGCCGTGGTCGTATGCCACTTAATCCAACAAAACAATACATTCTGGGGAAAAGTGGGTATATAGCATCGTTTTTCGGTAGTCGGGTTTTAGTTTTATTTTAAAGTTATAAACGTATTTTTCCTATTTGGTTTTAAAGTTGGTAAAATTTTTTTAAAATCATTTATCTACATAATACCTGTCAATCAATATACCTACAATATATACCAATAATACCTACAATATATACCTATATTATGTGAGATGCGTGCACCGATACGGCGAGAGACCTTGCCCCTATGGTAATAAGTCGTTCAGTATACGCCATGTACAGTCAGCGACAAAATACATTCTTGTCAACAGCGCCTCCAGAAGTCCAGACCAGACAAGTAGCGATGCATTTCTAGCATAAAAACCGAGTCAGGTAGTCACTCATAAACCTACTGATTCAAGTACAGGTGTATGAAGTTATCTATAGACCCAACTAGCAAAAATATGTCGTGTAGTATTCGCGGCAACGCAAATATTCAACATTTTGGCTCCTAATAGAAGTCGTATAAACGTAATGAAAACGTTTATACAACGCGATTTGGGCGCATTTTATTCAGTAATTCAGTCACATAGACATCGTTTAAAGGTAACTTATTCAGCTAAATTGTGACGTAATTGTCGCCGGAGTAACTGTTACAAACTTAAGTTGCGCTATAACTGTAACTTATATGACTTTTATGTTATGTTTGTTTGTTAAATTAAGCAAATGCGTCATGCTGTGTTTTAAAAATCATAATACTTCGGTAAGTATAATTTATTTTGCAGACATCTTAATTTACAAATTAACCTACATTTGTTGCAACCTGTAGGTTGCAGTAAATGTAGGTTCGTAAACTCCCGCATAAGTTTGCAAAGTATTGCGAAGGTAAGTTTTCTGACGAAATATACTAGGTTATATTATAAATATTTAACGCCCCCCTTTAATTCTTATTAATATAAATATAATAACAAATATTTTTATATCAATTTTAATGCTAGCAGGCGGTATAATAGCTTCTTATACAGCAAATTAGCAGTATAAGCGCCATGATACCACGCTGATTATATTTTAGGGTTCCTTAGACCTTTCTAAAAAGTTTTCTTAAAAAGATCTTTTGTTTATTTATTTATTTAACCATTTATTGTACACAAGAAAACTAAAACAAGTGATTGCATTTAAATAAATGACACAACAGGAACTGCTTTATTTCATAATTTTTTTTCTAGAAATAATCATAACATGAATTGGTTGTTGTAGCTGAAGTTGACCGTTTAGTCCTTTCAGCGCTGTATGCGAAATGTTAAAATATAACGCCCATTCTGCGATATTATTACGCAACTCACAGTCTTTGTCGATATTGTGGCAAAATGTTCCAAAATTGTCTAAGTTTTCTGAAGCATCGTCTGAATCTATTTCGTGTACGGAACAATATATACAATTAGACGACACTTGGCGCTAGGCTTGTAATAGGCGTATAAATGCAACTTATACATCATAATAGTAGTATAAAAGCAACTATAAGCCAATCTTGTCACTAGATATGCTGTTACTCGACGAAATAGTATCATAACCGTCGCATACCAGCGACTTATACAGCAAATCTTATATGACACTTTAGTCATATAAGGATGCTGAGTAATCATTTACGCAGCATCATTATGTGACCGAAATGCTGAATAACTAAAATGCTATATAAGATGCTTTTATACGCCACGTGCTGAATAATTCACACTTACTCGACTTTTATAACACCGATCAGTTGAATAAACACAACCTTATATGACTAATTTGCTTGTTGGGGATATATCTCAAAACAGACTTAACGCAATTGGTCCTGATGGTCTAGAAGATAGCTTAGTAGACTATTGACAAACTCTATAGACGCCGCAAGTATCATTTGAAAACGACGCGGCGTAAAAAATGTGTACTTCTCCGGTGTAATTCGACACATACAATACAATACATACCACCCATAACGTGCAGACACATAGTTTAAAGAACTAATAATGTCAATATCGTTCTTGAAACTGTGTGCACGTCACTTACACAAAACCGATTTTCGACACATAGGCGACAAATTTTCTTAGCAAAGCTGCGTCCTGGGAAAATTTCATATGCCATATTTGATAGTGACCTATATAACGAACTTTCCATATAAACTTTTATCACTCCGCCCGCGTGGATGTCGGTTCCCGGCCATTATTCGATTTTTCTCTACGTACAAACCTTCCCTGGACTTCCACGAATAATTCAAGACCAACATTAGCCAAATCGGTAAAGGCGTTGTTGAGTTATAACATTACAACGAAAAGTGGCATTGATTTTTGTATATATATATATATTTTACCCTCTTAGTAGTTAAATTTTGAAAAACGCTGATACATGTGATCATTTGTTTCTCTAAAGACATAGGTTTATGAAATTTAGTGCATTTAGCTCTGAAAATGATGGACTTTCATACAAACTTTCATCCCTTTTTTACCCCTTTAGTAGCGGAATTTCCTAAAATCCTTTCTTAGTGGATACTTACATCATACAATGCATCTACTGTCAAAATTTCAAGTTTGTAGATCCAGCGGTTTAGGCTCTGCGTTGATGAATCAGTCAGTCAGTCAGTCGGGGCAAGTAATTTTATATGTGTAGATATGGTATAAGGTAGATCGTAGAGGATAGTCAGATTTAAATGTAATAAAAATCACGAATACCTAAATGGTTAATGTTCTCTACTTCTGACTCTCTCCTCTCGCAGGTCTGCTGGAAGAGATTTCTATTAGAGACTAGCTTTTGCCCACGGCTCCGCCCGCGTGGATGTCGGTTCCCGGCAATTATTCGATTTTTTCTTTACGTACAAACCTTCCCTAGACCTCCACGAACATTTCAAGACCAAGATAAGATATCCGTTCAGCCGTTCTCGAGTTTTAGCGAGACTAACGAACAGCAATTGATTTTTATATACTACTTAGATAGATAGATAGATAGAAGATAGATAAGCAGAGCCTCTGTACAACTGTTTCCACCTATGTATCTGTGTTTGTTCTTGTGTGTACGAAATAATTAAATAAATGATCAACAACTTCTGCTTCTGACTGTAGGTATTATGTTTTATTAATGAGTTTGACTTGTACACTAACATGGAGTAATGACGTCGGATTTCGCACGCTTTTATCAGCTTAACCTTGTGCGAATAATCAGAACAATCCCCTTTCAATATAATTTCCACTTAATTCTACATTAGCCATGCATATTTTATCGTTGAAGGATATTCAGTCTACAGAACCTATTGCAGTGAGCCGGGCATATCAGGTTTTTTTTTTACCTGTAGCATACAATGGCAGTAACAAAGCCAAATGGATCATATGAAATCACAAAAGTTACTCTCCACAATAAAACAACAAGTGGTTTCCACTATTTATTTAAATTTTACAAAAAAAAATTGAATATAAAATATGGTATTTCATCAACATGTTATTTAGAAATGAATAATATACAGTTTGTAGAAAACATTGTCCCGTATTGTGTCGCCCTAATGTCGCTAACATTATTATTATATAGTTTGTGGTATTTTGGGGTAAATGGTCGTGGTAGGTGCGACTTGGCGGGTGTGTGGCGCCGCCCCGTGTCGGTCGTGTCGTGTCCGCGTCGGACCCGTGTCGGACTGTCGTGTCGGGTTGTGGATGATTATGCTTGAGTGTGGGACGGCGCTGGTTGTTGTCAGTCCCACTCGCTGCTCTTAATCTAATCTTCGTCTTCGCCGCTCTCAGACTCTTCTTCGGCGCTCTGTAGCCACTCCACGAACTTCTTCATCTGATCGAGGAACATCGTCTTGCCCTTGGAGGAGGAGGTCTCGCGGTACCACTTGAGGATCACTTCCTCCGAGAGCACGTTTCACTAAACTCATATTTCTGGTTCCATATTAATTACACCAGGAATGTATTAATTTTAGTGGTTCTGATGAGTTCTTCCAATTAGTCCCACCCTCCCCTTTCCTTCACAGGACAACACATGCAGGGCTAAGATGCCATCCATATACGGTGCAGAATATACCAGCTAGAACCAAGCGTTTCAGTGACTCATTCTTATGCCGCACCACTAAGACCTGGAACTCTCAGCCAGCTCACGTGTTTCCTTCTTCCTACAGTCCCGGGTCCTTTAAGCGGAGCGTGAAAAGGCATCTGATGAGGCCGTCAAGCTGAGTGCCGCCACTGTAAACATGGGTACATGTTTACTATGGTGACCCTCTTTCCGAGACTTTGCCTTTAGCTTAACATCAGGCGAGGTGAAGTCAAATTGACGTGTCCATTATAAAAAAAAATGAAGCTTTCAACTCAAGGCCGGACCCAATGTCAAAGCATTGCAATTAGACCAGTTGTTGGACTTTTGAAAGCTTTTACTACTCGAAACGATTGCCATGGATGTTCATAAGACAACCGGGACCGATGGCTCAACGTACTCTCCGAGGTACGACCAGACCAATGCCTAAATTCATCAATATAAATACATATTTGCACTGAGCGAGGACTGAATCCACGCCTCCTGCTTAACGGCTGCGTTCACTACCGCTTTCTACATGAAAAGGAGGAGAGGAGGGGGGTTAAACAGAGGTGACTTAACATTCACATTTCACCAGTAATTTTATTCGGTCCCACGTAATAGGGGGTGAGCCTATTGCCGTATTCTGGGCACTATTGTTAACCTGAGCCATGCATTTGACTCTGAGTCTGAGCTGTATATAATAGCTATCTGATTTTAAACAGCCCTATCCCTTAGTCGCCTTGAACGACACCGCATGGGAAGAGATAGGGTGGCCCAAATTCTATTCTGTCGGGTTTCTATACCTATCTATGTATATAAAAGAAAGTCGTGTTAATTACACTGTTTATAACTCAAGATGTGTGTACCGATTTGGCTGAAAATTGGTGGGAATGTAGCTTAAAACCAGGAGACGGACATAGGATTTTTACCCTAAGGTCGAGACCTTTGTTTTATCCCGGGTATAAGTTCTTGTGGGACGCGGTAACGGGATCCTGGTACATTTGCATGAAGTACTAGGCTCACAGAAACTTTGAGGAACTTTATCTGTATCGCTGGAACAGAAACAGTGTGTCCTATACCTTTTTATTACGATCTAACGCGGGCAAAGCTAGTAATAATAGTAGCTAGTAATAGTTTAAAAGTCCAAATCACTGTGAAGAGTGTCAAGCAACGATATCTTCACGATGTTTCTTTACAGCGTCCATCCCAGTTTGGAACATGTAAGTAGGCATTGACCTGCAAGCGTGCGTTCCCAACCACGCAAGGTTGACACAGCCTCCGAAATAGTGATGACTCATTGGAACAACCGGTAGGATTTACAACCGAAACGAACGTTACAGTCGCGACTCGCGAGTCGCGGCGGAATGTGATGTAATCTGTGCCTACGATAAAAAAAAACTAGAGTGCCCATAAATTTGGTTGATGTATAAAAGTTCCAAGCGCGTCTCGCGTGTGATGTTGGGTTCCGTACTCCCACAAATATACAGTGCGATGTTTGGTTTTCCTATTCAAAAAAATCCAATATAAAAAATATTGTATTATCTATTGCTCGCAGTTCCGCTCGCGTGCATGTCGGTTATCGCGAGCAAACAAAACCTATATCCTTTCTCAAGGTCTAATCTATCCCTAGGTATACCGAATTTTATCAAAATCTGTTCGTGAAAGCGAAACATACAGATAGACAGACTAGAGTTACTTTCGCGTTTAAATATTTTAACAAATCCGCGAACCAGCGGGTATCAGCTAGTTTTATTACCCGACTATGGCGAAGCCAAATGGAGGGTTATGATTTTGACAGTCTATGTATGTATGTATGTGTTCCCTCATACCTCCTCAACTTATTAGAACTGGACAAATGAATGGTTAAAGTTAACAAAACAATATATTCTAGGGAAAAGTGGCATACGACCACGGCTATCCTTGATATTTTCTTGTTTATCACTTTTTAGAGCTTAATTTTCGATAGTCGGATTTTAGTTACATTACATAAAACATAAACTCACGCCCGTATTCCCGGAAGGGGTAGGCAGAGGTGCTAGCACCCACATTTCGCCAGTTTATATTTAGGTCCCAATGTAATAGGTGGCGAGCCTATTGCCATATTAACCGGGCACTTATAACCCTGCGACAAATACGCACATAACTTCGAAAAGCATCGAAAAGTCATTGGTGTGTGCCATGGTAAACCTGGGATCGAACCCGAGACCTCGTCTCAGCAGCCCATTACCCATACCACTTAGTTTTATTATTATATTACGTTTGACCAGAGAGCCTCGTACTCATTTCGACGGGTTAACGCATAAACTGGAGCGAATATACAATTTCGTGCTACTATTTATAGCTCTTGCAACGCAATACATTTAAACATACTGATACACACGAGCGCACTTCACACGAACATGCGTTCTTCCATTTTCCTGCTTTTCCAGTCATCCAGGGCCACCAGGCCAACCAGGGTCTACTAAAGCAAAACCATAGTCATTCTGCAACGACTGCAAAAAATGGCATAAAATTATAGAGTTTAAAACGATGCGTTTAATTTAAAGTTCAATATTAAATAACTGTTAGCAGAGTGAATAAAAGAGTGTAATGAAACTTTTGTCATTTAATTTTGGACCTTAGTGTATAGAAATAAAGTATAAACTTTAATGCCGCTTTTTGCAATCTTTTGGTTTGACAATAGTTTTGCTTTAGTAGAATCGAGGCCCTGGTCTTTAATACTTAGTACTATACCTCGTGTCAAATAGATTGAGAATAAAGTTCATTGACCGATTTGAGCTTGCGACCAGTTTGGACCGGCTACTTATACTCCGTCCATTATATTATTGTATTTTAGACAGCTCACTGACAGTGATCGGTATAACTTTGTTCTAACGTCAACACCTGAAAATCCTAACAAAAATTGGGCGCCAATACGTCATTTTTCATTGACAACGTCACGTCAGCCAGAAAGCAATTTTAGGGATGTAGTTAGTCAATCGAATGTGTTTTCATTATAATACTTGAAAATGTCATAATCGATATCGACTACAGAAAATATATTTTTTTTAATATTACATAACTAGCTGTTTTTAACCGATTTCTAAACAACAATTCGGATGTTTGTAATTTTTTATATTTGTATGATTTTTACGGAACAATGTTTTTTGTAACTCGGTCATTTGTAGACGGATTGTTAAAATTCTTTTTTTGTTCGAAAGAGGTTTATTCCAAAATGGTCCCATTTAATTTGCATAAAGATCTGATGATGGGTTTCAGAGACAGGCCACGGAACTCTTCAATAAATACCAGGAAATCAGCATGTTGGAATATTCTTCTAGAAGTCAGTTGTTTTATTTTGGAGATTAGCGTATGCGTTATGGCCCACAATCGTTTTCTATTATATTTGTAAATTGTGCAGACACGAAATATCTAAGTACTTACTGCTTTATTATTATGTATAGAAAGATAATAGATAATAATTCCATATGAAATCATATATTTACTATATATACTATATTTTCATTTATCGATAAATATTTTTTTAATCGAGGTTTTTGACTTTGTCGACATTTTAAATTTTCTTGCAATCACTACTTTCATCTGTCTAAAATACAATAATATGATGGACGGGGTATAGGGGTTGTAAACATTTTTCACACGGTAGCGAAACCGAATGCAGCGCCACGTGGCGCCCGCGTGAACCTTTATTTTTGCTATACCAAAATCCCTACCTATGATATGATATTTACTTATTTACTGCATTCTTTATTACCTATCAATCGAAATGGCAGGGGTGTAGGCGCCCGCGATTCCATCCCCGTGAATTTTTGAATGAATTTTTATAGCATTAAGTATGCTAACTATACAAATCGAATACATAGGGAAAAAGAAGAATCATCTCGGGCGGGACTCGAACCCGCAGTCTTTCCCTTACAGGGGGAATGCCTTGACCAATTCGGCTACCGAGTTTCCCTATGTATTCGATTTGTATAGTTAGCATACCTACTTAATGCTGTAAAAATTCATTCAATTGTTTAGGCGGAGTTATCAATTAAAACTAAAACCCGACTACCGAAAAATCTCGCTTTAAAAGTAACAAACAAGAAAATATCAAGGATAGCCGTGGTCGTATGCCACTTTTCTCTAGAATATATTTTTTTGTTAGAGAAAGTGGCATACGACGTCGCCTTAAAGACGTATAAGATGAGAAATTTGAATCACATCGGGCGTGTCTCGGTAGCCGAATTGGTCAAGGCATTCCCCCTGTAAGGGAAAGACTGCGGGTTCGAGTCCCGCCCGAGATGAATTTTGATCTGGATATGATTTTTTTGATACAGAACCCTATTTGTTTTTTTCTAAAATAATAACCTAAGTTACGCCTTATAAATGAAATAGTCTTTTGTCTACAGTAAAAGGCCCATCAAAGTCGGCCCAGCCGCTTCTGAGATTATACCCGTAACAAACAACTTGCTTTGGACGTGATTATGATGATGATGATGAGCTTAACAGCATTGAGTCAACGAACACTCTTAATAGATATTTAGATACTTCATATTTTTAACCCCCGACGCAAAAACGACGGGGTGTTATAAGTTTGACGTGTCTGTGTGTGTGTGTGTGTGTGTGTGTGTGTGTGTGTCTGTCTGTGGCATCGTAGCACCCAAACGGATGAACCGATTTGGATTTAGTTTTTTTTGTTTGAACGGTATATTAGTCGGGAGTGTTCTTAGCTATGTTTGAAAAAAATCGGTCCAAGATGGCCGCCGCCACAACATGTTGGAATACATATTTCTTTATAATTCCTTCAATATGAGTATCAAATGAAAGAGCTTGACTAGTAGATCAATTTAAAAAGTATAAAATAAAAATTAAATTAAAAATTTAAAAAACCCCCGTCACAAAAAACATCAAAAAGTTGAAAATAAATGAATAAATTTTAATTCAATGGTTGCCATGTCGGGGGACCTTACGATATAAAGGTGTACTTAACCAGTTACGGTCCCCCGACATGGCAACCATTGAATTAAAATTTATTCATTTATTTTCAACTTTTTGATGTTTTTTGTGACGGGGGTTTTTTAAATTTTTAAATGCTAAAGTAACTCTGTCTGTCTGTCTGTCTGTATGTTACGCTTTCACGCCTAAACCACCGAACCGATTTTGATGAAATTCATTTATCTTCACTGCAGTAGAAAGGCACCTGCCTGATGCATTCGGTGCGCGGAGCCACGGGCAAAAGCTAGTAGATCATCCATACTAATATTTTATATGCGAAAGTAACTCTGTCTGTCTGTCTGTATGTTACGCTTTCACGCCTAAACTATTGGTATTGGTGTAGATTAGACCATGAGAAAGGACATAGACTATGTTTGGTCGCCGACATCCATGCGGGCGGAGCCGCTGTTAAAAGCTAGTAGATCATATTCCATAGTTCATCTTCAGTGCAGTAGAAAGGCACCTGATGCATTAAAATAAAATAAAAATAAAAAATAAATATTCCACAACATTCTACACAACGCTATCTAGATCCATGGTAAGCTTTTATAGCTTGTGTTATGGAATCTAGAATGCGGATAAACATACCTACTTATATACTTTTTTTGTAAATACATAAATATTATACATAGAAACACCCAGACCAATGCAAATAGCCATATTCATGCATACAAATATTTGCACTGAGCGGGAATCGAACCCGCGCCTCCTGCGTGGCAGTCGCGTGCACTACCACCACGCCACAGAAGCTGTCAAATTGCATTCGGTGTGCAGTACCCGTACACATGAACCTTTATACTAACTGGACTGCGCACTATGAACCGAAAAACGAGCCGAAAGAGAGGTGCCAAAGTAGTAGTGCGTCTCTTTCTAATAGTTTTTATCATGTTTTTATTGGTCTTTATTACAAACAATGTTGCCGCATAAGAATTTTGAAAGGCTACCAATGTCACTCTCATAACATTTTAAATAAAAGTATTACTTTGTACAACTTCATAATACTTTATACAACTTCATAAAAGATGGTCAACCATTGTATATTGATAGTTTAAGTATTTTTATGCAAAGTTTCATCACAAAAACATAACGCACAAATATATGCAAAATGAAAAAAAAAATACCATTTACAACCAAAAAGAATTTACATTTACTATGGCAAGTTGTTAGACAGGGACAGACTACTACTTTTTGGCTGTCTCGCTCGGCTCGATTTTTCTACTTTCACCGAGACGATGAAAAATGTACCTTATGTCATTACAGTTGGGTGTAAAGTTTTAATTATTGTATTTTACAGTACGCAATCCAGTTAGTATACAGATTCATGCCCGTACATTCTTGATCCATTCACGCGTCACGCTCACGGCCGCGCACATACCTACCTACCTATAGTATGGCTTGCCTCGCGTTCTCCTCGAAGTACGTACTTACATTACATTGTGTCGTTACAGGTTTTGAGAATGGATCGATACGAATGTAACCAGACAACAAATTGCTTTCATTATTAACCGACTTTGAATAAAGAGGTTGTGTATTCGAACTTGATGATAAGTATTTACGATTTATTAAACACTAGTTTTTGCCCACGGCTCCGCTCGCGTGGATGTCGGTTATGGCGACCAAACATAGCCCATGTCCTTTCTCAAGGTCTAATCTACCCTTATACCAAATTTCATCAAAATCGGTTCAGTGGTTTAGGCGTGAAAGCGTAACATACAGACAGATAGACAAACAGAGTTACTTTCGCATTTATAATATTAGTATGCACTAGCGGATCCGGTGAACTTCGTTCCGTTAATTATTTTCCGCCCGCGTGGCGTCCGATCCCGTTCCCGCTGCTCTTATACAATGATATAGTTATCTAAACAGCAACAGAAATAACCACACTCACTTCCGCGTATATGTTGATGCCGGTCGAATTTGTGGGAATTTGTTGACTTTAATGATCACTGCTCCGTTCCCTTGAGTAGTAGCGTGATGATATAGTCTATGTGTTATTCTGATGTATAAGCTAAAGTTTCATGAAAATCCATTCAGTAGTTTTTACTTGAAAGAGTAACAAACATTTATAAGGAAGAATATTAGAACCGTAGTTACTAATATTCCCTCTAACCCCTCCAGCTAAGCTAAATTGCTTGTGTTAGGAGTGGGTTAACGTCGGTAGTGTAATGGCCAGGATCGAACCCGGGACATCCATCCATACATACAAACTTTTGCGTTTATAATATTATTAAGATGAAACATTAACAAAATATGAAATACTAGCTTTTGCCCGCGGCTCCGCCCGCGTGGATGTCGGTTATCGCAACCAAACATAGCCTATGGCCTTTCTCAAGATCTAGTCTACCCCAATACCAAATTTCATCAAAATCGGTTCAGTGGTTTAGGCGTGAAAACGTAACATACTTACAGACAGAGTTACTTTCACATTTATAATATTAAGTATGGAAGTATGGATGGATGAAACATAAACAAAAAATGAAATATTAATATTCCGAACGAGACGTGTACCAAATATGAGATCAATCAGTCAACAAGAGTTGTTAGTGGACCAAATTTTGGTAGTTGAATACCTATTCATTTGGCCCACTAACAAGCAGTTCAAACTAAATAAAACCGTCTAGAAAATAAATTGTGTTGGTTAATTCTTTATTACCCAACTGCCGAAGAAAGGAGGGTAATGTTTTTAACTTGAGACATCATCATCTTTCTTGCGTTAATCCTGGTTTTCACATCAGTCTAACTGTCTAACTTCGATATTTTCGAACGACTGCCATCTGACCTCCACAACCCATTGCGACATCGAAGTTTTGCAGCTAGACGAATTGGCGAACTTTTTAGGGCATCAACAACCCGAAACACTACCTTTTTTTTTTTTTTGCGGAAATCCCCTCGGATACCCCCCCTGCCGGAGCCGGAAGGGGAGGTTATGTCGGACTCTAACCGACTAAAACCGCACGCCGACTGTGGGTCTTGGTGCTAGGCCGGAGGTGAGGTTGTTATAGACATATCCCTCGCACCCCGGCTGACCCAGGGCCATCCCTTACGGTCTGGCCCTCCTCACGAGGGGGGACAACGGTGTCCCGAACTCGCCCCCGGAATGGGGACCCGTAACACTACCAGTACTACCACAGAATAACACTAAGTAGGTACCGCCACCCACCACAACCACGACACAGAGGCTGTCCTAAAAATGTAACATAACATAAACCTACACCTGTATTCCCCGAAGGGGTAGGCAGAGGTGCTAGCACCCACATTTCGCCAGTTTATGTTTAGGTCCCAATGTAATAGGTGGCGAGCCTATTGCCATTAACCGGGCACTTATAAACCTGCGATAAATACACACATAACTTCGAAAAGAAACGAAAAGTCATTGGTGTGCGCCATGGTAAACCTGGGATCGAACCCGAGACCTCGTCTCAGCAGTCCATTACCCATACCACTAGCACAGAATAGATAATAGTACTAGCGTACCACTAGGCTACCGCAGAAAAATATAACGTAAAGGTCTAACCTTTAACTTTAATATAGGTACTTTGTAATATTTAACTGAATTTTTTATAGCATTTTTAATGCTAACTTTAAAGTTCGAAAAACATCGGAAAAAATAAACGCTCAAGTGAGACTTGAACCTTGAACTCACGACCTTTCCCTTACAGGGGGAATGCTCTTCCAACTGAGCTATTGAGCCACACCTGAATCATTTCAAATTTTCCTTCTCTTTATATCCGTCTTTAAGGGCGACGGTGGTGCCATCTACCAACATTCTTACGAACTGATGAAAACAATGAATGATTTTTGAACCATTTTTAAACATAGATTTTTGATGACTCCGCCTGAATATTTGACTGAATTTTTTATAGCATTTTTAATGCTAACTTTAAAGTTCGAAAAACATCGGAAAAAAATAAACGCTCAAGTGAGACTTGAACTCACGACCTTTCCTTTACAGGGGGAATGCTCTTCCAACTGAGCTATTGAGCCACACCTGATTCATTTCAAATTTTCCTTCTCTTTATATAGAGAAGGTACTTTGTAATATTTTGATTCAATCGTCGTCCTATCGACCGCAAAGCGTGATCACTTTGCCTAGACGTACGATCCTTTCTTTGCGTCAGAGAAATATTTCACCAGTCTCCCCCAAAAGCGGGACATAAGCAACTATAAATCACTACACAGTGTAAAGTAACGCTTTCCGCGTCTGTCTGTCCATATATATAAATAAATAAAATAAATATTCCACAACATTCTACACAACGCTATCTAGACCCATGGTAAGCTTTTATAGCTTGTGTTATGGAATCTAGAATGCGGATAAACATACTTATATACTTTTTTTTTTGTAAATACATTACATATTATACATAGGAACACCCAGACCAATGCAAATAGCCATATTCATGCACACAAATATTTGCACTGAGCGGGAATCGAACCCGCGCCTCCTGCGTGGCAGTCGCATGCACTACCATATATGCTTAGATCTTTAAAACCGCGCAAAGGATTTTGACGCGATTATTTTTAATAGATAGAGTAATTCAAGAGGAAGGTTTATATTGTATAATACAATACATGCTTAATATCTGGGATCTGACGCCACGCGGGCAGAAAAAAATTGGCGGCACGAAGATCGCCATGTCTTTTTTTTTTCGTGCGGAAATCCCCACGGATACCTCCCTGCCGGAGCCGGAAGGGGAGGTTATGTCGGACTCGAACCGACTAAAACCGCACGCCGACTGTGGGTCGTGATGCTAGGCCGGAGGTGAGGTTGTCATCGACATATCCCTCGCACCCCGGCTGACCCAGGGTCATCCCTTACGGTCTAGCCCTCCTCGGGAGGGGGGACAACGGTGTCCCCGACTCGCCCCCGGAATGGGGACCCGAAACACTACCAGTACTACCACAGAATAACACTAAGTAGGTACCGCCACCCACCACGACCACGACACAGAGGCTGTCCTAAAAATATAACGTAAAGGTCTAACCTTTAACTTTAATATATAGGTACTTTGTAATATTGGTCTGCTTCTGCTGGGGTGACAGGCGGCTTCACCCGTCACCTCCAGGGAAGTTAGCCATGTCAGCCACTAACACTATAAATAACATGATGTATCTTTGCTACAGGGCATGAACATTCGGCTCGCCTTCGCGATAGTGGCGTCAGCTTGCTGGTCCGCCTTCCAGCATGGATACAACACGGGCGTCATGAACGCGCCACAAGCTGTAAGTACGAACTCACAAGGTCTCTCTCTCTCTCCCAATCCTCGACGTCCTCCTAACGATTTCACAGTTGCGACCAAACCACCAACATTGTTTTTTGGAATGATGTTCCATATCTCGCGTTGCGAAAGGGAGCTAGACGAAAAAAATTAGGCCCAAAAGTTGTAACGACACTTTTTTCATTGGTATACCGTGGGACCTCAACTCAACGTCCGTGATTTAGCAGGCACTAAGTAACTCGCAAGTAAGGTGGCTTGAGCTTCAAAGATGTGTTGGTAAGACCAAGGTTATCCATTGTCTACGGCAGCGGCGCAAAGTGCGCCTCCCCATACTCGGGGCTAGATGGGGACACTGTGGTCCCCACAACCTGAAGGGGGCCATCTCGAAAGAGATGCTCCTGGGTCTGCCGGGGTGCGCGAGATATGTTT
Organism: Eilema sororculum; assembly: GCA_914829495.1. Taxonomy (NCBI): domain Eukaryota; kingdom Metazoa; phylum Arthropoda; class Insecta; order Lepidoptera; family Erebidae; genus Eilema; species Eilema sororculum. The sequence continues at coordinate 8,261,848 of OU618559.1, forward strand.
CCTGCATTCTCACCTACGGCAACCAAAGACCCAAAGACAGCGTGCGTTTTAATCGGTTCGAGTCCGACATAATCACCTCCACCGGCTCCGGGTATCCGTGGAGATTTTTCGCACGATAAAAAAAATTATTCATTTAGATACATCCTTCAATCCAAATGGAGTGGACGTCTTCCAAAATCATTAAGTGAATGTGATAAATGTATGCCAATGATATTGATGTCTTCCAGCTTGGGTTTCCAAACGAATTGAAATCCTCCATCCAATCTGAACGTGTCCATAATCTTCGAAGTGGCTGTGCCAGCAGCGATGCGCATGTCCAAATGGAAGTCAGCCAATGCGCCTTTAAACTGAAATCCATTTAGCAATATTCCATTTAGAAGCACTCTAAACTGACGTATCATCAATAGCTACCTTAACTGGACACCCTTCCTCCCTCCATCAATGTTTGGAGTTTACTTTAACATTAAATAAATCTATATATATAAAAATGAATCCCTATTTCCCCTGGTCACGACATCACGCGTGAACAGCTGGACCGATTTCACTAATTTTTTTTTGTTGTGTTCGTTATTGTTAGGAGAAGGTTCTTATGAAAGAAAAAATGAAGATAATTGCGCGGAAAATTTAAGAATACATAACCACCATATAAAATAGCTGATCCGACATACGCCATGTCAAAATTTTGAATTTGGAATACGAATTGGAAAAATGTGTTTATTATTCTCATACTGCTGTATGATATTCTTCTATGTTATCTGACGTTTGATATAGAATTGACATAATGCGTGCAAATATCGTCAGAGGGTGATTAGTAGACATTCTTCTGAATTAACAAAATGTCCGTAGCTTGGGCCGCGAAAATATTTATGATGGCTATTTTTTTATTTAGGTCGAAAAATGTATGGTTTATGGTATGGTTGTATGGGTCCCATAGGTATATAGGCTCCGTAGGTGTAAGTATGGGCCCCGGTGACCTATTAGTGTCGGGAGCTCCGTGGGCGTATGGGGTAAAATGCTTTCCGTTCTCAAAATATGTAACTAGGAGAATTTGATACAGCTAAGCTAATTGATTCTAATTTCTAAGGCGAAACAAAGTTTGCCGGGACAGCTAGTAATAAATAAATATTCCACAACATTCTACACAACGGTTTTTATCCCTATGGTAGCATAACTAGCTTGTGTTATGGAATCTAGAATGCGGACAAACCCGCGCCTTCTGCGTAGCAGTCGCGTTCACTACCGACACGCCACAGACTCTGTCACATTATTTGTGATGGTAAGATTACAACTAACCACTGGCCATACCGAAGTTCTGTATTAAGGCCAGCTGTCCGACTGTTTAGCACCAACTACCTGCAACTGATTCCACCTGCTGTTCCTCCGTGAGCGCATAAACAATGCCATAAATGTTGTCTCTTACTCCTCCGTACTCCATGGCACCATGTCTCCGTGTCTCACACCTCATGGGTCCATACGCTTCATAATAACAAAATCCTTTATCAATTTCCAGATCATATCCGACTGGCTCCAGAAGGAAGCCCTGTCGGGCACCAATACGTCGATCCCCGCCGAGGAAGACCCCAAGGTGACGACAGTGATGTCGGTGGCGGTGTCGATATACTGCGTGGGGGGCATGATCGGGGGGATCATCACGGGGTTCATAGCCGACAGGTGAGCGAGATACCACTATTGAGTACTTTGGGGGGAACTACTGCCCCATAGACAAATGCCATTTTGTTGGCCGGCGTATTGTAGAACAGAATGATGAATGTATGCGATGACATTATGACAGGCTTTTTTTGGATGCGATCCCGCGATCCTTCTCTTACAGGGAGAATACGTACTCCTATCTTAAGTAATTGATTTGGATAATGAGCATACTAACGGCTTAATAAATTTCATTTCAAACTTATTTTGAATGAAATTAATTAAGCCGATAGTATGCTAATTATCCAATCGACGATGAATGTATTATGATTGACACGAATTTTGACGGTTATGGCACTCGTCTACGTATGTCATAAACGTCAAAATACGTGTCAATCCTATATATTCATCGTTCTACTTCTACCAAAGACTTTGAATACACTACGTTTAATAGAGACAGGCTCAGCGTGTCCACGCATGAGACAGAGAATGTTTTTTAATGCTTAAAATCGTTAAGTGTATGCTATAAATAGTAATATTATCTATGGCGCCCTGTAACACAAGTGTGACGACTTTGAAAGATAAATTACCCTAGTTTTTGGATAAATTCGCTCGCAAACAGGCAATATATTTTTTTTTTATTTTCTCTTTCTATCTGCAATCAGTGATGAATTTGTAGGATGTCTTAGGCGATTGGCACACTGCAACGCCCGACGCCGCGTCGCGCGTGGACGCGGGAGAGCAGATCGGCATCCGCGCGCAGATTTTCTACTGTCACGCGTGGAGCGGCGTTTTTAGTATAGTCCGAGAGATATTAGAAATTTTTTGGTAGGTAGGTGTGTGAAGTAATCTAAAATTTTGAGAAAAGTAAAGTAAAATATTGAATAATAAAGCCATCTGACCATTAGCTCGATAGCCCAGACTATGTTAAGGACGCTAGAGATGAAAAGAAAATGATAAGAAGTGCAAGTAATTTTCAACCTTATTGACATGACATAGTTACCTTTTTTTTTCTTATATTCGTGATCAGCGTCATCTAGTAACGCGAAAAGAGACGTAACTAAGAAAATGCCATTTAGGTTGAAAGTCGCTTACAGTCTCTGCGTTTTTCGATATCGAGCCAAAACAGTGGTGTCGGCTCCAATACCCGATATTGGGCATCGATATTTGACTTCCTCCGATCTCGGATGTCCGATATCGGATATCGGACGTCGGTTGATGTGAAAACGCTCTAAATTTGACGTTAAATACATGTTGCATTGCAATAATATATATTTTGAATTCGTCTCAAACACCTACACAGAAATTTCTAACAGCTTTCGGACTAAAAATCCCTCAAAAATCACGCGCGTGATGGCAGATTTCAGTGTGCCATACCTCGCGTTTTACGCGCCATCACGCCCGTTTTCTGCTTGTACGCGCGTATTCTGCAGCAACGCGCGTAATTGCGTTGTCAGTGTGTGGGACCCCGCGTTTTTCTATACAAATGACGCCTGATTCGTGATAAAATTTGGCTCTGTTTTTAAGTTCGGGAGATCGTGATCTCTATTTCTGGATAAAATTCTTTACCACTGTAAAGAAGAGTTGAGTAATATATAGGTAATAGTAAAAAACATATATTTAAAACGTTTAATAGTTCAAAACAAGATACCTTTAGGTATTTTAAAAATGTATAATAACAATAGTAATTATTAATATATTACCAATGAAATTGCCATTTTATATGAAAACATGTGTCGCGTTGCTGCCACGACGGTACTCATATTCCATAAGTACTCGATTTTTTACTTATTTTGTTTGCTACATATTTTTGATGACTTTTTTGGCAACCAATTTGTACGTCCTGTAACTTCAATCCATTTTTGTTGTAAATTTGTATTTTCCGGGAAACTGTAATACAATTATGATATTACTACATACATAAGAATATTTCATCATACTTATAACAAGTACCTACAACATGTATATTAGTTCCCATAATATTGGATAAATAAACATTCAAAACCTGGCAACATCGAATAACATTTATTTCGTAGGTTATGATAATTATTATTTGCTGTTTTAAACTATTTTATCAATTGAATTATATGCATTATGTACTTCACATGAAATAATACACTGTGGCATGTGTATGAAAGGGTCTTTAACTTTAAAAAATGTATTTACTTACGAGTGAAAAGATACGCCTGGTAATTTGCTTCCACTATCGCTTTTACAATTGAAAACACTGCATCGTCCCATGTTTCCTTCAGTTGTGTTTACTATATATGTTGAATAACTGTTACAAAACCAAAATCCTAATATTTTAGCACGTCTAAGAACAATTATTGCATTATAAATACAGGAATTAAAGTAAACCGAAAATCTGTCAAGTTTGTTTACTTTCGTACATATTTTTCTTTATGGTTTGTTTCGCGAACTAGTTTGCTGGCCGTAGTAAAAACCGACACGGCAGAGGAGACAGAAAATCTAGTCACTGTCTCATTTCTTCACACGACATTGGCGTAAGTTTGTCTTTTTCTTGTGTGAATGCGATGGAAGCTATCAATTCGTCTATGTTCTTCTCTGTCTACGACTTCTACTCTACAATATGCCGACCAGTTAGAAGTAGCATGGCAGGATTCGAACACTGCAACTTTTTAAAAAGCCAACATTTTGCAAATTCAACTTTTGTGGAATTAAAAATTTTGGGAATTCAACATTTTGCGAATTCAACACTTTGCAAATTCAAAATTTTGGGAATTCAACATTTTGCAAATTCAACATATTGCTAACTAAATATTTTCGAAATTGGACATTTTGGGAATTCAAAATTTTGCAAATTCAACACTTTACAAATTCAACATTTTTGGGAATTCAACATTTTTAGTGCAGAAAGATCGTAAGGCCTTCAACCACTATGAGACGCTTTAAACGGTCTTCTATATCCATTTCATGATACCATCCTATCAATCTAATTATGTATTTTTTCCCAGATTCGGCCGTAAATGTGGTCTTCTGCTGAACAACGGGCTCGCCTTTGTCGCGGCTCTTTTCGAGGGGACCGCTAGGGTGGCGAATTCCGCTGAACTTCTTATAGTGGGAAGGTAAGTGACCAAGGTCTGCATTCTAAAACGATACTCAGTTCTGATTCTCAATTTATCTGAGGGGAATAGCCTTAGCGTGGCGGACATCGATAAAATCTACTTCGATAGAAATAGTATAAAAAAACCGGCCAAGGGCGAGTCTGACTCGCCCATGAAGGGTTCCGTAGCAGCAAGTAACATAATATAAAAGATTTTTTATTATTTTTGAGTTAATTGAATGAAAGATGAAAATTACGGTTTTTGACGTATTAAAAAAAACTACTTACTAGAACTCGTTCAAACCAATTTTCGTTGGTAGTTTGCATAGCAATGTACATCATATATATTTTTTTAGATTTATCATTTTCTTATTTTAGAAGTTAGAGGGGGAAGGGGACACAATTTTTTCCACTTTGGAAGTGTCTCTCGCGCAAACTATTATAGTTTAGAAAAAAATAATGTTAGAAACCTCAATAGCATTTTTGAAGACCTATCTATAGACACCCCACATGTATGGGTTTGATGCAAAAAAAAAATTTTACTTTCAGTTCTAAGTATGGGGACCCCTAACCTGGGACATCCTTCCGAGGGCTTACCCGGGGGCTATTTTTGTGTGAAATTCTGAATGCGGTACATAAAATACATCTACTTACCAATTTTCAACAGAATAGACCTTATAGTTTCGCAGAAAAATGACTGTGACATACAGACAGACAGACATGACGAATCTATAAGGGTTCCCTTTTTGCCATTTGGCTACGGAACCCTAAAAACGTACCTATTAGAATCTGATCCTAATGACGTCTGTTACAGTGTTAGCACTGTGTTATAGGTAGTGTCACGTTACACATTGTTGCAGGTTGCTCATAGGTATCAACAACGGATTGAACGCGGGACTCGCGCCTCTCTACCTGTCCGAGATATCGCCCGTGTCGCTCAGGGGGTCGGTGAGTACGACTTTTTATTAAGAACAGTGACAGCAAGCCGAAATTCAACGTCGCTACGAATCCTGCATCGCGAGAGTGAAGTTCTCGCGTTGGTACGATACTTAGGCAACAGCCCAAGGGTTGTTGCTGGGTTGCAGGCACCGAAAACAGCCCTAATCATGAACGTCAAATTTAAAACTTTTTCTTAAAAGGTTTTGAGGGATTTTTGCCCACTCCCCCAACTACTAAGCATGCTTGAATGAATTTTTTATAGCATTTATTATGCTAACTTTTAAATTTGTTACACATCGGGAAAAATTTCATTCAAATATTTGGGCGGAGTCGTCAAAAATCAATGTTTAAAAATAGTTGAAAAATCATTCATTGGTTCCAACAGTTCGTAAGAATGTTGGTACACGGCACCACCGCGTCTTCCATAAAGACAGATGTAAAGAGAAGGGAAATTTGAAGTGATTTTAGTTGGAAGAGCATTCCCCCTGTAAGGGAAAGGTCGTGAGTGCAAGTCTCACTTGAGCATTTAATTTTTTCCGACGTTTTTCGAAATTGAAAACTCTTCTTATAAGGTTTATCTTTTTAAGAATTGTTACCCTTAAAATTAAGTAACTGTCACCCCCCCCCCCCCTCCCCAACTCCCCCAACTTCTAACCATACTCCAAAATAAAATATATTAATTTTAATATTGAGGCCAAAAAATTACTGAAGTTTAAAAAACTAAAAATACGCTTTTTCGTATTCCTGACAGCAAACCTTTTCATTTAATACCTTCCCATATCATGGGGGTGGATTACAAACAGCCAGTTCGCCATCTTGGGGAGGCCGCCATATTGGATTTGTAATGACGTTTCTTAGCTAGTCATGTATTGTCATCAGAAACCAGAGCTTGTGCCTAATCAAAATTTCAACCTAATCGAAGACCGGGAAGTGGGTCAAATTAAGATTCCAAGATTTTCTAACATATCTACATAGTTACAAGTGAAGCTAATAAAAGCGTGTTAAAAATCAGTTGTCTGTAAAGTCTGTTTACTGTCGATAGTTGAACGTGACAACGTCATAAGAAAATAATGATGGAATGGTTTAATTTTTCAAAAGAAAATTTAAATTTTATTTGTTTGATTTGTCGCTCGTTCCGCGCTCTCCCTTGCACTTCAAGCCTTAAATGGAACGCCTCAGAACGAGGTAACGCCGCATGACGTCATGGTTTTTCGTGCTTGCAGCCGGCTCCATCGAATTATAAGACGTTGTCACGTCAGAAACTATTCTTCAAAAACCGCCGACCAAAAGCGACTATCTCTTCCAGATAGGCACAGTATACCAGCTCGTGATCACTATGACTATCCTACTATCACAAGTGCTCGGCCTGGAGTCGATCCTGGGCACGGCGGAGGGCTGGCCGTGGCTGCTGGCCCTCACTGCCATACCTGCCGTGCTGCAGTGCGTGATGTTACCGCTGTGCCCCGAGTCGCCCAAGTACCTACTGCTCAATAAGGGGCAGGAATTGCATGCTCAAAGTGGTTAGTACTCTCAATATTATGGATTTTTGATAGTTCCGTACCTAATATCACACGATGCTCGTTTGAGCAGATATTATATTAAGTTGGCCTTTAGAATTAGATCTGGTCACTATCTATCAGCAAAGTTTGCATATCTTATGAGAAAAGCTGATTCGCCTAACTGGGCCTCGATTCTACTAAAGCAAAACTATTGTCAAGCCACAGAGATTGCAAAAAGCGGCATTACATTATAGACTTTGAAACGATGCATTTAAAGTTCAATATTAAATAACTGTTAGCAGAGTGAATAAAAGAGTGTAATGAAACTTTTGTCATTTAATTTTGGACCTTAGTGTATAGAAATAAAGTCTAAACTTTAATGCCGCTTTTTGCAATTCTTGTGGTTTGACAATCGTTTAGCTTTAGTAGAATCGAGGGCCTGTCCTGTATGCCATAAAATTGAAGATGTGCAACATTTGCTGATGGATTGTGACCGGAAGAAAAGAGAGCGTGTGGCTCTGCTCCACGAATTAAAAGTAAATACTCTGGATGTGGTTCTAATACAAAGTATTATGAGTTATCCAAGCTCCGAAGCCGCCCAAAAACTATGTCACCTGATTACAATAGTTCAGCAATGATTCCCTTTAATAAGTGTACTACCTAGACTGTTACAAATAATGTAAGACTGTCCACTAGGAATTAAGGTACAATGGGGTTGGCATATCCTTCCTGGATCAAAACCCCAAAATAAATAAAGATTTAAAAAAAACCTATTGAAATAAAACCACTTTTTACGGATTCTATCGCGATATATTTGTTATTATTACTTTTTAACCCGACGTTTCAGCTGCTTTGCAGCAGCCATGTTCGCGGTGTGACTCACGATCGTGAGTCACACCGCGAACATGGCTAATATATTAATAATAATAAATATTCCACAACATTCTACACAACGCCATCTAGACCCATGGTAAGCTTTTATAAGCTTGTGTTATGGAATCTAGAATGCGGATAAACATACTAATATACTTTTTTATTTTTTGTAAATACATACATATTATACATAGAAACACCCAGACCAATGCAAATAGCCATATTCATGCATACAAATATTTGCACTGAGCGGGAATCGAACCCGCGCATCTTGCGTGGTAGTCGCGTGCACTACCGCCACGCCACGGAGGCTGTCGCGATAGAATCCGTAAAAAGTGGTTTTATTTCAATGAGTGACATTCGCGTAAACTTCAGAAAATATCAAAAAAAACCTAATATCACAATATTATACTGGGTGATCTTACTTATATTCGTTTTGGATAAAAAGAATTTGGGCACAGTTGCGAAGGCAAAGTCATTTGGAAGGAAAAATCTGCGGTAGCCTAGTGGTATGGGTAATGGACTGCTGAGACGAGGTCTCGGGTTCGATCCCAGGTTTATCATGGCACTCACCAATGACTTTTCGATGCTTTTCGATGCTTTTCGAAGTTATGTGTGTATTTATCGCAGGTTTATAAGTGCCCGGTTAATGGCAATAGGCTCGCCACCTATTACATTGGGACCTAAACATAAACTGGCGAAATGTGGGTGCTAGCACCTCTGCCTACCCCTTCGGGGAATATAGGCGTGAGTTTATGTTATGTATGTTATGTTATGATCTTATACTTATATTCGTTTTGGATAAAAAGAATTTGGGCACAGTTGCGAAGGCTAAGTCATTTGGAAGTATTAATTTAGCGAAAGAAAAAATAATCTATTTGATAACTAGCTGTCCCGGCGAACTTCGTACCGCCAATTTTTTCCTACCCTCGTGGCGTCAGATCCCGTTCCCGCTGCACCATTTATGGGGATGAAAAATAGATAATAATTAAATGACGATTGATCATTTTTCTACCGGAAAGAAAAAATTATTAAATTTTTTTTTTTTTTTTTTTTTTTATTTGGTTCACAAAACTAAATACACCCAGTAATATGTCTTATACTAATTGCTTACAAAGTCATTATATGATTGTATTCTACTTGATGCGATCACAGCATGCAGTGTAAGGCTATGTTACGTCACAGAACAGATAAATTTCGTTCTACAAGTGCTAAATATGATTACACAATAAATACACAAAATTACTAAAATGGCTATTAAAAAATAAGGGTTGATCGTAGAAGGGTGAAAATTGAGGATTGTATGTATTTTTGTATGTTGTATCATAAAAAAATAGAAATTAAAAATTTTGTCTAAAAAATAAATAATAAATATTTAGGGGTGGACTCCCCCTAACAATTAGGGGGATGAAAAATAGATGTTGGCCGATTCTCAGACCTACTCAATATGCTCACAAAATTTCATCAAAATCGGTCAAGCCGTTTCGGAGGAGTATGGCAACAAAAACTGTGACACGAGAATTTTATATATTAGATGTATGGGAATAATGTTTAGTTGAAAGGAAAAAATTATGGGAGCTTAAAATATTTTTTTTTCTTTCGCCAAATTAATATGGCACCTACCACCATGCTATACCACTGAGGTGGCAAACAAGCACACGGCCCACCTGATGGAGGGTTTTAAGCAGTGGAATAATCTCCATGTTATGTGTGTATTTATCGCAGGTTTATAAGTGCCCGGTTAATGGCAATAGGCTCGCCACCTATTACATTGGGACCTAAACATAAACTGGCGAAATGTGGGTGCTAGCACCTCTGCCTACCCCTTCGGGGAATACAGGCGTGAGTTTATGTTATGTTATGTTATGAATAATCTCCTGATTGTGGTTTTTTGAAACCTACAATTATGGGGTTCTTCAAGAAAGGCATATAAAGGTTCCTACAATGTCGATAGGTTACGCTGCTGTAATTGCCCACGATTGTAGGTTGTGTGTGATTGTAGGTATAGTAAGTCACTTGCCATCAGGTGGGCCGTGTGCCCGCTCCGTGCAAATATTTGTATTGATGAAAAAAAGCGCTAAAATCGAATATTTTATTGTTTCCAGCTCTCCACTGGCTGAGGGGAGGCGTAGCGGTGCATGGGGAGATGGAAGAAATGCATCAGGTATGTACCGAACAGAAGGAAAACTCGATCTAGGCCTCGATTCTACTAAAGCAAAACTATTGTCAAACCACAGAGATTGCAATAAGCGGCAATACATTATAGACTTTAAAACTTATTCCGTAGAAAGAAATTTCATAGAATTTCATTTTACAGAAAATGTTTCATATAATATTTGGTTCTTATATTTATATTTCGAATATTATTGTTTCAAAGACAATTTACCACAATGAATCACTTTTCACAGAAACACAATTTAATGAATTTTTTTTCACATATTTTTGTTTAACATCTTATCAAACTGTAGAATTATTATTTAAGGAATCTTAAAAACAACCACTAACCACCATCTATTTCAAACAGTAAAATTTAGATACATTTTTTTTCCCGATTGCTTGTAGTAATTTAATTAGATAATACCCCGACTCGGATAGGTTAGGTTAGAAGGCTAAGGCGAGGGCGAAGCGAAGCGGAGCTCTCGCCTTAGCCTTCGTGGTTATTTTTTTTTAAACCACCCAGAAAATATCTTTGCGCAAATAAGTTTTATATGAAATAACCAATATAAAAAAGAAGAATATTTGATTTCTTATTCTATGAAATGATTATTCTAACATTAAAATTTATGTGAAACAAAAGTCAATGATTTAAAAATCTTTAAAGTAAGTATTATGTATATTGATTATTCTATGAAACGAAATTATGCGAAACATTTTCTGTAAAACGAAATTATATGAAACTTTTGTCTATAAAACAACGCACACCCGAAATAAAGTCTAAACTTGAATGCCGCTTTTTGCAATCTCTGTGGTTTGACAATAGTTTTGCGTTAGTAGAATCGAGGCCCTGGTCGTGCCTCGGAGAGCACGTTAAGCCGTCGGTCCCGGTTGTCATACGAACATCTATGGCAGTCGTTACTGATAGTTGGAGCCCTAAAAAGTTTAACAACTGGTCTAAATACAATGCTTCGATATCGCTTTTGGGTTGTGGAGGTAAAAAAAAACTTCCAAAAAGTTTAAAATAAATGGAGTTTGCCTTTAACTTTAACTGTTGCCATGTCGGGGGACCCTAATTGGTTAAGCACTCCGTTATGTTATCGGAACAATTCAAGGTCCCCCGACATGGCAACAGTTAAAGTTAAAGGCAAACTCCATTTATTTTAAACTTTTTGGAAGTTTTTTTTGTGACGGGGGTTTTTTAAATTTTTAATTTAATTTTTATTTTATACTTTTTAAAGTGATCTACTAGTCAAGCTCTTTCATTTGATACCCATATTGAGGGAGTTATGAAGAAATTCGTATTCCGATATGTTGTGTCGGCGGCCATCTTGGACCGATTTTTCCCAAACATAGCTAAGAACACTCCCGACTAATATACCTTTCAACAAAAAAAAACTACATCCAAATCGGGTCATCCGTTTGGGTGCTACGATGCCACAGACAGACACACACACACACACAGACACACACACACACACACACACACAGACACACACACACACACACACACACACACACACACACACACACACCCACCCACCCACACACACACACACACACACACACACACACACACACACACACACACACACACACACACACACACACACACACACACACACACACACACACACACACACACACACACACACACACGTCGGGGGTTAAAAAGTGGTAGTCGCTTCACAGAAAATGTTGAAGTTCAGCCAAATCCGCAGTTAGACTGGTAAGCCGACCACACACTATAAGATTAAAGCTTCGCATGCGACTGGGATTAACGCTTAGATGATTAAATTTTTTTTAAAAACCCACGACCTATGAAAAATAATTCAAAAAATGTTTACTGCGGCGCCCCCTAGTGGGTTGTCACCGTAACACCTATCTAAGAACATTCACTAACCAAACCTAAACTAATAATTGAAAACTGCATCAAAATCGGACTAGTATTTTTGGAGAAAATTGGCAACATTGATTAAAAATGCTTGCTGAAGCGCCCCCTGTTGAGTTGTCATTGTAACACCTATCTAAGAACATTCACTAACCAAACCCAAACCAATAATTGAAAACCGCATCAAAATCGGACTAATATTTTTGGAGAAAATTGGCAACATTGATTTGCATTAAAAATGCTTGCTGTAGCTCCCCCTGTTGAGTTGTCATTGTAACACCTATCTAAGAACATGCTCCAATTAAAGCCGAACCCAAAACTGAAAACTGCATTAAAATTGGCTTGGTGGTTTCGGAGAAAATGGCAACATGGATTTGCACAAACAAACAAACATACAACCATCCTCACACCCCACGTCGGTAGCTTAGTGGTTAAGGAGTCGGCCTTACGATCGAGAGGTCCCGGGTTCGATCCTGGCCATTACACTACCGACGTGAACCCACTCCTAGCACAAGCGATTTAGCTTAGTTGGAGGGGTTAGAGGGAATATTAGTAACTTCGGTTCTAATATTCTTAAAAAAAAAAAAAAGTATAGCATCTCCGTTCCGTCGTGGGTAATAAAAATGAAGACTATCACCTTTGTGAGACATGTTCCTTTTGCGTATTTATGTTTGACGTCAGAGCTATACGAAACGTCATTCTATCAGTAGGTAATTAATAAATCGCCAATATGGCTTCTCGCCAAAATGGTTACTGGATGATTTTAAGCGCAAATATTGTGGCATATGTTGGTTCTTTCCGTTAGTAGCTGACTCGTTTAGATGTCGTTCTTATGATCGAAAGGGCTTTGGTTCGAATCCTGGTTATTACACTACTGACAACCAAATTGGCTACACACAAGCTAGTCGAACTATTTTAGCACTCCCCGTAACGAATGCTATAAAATGTTCGTATGGCAACCGGGACCGACGGCTTATCGTAGGTACTCTCTGAAGTATGGAAACACCAGACCAATGCAGATACACATGCATCCATGCTCCTCCGTAACTTTTAAATACAACCACGCCACAGAGATCTCGGATCTCGGAAATACTCCATACTCCAATATCCATGAGACATTGTGCAAATGTGACGTTATCTTGCCAATGGCAAATTGCAAATAAGGAAATTGCGAATAAAATAAATATTTAACCGCAATGGGTTACGAAATTTTACCATCAACTTGGGATTAAGGAAAATAACTTCTAATTTCGCAACCAGTTGCGATCAAGGAAAAATTCTTGCTTCACATCTAGTTACCAAAACGGAATTACAGATCTGGTTGTTCTTTTTAAGGCCGCACCCACCAGTTACGAACAAGGAAAATCTTGTTTCGCAACTAGTTGCGAAAGCGGAATTACAGTTCTGGATATTCTTTTTCAGGAAGCAGAAAAGAACAAAGTGACTAAGAAGGTGACTCTCCGCGAACTGCTCGGTAACCGCCAGTTGCGTGTACCACTGACCATCGCGGTGGTTGTGATGGTGGCCCAGCAGCTGTCGGGCATCAACGCCGTGATCTTCTACTCCACCGACATCTTCCGCAAGGTCAAACTCAGCACCAGCCAGTCGCAGTTCGCCACCCTGGGTAATGACGTCACCACCATCACTATTATGACACTAGCGATTTTTACACCATTATCTATCTAGCCTGCCCTTCATAATGGGTACTTCCACTATGCCCCACGTACCCAGTGGGGTGTTAAAATTTACCACCCACCACCACCCACTTTTCCAAAATTCGTTTACCCCAACCACGGAGGACAGAATGATTAAGTAACGGAGATGCCCCATTGATATTTCTCCTAATAAAAATGCGTCGCCGAATGCGGGTGTGAAGGGAGATGCGCGGGGTGTCATAAGTCGAAGGACGTCATAGGTATAACGTTCAGTCCTACCGAATGAGTCCATTTGACGTTTGGATGGCACGCGACTCGATTGCGATGTTCTACCGTCTCTACCCTGGTGAATGTTCTGAAGAGCTCTTCCAATTAGTCCCACCCTCTCCTTTCCTTCACAGGACGACACGTGCAGGGCTAAGCTGCCATCCGTATACGGTGCAGAGTATACCAGCTAGAACCAAGCGTTTCAGTGACTCATTCCTATGCCGCACCACTAAGACCTGGAACTCCCTGCCAGCTCACGTGTTTCCTTCTTCCTACAGTCCCGGGTCCTTTAAGCGGGGCGTGAAAAGGCATCTAATGAGGCCGTCAAGCTGAGTGCCACCACTGTTAACATGGTAAATGTTTACGGTGGTGACCCTCTTTCCGAGACTTTGCCTTTAGCTTAACATCAGGCGAGGTGAAGTCAAATTGACGTGTCCTGTATAAAAAAAAACCACTCCGCTAACATTTCCTTCTCCATGTCCCCATCAAAACGAATTTTGTGGGGAATAGTTGAAATTCCTAGTGTAATAGCCTACACTAAGGTGACCCCTCCCGTAATATGCATTGCATATGCCCTAAAATGCATTGAAATTAGCCTTTTGCATTATTTGCAATTATTATGCAATTAGCCTAGTGGTATGGGTAATGGACTGCTGAGACGTGGTCTCGGGTTCGATCCCAGGTACCAGGTTTACCTTTTCGATGCTTTTCGATGTGTGTATTTATCGCAGGTTTATAAGTGCCCGGTTAATGGCAATAGGCTCGCCACCTATTACATTGGGACCTAAACATAAACTGGCGAAATGTGGGTGCTAGCACTTCTGCCTACCCCTTCGGGGAATACGGGCGTGAGTTTATGTTATGTTATGTATGCATTGAAATCTTGCATCCTAGCCCAAGTAGTCCAAGATACGCTCTCTTGTGTTGTTTCAACTTGATTATGACTTGATTATGACTTTTATGGGAGCGACTGCAATCGGACAGTGGTCTCATCATCATCACAGCGTTAGTATCGGTTATGCCATGCCCGCTCATGTTGTCTCAAAACGGAGGCAACATAAATAATCTATACATACATACATACAAATAAATAAAATTGGAGTGTCTGTTTGTAATATTAAAATAACCGCTTTCTACTACATGCATATGAATGTATATACGGTACACATACCAAAATATATATTTTTAAATTTTTTGTCTGTCTGTCTGTCTGTCTGTCTGTCTGTCTGTTTGTTTTGGCTAATCTCTGGAACGGCTGGACCGATTTGGACGGGACTTTCACTGGCAGATAGCTTATGTAATAAGGAGTAACTTAGGCTAAAAAAAATAAAAAAAAATGCCAAAAACAAAAAAAAATAAACTGATTTTTTTTATTAAGTACATTCCACGCAGACGAAGTCGCGGGCACAGCTAGTAATAAATAAATAAATAACTATTCCACAAGCCCCATGGTAAGCTTTTATAGCTTGTGTTATGGAATCTAGAATGCGGATAGACATACTTATATACTTTTTTTTTGTAAATACATACATATTATACATAGAAACACCCAGACCAATGCAAATAGCCATATTCATGCATACAAATATTTGCACTGAACGGGAATCGAACCCGCACCTCCTGCGTGGCAGTCGCGTGCACTACCGCCACGCCACAGAGGCATTGTATAACCGAGAGGTGAGGGGCAACTATTCAGGGGCAAAATGGAGACACCATGGTTCACAGGGGAGAACAGAAGATGGTATACCTTAGAAAATTTCACATCCCGTGAATAAAAAAAAACTAATTATTGTTCACCAAGGACATCCATACTAATATTATAAATGCGAAAGTAACTCTGTCTGTCTATCTGTATGTTACGCTTTCACGCCTAAACCACTGAACCGATTTTGATCAAATTTGGTATTGGGATGGTTAGGACATAGGTTATGTGTGGTCGCGATAACCGACATCCACGCGAAAAATAAAAACGAATACATAGGGAAAAATAAATCTACTCGGGCGGGACTCGAACCCGCAGTCTTTCCCTTACAGGGGGAATGCCTTGACCAATTCGGCTACCGAGACACCCCCGATGTGATTCAAATTACCCTTCTATTTATCCGTTTTTACGGCGAAAGACTACGAAAGACTGCGGGTTCGAGTCCCGGCCGAGAAGATTTATGTTTCCTTAAGTATTGGATTTAACGATATGGCTGTTATCTGACCACCCAACCTCAAGACAGGCAAGATCTAATAACAATCTTTACACCTCCAGGTATGGGCACCATGAATGTTGTGATGACAGTCATCAGCCTGTTCCTCGTGGAGGCAGCAGGCAGGAAGAGCCTGTTGCTAGCCGGGTTCGGGGGGATGTTCGTGTGCACTGTGTCGCTGTGTGTCGCCAACATGTATGTGAGTATCACCCGCTTGTGTTATGGAATCTAGAATGCGGATAAACATACTTAGATACTTTTTTTTGTAAATACATACATATTTATACATAGAAACACCCAGACTCAAATAGCCATATTCTGCATGCAAATATTTGCACTGAGCGGGGATCGAACCCGCGCCTCCTGCGTGGCAGTAGCTTTCACTACCGCCACGCTACAAAGGCTGTCATTCCTTTCCATAAAACGCGAAATGTACTTCTTCTTCTTAATGGCCTCTGCAGCAAATCGCCGCAATTTGCCAATGTCAAGTAAAATGTATTTATAAAATCACTTGCCCGCGGCTCCGCCCGCGTAGATGTCGGTTCCCGGCAATTATTAGAATTTTTCTTTACGTACAAATCTTCCCTGGACTTCCACGAATAAGTCAAGACCAAAATTAGCCAAATCGGTAAAGGCGTTGTTGAGTTATAACATTACAACGAAAAGTGGCATTGATTTTTGTATACCTATATAGATATAGATTAATGGCAAAACGCCAGTGTCAAGTTTTTCGAGAAATTTTACCAGAGCCACGTTAACCACGCCAGTAAATTTGATTACGTATGTGTCCGCCCCCATGAGATTCAGGTTGTCGATGAGGACGTGTGGTTGGATTTTAAGGGGCACGCGAAATTTAAAGTCTGAAGGATCGGATGTCGAAGGCCGTGCGTTACTTTCGAAAAATGACCACTTTCTTATAATCCATACTAATATTATAAATGCGAAAGTAACTCTGTCTGTCTGTCTGTATGTTACGCTTTCACGCCTAAACCACTGAACCGATTTTGATGAAATTTGGTATAGGGGTAGATTAGACCTTGAGAAAGCCTACGCGACAAAACATAGCCTATGGCTATGTTTTGTCGCGTTAACCGACATCCACGCGGGGGGAGCCGCGGGCAAAAGCTAGTATATTATACTATAACTGTAAAAGTAAAATTTTCGTACGACAAATAGTTTTCAAGATTTTTGAAAATTTTCGAAAAGTTCAGTTTGTCGCGCCGCCGGAAAACGCTCCATACAAAATCGTACGAAATTGTGACGTCACGCTTCTGTAGCGCGTAGTGCAAATGTATGGAGTACAAGAGAATACTTATCGCATTTATCTCGGTCTACGTTCCTTTTAAAAGTATATGGGTGATTTTCAACAAGTGATTTTTTTGTATCATTTCGGTGAGATTTTTCTATTACAATGTCTTGTTAATATATTTTGTAACGAAAATAAACTTTAATCTTATTTGTAACATATGCGTGAGTGGACATCATGTTACATCAAAACTTACTGAAATATTTAAGATTGAATTTTTGGGAGCCCACAGAAATGAAAAGTGTCCACTGAAATGATAAATCGTCCACCGAAATGACTAGACTGTGCACCGGAATGAAATTAGCCCACTGAAATGATACAGCCAAGGACATCATTTATTTTTAGGAGGATTCCGTAGATTGTCTGAAACGAATCTAAATAAATTCCATAGAGATATCACTAGACTGTATTTGTGATATTTATTAAATATAAGATCAAACTATTATATTAGAGAAAAAAGTTATTTTTTTTGCGGAACGAGTGTTGTGTTCTTACCCGACTGCGCGACGCAAAGGAGGATAATGTGTTTATTAGTCTATGTATGTATGTTTGTTTCTATGTGGCGTTCTAGAGACCAAATGCAAAGGCCGATTTTGATAATTCTTACGTCAATCGATTCGTCTTAACCTTGCGAGTGTCACTAAAAACATGACAGTAATCAAAATTTACCACGGCGAAAACCAGACGCCAAAATTTTGTCAAAATGAAAAAAAAAGTAGATGAACTATGTCAAGTGGGGTGTCGTTGAATAGGTATTTTAAAATCATCTTAAGGTTCATTTTTCATTTAAAATAATAGTTTAGGATATATAACGATTTAAAGTTATTTAACAAAACAGTCGCTAATTTTCTTAGTTATTGATTTTAAGTTATTATTAAGTTATAAGTTTTTATTTCAAGTATATACGATATGAAGGAAATTAAAAGGAGATAACAAAAAGATATACAAGTCATATCATAACTAAAAAGTGTAAAATAAAACAAATTATTAAAAAATAAAAAAACCCGACTGCCACTGAAAAGACCGAAATAAGTTTGATAGCAGGCGGTACCCATTTGCCAATCATAAACCGAAAGAAAATTAATGGGTACCGACTGCTATCAAACTTATTTCGGTCTTTTCAGTGGCAGTCGGGTTTTTTTAATTACTGGTAATAATAATAGTGTTTTGTATGTAAAACTTCAAAATGTACTAAATCAACTCTTATATTTTTACGACACAATGATTTAATAATAAAAATTATAAAAATAATGTAAGTATGTTCAAAAGAGCTAAACACTTCATCTTAAACATAACAAAAAAAAATTAGATCACGTTATCGTAAATTATTGCAAACAGTTTGGCTATATAATCCGATTATGTACTTATGCGAAAAGAATGAAAATAGCGCAATCACTAGTCACTATTACAACAAAATGAATGAATTCAATGAATCGATCCTGCTTCTTTTTTTCTAACATATCTCTCCCTGTCTTTTCTAAGAAACTCTTCGTGTGTGACGTCATTGCTCTTAATTCTCTCTTTTCTTCTTCTTTCATATAACCTTCTTTTTTCTAACCTTTCCGTTCTGGTCTGTAGCTTAGGTCGCGGCATCCTAAAATCCAAATCATAATTTTTAAACATTGAACATCACATTATCGTTGAGAATACACATTGTCTAGAAGTAAGTACATCTATTATCCATTTTATAACAAGACATTTTTATGAAATGCTCAAGTGAGACTCGAACTCACGATCTTTCCCTTACAGGGGGATTGCTCTGCCAACTGAGCTATTGAGCACCACTTGAATCATTCCAAATTTTTCTTCTCTTTATATCCGTCTATAAGAATGACGGTGCAGCCATCTACCAACATTCTTACGCATCGCCCTTATAGACGGATATAAAGAGAAGGAAAATTTGGAATGATTCAAGTGGTGCTCAATAGCTCAGTTGGCAGAGCAATCCCCCTGTAAGGGAAGGGTCGTGAGTTCGAGTCTCACTTGAGCATTAAAATTTTTTCCAATGTTTTTCGAACTTAAAAGTTAGCATAATAAATGCTATAAAAAATTCATTCAAATATTTGGGCGCAGTCATCAAAATTCAATGTTTAAAAATGGTTGAAAAATCATTCATTGTTTCCAACAGTTCGTAAGAATGTTGGTAGATGGCTGCACCGTCGCCCTTATAGACGGATATAAAGAGAAGGAAAATTTAGAATGATTCAAGTGGTGCTCAATAGCTCAGTTGGCAGAGCAATCCCCCTGTAAGGGAAAGGTCGTGAGTTCGAGTCTCACTTGAGCATTTCATTTTTTCCAATGTTTTTCGAACTTAAAAGTTAGCATAATAAATGCTATAAAAAAATCATTCAAAGACATTTTTAACTGTTTTTTTATTGTATTGTGATAAATAAAAGAAAAAAAAAAACAAATATTAACACATCAAATTAATCCCAAATATCAAACCTACAATATCTAGAATTATCTCACCAAATTTTTATGATTCAATCTTAGACTCAAGGATCTCTAAAACTTATGATTTTATCATTTCTAAGTTAAATTTCATTTAAGTGGACTGTTATCGGTATTACAGTCCACCGAATCCACTGAAATGATAACACCGAGGTGATAAAAATAATAAGTTTTACATTTAACTCCGATATTAGAATTAATATTAAAATGTCAACACTGCTGCAACAAAACATATCTTACGGCGAATTTAAAAGACAATTTTGAAATAAATTGAATGAACCTAACACGAGCTATAACGGCCACAGAAATGACACTATTTTTGTCCCCATATCACTGAAATGATATACTTACTTTTCTGCGGGAATCCACAATGATTTTGTGACGCGTTCGTGCGCTCCAACGAATGGAGGTGGCCTGATTCGAAGTAAGGAAAGGCACGGGGGGCGCAAAAACGCTATGTTGACGAAGTTACTCAACTAAAACTTACTGTCCACCAAAATGATAACTTTTTACAGGACAAAAGTAGACTGTTTAATACAATGTAAAAGAAATAAGATAAACAAACAATATTAGTTTTTTTCTATGAGTCATATTATAATTTATTCATACAAAATTAGATTTTAGTCCAAATGTTAAATACAACTGCAGGGCAAGATATTTCACGAGTGAAATTCGATTCAGGACAGGTCACCGAAATGATAAAATGACACTTTGTAATTATTTTTTTTTATGTAATAGAGGACATTACTCAACAATTTTTTTTGCCATGGTAGAGAAGTACCTATTATACTATGAAAAGTAATCAAAATCGTAAAACCAACACATTGCACTACCGTTCTCAGGCTTGCCGTGTATTTTTTTTGCTTTTGATATTCACCCATATAGTAGTTATTTAAAATTTAATGAGGAATCTAAAAAGTTATATATTTGAATTGAATTTGATTGTTTATATTTTGACTTTTTTTGAGAATTTCAACTAATGAAAAGTCATAGTTTCAGTTTAGATATGCAACATTTTATTTTGCCAAGCATATTTCTTCAGAACAAGCTAACATATTAATCAGTATTGGGAAGAATCGACGACTTAGTCAAATAGCCTATTAGTGTTGTTATCAAGCTGTCTATCGTAGAAATCAACTCATGACTATGTTCCTCCAGGCGCACATAGCGTGGGTGTCGTACCTGTGCATCGCTCTCGTGATCCTGTTCGTGGTGATGTTCGCGGTGGGTCCCGGCTCCATCCCCTGGTTCCTTGTCACCGGTGAGTATAACAACATACGAAAATATCTATCTCAACCTGAGGATTGAACTCCATGTTTTATAACACGCTTTTATTAGCTTCACTTGTAACTATGTATGTAAGAAAGTCTTGGAATCTTAATTTGACCCACTTCCCGGTCTTCGATTAGGATGAAATTTTGCACACGCTCTGAGTTCTGATGACAATACAATGACTAGCTAAAAAACGTCATTACAAATCCAATATGGCGGCCTCCCCAAGATGGCGGACTGGCTGTTTGAAATCCCCCCCATAGATATGGTTATCAAATATGAAAGGGTTTCGAATACATAGGGAAAAATAATCTTCTCGGACGAGGCAGGAAAAATTCATTCAAATGAAAGGGTTTGCTGTCAGGAATACGTAAAAATTGTCACGTGACTTAAATCCAATATGGCGGACGTCCAAGATTTTCGTAATTTTTAGTGTGTGCTAAAAGCGTGTTTTTTAGTTTTTGAAAATATTTAATTTTTATATTTCTAAACGACTACATTATGGAGTTCTTCAAGAAGGGCATTACAAAGATTACAAGGTCTTACAAATGCTAAAAATGACGGAGTAAATGTAACCGTTAAGTACCTAATCTATGATGACGTGATTTAAAAAAAATAGGTTCCGTAATTACTATTCGTAATATTTCCTTCTCAACGCTTCGATTAAGTTAAATTGCTTGTAAAAGTATTAGAAGTGGGTTCACGTCGATAGTGTAATGGCCAGGACTCGAACCCGGGACCTTTCGATCATTAGGCCGATCCCTTAACCACTAAGCTGCATCTTGACGAAGCTCGCACCTACAATTCTGTCGAGGCCAACTGACGACAACTGGCTATTCCGCAGAACTGTTCAACCAGACATCGCGGCCGGCAGCCTCTTCCGTCGCCGTTACCGTCAACTGGACAGCCAACTTCCTCGTGGGACTTGGTTTCTTGCCACTCTCGGTGAGTAAACTATCTATATCTACTAATAATCAAACTGGACAGTTTGTTTATAAGTCTTTTTTTTTTTAAACCGTGGAGAAAAATCTTTCATGGATGTTATGCTGGACTCCTACCGACTAAAAACCCCCACGGTAACGCCCAACAGCCTATGGTTGGAACCCCGGGTAAGCCCTCGGAAGGATGTCCCAGGACTCCCATCAGACCTACGGCTATAATTGCGGCCTCGTCTAGGGGGTGGTTCGGGTGCTATCCCGCGTCTATTGGGGTTTCGGGTGTCATCCCGCTATTTTGTTAGGATAGCCCATGTGTCTCATCATGATTTTCAAGGCCCATGTCCCCCATGACCGTTGGTTCCCCCTGGAGTACAATTTGGCCACCCCATCTCTTCCCATTTTTAGAATATTTATTTATTTATTTCCTCTAAATTAATACTCCCAGATCCACCTCAGTTCACGTAGGTGGACTAAGGGCACTTTTTCTTGTCGGTGGTCCACCTGAATGTTGAGTAATGTGCAAATCAAAAATGACTATGGGTCATGGTCCACCTAAAATTAATTCCGTGTGATCCTGTCACGGTGTATACCTACTGATTTATCTACCATTGGGGGAGTGGGAGCGATGGTTGTGGTCTCGCTGACTTACATATTTTATGTTATAGCAGAGGACTCCGTGATTTCTTAGCTTACAACATTATTATTTGTGCATTCTAATTTCCATAAAGAAATCACGTTCCTGTCTGCCATAGGCTGTATGTTTACTGTCGGGTGGAGAACAGCCCTATCTCTTAATCGCCTTCTACGACAAAGGATGAGATGTGACCCTATTCTGCTCCACTAGGAACCAACATGGCAAGAGATGGTTATCAATTATCATCTCGGGCGGGACTCGAACCCGCAGTCTTTCCCTTACAGAGGGAACGCCTTGACCAATTCGGCTACCGAGACACGCCCGATGTGATTCAAATCTCCCATCTTATACGTCTTTAAGGCGACGCTGGAGTCATCTACCGATTTTCTTAAGAACTATCGGAATCAATGAATGATGTTACAATCATTTTTAAACATTGATTTTTGATAACTCCGCCCAAACAATTGAATGAATTTTTACAGCATTAAGTTTTTTGTGTTTGGTATAGTGTTTTTTTTGTTTGTTTTGTTTTTTTGTTTTAGCAAGGTTCATCAAAGGTTGTTTTTACAGCTTTAAGTAATGCTGTAAAAATTCATTCAAGAGATTGTTAGTTAGTTTGTAGATACTTAGACAAAGTGATATCATAATTAACGTATTTCGTCCACAGGGAATACTCGGCGCGAATGTGTTTATAATATTCGCTGTCCTCCAATTCATATTTATATTATTCATCTACTGCAAAGTGCCAGAAACGAAGAACAAGACCATTGAAGAAATAACTGCTATGTTTAGACAACAGATGTAGTTTAATGACGTCATGTTGTGACGCTATTGCCCTAAAAATGTAAACCTATGACGTCACTACCCAACGGAATGTCAAAATATTGATACGTCATTGAATGACGTTATTGCGTAACAGATTGTACTTAGTGATATACATAAGAGATTCTGACGAATAGAATTTTAATCTAATGATATTACTACCTGATAGGATTATAGTCATGGCAGAACATATTATAGTAAGTATGTCTGTCAAACAGTATGCCAATACATTATTGACATGTAATATGGCGATATTGGCCAAAGTATGTCAAAGCATTATTGACATGTAATATGGCGATATTGCCCAAAGTATGTCACTACATTATTGACATGTAATATGGCGATATTGCCCGAAGTATGTCAATACATTATTGACATGTAATATGGCGATATTGCCCAATAGAATCTTAGCGTGATGACTTGATATGTTTTCTGCTTAGCAGGATGTCAACCTCATGACATGTCGTGGCGTTACTGCCAATCTGCCCAATAGAATGTTAACGTAATAACAGGACATATTCAACGATTCTGACAACAGGTAGATGTGAATCGAATGCCATATCATATTATGACGTTACTGCATAATAGAATCTCAACGTCATAACATTACATATTTATTTCTTCCTTCTTCTATTACTTACTTCTTTCTACTACATTTAGTTTTGCCCAAAAGCATGTCAACTTAATTATGTCATGTAATTACATTACTGCCCAAAAGAATCTCACGTCATGGCACGGCATATTATAACGTTTCTGCCCAACAAGATGTAAATCAAATGCAATGTCATTATGACGTTACTGAACAACAGATTATTACTGCCCATCATAATTTCAAAGTAACGGCAAGTATAATGTGACATTTCTGCCCAATAGAATCTTAATTTAATGACAATAATGAAACGCCATATTATAATGTAATTGCCCAAAAATTCAGCGTAATGAAACACCTTATTCTGATATTACTGTCTTACGGAATGTCAACCTGACAGTAATGACACATCCAATTATAATAGTGTTGCCATAAATTATAATGCCATGGCATACTTAATCACTTTTTGCTTGTACAAATTTATAGATAGCTTAGCCTGATATTTAATCTGACACGTATGCCCAGATGGTATGTTGTTGGCGATTCGAACTTAATAATATAACTTTAAGGAATATGGATGGTTTTTACTATTTTTAAATAGTATTTTAATGATAATAGTATTACGTTATCTGGAGCTTAAGGGCGGAGGTTATAACCCCAATACACCGCCTTGGGTACAGCCTTAATCACTAATGATATTAGGATGCTAACTATACAAATGGAATAAATCAGGAGAATTAATCTTCTCGGGCGGGACTCGAACCCGCGATCTTTTCCTTACGAGAATTTTGACGGGGAAATTTTAATCACATCGGGCGTGCCTCCATGGCCTAGTTGGTTAAGGCATTCCCCCTGTAAGGTAAAGATCGCGGGGTTCGGGCCCACCCGAGAAGATTCATTTTCTGATGTGCATATTCGAAAGGTTTGTACTGCGATTTTGTGGTTATTTGTGCGATTTTTGATATTGCAATAGTTTTAAGATTTCTATACATCTACTCCGTGAATGAAAATCTACACTGACGGACTCATAAACTGCATCAAAGTAATAGACGACTTTGAAATAAATATTTTAACCAAGTATGCATACTTTCTATACAGATTTAAATTGAAACCTCTAGATTGGTTCGTGAACTTTAAAACAGCGTAGGGTCATATCTTTAAGTTTAAGTTTATGTACTGGAAAGGACCTTAAGACTTTTTTTGAAGAAAAAACAGAAATTTAAGAAAAATTGGTTTAATTAAAAAATTGGTTTCGAGTCTCACTTGAGCATTTCATTTTTTCCAATGTTTTTCGAACTTAACAGTTAGCATAATAAATGCTATAAAAAATTCATTCAAATATTTGGGCGCAGTCATCAAAATTCAATGTTTAAAAATGGTTGAAAAATCATTCATTGTTTCCAACAGTTCGTAAGAATGTTGGTAGATGGCTGCACCGTCGCCCTTATAGACGGATATAAAGAGAAGGAAAATTTGGAATGATTCAAGTGGTGCTCAATGGCTCAGTTGGCAGAGCAGTCGCCCTGTAAGCGAAAGGTCGTGAGTTCGAGTCTCACTTGAGCATTTCATTTTTCCAATGTTTTTCGAAAATAGACACAAACTTTATGCAAGGGTTTATTTGTGTTTTAATAAAGTGTATTACCCCCACGTGCCCTTATTACGGATTCTAATCGGTTCCGCATAGATTTTATAAGGGTTTTTAAAAGATCTTGCGGAATATTGTCCCATTCTTCTGAAAGTGCTGTTCTTAGTGCTGCCACTGTCGTGGGCGAAGGGTTTCTCGCATATACAGCTCTTTTTAAATTGTCCCAAACATGCTCGATGGGATTAAGATCCGGGCTGCGTGCTGGCCAATTCATTGTACGTATCCCAACCTCTTCGCAATAATGTTGAACTTGTGCAGCTGCATGCGGCCGGGCATTATCCTGCATTAAAGTAAAATTTTCGCCTATGAATCCCATGTAAGGCACCACGTGATCTTCTAATATCTCTGTTATGTAGCGATGTGCTGTCAAACCCCCTCTATTACCGTTTTGACGGACCATGTCTATGAACACAAGTTCTGTTCGCCCGTTCATCGATATGCCACCCCAGACCATACATGAACCGCCTCCAAAAGGAACACGCTCCTCAATGCAACTTTGAGCATATCGCTCCCCACGTCGACGATAGACTCTTCTGCGACCATCTGCACCATATAAACATGTCCTACACTCGTCCGTGAACAATACAGAGGCCCACTGCTCTTCTGTCCAATTCAGGTGATGACGCGCAAATCTTAAGCGAGCTTGTCTGTGAGCTGTAGACAACTTTGGACCATTTGCTGGTCTAAAAGGGGTGATATCCGCTTCCTTTAACCTTCTTCTTATTGTTCGTGCACACACGTTTACTCCACGCACTTCATTAAGCTCGGTTTTGATGTTAACTGACGTGAGGAAACGATTTCGCAGGGAAGTTATAACAATAAATCGGTCATCACGACCTGTGGTTGCTCGAGTTCTGCCTGTACCACGTCTCCTCCTGTAAGAACCTGTCTCTACAAACCTTCTGTATATTCTAGAAACCGTAGACTGGTTTAAATTTAAATTTCTACCAATCGTTCGTTGATCCAAGCCCTCCCGCACCAATGCTACAATTTGTGCCGCTTGTTCGGACGAAGTATCCATATTATGGTTTAAAAACTCTCGATGTGTTAAAAAACTAACCCAACAATTATGCTGGTAACAATAATTCAATTGACAAAACAAAAAAAAACAATGAGAATCAATTTAAAACTTTGCTATAAATAACACGCAAATCTGATACTACAAGTAAATTTTCTTTTCCCGGCTATATTCATTTGTTTTACTGCAGTTCTATTTTTAAATTTAATTTTTTTTTAAGATTAAGAGCCAGTCTTTCCATATTTATATAATTTAATCTAAAAAGTTTGCATACTTATTATAAAAAATCCTTTTAGAGTAAACCTGAACTTTGATGCAGTTTATGAGTCCGTCAGTGTAGTTTTTAAGCATAACAAATGAAATTTTTCATGTTTAGAACAAACAAAATAGCTTATTTATTTTCTAAGATAATTATTTTTGTACGAATATTTGTTTAGAAAAATAAAAATATTTCCGACGATTGTATGTGATTTATTATATTTTAAGATAATAAATAAAAATAAATAACTCTTTCAAAAATAACATTACAACTATCGCTCTTCTTCAAAATGTAAAAAATCAAAATGCTTTTTGGTAAACGATTCTCACTGGAAGTATACTCCTATACATTGTTCAATATGCAACCCACTGGCTTGGGTAAAATTATTCATGGGTCCTTCGAGCCGGAGACAAGCAACTGCACTGGCTTGACTGGACGAAGGCTTAGGCGGTGGGTCATGGGTCCTTCGAGCCGGTCTTCGGTGCAAGCCGCGCCTGCCTGGCCGGGCGGCTGACCGGCTTGTGCACAGTCCTCTTGTGCACGAACAGCGTCGACTTCTGTCGGAACTTCTTGCCGCAAATGTCGCAACTCTGGGGCCGCTCGCCAGAGTGCGTTAGTTCGTGTTCTCGCAGGCATTTCTGGTACTGTTGAGGAAAACTACTGTAAATAACAAATCAAAAATTTTAAAAACCCCCGACACTCCCCATCCCCACTTTTACCCCCCATAACTTTTAAACGGCTCAACCAATTTTCATCAAACTTGTCTAAGAACATAAACTCACGCCTATATTCCCCGAAGGGGTAGGCAGAGGTGCTAGCACCCACATTTCGCCAGTTTATGTTTAGGTTCAAATGTAATAGGTGGCGAGCCTATTGCCATTAACCGGGCACTTATAAACCTGGCACTTATATACACACATAACTTCGAAAAGCATCGAAGTCATTGGTGTGTGCTATGGTAAACCTGGGATCGAACCCGAGACTTCGTCTCAGCAGTCCATTACCCATGCCACTAGGCTACCGCAGATCTTCTAAGAACATTCGCACATAAATCACCTATATACAAAAAAGAACTAAATTGAAATCGCTTCAACCGTTCGGGAGCTATGATGCCACAGATAGACAGACACGTCAAACTTATAACAACCCTCTCTTTGCGTTGGGGTTACCATTATAACTTTTTACAGACGTATGATTTTTGGCACTTAACTTCAATATCCCAATAACGAAACATATGAATAAGGTGGCAATAAATAGCGGGTTGTTAGCACACTCACCCCCGAGGAGGGCTAGACGGAGGGATGGCCCTGGGTCAGCCGGGGTGCGAGGGATATGTCGAAGACAACCTCACCTCCGGCCTAGCACCACGACCTTCAGTCGGCGTGCAGTTTTAGTCGGTTCGAGTCCGACATAACCTCCCCTTCCGGCTCCGGCGAGGGATGCCTTTAAGGTTGGCAGTTGTGATGATGATTCCTGTTAAAAACCAGGGTAAGTACTCACTCTGAAACCCTTCCCGCAATGTTTACAGATCTTGTCGCGTAGGCTCTCGTTGCTTCCACCGTGGATCCTTCTGATATGACGAGCGATGCACTGTTTTGAAGCTAACGGCTGTATCATCACAATAAAATTATTATCAACATTATTATACTGGGTGATTATATAGCCGTTTCGGATAAAAAGAGTTTTTTTTTTATAAAGAATATTAGAACCGAAGTTACTAATATTCCCTCTAACCCCTCCAACTAAGCTTAAAAGCTTGTGCTAGGAGTGGGTTCACGCCGGTAGTGTAATGGCCAGGATCGAACCCGGGACCTCTCGATCGTAAGGCCGACTCCTTAACCACTAAGCTACCGACGCTTCGTTAATATAATCATCTGGAAGTATTAATTTGGCGAAAGAAAAATTTTTTTTTATCAAAACCCCTTTTCCTTTTCCCCTTTTCCTTTCACCTGAATATTATTCCCTTACATAATCAAAAAAAAAAACATTTTTCTTTCGTCAAAGTAATACTTCCAGATGATTTTGCTATCTAAACTGTGTCCAAATTCTTTTTTTTCCGATTAGACTATAAAATCACCTTATAGGTATATTCAGATCATTGCAACGAAGTTTTTAATTGTATTTGAATTACCGATGTACTGTGTTCAAAATTCAAAATTCAAAAATAGTTTATTCTGCATAGACCATTAAATCGGAACTTACAAAACGTCAACATAAAGTAAATATTAAATACTAACTAATACTAGTAAATGGACCACCGCCGCCGGTTCGAAACGCGGCCCAGACCTGAGAACTCTTTTTGGTCTATTTACAAAACATTTACTTACTTAGCCTAAAACTTATGGTCTAGATACAATGTTTTGCTTGAGTAGCATAGCTGAGCGAACAGCTCATTTCCAAGCTTATTTATCGTTTAAATATTCTTGGATTTTATAATAGCCTTTCTGGCACAGTTTGCTCTTTACTGTATTTTTAAATTTATTAACAGGTAAATCTCTGATTTCATTAGGAAGCTTGTTAAAAAAGCGTATACAGTTGCCCTGGAAAGAATTACTTATTTTATGGAGTCTGCTATGACAAACTACAAGATTGTTTTGTTCAAGAGTATTACCTTACTACAAATGGGACACTTGTGTACTGTCTTGCCGAGATGTTGATAGTTGTAGTGATCTTGCATCGCCTCCTTAGACACAAATCCTTTCTTGCACTTCGAACAAGGGAATCTACAAAAGTTTTTTATAATAAAGCTTCGTTTATAAGTGTTAACAACATTTATAAAACACACGAGGCAGCAAAATTTCAATAAGCCATTGGGGGCAAAAACTTGAACTAACTAGTTGGGGCAACATTTGAATAAGCTATTTGGGGTGGGGGATTTGGTCTCAGGGGCAAAAAAAAATTAGTTGATAGCGGCTAAATGTGAATATAAATTAATTGGCAGCATACTTTTAATTCCTTGAAATTCAAATGCAGACAATAGGGATGGCGTAGGGATTGCAATTCGGATACTTCGAAATTCGAAAAATCCGAATAATTCGAATTTTCAGGCCACTTATAAATCCGGATTTTAATCAAGAATCCGTTTTCTTTTCAAATTTTTCGGTTACCATCATAAAAAATAATAATTTTAATCCTATGTCGGATGGCCTCATTACGAATCCAAGCATAGCCTCACTACATAACCCTCTGCCCGATTTTTAGACAGAGAAAAAAATACGAATTTTGCAATCCCTACCCATGCCCATTTGGTTCCGGGACACAATCAACTTACCTTAGCACGTCCTGTGTCGCGTGGACCCTGGAGTACTTCATATGAATGAGATAATTGGCGTGACTCCTGAACGTTCTCTTGCAGTCCACGCACTCCACACGCGGCTTCTTCTCGTGTCTTTTAACGTGACACTGAAACTGGTGAGCTCGCACCGCTTTGTGGCAGACAGGACATTCTTTGTGGGGTAATGGAGTGGTGTGCAATATTCTACAAAATGAAATCTACATCTATACTAATATTATAAAGAAGAAAGATTTGTATTTTGTATGTAACTAGCTGAAACTGCGAACTTCGTACCGCACCGTCGCCCTTATAGACGGATATAAAGAGAAGGAAAATTTGGAATGGTTCAAGTGTAGCTCAATAGCTCAGTTGGAAGAGCAGTCCCCCTGTAAGGGAAAGGTCGTGAGTTCGAGTCTCACTTGGGCATTCATTTTTTCCAAAGTTTTTCGAACTTAAAAGTTAGCATAATAAATGCTATAAAAAAATTCATTCAAATATTTGGGCCCAGTCATCAAAAATTCAATGTTTAAAAATGGTTGAAAAATCATTCATTGTTTCCAATAGTTCGTAAGAATGTTGGTAGATCGCTGCACCGTCGCCCTTATAGACGGATATAAAGAGAAGGAAAATTTAGAATGGTTCAAGTGTAGCTCAATAGCTCAGTTGGAAGAGCAGTCCCCCTGTAAGGGAAAGGTCGTGAGTTCGAGTCTCACTTGGGCATTCATTTTTTCCAATGTTTTTCGAACTTAAAAGTTAGCATAATAAATGCTATAAAAAAATTCATTCAAATTCGTACCGCAATTTTTTTTCTACTATATTAAGCATGTTCTTGAATTACTCTATCTATTAAAAGATACCGCAACAAAATTTGTAGCGTAGTTTTGAAGGTACAAGCATACATAGGGACGGACAGACGCGGAGAGCGACTGTGTTTTATACTGTGTAGTGATGATGAATAAACTCAAAAACAACTGGAACGACTTCAAAAATTCTTTCGCCATTAGAAATCTACAACACCAGCGGGCTTACTCTTGAAACCAATTTCAATCCATTGACATTGGAATTGAGCGTTTTCGTACTAGGTTATGTCGGACTCGAACCGACTAAAACCGCACGCCGACTGTGAGTCTTGATGCTAGGCCGGAGGTGAGGTTGTCATCGACATATCCCTCGCACCCCGGCTGACGGAAGGGGGGCCAGAGGTGTCCCCAACTCGTCCCCGGAATGGGGAGGCGCGCTTCTCAGCGCGCCGCCGCCGTGGCGCCATATTGGCTCAATATTGTGTGAATTTTAAATTATTTAAATAATATTGTATTTGAACGTCAAACGTTATAGTAGGTACTCTTGACGCATTTTGATAGCACAATATTTGTGATTTGTATTATACAATTGAATGAATTTTTTCAGCATTCCCCCTGTAAGGGAAAGACTGCGGGTTCGAGTCCCGCCCGAGATGATTCTTCTTTTTCCCTATGTATTCGACTTACTTTGTTACAATAACTTCCAGTAAGAACAATAATAGTTTATACCAAAATCTTAAAAATATCGGACTCCGATTTGAAATCGATCATATGGTTCATCACATTGCCAACTTAATAACACTGGGATCTAATTCTTGTACAATTCTAATTTCAATACAATGTTGACAAAATTGATTTCGAGAGGAGGACTTTGACAGTAACACTTTTTTTTTTTAATTTTTTTTTTATTTATTTATTTATCTCATCTACATCTATTCTTACAGGTTACCCTAATACAACAGAGTAGGCAATCTAAACATACAGTTTTAAAACTATTTGTAACATAAGGTATTTAATGTTGTATCTGTGAATTCCCTCAGGGAGCAACAAAACAGGTCAATGTTTCTCGATACAATGTTGAGTGTCCGGAGGGCCCGCGTTAGCGGCGCCTCCTTCAACAAGTTAGTGCGCGCGCACGGCACCTTCAGAAGCTGCGGCCTCCGGCGCCTCCCCACGTACCCGTCTGGGACGCATAGATCAATCCGCTCCAGTATGGCCGGATTTTGGACCTTTCCACGCAACACCTTTAATAGGATTGAACTTGCATTGACGTGATGATGACATTGGTTTAAAGAGTAAGCCTACAGGTACCAACATAGGCTTACATTATATCATCACGCTAATATCAGCGATGAATGGGCTCAGAATTTCACGCAGGCGGAGCATTCAGCAACAGTAAAGCCCGACCAATAAAATAAAATACCTCACCATATACCCTAATTTCTTCATATGGCAACAATCCATAAGATGTCATTATGATCATCTGTCAATGTGGTGTCAATTGTGCGTGTTAATTATTGTGAATTTGAGTGCGCTATTTAAATGCCGAAAAGTATTAAAAGCCAGTTAAGAAAAAGTTATTTACAAAATAACTTAGTATTTGTTGGATAAAAAGTCGGAAGATCTATTTAGATCTTCCGACACGAACCTTGTTGTCAACATGACGGGTAGGTACGTCATAGAGTACGTTCAATGGAAATTGCCAATTTTCTTATTTTACCTACTGTAACTAATTATTTAGATTCTGAGTTTGATGATTAATAAATATGTACTTAATAATAAACTTGTTTATTTTTCTATTTTAACCACACTACTTTAAAACATATATCCATACTAATATTATAAATGCCTGTCTGTCTGTATGTTACGCTTTGACGCCTAAACCACCGAACCGATCTTGATGAAATTTAGTTTGCGTTTTGCGTTTTCTTGTTAATTTTTTTTCGCGAAAACGGGTGTCAAAGGGTGAAAATGTGGATGACAGTTTGTATGGAAGTACGTAATTTTTATAGATAATTGACATCCACGCGGGCGGAGCCGCGCGCAACAGCTAGTGTTATATAAATGCCAGGTTCTTGTGTATGACACTCTTTATGTCTGCAACAGTTTCTAAATAAGCTATTTGTACACTAGCCATTTCACATGTGTATCACTATACTTGGTGTTGCCATAATCATAGACGTTTATAGCGCCCCCAGTACGAGTTTTTTATTTTATTGGTCGGGCTTTACATAAGTATATATGGTGACTGCCCCGTGACTTGACAATATACATACATACATATAATCACGCCTTCATCCCTGGAGGGTTAGGCAGAGTTGAATGAACACCTACATTTCATCAATCATTTTATTCGCTCCCACGTAATAGGGGGGTGAGTCAGATTATAGAGTTACAGTAGGGACAAGATAATAGGTCACTTTTGACATTTCATCAAAATTCAACAACGTAACCTTGTAACGGCGGGCATAAAATAAGAACTGCACAATTGCTTAACTTTTTTCAATTACGTTTACATATTTATTGTAATAATGACCGATACGAGTAATTTTACGATTTGCTTTCACTAATAAACCATTCTAAACATAATAAACAATTTCTGATCTAAAGAACTGAACGTCGTTACAATGTTGCGTCAATCAACCCTTTTTCTTTTTAAACACTAGGGATGTTACTCTAAAAATCGAAAGCTGATAGGATTGTAAGTTGAATCGAATGCAATGATTACTTGTGAAGAAAAATCACCATAAATTTATAACCACGTTGTGATTATAATAAAAACTAATTATACATATTTATTATTCTTTTAACTAACTATAAAAATACAAAAAAATAACTAAATAGAAAGGTCATTGATGTTGGGTGCAATTTAGGTGGATGTTGCTGGTAACACCAGTGCCTGTCGATGACGCATGTCATGTCGCCATAACATGATGATGACGCAGTCTTTTGTTGTTGTGCGAAGTGACTGTGCGTTTTTGGTGTGCTCTCTGTTATTTTCTTCTGATCCGGCTTTTTCATTGAACTGATCTTACTGACTACGTTTACCTGGCTATAAATTGGACTCCGATTGCTTAACGATTATTAAACAAGAAAAACATTACAGTCTTACTATGTCGAAACGGGGGAAAACTCTAAACAGTCAATCTCGCGAACTAGTGCTGAAATTGTACAATTATTTTGGACGTGAATCAGTTAACGATGGGCCTCTTTTACCATTGAAACCACCGAGAGAATGCGTTGCCGAAGCATTGGGAATAGGGAAGAAGACAGTAACTCAAATTCTGAAAGAGAAATACGGACCATCAGGCTCAGAAGATAATACTTTACGTACACCGAAAAAACGAAAGAGGGACAAGAAAATTGTTGACGTTGATAATTTTGATGCTACTGCAATTCGCAACCACATTTATGGATATTACTCGAGAAAAGAATATCCTACACGGGAAAAGCTATTGAGTTCGTTAAAAGGCGCAGGCTTATTTTTTGGAGGCAAATCGTCTCTATCAAAGGTTTTGAAATCGATTGGCTTTAGATTTAAAAAATCCGACAAGCGGAAAATCCTGCTAGAACGCTACGATATTATTTTGAAGAGAATAACATTCTTACGTGAGGTAAATAAAATTACGGATTGGGACAATGTCGTGTTTATTGACGAAACATGGTTGAATGCGAACCATACGGTTGCGCGGACATGGACCGATGATACAGCGGCCTCCACCTCAAAAGTTCCATCGGGAAAAGGAGCCCGACTTATTATATGTCACGCGGGATCAGCTTCTCAAGGTTTTATTCCAGACTGCCTCCTCGCATTCGCCTCTAAAACTACAACAGATTACCATGAGGAAATGAACTTTGATGTTTTTAAAAAGTGGTTTGAGAAGCTGCTAGTCAGCTTAGAAAACCCATCGAAAATTATAATGGACAATGCTCCGTATCATTCTGTACAAGTTGATAAACCACCAACTCAAGCAAATAAAAAGCAAGAAATTGTCTCGTGGCTGGTAAGAAATGGTGTGGAGGCAAGTCCAACTTTATTAAAAGTTGAGTTGTTAAATCTGGTAAAAGCAACTAAGCCGTCCAAGCTCCGCTATGTAATCGATGAACTAGCCCTAGAGCATGGACACGAAGTTATTCGATTGCCTCCCTACCATTGCCAGTATAACGCCATCGAGCTTATTTGGGCACAAATAAAGGGTCATGCAGCGCGGAACAATACTGAACCACCCTTCAGTACTGCTAAAATGATGACTCTGCTACAAACTGCATGTGCAGAAGTCACTACTGAAGACTGGCGAAAAGTCGTGGAGAAGACAAAGAAAATAATTTTACAAGATTTTGAACGAGATGTGAGAATAGACAATATTATTGAAAATGAATTAATAATATCTCTGAGTGCTGACAGCAGTGATGAAGATAGCAGTTCCGATAGTTCAAGTGAATAAAAGCAATTTTTTTGTTAAATTACGTAGGTACTTGTCTTATTTTGCTCCTTTAATTTATGAAAGAAAAAATAATAATGGGACAGGGATTCGCATGATCATTTTTAAAATTCACATATGTTTCAAGTCTGTATCGATTCATTCGATTCATTCATTTAATCGATGTTTTTAAGCAGGTCACCTCACTATGAATATAAAATTGACATCTGTCAAAAGTGACCTATTATCTTGTCCCTACTTTAGTGTATAATCATAGGTTTTAACTATAGGTAGTTTTCTACAATGGGATTCGGGGCCCGGAAACTCCACGCGGTGCTGGGCATAGGAGGAGGCAAGTGTGGCTGTTGTGGGCTACTCAGAGGCTCTCCGCTATGCCCTCTGCTAGTCAGAGGGTACAGTGGAGAGCTTCCGAGCAGCCAAGTGGTGGACTGGTTCTATCTTTCTTTTGCGCTACTTACAGTCGACGTGCCTAAAATATACATACCTCATATGTCTTCTCATCGAGTGTTTAGTGAGAACTGTCTTCTTACAAATATCGCACTGTAGGGGACCCCGGACGGTAGGTACTACCCGGGCGCAGGGTTTCCTGAAACACAATCGCAATGCTGATGATGGAACTTCTAGTTTTCAAAAGAGAAAGACCAAAATCTTGTTTGACATTTTGTCAAATTATTTTAAACTAGCTTTAGCCCGCGGCTCCGCCCACGTGGATGTCGGTTATCGCGACAAAACATAGCCTATGTCCTTTCTCAAGGTCTAATCTACCCCTATACCAAATTTCATCAAAATCGGTTCAGTGGTTTAGGCGTGAAAGCGTAACATACAGACAGACAGACAGACAGAGTTACTTTCGCATTTATAATATTATTAGTATGGATTGAATCAAATTGGGTATTCTACTGACTAGTCAAATTAGTTACTTTTTACTTAACGTCAAAACGATAAGTTATAAGGTAACTTGTATGAAAAAAATTAAATTAAAAACTTGTTGATCACAGAGACATCTCTAAATATATGCCTACTATCCATTATGAAAAAGCATAGCTGGGCATTAACTCGTTAATCCGTTAATCGTTAATTAATGAAGTTAACATTTTGAGTAACAGATTACCTTTTAAGCATTGATGTTCAAAAAACCCTAGATACACAGTCTCGAACTAAATTAACATTCGAAACTGTCTCCAATCACACATCAGTAGTTATAGTTATGTTATAAAGACATTTTTTTGCAAATTCAACCTCATGCACATGACATAAAGCTCTTACAACAAAGGAGTGTACAAAAAGCAATAAAATTTTACGACCGAAGTCTGTCGTTAGGACAAGGCACGGAATGGAGACTTCACATTTTTATAATTTTTAATTTTTAAACTACGTTCACTTAGTATTTTAATAATTTATAAAAGTGTGTTCTCAACATATAATTATACTTTTATCTGAGGGTAAATATGTTTTGGGTAGAACATATTTTAATCAATGAAACCAATATTATTTTATAAAAAACAGTTATTTATATATTTGGTTGAAAAGGTACCTATTGTACAAACTAAGTAAAAGCTTTTTGAATTTTGGTAACATGCATCATGAAAAAATCGGTACAAAATGGCCGTCGCTACAAAATGGCGGCGTAGATAAAATTAAAAACATGAGGACTGTCGACAGAAGTGAAAAGTTTTAAATTGTCACCACGAATTGTCACATTGGCACTACTGTCATGTCACTTTCGCCAACCCATCAGTTGGTTCCAAAGTAATCGTTTTTTTTTAAATAGTCGACATGATTACCTCTTCAACTTTTGAAAGTTTCAAAACTATGTTATTTTATTGTGCGATATATAAATATTAGTTAAACATTGAACTCAACTAAAGTTATAACGTGAACAAACTTATTATTAAAAAATAAAAAG
Source organism: Eilema sororculum (assembly GCA_914829495.1). NCBI lineage: Eukaryota > Metazoa > Arthropoda > Insecta > Lepidoptera > Erebidae > Eilema > Eilema sororculum. The sequence goes on from OU618559.1 coordinate 8,299,388, forward strand.
TCAATATTAAAAAATCGACTCCATTGAAAAAAGAACAGGGTCATTTGTAATATACGACTAAAATTGAAGGACTTTGTAATGCGTTGTTTTTACACTGATACGCGCCTATTGAAATTTGCTGTACTATAATGGACCGTTGAGTGAAGATTTTAGAAAAAATAAATCAAAATCACATAATACTTGCTATATTTAGTCATGAAAACCATAAAAGCAAATCAATAAACTATTTTACTTACCGAAAATAAGATATCCCATCCTTTTTTAAAGTTTTTGACGTATTATTTCTGCAATTTCTCATAGAACACTTTGGCATTTTTGACGTGCGTGCATAAACACGGGCGATGCGAGACTATTTCAAGAATTTAGCGCTCTTTTTATGCGGACGGTTTTGACACCCTGACCCTGATCTTGGGTTTTTTTAGTATATCAATGCTTTTAAGTTAACTTAACAATTTGTTAACGGAGTCCGTTAATCGTTAATCTTCTAACTACTATTATTCTTACCAATATTATTTAATTACTATCTAATCATCTTAAAATTACACTACGTACGAAGTCTTTGGGACTTACATGCGAATATTCGAACACTTACTTGCGTACTGACGACTTTTTGGGACCCTTGCAGCTCCTGCAACGTTGGTTCATTGTAAATAAGAGTAGAAATCGCGAATGCCTAAGAATTTTATTTCAAAATTAGTTCGGCTAATTATAGTAGGACACGCGTAGGGGGAAATTCGGTAGTAATTCAAGTACGTCAGATTAAGCCAGGGGAGGCTAATTGCATATTAACAAATTGCTCCAGCCAGTAGGCAACCTTCGATATCAGAGGGGGCGCAAAAATTAATGGCGTGAAGATAGTTTTTAATGAGAACTTCTTTAAAATATTAGCAACCTTATCTGTCACTCCTTTCACGTATGTTTACAAAACCTGAACAAAACTACATGTCCGAAACGTCAACTCTGTGAGTGTTGTGTGTTGCGAACGTATTCGAGTGCAGTGCGAGAATGCGGGCAATGGTAGGGACGACCCACGTATTAAACGAGTGCGGAAGAGGGTAAACCGATTAGGTCTGCCCAATAACAACTAACTCGTCGGTCACCATCCGTGATCATGGCGCTTGAAACAGCGCCGAAATATCGGATCCTCGTAAAGTATAAGAAACATGGTAAATATACCCGGCGAGTGTTTTACTATGAATGTAAATGACCATGTCAGTCTCAAATCATACATGATTTGAGAGATCACGAACCTCTTTGCTCCCTTTTCTCCATCCCGCGCTGCAGGCGGTGATGACGCATTCGACTTTATCCATGGGGGCCTGCTGACCCTGCAGAACACAATATAGTTTACCTTATATTATTAACCTTGGTGCCTTCAAGGAGAGTCTCCGCCAGGGCCTCCTTAGTTATGGACCGATCCTTAGTTATGTGCGCGTCTCGCCGCGGTTTCCTAGGGCGAGGCACAGTTGCGGTTGTAATATCTATTAGGAGCATCTATCAGGGTCCGAAGGTCTTGCTAGGACTCCTTTGATCCTTCACGGTCAAAATAAAGTTTAAAACTAAAATCCGACTACCGAAAAATCACGCTCTGTTTGTCACTTACAAACAAGAAAATATCAAGGATAGCCGTGGTCGTATGCCACTTTTCCCTAGAATATATTGTTTTATTACAGTAAGTGGAATACGACCACGACTATCCTTGATATTTTCTTATTTGTCACTTTTTAGAGTGTGATTTTTCGGTAGTCGGGTTACAGTTTTAAACTTTATTTTTTATTTAAATTTTGAGGCAAGGTAAAGCTAATAATGTATACATATTTGAAATGTGCTCATTAAGCACTTACATTTGATACTAAACACGGCATATTTATCTCAATTTTTTTTTAAACACTGTACCTTATGAGCGCTAGAGGGCGCCACACAAGATTGAGTGACACGTCATATAGCCTATAACCATCGGACGTTCAAGCCGCTTGTAACGATACCTCATTTGTCCAGTCTAATAAGTAGTTGAGGTGCTATGGGGGAACAAATGAAGATACATACTACACACATCAAAAAAAGTTTGCGATCACTTTGAAAAACTGAAATCTTTTTTTTTACTGTAGATTACATTATGATTTTTTCTTCTTTTTAGATTCTTTATTTAAAAATAAAGAAGTAGAACACAAAACAATGACACCGTTCAATTGTTTTTTCTTACAAAAAGGCTTTCAGTCCTAGCTTACGCTCATTCAGAAATCTGATTTAGTGAATTATAACCGATTCAAGATATTTTTCGCGGAAAGTAGTGATTGAAAAAATGCCAAGAGGATTATCAGAGGTTTTACGAGCTAAAATAGTAACTTTGAGGGAAAAGGATACACCACGAGAGTAATAGCACGCAGACTTGCTATATCCCAATCCTGTGTCGTGGCTACGTTGCAGAGGTACCACGGAATGGAGAATTTAGCTGACCGACCCCGCAGCGGTCGCCCAACTGTTTTGACAGCTGCCCAAAAGCGCTATACTAGATTGCTGGCAGCCCGTGATCCCACAATCAACGCCACTAAAATAAAAGCAGAAGTCAGGGCAGCCTCTGGGCTTGAAGTTAGCACGCAGACCGTTCGCAATTGCTTGCACCAGGCTGGATTACGAGTACGGAGGTCATGGCGAGCTCCGCTCAATTCTCGGCAACGTCAACAACGAAGATTGCAGTGGGCTAGACTTCGGCAAAATGAAGAAGGTGAGGAAGAAAACATTTGGCAAAACTGTCTCTTCGTTGACGAATCCCGAATCTCCACTCATCCAGATAACCGACGTGTCCGTGTCTGGAGAAGACCAGGCGACCGTAAAAGACAAAGAACTGCTACTGGAACAGTTCAGCAAGGCGGAAAATCGGTGTCTTTTTGGGGTGGCATTATGATTGAAGCTAGAACGCCTTTGATCCCGTATCGTGGCTTCATGACAGCAGACATGTACAAAGCAGTTGCTTTTGATGATATCGTCAAACCATTCCGAGTAAACCATGGGTACCAATTTGTACTGGTCGATGATAATGCGCACGCACATCGAGTTCAACGAGTCAATGCTGCTCTTCAAGAATACGATATCACACGATTAGACTGGCCTGCCGGCTCGCCCGACTTAAACCCAATAGAGCACGCGTGGGATGCTCTTAAACGAGCTGTATGGAACCGTGAGCCACATCCCCAAACAGTTCCAGAGCTCAGGGAAGCCGCTATTGAAGAATGGGATAGGTTACCCCAGGAAATGCTGGATAACATGATCCTCAGCATGCCCAGGAGGATCTCCGCATGTGTTCGAGCCAGGGGAGGAGTTATTTTATATTGAATTTACACCTTTTAATAATAAATTGAAGTTTAAGTTTAATTAAACAGTCTTTTTCTTTCTATGAAATTTCTATCACAATTGCATTATGATTAATGGCTCAATTTTTTTAAATAAATAATAAAAAATTGTTTTATATTTTAATTTAAAACAGGGTATTCAATTCAATTCAAATTCATACAACATAGATTTTTTCTTGATAAAGTTAAATTTAAAGAATTCTTGGAGCTTATGCCATTGATCGCAAACTTTTTTTGATGTGTGTACATACATACATAACCTGTCAAAATCATAACCCTCCTATTGCTTCGCCGTATTCGGTTAAAAATATAAAGTTATACGGTTACTTGTAAGAAAAAAGCTTTAGTGACGTCATAAAATTTATAAGTCAAATCAGTTACTATTACAAGTTGGGTGGATGATTATAAATAAAAAAATAATTAACTAAAAAACTGTAATATATGTAAGCTAAGAACTCGCGCAATTTTAACCGCTCTTTTACCATTCTTAATTTAATAAACTCGGTTAGATAATTTATTTTCAATCAATCAATTAGCCTATCCTACTCTAGGACTCGTTTGCTCCATCGGCCGTCGGTCCTTCGGCAGATGTGGCCAGCCCAGTGCCATTTCAGCTTACTTATTCTGCGAGCTATGTCGGTAACCTTAGTTCTTTGTCGGATGACCTCGTTTCGAATTTTTTCCTTCAAGGAAACTCCAAGCATAGCTCGCTCCATAGCCCGCTGAGCGACTTTTAGGTCATGGACTAAACCTATTGTCAGTTTCGGCACCGTAAGTCATAACAGGTAGGATGCACTGGTCAAAGACCTTTGTTTTCAGGCATTGCGGTAGAGATGAGGAGAAGACCCGAAATGCTGCCCAACCCAGTTGGATCCTTCTGACTAGTTCTTTGTCGAAGTTGTTTTTACCAAGCTGAATAACCTGCCCCAAGTAGACATATATTTGAACAACTTGGAATGTCACCTCTTCGATGGCATTTGGTCTCGGTGCAATATGTTGGTTGAACATTTTCTTGGTTTTATCCAAGTTTACACCGAGGTCGACGCGGCGAGAGGCTCTATTATAGTTGTGCAGCATTTCGCCCAGTTGATCCAGCGACTCCGCAATAATGACGATGTCGTCAGCGAACCGTAGATATGAGATGTACTCACCGTTAATATTAATGCCCCGCCCAGTCCACTCCAGGGTCTTGAGGACGTCCTCCAACGCGTTGGTGAATAGTTCGGGGGATATAACATTCCCCCGTCTCACTCCACGCTGGAGGCTTATAGGTTTCGTCCTCGGGCCTTGGAGCTGGACGGACATTGTGGCAGTGTCATACAAGCTGAGATGCCTCGATGTATCGCCAATCGACACGACACCGCTGCAGGGCATCCAGAACTGCCCAGGTTTCGAAGGAATCGAAGGCTTTTTCGTAGTCCACAAACGCCATACACAGCGGCTCATTGTACTCTTGGGTGTTTTCTACGATCTACCGAACAGTATGGATGTGGTCTACGGTGCTATAGCCTTTTCGAAACCCGGCTTGTTCCGGTGGCTAAAACTCGTCGCTTACACGCGAGGCGATTTGTGACGACTCTGAAGAACAGTTTGCAGACAAGATGGGCCTGTAGTTATTCAGCAAGGTCTTATCACCTTTTTTTCAAGAATAGTACCACCGCACTCCCACTACGTGCCCTAGGGGCAAGTCCCTGCTGGATGATGGAATTAAAGAGGCTCGCTAGCTCTTTCAGTATAGGAACCCCGCCTGCTTTCAAGAGCTCAGTAGTAATTCCGTCATCACCGGGGCACCTGTTGTTCTTCAGTTGCCTGAGAGCCGACAATATCTCGCACTACTTGACATGGTATCTCCTCGGTGTAATGGCGCGTGAGTGGGGCTCTATGGTCTTCATCGCTTTGTCCCGTCGGTTGAGTCATCCGTGATGCATACAACTGTCCATAGGATTTCTCGATCTCGCTAAGAATCTCGAACTTTGAGGTAATCATTTTGCCATCCGCAGTTTTAAGTTTCGTCAGATGGGGCCTCCCCAACTGCTGAGCGAACACTTTTGACCTGCGAGTGTTGAAGCGTCGGAGGTCACGTCGTATCAGCTCTTAAGGCTCTTCCATCTGACGAAGACGACTGTGTGGAAGTTGTTCACGTCTCTTTCTCATAACTTCGAGAGTCTCAGGAGAGAGCTTGGACTCTTGCTGTTAGCGTTTGCAGGGAAACAACTTTCGAGACACCTCCTACAATGTTTTGACAACTGTGTCGGCCTTCTGGTCAATGTCGCTAGTAGTTTCCAGCTTTGCAAAACGATTTTGAAGTTCCAGTTGGAACTTTTCGGACCCGCCAAACTACTTGGAATGGCGTGGGTCGGAGAGTAGACCGTATCATTCGGAATCTTTCAGTCTTGAGGTTGACATTTAGAGAGCCCTTGATAAGTCTATGATTGCTTCCAGTTTTTAACTTGTTGATCACAGAGACATCTCTAAATATATGTCTACTATCCGTTATGAAAAAGCATAGCTGGGCATTAACTCGTTAATCCGTTAATCGTTAATTAACGAAGTTACCATTTTGAGTAACAGTTTAACTTTTAAGTTAACTTAACAATTTGTTAACGGACTGTTAACTTCCGTTACATTTCCCAAAGTCCGTTAATCGTTAATCTTCTAACTACTATTATTCTTACCAATATTATTTAATTACTATCAATATCATCTTAAAATTATATTATGTACGTAGTCTTCAGAACTTACATGCGAATATTCGAACACTTACTTGCGTACCGATGACTTTTTGGGACCCTTGCAGCTCCTGCAAAATATTATTTCAAAATTAGTTCGGCTAATTATAGTAGGACACGCGTAGGGGGAAATTCGGTAGTAGCTCGAATGCGTCAGATTAAGCTTGGGGCTAATTGCATATTAACAAATTCCTCCAGCCGGTAGGCACCTTCACCACCTTAAATATCAGAGGGGGCGCAAAAAAAATTAAACGCGGTCTTTTTTACGTTACAAGCTAACTTTTTGTTTATGTTACTTTGTAGACACCTGGATGTTCCAAGGGAAAACTGTCTTAAGGCATGCGTGCTCGTAGGTACTGTGATAGCTTTTTGAATGGAGTAAAGATAGTTTTTACTGAAAACTTCTTTAAAATATTAGCAACCTTATCTGTCACTCCTTTCACGTATGTTTACAAAACCTTAACAAACTACATGTCCGAAACCCTAGCGAGTCAACTCTGTGAGTGTTGTGAGTCGCGAACGTATTCGAGTGCAGTGTGAGAACGCGGACAATGGTAGGAAAGACGCGCGTCATAAACGAGTGCGGAAGAGGATAGACCGATTCGGTCTGCCCAATAACAACTAACTCGTCGGTCACCAGTGAATCCGTGATCATGGCGCTTGTAACAGCGCCGAAATATCGGATCCTCGAAAAGTATAAGAAACATGGTAATATACCCGGCGTTTGTTTTACTATGAATGTAAATGACCATGTCAGTCTCAAATTATACATGACTTGCGAGATCACGAACCTCTTTGCTCCCTTCTTTCCATCCGTCTCTCCAGGCGACTTTATCCATGGAGCTCTGCTGACCCTGCAGAACACAATATAGTATAACTTTGGTGCCTTCAAGGAGAGAGTCTGCGTTGAGTAGCAGATTAACTTTTAAGTTAACTTAACAATTTGTTAACGGACTCGTTAACTTCCGTTACATTTCCCAAAGTCCTCTAATCGTTAATTACTATCAAATTACTATTTTTAATTACTATCAAAATATCATCTTAGAATTATATTATGTACAGTAAGCTTCAGAGAAAAGGAACCCCCCTTGAGAATAAAACCATTATCAAGGGGGGTTCCTTTTCTCTGAATCTTACTGTACGTACTCTCGACTTACATGCGAATATTCGAACACTTACTTGCGTACCGACGACTTTTTGGGACCCTTGCAGCTCCTGCAACATTGGTTCACGTTAAAAAAAAAGAGTACAAATCGCGAAATTCTAAATTAGTTCGTCTAATTAAAGTAGGGCACGCGTAGGGGAAAATTAGGTAGTAACTCAAGTGCGTCAGATTAAGCTAGGGGAGGCTAATTGCATAAATAACAAATTCCTCCAGCCGGTAGGCAGCCTTCAATATCAAGGGGCGCAAAAAAAATTGAACGCGGTCTTTTTTATGTTTATTTTAGAGTTGAAGAAGTTAACTTTACGTTTACGGTACTTTGTCGACACCTGGATGTTCCAAGGGAAAACTGTCTTTAGGCGTGCGTAGGTACTGTGACAGCTTTTTGAATGGAGTGAAGATCTTTCACGTATGTTTACAAAACCTGAACAATCTACATGACCGAAACCCAAGCGAGTCGACTCTGTAAGTGTTGTGTGTCGCGAACGTATTCGAGTGCAGTGCGAGAACGCGGACAATGGTAGGAACGATGCGCGTCATAAACGAGTGCGGAAGAGGGTAGACCGATACGGTCTTCCCAATAACAACTAACTCGTCAGTCACCAGTGCATCCGTATGATCACGGATACCCGGCGTGTTTTTTACTATGAATGTAAATGACCATGTCAATTTCAAATTATACATGACTTGCGAGATCACGAACCTCTTTGCTTCCTTCTTTCCATCCGTCTCTCCAGGCGACTTTATCCATGGAGCTCTGCTGACCCTGCAGAACACAACATAGTATAACTTTGGTGCCTTCAAGGAGAGAGTCTGCGCCAGGGCCTCCTTAGTTATGGACCGATCGCAACCACTGTACCGAGCCTTGGATATGTGCGCAGCGAGACGCGGACATCGACCAATCGACGGTCAATGCTCTTTCTTTCTTTTTCCTTACCTCATCCCTTGCCACGCCGCGCTTTCCTAGGGCAAGGTACAGTCGCAGTTGTAATATCAATTAGGAGTATCGGATAGCAGGTTGTTAGGCCTCGAAGATCTTGCTGGGATTCCCTTGATCCTTCACGGTCAAAATATAAAGTTATAGGGAAGGTTCATATCTGACGGAACTTGCGTCGCGTATTATCGGTCGCGTAGCGCCAGAACAGACAAATGTATGGAAAAACACTTGACCGTTCACACTCAACCGATGTTACGTTAGTGCGTCGAGTGTGAACGGTCAAGTGTTTTTCTTAATTTATCTAATTAGCAAAGTCCGTTAATCTTTAATCTTCTAACTACTATTATTCTTAATATTATTTAATTACTATCTAATCATCTTAAAATTATACTACGTACGTAGTCTTTGGGACTTACATGCGAATATTCGAACACTTACTTGCGTACCGACGACTTTTTGGGACCCTTGCAGCTCCTGCAACATTGGTTCACGTTAAAAAAAAGAGTACAAATCGCGAAATTCCAAATTAGTTCGTCTAATTATAGAAGGGCACGCGTAGGGGAAAATTCGGTAGTAACTCAAGTGCGTCAGATTAAGCTAGGGGAGGCTAATTGCATATAACAAATTCCTCCAGCCGGTAGGCAGCCTTCGATATCGAGGGGGCACAGAAAAAATTGAACGCGGTCTTTTTTATGTTTATTTTGGAGTAAAAGAAGTTAACTTTACGTGTACGTTACTTTGTAGACACCTGGATGTTCCAAGGGAAAACTGTCTTTAGGCGTGTGCGTAGGTACTGTGACAGCTTTTTGAATGGAGTGAAGATCTTTCACGTATGTTTACAAAACCTGAACAAGCTACGTGTCCGAAATCCAAGCGAGTCGACTCTGTGAGTGTTGTGTGTCGCGAACGTATTCGAGTGCAGTGCGAGAACGCGGACAATGGTAGGGACGACGCGCGTATTAAACGAGTGCGGAACAACTAACTAGTCGGTCACCAGTGCATCCGTGATCATGGCGCTTGAATCAGTGCCAAAATATCAGATCCTCGAAAAGTATAAGAAACATGGTAATATACCCGGCGAGTGTTTTACTATGAATGTAAATGACCAAGTCAATTTCAAATTATACATGACAGCTCCTGCAACGTTGGTTCACGGTAAATAAGAGTACAAATCGCGAAAGCCTAAGAATATTATTTCAAAATTAGTTCGGCTAATTATAGTAGGACACGCGTAGGGGGAAATTTGGTAATAATTCGAGTGCGTCAGATTAAGCCAGGGGAGGCGGCGGGCGCAAAAAAAAATGAACGCGGTCTTTTTTACGTTAGAAGTAAACTTTTCGTTTATGTTACTTTGTAGACACCTGCATGTTCCAAGGGAAAACTGTCTTTAGGCGTGCGTGCTCGTAGGTACTGTGACAGCTTTTTGAATGGAGTAAAGATAGTTTTTACTGAGAACTTCTTTAAAATATTAGCAACCTTATCTGTCACTCCTTTCACGTATGTTAACAAAACCTGAACAAACTACATGACCGAAACCCTAGCAAGTCAACTCTGTGAGTGTTGTGAGTCGCGAACGTGTTCGAGTGCAGTGTGAGAACGCGGACAATGGTAGGAAAGACGCGCGTCATAAACGAGTGCGGAAGAGGATAGGCCGATTCGGTCTGCCCAATAACAACTAACTCGTCGGTCACCAGTGCATCCATCCGCATGATCACGGATACCCGGCGTGTGTTTTACTATGAATGTAAATGACCATGTCAATTTCAAATTATACATGACATGCGAGATCACGAACCTCTTTGCTTCCTTCTTTCCATCCGTCTCTCCAGGCGACTTTATCCATGGAGCTCTGCTGACCCTGCAGAACACAACATAGTATAACCACAGTCTAACGATTCATACTACATACAGTCGGTCAACGAAGCCGTCTAGACAGAGCAATCGTGCGGGGGGAGAGGGGTGGTGGGGGACGGGGTATATGCTATCTCCTTTACTTTTCTCAATTTTTATAAATTCCATCTCTAAGTTATTACGTTCTTCCTATCACCTTTACGCAGATGATCTTCAAATCTACACACAAGCCTCTGTGCAAGAATTACCTACAGCTATCTGTACCATAAATGCCGATCTGACGCAAGTATGTGAGTGGAGTAAACAGTATGGGCTCGAAGTGAACCCCTCTAAGACTCAGGCTATTATTGTGGGCAGCTCCGGGATGTTGAATCGTATAGACTGGTCGCAATTACCAGATGTTGTATTTAACGGTGTTGCAATTCAATTAAGTGGTGAGGTGAAAAATTTAGGTATATGGATGGATAGGACACTATCCTGGGGCCCTCAAATACGTGAAGTCAGCCGCAAATTGTTTGCTTCTGCGGGTTCCATGCGTAGGCTGCGAAACTTTCTACCAACAGCCACTAAAATTGCACTTGCAGAATCACTTCTTCTTCCACAACTTGACTATGCTGATGCCAGCTATCTTGATCTCACTGAGGAGCAACTTGATAAGCTTGAGCGCCTTCAAAATTTCTGTATCAGATTTATATTTGGTCTTCGCAAATATGATCACGTATCACAATTCCGCAACTTGCTCAAGTGGCTCCCAATTCGACTTCGACGGAATGCTCATATTCTTTCCATACTTTACAGTATTCTCTTCAATCCCCGTACTCCTATTTACTTAAAAGAACGTTTTGTGTTCCTCAATGACACACATTCGAGATCCTTGAGGTCGTGAGTAACATTACAACTGTCCACGCCTTCTCATTCCACAACATTTTATGACAAGTCGTTTACTGTCCAGGCTGTAAGGTTGTGGAATGCGCTGCCTGTATCCATCAGACGTGCACAATCCCTGGCCATTTTCAAAAAAATGGTAAAAGAACACTATCTGGGTTCTTAGTTACCTTATCATGTGAGTTTGAGTGGGTATGTGCTCGCTGTATATATAAGTAGATATTTATCTTGTATAATAAATATATATGCGTGTATCTAATGTAGGTATGTATGTTTATGTAAATATGATAGACATTCAATGTATGTACTTAGGTTTATTTAGTGGAGTATTTAATAATGTATATTGTGTATGTATGTGTATGTGTGTGTGTGTGTGTGCGTAATGTATATATTTGTGATATATGTGTATATGTGTGTATGTGTTTATGACTACACTAAGAACTACCCATAGTTATTACTGTTAATATTTAAAACATGTCCATCCAAAGGTTGCCTGTAAGAGATCGCTCTTAGCGATAAGGCCGCCATTTGTACATAATGTCATGTATTGTCCATACATTTACTGTATTACTGGTGTACAATAAAGATTTATCTATCTATCTATCTATTACTCGGTACGCCCATACATTTTACTCGGTACTAAGGATTCAGGGCTGTCTCATTTTTGTAATCACACTAATCACGTGATTTTTTTTCAAGGCTCGTTTTGTTTGTTAAAATTGTTTTTTTTTTCGCTTTCTATATTTAGCTATCTAAGATGGCGGACACGAAATTCTCACAAAAATCGATATGGGTATCGTTTTCGGGGTTTTTGGGATCGCTGATTGCGAATATAACATCCATTTCGCGATCCAAGATGGCGGACTCGAAATTTTTACCAAAATCGATACGGGTATCGTTTTCAGGGTTTTTGGGGTCGCTGATTGCGAATATAACATCCATTTGGTGATCCAAGATGGCGGACTCGAAATTTTCACTAAAATCGATATGGGTATCGTTTTCAGGGTTTTTGGGGTCGCTGATTGCGAATATAACATCCATTTCGCGATCCAAGATGGCGGACTCGAATTTTTTACTAAAACCGATACGGGTATCGTTTTCAAGGTTTTCGGGGTTGCTGATTACGAATATGTTATTCATGTAGCAATCCCAGATGACTGGATGGATGATATATTCGTAATTAGTAACTCTGAAAACCTCCAAAACGATGCTCATGTTGACTATGTGGGAAATTTCAAGTCCGCCATCTTGGATCGCTAAATGGATTTTATTATACGTAATTAGTCACCACGAAAACCTCGATTTGTTTTTTTTTAAATTTCAAGTCCGCCATCTTTGATCGTCGGTAACATGGTCGTCAAGCCCGATAGCAGACAATTGCCGGCAGGCAATCATACGATGGGAAACTGTCGACTCCCAACTGATCGTGTGTAGCCGCAAATCTGACAGCAGGGCATGGCCACCAGGCCAAAATCGCTTTCGTGTGTGGGCGCTGTCGACTTAGGACTGCAGGCCGCCCGATACGATTTGAAACTGCCGGCGAACTGATCGTGGATAGGCTCCTTAAGAATATATCATCAATTTAGCGATCCCAGCGATTAGCGAAATTCGAATTCGAATCCGAATCCAACCCCGAATCCGAATCAATATCCAAATTCAAGTCGGAATCGAAATAGAAATTCGAAATCGATAACGAAATCGAATTTGAAACCGAAATCGAAATCGAAACCAAAATCCAAAAACTCAGACTTAAAATATTACGTTTGCTTGATCATAATTGGTTGAGTAGAACCGGAGATATAACCAAAAGTCGCAAAAGCCGACATCCATGCGAGCGGAGCCGCGGGCATCACCTAGTAATATAAATTAGCGTGAGTTGATGTGCCTTGACAGAACAAAGAGAACGAATAGGAGTTATATATAGAATATTATAGAAAAATTATATATAAAAACTGAAGTGACAACCCTGACAAAACTGCAAAAGGCGGCATTTCCGCAAACATCAAACGCGATGAACTACTGTAAGATCTCTCGTTATACTGTGGTATAACTTTGGTGCCTTCAACGAGAGAGTCTGCGCCAGGGCCTCCTTAGTTATGGACCGATCGCAACCACTGTACCGAGCCTTGGGTATGTGCGCAGCGAGACGCGGACATCGACCAATCGACGGTCAATGCTCTTTCTTTCTTTTTCCTTACCTCATCCCTTGCCACGCCGCGCTTACCTAGGGCAAGGTACAGTCGCAGTTGTAATATAGTATAGTATCTTTATTGTACACACCAAGGATATAAACATACGTTATTTGGTCGTACTTTGTGGGTATTAACCACAGAACAGTTAAAGGAGATTAGAAGGGCCTTGTGGGCGGGGAAGGCGCGCCGCACATATGAGCAATGCTCATATTCCACCGAAATTTAAACACAGTCGCGCACTTATTGTGACAACGTAAGAAGCTCCTCGAAAAAAAAAGAATTATGCCGTTTTGCGCTATAATGACGTGTCGGAAAAGAAGCCAAGTATGTAGTGTAGCCCGAGAAGGGATTTCTTTTCATCGGTAAGGCCAAAAACCTTAAAATACAAGTAATATTTGTAATTATTACAAAAGTATTATGTAGTTTGTAGACAAAAACGACATAATCGCAAACTGATACAAAATTATACATTGCTTGCAATACATGAGTGCCATCGCGTACTACGTGAGTGTATTGCGTTCTTTGCGATAGTCGCGTGTGCCGAGCCAACGCTTGCAATGCCGCGATATCCATGCGTATCGATAGTGTTGGCCAAATGATCCGTTATAAACAGTGTCGATATTAAGTACGTACACAAATTGTTATTATCGGTAATATTTTAATCAAAATACATTTGCTTATTACAGTCAATAATAATTGTTAAATTTTGTTTGATGTCAGCCGTTTATATTGAAAACACGTTTATAATTTAATTTTAGGTTTCCAACAAATCCAGATATTAAAAAAATATGGGTTTGGCTGAACTTCGATATTTTCAGTGAAGCGACTGCCCTCTGACCTGCACAACTTTTTGGCGATATCGAAGCATTGCAATCAGACAGACAGAGTTGTTGGCCATTTTAGGGCTCCTGACTACCCGTAATAACTGCCATAGGTTTTAGTATCGCAATCAGGACCGACGGCATAGCGTGTTCTCCGAGGCACGACCAGATCAATGCAATTACCCATATTCATGCATAGGTACAAATATTTGCACTGACCGGGAATGTCATTATTTGATGTTACTATTAACGCAGAATGAGCTTACTCCATAAAGTACGCGACTTGTGTACCAAAAAAAAGTTCTATCGATAACGAAAATCGACCTTTGGGCACCGTAACATGTATGAGAAATTTTTATTGCTTTTGTGCGTGTGTGAGTACACGTCCAGTGCAGTATTTGCATTAGTGTGACAACTAATAGCAAACTCGTGATTTAAGTGTGCTGATTTATTTGTGTGCGTAAACCGCGTCGTATTGGTCTATTTTTTATAGTGGAGTTAAAGAGTGGGAGACAAGCGGCGACACGCGTCCTAATACAAATTAGGAACTATTTCCTTTCTAACCTCCTTTAACTGTTCTGTGGTATTAACAATAATATCTATTAGGAGCATCGGATAGCAAGTTGTTAGGCTCCGAAGATGTTGCTGGGACTCACTTGATCCTTCACGGTCAAAATATAAAGTTCTAAGGTAACTAGGAAGAAAAAAGATTTAGTGACCAGTTGTTCCTCTATTTTTATTTTTGAATTCAATTTATATATGTTTTTATATCTGTAATAATATTTTCCAAATTGCTATCATTTGACATTTTAATTTTATAATTCTGTTATATTCACTGTCTGTCTCCATGGCGGCGGTTTATTTTTCGAAATTTATATGAAGTGCCAGCACGAATTCTCAACATTTTTACTGAAATTCCCTGGTCACTTAGAAAAGGTCCTACTTCTAAATTCAGATATTAAAAAGTTTTCTTTATAACTGCAATTGCGTCTACAGTCAAAGAAGAAGCAGCTCTCAAAGCTACTACACCTAGAGATAAGAAGCAGCTTCTAAAGTTATTACACCTGGAGAGAAGAAGCAGCTTCTCAAAGCTACTACACCTAGAGAGAAGAATCAGCTTCCTAAGCTACTACACTTGGAGAGAAGAAGCAGCTCTCTAAGCTACTACACTTGGAGAGAAGAAGCAGCTCTCAAAGCTACTACACTCGGAGAGAAGAAGCAGCTCTCAAAGCTACTACACTTGGAGAGAAGAAGCTCTCAGAGCTAGACTAAATTGTTGTTGTAAAGTTAAATTATATGCCCCTTTCACCCCTTTGATCTATTTATTTCAAGTCGTACCTTGACAAGTCATAATAGGTAGGACGCACTGGTCAAAGACCTTTGTTTTCAGACTTTGTGGTAGGGATGAGGAGAAGACCTGGCGTGTGGATGATTGTTCACGTCTCTTGCTCATAACTTCGAGAGTCTCAGGAAAGAGCTTGGACTCTTGCTCTTTGCGTTTTCCGGGAAACAACTTTCGAGACACCTCCTGCAATGTTTTAACAACTGTGTCGGCCTTCAGGTCAAAGTCGCTAGTAGTTTCCAGCTTTGCAAAACGATCCAGTTGGAAATTTCTGACCCACTGAGCTATTTGGAGTGGCGTGGGCCGGAGAGTAGACCGTATCATTCGGAACACTTCAGCCTTGATGTTGATATTTAGAGAGCCTCTGATAAGCCTATGATCGCTTCCAGTTTTAAACTTGTTGATCACAGAGACATCTCTAAATATATGTCTACTATCCGTTATGAAAAAGCATAGCTGGGCATTATCGTTAATCCGTTAATCGTTAATTAACGAAGTTAACATTTTGAGTAACAGATTAACTTTTAAGTTAACTTAACAATTTGTTAACGGACCCGTTAACTTCCGTTACATTTCCCAAAGTCCGTTAATCGTTAATCTTCTAACTACTATTATTTAATTACTATCAAAATATCATCTTAAAATTATATTATGTACGTAGTCTCGACTTACATGTGAATATTCGAACACTTACTTGCGAACCGACGACTTTTTGGGACCCTTGCAGCTCCTGCAACATTGGTTCACGTTAAAAGAAAACAAGTTCGTCTAATTATAGTAGGGCACGCGTAGGGGAAAATTCGGTAGTAACTCAAGTGCGTCAGATTAATCTAGGGGGGGCTAATTGCATAAATAACAAATTCCTCCAGCCGGTAGGCAGCCTTCGATATCGATCTTCGATAAAAGACCGCGTTCAATTTTTTTTGCGCCCAAAAAAAATTGAACGCGGTCTTTTTTATGTTTAAAAAGAGTTGAAGAAGTTAACTTTACGTTTACGGTACTTTGTCGACGCCTGGATGTTCCAAGGGAAAATTGTCTTTAGGCGGGCGTAGGTACTGTGACAGCTTTTTGAATGGAGTGAAGATCTTTCACTTATGTTCACAAAACCTGAACAAACTACATGTCCAAAACCCAAGCGAGTCGATTCTGTGAGTGTTGTGTGTTGCGAACGTATTCGAGTGCAGTGTGACAACGCGGGCATGGTAGGAAAGACGCGCGTCATAAAAGAGTGCGGAAGAGGGTAGATTGATACGATCTTCCCAATAACAACTAACTCGTCAGTCACCAGTGCATCCGTATGATCACGGATACCCGGCGTGTGTTTTACTATGAATGTAAATGATCATGTCAATTTCAAATTATACATGACTTGCGAGATCACGAACCTCTTTGCTTCCTTCTTTCCATCCGTCTCTCCAGGCGACTTTATCCATGGAGCTCTGCTGACCCTGCAGAACACAACATAGTATAACTTTGGTGCCTTCAAGGAGAGAGTCTGCGCCAGGGCCTCCTTAGTTATGGACCGATCGCAACCACTGTACCGAGCCTTGGGTATGTGCGCAGCGAGACGCGGACATCGACCAATCGACGGTCAATGCTCTTTCTTTCTTTTCCCTTACCTGATCCCTTGCCACGCCGCGCTTTTCTAGGGCAAGGTACAGTCGCAGTTGTAATATCAATTAGGAGTATCGGATAGCAGGTTGTTAGGCCCCGAAGATCTTGCTGGGATTCCCTTGATCCTTCACGGTTAAAATATAAAGTTATAAGGTAACTAGTAAGAAAAAAGATTCAGTGACGTCATAAAACTTAACAGACAAATCAGTTACTATTATAAATTGGGTGGATGATTAAAAATAAATAAAAACTATATGTAAAGAACTCACGCAATTTTAACCGCCGCACTCTTTTACTATTCTTAATTTAATAAGCTCGGTTAGATAATTTATTTTCAATCAATCAATTAGCCTACCTCAGTCCACTGCTGGACGTAGGCCTCCCCCAATGTGCGCCATTCCTGCCGGTCCTTCACCTTCCGAATCCAGTCTATCCCAGTCACCTTTTTCAGGTCGTCAGCCCATCTGGCTAGGTGGCGTCCTACCTATCGTTTGCCTTCTCGCCGTCTCCACTCTAGGCTAGGACTCGTTTGCTCGAGCGGTCGTCGGTCCTTCGACAGACGTGGCCAGCCCACTGCCATTTCTACTTATTCTGCGAGCTATGTCGGTAACTTTAGTTCTTTGTCGGATGACTTCGTTTCGAATTTTACCCTTCAAGGAAACTCCAAGCATAGCTCGCTCCATAGACCGCTGAGCAGGTCATGGACTAAATCTATTGTCAGTGTCGACGTTTCGGCACCGTAAGTCATAACAGGTAGGACGCACTGGTCAAAGACCTTTGTTTTCTGACTTTGCTGTAGGGATGAGGAGAAGACCTGGCGTGTGGATGATTGTTCACGTCTCTTGCTCATAACTTCGAGAGTCTCAGGAAAGAGCTTGGACTCTTGCTTTTTGCTTTTTCCGGGAAACAACTTTCGAGACATCTCCTGCAATGTTTTGACAACTGTGTCGGCCTTCTGGTCAATGTCGCTAGTAGTTTCCAGCTTTGCAAAACGATCCAGTTGGAACTTATCGGACACACTTATGGGTTTCGTCCTCGGGTCTTGGAGCTGGACGGACATTGTGGCAGTGTCATACAAGCATCTCAGAACGCCTCGATGTACCGCCAATCGAAACGACACCGCTGCAGGGCATCTAGAACTGCCCAGGTTTCGATGGAATCGAGGTCTTTTTCGTAGTCCACAAACGCCATACACAGCGGCTGATTGTACTCTTGGGTCTTTTCTACGATCTGCCGAACAGTATGGATGTGGTCTACGGCGCTATAGCCTTTTCGAAACCCGTCTTGTTCCGGTGGTTGAAACTCGTAGAGCTTACACGCGAGGCGATTTGTGACGATTCTGAAGAACAGTTTGCAGACAAGATGGGCATGTAGTTATTCAGCAAGGTCTTGTCACCTTTTGTGAAGAATAGTACCACCGCACCCCCACTTCATGCCTAGGGGTAAGGCCCTGCTGGATGACGGAATTAAAGAGGCTCGCTAGCTCTTTCAGTATCGGAACCCCGCCTGCTTTCCCCTCTGTCCCGTGGGATCCACTATCTCGATCCACCAGTGGATTGAATAGCACGCCAAAGTTCACTGTGATCCACCGATTCTCTCGGTGGATCCTGTGATACTTTCATCTCATAATATGCTCCACCAGTGGATCGAATGCAAATCAGGGAGTTTAGTAAGATCCACAGCAGTGGATCGAATGGCACGCCGAAGTTCACTGTGATCCACCAATTGTCGTAGTGGATCCTGTGATACTTAAGTCTCATAATATGCTCCACCAGGGGATCGAACGTAATTCAGGGAGTTTGGTAAGATCCACACCAGTGGATCGAATAGCACGCCGAAGTTTACTGTGATCCACCAATTGTCACGGTGGATCCTGTGATACTTGCGTCTCCTAATTTGCTCCACCAGTGGATCGAATGTAAATCAGGAAGTTTGGTAATATCCACACCAGTGGATCGAATAGCACGCCGAAGTTCACTGTGATCCACCAATTGTCCCGGTGGATCCTGTGATACTTGCGTCTCCTAATATGCTCCACCAGGGGATCGAACATAATTCAGGGAGTTTGGTAAGATCCACCATTGATCTCAGTGGAACCTGTGATATAATTTATATTAATATATAGGGTCCAATAGAATCTGGGTTAGCCTCGGTAGCTTAAGTCTGATTATGCTATTGATAATAATTTTTGGCATAGTCTGTACGCACGATCTCCAAAACGGTCAGACCGATTTGATTTTTTTTTACGGTAAAATACTCGTCAGAAGACGTGCAATTTGACGAAAGTAACGGAAGTGGATGAATATTCACCTAAATAGCGAAATGTGCATATTTCGCTATATATTTCAATCCAAAATGCAAATGTATACAATATTATTTACTTTTAAACCGACGTTTCGGCTGCTTTTCAGCAGCCATGATCGCGGTGTCACTCACGATGGTAGTTGTCGCATAGTTTGTATTATAAGTTATCTCAAAATACCCGAATCATGGTGAATTATTGGTGATCCTATTTACGCAAAATGAGCTCACTGTGTCGTTAAGTCTTGCTGGATTTTGCTGCTTACTGGGTTTGATTAAGTGGATGACTGGATCCCAAGCTTTTTAATTTCAATAGCCTCGCAGATCATTCTCGGTATATATCGATGTTCTTTGGTGAGTATCGGTGGTTTAGCAAACCTTAGGTATATAGTTGGTGCCTTGTTGCGCGTGTTCACAGCTGACTTTGTGGAGCAAAATCAGCTGTATTTGTAGCTTGGGACCCAGTCACCCACTTAATCAAACCTAGTAAGCAGCAAAATCCAGCAAGACTTAACGACACAGTAGCTCATTCTGTGTAAATAGTAACAACAATAATTCACTATGATTCGGGTATTTTGAGATAACTAATAATACAAACTATGTGACAACTACCATCATGAGTCACACTGCGATCATGGCTGCACGTCGGTTTAAAAGTAAATAATATTGTATACATTTGCATTTTGAATTGAAATATATAGCAAAATATGCACATTTCACTATTTAGGTGAATATTCGTCCACTTCCGTTACTTTCCTCAAACTGCACATCTTCTGACGAGTATTTTACCGTAAAAAAAAAACAAATCGGTCTGACCGTTAGGGAGATCGTGCGTACAGACTATGCCAAAAATTATTATCAATAGCATAATCAGGCTTAAGCTACCGAGGCTAACCCAGATTCCAGTGGACCCTATATATTTATATAAATTATGTCACAGGTTTCACTGAGATCAATGGTGGATCTTACCAAACTCCCTGAATTATGTTCGATCCCCTGGTGGAGCATATTAGGAGACGCAAGTATCACAGGATCCACCGGGACAATTGGTGGATCACAGTGAACTTCGGCGTGCTATTCGATCCACTGGTGTGGATATTACCAAACTTCCTGATTTACATTCGATCCACTGGTGGAGCAAATTAGGAGACGCAAGTATCACAGGATCCACCGCAACAATTGGTGGATCACAGTAAACTTCGGCGTGCTATTCGATCCACTGGTGTGGATCTTACCTAACTCCCTGAATTACGTTCGATCCCCTGGTGGAGCATATTATGAGACTTAAGTATCACAGGATCCACTACGACAATTGGTGGATCACAGTGAACTTCGGCGTGCCATTCGATCCACTGCTGTGGATCTTACTAAACTCCCTGATTTGCATTCGATCCACTGGTGGAGCATATTATGAGATGAAAGTATCACAGGATCCACCGAGAGAATCGGTGGATCACAGTGAACTTTGGCGTGCTATTCAATCCACTGGTGGATCGAGATAGTGGATCCTACGGGACAGAGGGCTGCTTTCAAGAGCTCAGTAGTAATTCCGTCATCACCGGGGCACCTGTTGTTCTTCAGTTGCCTGAGAGCCGACAATATCTCACACTGCTTGACATGGTATCTCCTCGGTGTAATGGCGTGTGAGTGGGGCTCTATGGTCTTGATCGCTGCGTCCCGTCGGTTGAGTCATCCGTGATGCATACAATGGTCCATAGAATTACTCGATCTCGCTAAGAATCTCGAATTTTGAGGCAAACAACTTTCGAGACACCTGCAATGTTATGACCACTGTGTCCGCCTTCTGGTCAATGTCGCTAGTAGTTTCCAGCTTTGCAAAACGATTTTGAAGTTCCAGTTGGAACTTTTCAGACCCGCCGAGCTACTTGGAGTGCCGTGGGCCGGAGAGTAGACCGTATCATTCGGAATCTTTCAGCCTTGATGTTGATATTTAGAGAGCCTCTAATAAGTCTATGATCGCTTCCAGTTTTAAACTTTTTGATCACAGAGACATCTCTAAACATATGCCTACTATCCGTTATGAAAAAGCATAGCTGGGCCATTAACTCGTTAATCCGTTAATCGTTAATTAACGAACATTTTGAGTAACAGATTACCTTTTAAGTTAACAATTAACTTAACAATTTGTTAACCGACTCGTTAACTTCCGTTACATTTCCCAAAGTCCGTTAATCGTTAATCTTCTAACTACTATTTTACTTACCTACCAATATTATGTAATTACTATCTAATCATCTTAAAATTATACTACGTACGTAGTCTTTGGGACTTACATGCGAATATTCAAACACTTACTTGCGTAAAGACGACTTTTTGGGACCGTTGCAGCGCCTGCAACGTTGGTTCACCGTAAATAAAAGTACAAATCGCGAAAGCTTATGAATATTATTTCAAACTTAGTTCGTCTAATTATAGTAGGACACGCGTAGGGGGAAACTCGAGTGCGTCAGATTAAGCTAGCCGGTAGGCAACCTGCGATATCAGAGGGGGCGCATAGAAAAATCGAACGCAGTCTTTTTAACTCGCGTGCGTGCGTGTGCGTGTGCGTGTGCGTGTGCGTGTGCGTGTGCGTGTGCGTGTGCGTGTGCGTGTGCGTGTGCGTGTGCGTGTGCGTGTGCGTGTGCGTATATTAGTCGGGAGTGTTCTTAGCTATGCTTGAAAAAAATCGGTTCAAGATGGCCGCCGCCACATGTCAAAATACATATTTTCTTCGTAACTCCCACAATATGGGTATCAAATGAAAGAACTTGACTAGTAGATCAATTTCAAAAGCATAAAATAAAAATTAAATTAAAAATTTTAAAAACCCACGGCACAAAAAACACCTATCAAAAGTTAAAAGGCAAACTCCATTTATTTTGAACTTTTTGGAGGTGTTTTTTGTGACGGGAGTTTTAAAAAAAATGTCTATTTTAGACTTAAAGAAGTTAACTTGACGTTTACGTTACTTTGTAGACACCTGGATGTTCCAAAGGAAAACTGTGTTTAGGCGGGGTGTGTAACGGTTGATATAATAACAAAAAATCTAACGTTCACTTGACATAATATCACTTAATATAATTTTATTTAATATAACGATCAGTTGTCATATTGAACTGTAGATATAATTTCATTTTATCTAATTTCTTTTGATATAATGAACACTTTTTATAATGCACATTTGACATAAAATTCGTTTAGTATATTATTTATTTACTATAATATTCATAATCTCTAAGTAACTTTTAATATAATTTAGAATATTCGATACGATTTTAAACGCCTGCTAACCTGGTGATAGCAAAAGTGCATCGCATAAACATTATTGCGAAATAAGATGTTATATTTATAATTGATGTGTTAAGATTACAGTCCATCAAATCTAAGAGGTACCGTTTGACGTTTCATATTTTTCAAACCGAAACAACTTTGTTCATACGTACATTATTCAGTTTCGATAACCTTTTTCATAAAACCATGAATTTAGAAAGATTTCATTATTGTATCTAAAAATGTACAATTCTTAATATCTAAATGTAATTGAAAACTTTCAAACAAAGCAAAATAACACATTTTTACACAGTAAATAATTTCTAATAGTTATATTCTTGACCTCATTACAAAGTTACGTAGTTAGGTCACTGCACGTAGTGTTGCGACTCTTCGGATACACTTGTATGCAAAAAAATCGTTTACATATACGAAAAATCGAATGTATTATTTACAAATTACACTTGACAACCAAACAAATATTTTTTCATGTGAATGGGATTTATCTCACATATTACGATTACATAACTAAATAGTTATGTAATCGTAAAATATGAGATAAAACCCATTCACCAAAAATACGTATTTATAAATCAAATATATTTGCTTCTTTAAAAAGTTGTCGAAAGCGATTTGTCGATTTTTGATTTTCGCGCCCAAATAAGTCGGGGTTTCTCGCGCTAACGCTGTCGAAATAGTAAATGGAGTCAGGGATAGTGTTTTTTACATTTATTTTTGTGTATGATAGTATGGGTTTGCATATTACAGAGAAATAAACAAATTTTTAACAAGCACATCCATTGATTTTACAATTACAATTTTTTCTTCTAAGTCTTATTTCTACGTCTAAAACTAATAAAAATAAGGTATGTAGAACCCATTCACAAAAATGTTGTTGCCTGATGTTATAAATTAACGACGTTACTGCGCGACCGCATAATGCACTGAATACACAGATACCCTAAAATAAATTAATTTAATTATTTTTAGGTCAATAGGCAAAATCGCAGGTGTCCAAGTCTCTACAATTTTTTTTTTCTGGCAACACTGCCAACTACAAGCGCACGCGGTCCGCTCGGTCGGTTCGGCGTCAGCAGTCTCTCGCCATCTTGGAAGCTGACTGTGCGCGTACTTGCTTTCTCGTTTGTGTTTTACAATTTGTGACTTGGCTATTACTTTTCTGGACTGATCATTCTTTATCCGTTTACCTTGGCAATATTTATACTGGACTCCGAACTAAGCAAGTGTTTATTAATAATGTCGAAAAGAGGACGTACTTTGAACAGCCAGGCTCGTGAATTGGTGGTGAAATTACACGAGTATTTTGAGCGTGAATCTCAAAATGGTGGACTTCTACTGCCAGTTACACAAGTTCGGGATCGCGTCGGTGAAGCTCTCGGTATTGGTAGCCGCACCGTTGGCAAAATATTAAGTGAAAAATATGGGCCTTCGGGGAGTGACAGTAACGTACTTCACACACCGAAAAAACGAAAAAGAAATAAACCTGTGACAGGCATCGATGAATTCGATAGTCATGCTATTAGAAACCATATATACGGGTATTTTACAAGAGGCGAATTTCCAACATTGGCAAAGTTATGTGCAACTTTAAAAGATGCCGGGCTGTATAAGGGAAGCATAGAGTCGTTGAGAACGGTAATAACAGGAATTGGCTTCAGATACAAAAAAGTTGACAAACGAAAAATTGTTATGGAGCGACATGACATAATTATGCAGCGACTAACATTCCTGCGCGAAGTTAAACAAATTATAAACTGGGATAATGTAATATTTTTGGACGAAACTTGGCTAAATTCCAACCATTCTGTGCCGAAAACATGGACTGATGATTCTGAAGCTTCGTGCTCGAAGGTGCCGATAGGAAAAGGTGGACGCCTCATAATATGCCATGCTGGGTCAGCGTCTACAGGCTTCGTGGAAAACTCTTTATTAGCTTTCCAATCCAAAAGCACTAAAGAGTATCATGAAGAAATGGACGCAGTAAGGTTCCGAGAGTGGTTCTTAAATTTATTACAGAATATCCCTCCTAACAGCACAATTATAATGGATAATGCCCCATACCACTCTGTGCAAATTGATAAAGCACCTACGTCAGCCAATAAGAAAGCAGATTTGGTGGCATGGCTGCAAAGAAAAGGAGTGGATGCCGACATGTCACTATTAAAAGCTGAATTATTACAGTTAGTGAAATTGCATAAACCACCAAAACCGACATATGTAATTGACCAATTGGCCGAAGAGCACGGGCACAAAGTCATACTACTTCCTCCGTACCATTGCCAATATAATGCCATTGAACTGATTTGGGCCCAAGTTAAAGGTAATATTTTATAATATTATAATAATAACACGAGTACTTCTAACATTTATAATTTAAACAATGGTTTTCGTCTGCTATCAAATAGTTACATTATTGTTTTACAGGTTATGCAGCAAGACACAACACAAAACCACCCTTCAGTGTCAAGAAAATGGAAGGTTTATTAAAGGAAGCATGTGCCCAAGTTACACAGGAAGATTGGAGTAAAGTAGTACAAAAAACAAAGAAAATAATAATGGACGACTTCGAAAGAGACGTACACTTTGATAATGTAATGGACAATCAACTGGTCATTAATTTAAATGACGATAATGACGAAGACGACGATACTAGTACTAGTAGTGAATAAAAAAATATCCTAAACATTTCTTTTATTTAATTATAACAATTGATTTCTTAAAATTCGGATATTATAGTAATCGATCTCTTAAAGTTCGGATATTATAGTAATCGATTTTTTCATCCCATCCCTATCATTCAATTGTCAGAACTGTCAAACGGTACTTCTTAGATTTGACGGACTGTAAATAACTAATATAGCTATTGTATTAAGTTTTTGTTCTTCCCTTTATACCCTATACATCACCCAACTATTGTTACCAGGAGGATCTGGATGCAATCTGGACTTTAGGGCACCCCGACTCGGATAGGTTAGGTTAGAAGGGGATGGCGGGGTCTACGACCCCGCCATCCCCTTCGTGGTTTTTTTTTTAAATCAACCAGAAGTAGGAGCCCCGCGAAGCGGGGCTCCGTCGACCAAGTCCGACCTCGACCAGAAAATTAGGTCAAAAGAACATTAGGTTAAATGAAAGTTATATTAAAAGAATATTATGCATTTTGAAAATTATATCATATGAACTTTATACAAAATGTTATTATATCAAAGGAAGATTATATCATATAAAACATTATATCATATGAAATTAGGTTATTTGATATTATAGCATATGAAAATTATAACATATGAACGTTATTTCAAGTAAAATTAGAGCATTTGTTATTATATCAAACATTACACACCCGTTTAGGCGTGCGTAGTAGGTACTGTGACAGCTTTTTGAATGGAGTGAAGATAGTTTTTACTGAGAACTTCTATAAAATATTGATGCCAATTCTGTGTTGTCAAATTAAAATACGCTAAAAATCTCTAACATGGTATTATACACCCAGATTGTATGGTCGTTTCGTAAGAAAAGATTTTAGACACAGTTTTGATAGCAAAATCGTTATGTGGGACTCGAACCGACTTCAGACGAACTCGAAGGACTACTCAGAACAGAAAAACGATTTTCGACCTTAACAACATTTTCTTAATTACATATTTCCCATAAATAGATGCCGCAGATTACGAATATACGAAAAAATACTCTGTTTTATGTGATGTCAATAAGGTCGAAAATTGCTTGCATTGTCAGCCGCCCGATTAATTGAGTATTCGTTTGCTTGTCCGGCCAAAACCTGTCTGCGCTGACCGGAATCGGCCAAACACTATAATAATCTTTTCTACGAAAAGACTATGCAATCTGGGTGTATAATACATTTTAGAGATTTTTAGTGTATTTTAGTTAGTTTAAACACAACAGAATTGGCACCATTAGCAACCTTATCTGTCACTCCTTTCACGTATGTTTACAAAACCTTAACAAGCTACATGTCCGAAACACAAGCGAGTCGACTCTGTGAGTGTTGTGTGTCTCGAACGTATTCGAGGGCAGTGCGAGAACGCGGACAATGGTAGGGAAGACGCGGCGTCATAAACGAGTGCGGAAGAGGGTAGACCGATACGGTCTGCCCAATAGCAACTAACTCGTCGGTCACCAGTGCATCCGTGAATGTAAATGAACATGTCAATCTCAAATCATACAAGACTTGAGAGATCACGAACCTCTTTGCTCCCTTCTCTCCATCGCTCTCTGCAGGCATCGAGAGTGTAGATGACGCATTCGACTTTGTCCATGGAGCTCTGCTGACCCTGCAGAACACAATATACTTATTATAGCTTTAGTGCCTTCAAGGAGTGTCTGCGTCAGGGCCTCCTTAGTAATGGACCGATCGCAACCGCTGTACCGAGCCTTGGGTATGTGCGCAGCGACACGCGGAGATAGACCATCCATTGGTCGATCTCCGCGTCTGTCAATGCTCTTTCCTTCTCTTTCTTTACTTCATCCCTTGCCACGCCACGATTTCCTAGGGCGAGGTACAAGGTGTCTCAAAAGAAAGTTCACATTTGTTTAGGTTATTGCGTGAACGCAACTATTTCGAGGGGCGCGGGGGGTGTGTCAATCGGTAGCCTGGTTCTTGAGAATTTATTTGCTATGGAGTGTTTCTCGGGAGCGGACCGTGCGTTGTGCGTACGCGAGTTTTATGAAAACGGTAATTCGGTGACTGTAGCGCGAAGAAAATTGTGCAATATTCGATATATTCATCACTTGAATGATGCGCCAAGCACTCGAATCCTTACATAATGGGTCAAGAAGATTGAAGAGACCAGCTCAACATTGGGCAAACAAAAATCCGGGCGTCCAAGATCTTTAAGAACCGTCGAAAACGTAGACAGTGTCACCCAGTCTATTCGGGACGATCCGAACCTTTCAATTCAGAAGCGTGCTGTGGCTTCAAACGTGCACAGATCGTCATTATTGCGCATTGGTTATAACCAAAGAACATGGTTATAGCAGGATGGTGCAGTCCACACACGTCCAACAGGTCTCTGCTGCGAGTTCGTGAAATTTTCCCTGGCAAATTGATCTCTAGGAGAGGTGACATAAGGTGGCCTGCACGTAGTCCCGATTGACCACCTATGGACTTTTTCCTGTGGGGATATGTCAAATCTAAAGTTTACACCAACAAACTGACTTCCCTGGCACAATGAAAAGAAAATATCCGTCACTAAATGGCAGCCATCACGGAGAGTAACTGCCGAGCCTTCATAGGCAATTTTAGTGCTCGATTAACTGAATGCCGTGAACGCAACGGTTTACATTTGGACGATGTCATTTTTAAAGAATAAATTCCCAAACACTGTATTTTAATATATAATAAATATTTTTACAATAAACTTTCAACTTTTTTATAAATATTATTTTAAAATGTAAATTTTCTTTTGAGACACCTGTACAATCGCGGTTGTAATATCTATTAGGTGTATCATCAAAAACGTTTAGCCGAAACCTCATTAGGTTAAAAAGGGACCAGATCCGTAAGGTCACAGACATCTTGACCGGTCACTGTCCTCTAAACAAGCATCTATTTACAATAGTTGTGACGGACAGCCTCTTGTGCAGAGGCTGCATGGGGGTAGAAGAAACGCCACATCATGTGCTTACAGAGTGCATGAGCGTGGCCGAACAACGGGCGAAATTCCTCCAGTCACCAGTGTTGCTCTGGGAAGTATATGGAAACCTGAAAAGGCTGCTGGCTTTTTGGGAGGATCTGGGCTGGTTGGAATGAGAGATAAGATGGTACGCACAATGGCCCAATCAAGAGGCTAAGTGCGGAACAGCCCAGGTAGACTAAATAGCTAACTAGGAATATCAGATAGCAGGTTGTTAGGCTCCAAGATCTTGCTGGGACTCCATGGATCCTTCACGGTCAAATATATAAAGTTGTGAATTCCAGTGAGTACAAATGTCTTACCTTGAAGCCAAGATGTCCGCATCGGTCGCGGGTTCCGTGAACACAGTTGTTTCAGACTCATCTGTTTGGCAATACATTACTGTTTCCATTATTGGTGGATGAATAGGTCTGAAAAAAGTCATTTTTTTAAATGTTCAGGTTAGGAGCACTTATTACATTTTCCGGTTTCTTTTTCTTTACCTTGCCCCAGGCTCCCTTGATCCTTCACGGTCAATTAGTTGTGAATTCCAGCGAGTACAAATGTCTTACCTTGAAGCCAAGATGTCCGCATCACAGATCATCACGGGTTCCAGTTCCACCGCAGATGTTTCAGACTCATCTGTTTGGCAATACATTACTGTTTCCATTATTGGTGGATGAATAGGTCTGAAAAAAGATTTTTTTTTAAATGTTCAGGTTAGGAGTACTTATTACACTTTCCGGTTTCTTTTTCTTTACCTTGTAATTGCGGTAGCCTAGTGGTATGGGTAATGGACTTCTGAGACGAGGTCTCGGGTTCGATCCCAGGTTTACCATGGCACACACCAATGACTTCGATGCTTTTCGAAGTTATGTGTGTATTTATCGCAGGTTTATAAGTGCCCGGTTAATGGCAATAGGCTCGCCACCTATTACATTGGGACCTAAACATAAACTGGCGAAATGTGGGTGCTAGCACCTCTGCCTACCCCTTCGGGGAATACAGGCGTGAGTTTATGAGAGAGTTTATGTAATGTAACGTCGCGTTTGTGAATCTCGTTACATCGGCGGTCTTTGACGGTTTTTAGACAAAATTTCGCTCAAGTTTCCGAACGTGAAGGGATTGTCATTTTGACGTTTGACCGATCTGGCACCTTTCTCTCAGACGATCCAC
The DNA here is from genome assembly GCA_914829495.1 of Eilema sororculum. NCBI lineage: Eukaryota > Metazoa > Arthropoda > Insecta > Lepidoptera > Erebidae > Eilema > Eilema sororculum. The sequence goes on from OU618559.1 coordinate 8,328,672, forward strand.
CGAGAGGGTCGATATTCCTGATAGATCCTGATGTAGGACTATTTCATATTTCTGGTTAGTTGACATTTTCTTGTAAGATTCATTTTGATAGCATTAGACGCATTTTTCTTACTGGAAAATAATAGTTAAAATTTTGTTGTTTCAGTATTTCTTTCAAAAATACTATGGTTTGCATTGATCCTGGTAATTTACCAACTAAATGAGGCGGTAAGTCGCATATTCTTCTAAAAAATCCATAGATATAGGAAGAACGCTCGCACGTTTAGTAGATAGGCCATACTTACAGATTAGGCGTGTATAGCTACGTTCCATTTTCGTGAATGAACGTATGGCCGACGGTTACTCTAGTATCGTAATATTTGTCGATATCTTATATTTAGGAGTATAGAAAAATGCTAGGCGCATGGTTACATCATGACGGTTTATGCGAAGAAAATAACAATAAAAATATTATAAGCATTTTTTATTTAAATACTGTCGATGTGACAGCTTATCGCATTGTGTACGATCGTGGTGTCTAAACCTGATGTCTAGAAAAGTCTGTATTACACATTTAATTAGAAGAAACTTGTGATTGGTGCTATGTGTTGCATTAGAATCGGCAAAAATATTTTTCATATCATAAAATTCACACATAAATTGAAATATATATAAGTAATAACTTTCGGGGGCTGTCTTGTTTGTCAGGTGCATTTAAATTAATTTTTCTGTTTTTTTGTTATGTGTATGTTTACCACGCTCGATGAGGCGTATATAAGGCCTCCTCTTGATTTTTTGTAAATGAGGCTCTTCACGTTTTCTTCTCCGAGCAGTAATGATGCAAAACCTCGCATTTATTTTTTTTAATAAAACTCCTTGTGATAAAGCCAGCTTTGTATTGCGTGATACTCTCTGTATACGCATCAATATTTGTTTTAACACAAATCTTCGGCGATCTCCACTAAGCTATTTTTGGCGGGCTGTGGCCGAGCGATTGCGAAGTAAGAAAATAATAATAACCGTAGGCCGACAAATTTGCAAAGGTTAATCTCTCTAACTTAAGGAACTTAACTGAGTTAGATTGTTGATTTTCCAGACAGTGAGTTATCTATACCAGCTATTAGTTAATTTGTACTATTATGTGAAAAAAGAGTATTTTCGTCGACAAATCATTTGTTGAGTACATCACTATCATGCTTCTTGTAGTTTCTCTTGAAATTTCGTTTAAAATCCGTCAAAGACCGCCGATGTAACGAGGTTCACAAACGCGACACCTCCTCCCTTGCCACGCCGCGCTTTCCTAGGGCGAGGTACAGTCCCGGTTATAATATCTATTAGGTCCTTACATATGAAATTGGCGTTTTTCGTACTGGCCACTTTAATCACGATTTTCTCCTCTTTGGTAAGGAATTCCAAATTCAAATTTGTACAGCTATTTACTCTTGTGCTTCGATGACTGTCATTCATTTGTTTTTTTTCTTCTGTTTTTTCTGTTTGCGTCACTCATTTTACCAAATGGAAAACTTAAAATATCGCATTATTTACGAATACGAGTTCCGCCGTGGCACTAGTGCTGCGGAAACGACTTGAAGGGTGAATGATGTATATGGCGGCCTGAGACCCAAGTTGATAATGAAGTATTGAAGGCTATTGTGGAAGCGGATCCATGGCAAACCACGTCCGAGTTAGCTGCAGCGTGCGGTGTTAGTGATAAAACTGTTTTAATTCACTTGAAGCAAATTGGGAAGATTAAAAAGCTTGAAAGGTGGGTACCTCACGAATTGACTGAAGCAAACCGGCAAACGCGCGTCGACTGCTGCGTTACATTACTGAACCGGCACAATAATGAAGGTATTTTAAACCTAATCATTACCTGTGATGAAAAATGGATACTTTACGATAATCGGAAGCGCTCAGCGCAATGGTTGGATCCTGGCCAGCCAGCCAAATCCTGCCCCAAGCGAAAATTAACCCCAAAAAAGTTACTTGTGAGCGTTTGGTGGACTAGTGCCGGTATTGTTCATTACAGTTTTCTCAAATCTGGCCAGACTATTACGGCTGATGTCTATTGTCAGCAATTGCAAACAATGATGGAAAAGCTAGCGGCTAAACAACCTAGGCTGGTCAATCGCTCCACGCCACTGCTGCTTCACGACAACGCTAGACCACACACCGCACAACAGACGGCTACCAAATTAGAAGAGCTTCAATTGGAATGTCTAAGACATCCTCCGTACTCTCCGGACCTTGCACCAACAGATTACAATATTTTTCGAAATTTGGACAACTTCTTGCAAGGGAAAAAATTCAACTCTGATGGGGCAGTCCAAATCGCCTTCACAGATTTTATTGATTCCCGTCCGACTGGTTTTTTTAGTAAAGGGATCAATGAACTACCTATGAGATGGCAAAAGTGCATAGAAAACAATGGTTCATACTTTGATTAATTAAATATATTATATTTAAAAATATTCGACTTTTTGTTCCTCCCATACAAAACGCCAATTTCATAATATATAAGGACCTAATATTAGGTGTATCGTATAGCAGGTTGTTAGGCTCCGAAGATCTTGCTGGGGCTCTCTTGATCCTTCACGGTCAAATATAAAAAGTTGTGAATGCCAGCGAGCACAAATGTCTTACCTTGATGCCAAGATGTCCGCATCACACATCATCACGGGTTCCAGTTCCACCACATTTGATTCAGACTCATCTGTTTGGCAATACATTACTGTTTCCATTATTGGTGCTTGAATAGGTCTGAAAAAAGTCATTTTACAAATGATCATTTTAGGACACTTACTAGACCGGAGGTGAGTTTGTCTTCGACATATCCCTCGCACCCCAGCTGACCCAGGGCCATCCCTTACGGTCTGGCACTCCTCGGGAGGGGGGACAACGGTGTCCCCGACTCGCCCCCAGAATGGGGAGGCGCGCTTTTTAGCGCGCCTCCGCCGTGGCCTACTTCTGCTGGGGTGTGCGGCGGCTCCACCCGTCACCCCCAGGCCCGCGCTCATGGGGACGGAAATCAGTCAGGGCCCTCCGCCGCCCGAGTTGCATGCGCGCGCGGACGTCACGATACGCGAGTCTCTCTCGCTCGCCCCGCCGCTCCCGTTCCGCCGTCTCCTTCACGACCATTACCTGCTCGCTGAAGGAAACGCCGGCCTCCCACGCGTCCGCACAGCGGACTCCCACCTCGGTCCGGCTTCCGCCGGACAGGTGTATCAGATAGCAGGTTATAAAGATTTTGCTGGGATTACCTTGATCCTTCACGGTCAAATGTATAAAGTTGTGAATTCCAGCGATTAAAAAGTCTTACCTTGAAGCCAAGATGTCCGCATCGGTTGCGGGTTCCGTGAACACATTTCTTTCAGACTCATCGTTTTGGCAATACATTACTGTTTCCATTATTGGTGGATGAATAGGTCTGAAAAAGTCATTTTTTTAAATGTTCAGGTTAGGAGCACTTATTATACTTTCCGGTTTCTTATTCATTACCTCATCCTCCCTTGATCCTTCACGGTCAATATATAAAGTTGTGAATTCCAGCGAGTACAAATGTCTTACCTTGAATCCAAGACGTCCGCATCACACATCATCACGGGTTCCAGTTCCACCACAGTTGTTTCAGACTCATCGTTTTGGCAATACATTACTGTTTCCATTATTGGTGGATGAATAGGCCTGAAAAAAGTTATTTTTAAAAATGTTCAGGTTAGGAGCACTTATTACACTTTCCAGTTTCTCTTTCTTCACCTCATCCCTTGCTACGCCACACGTTCCTAGGGCGCGGTACAGTCGCGGTTGTAATATCTATTAGGAGTATCGGATTTTTTTTTATCGTGCGACAAATCCTCACGGATACCACCCCCACGGAGCCGGTGGAGGTGGTTATGTCAGACTCGAACCGACTAAAACGCACGCCGTCTTGGGTCCTTGGTTGCCGGAGGTGAGATTGCCAAAAGTATATCTCTCGCACCCCGGCAGACCCAGGACTATCTCTTTCGAGATGGCCCCCTTCGGGTTGTGGGGACCACAGTATCCCCATCTAGCCCCGGTTACGGGGAGGCGCACTTTGTGCCACCGCCGCGGCCTGCTTCTGCTTGGGTTGACAGGCGGCTCCACCGGTCACCCCCAGGCCAGCGCTCATGGAGGACGGAGGTCGTTCTGCGACCTCCGACGTCCGGTTCGCCTTCGCTCTGCGCGGGCTACCAGGGCCCGGAGTCTAGTCCGGACCCGACCGGCCGCCTCCTTCTCGAGCATTACTTGCTCGCAGAAGGAGGCGGCCGCACCCCAAGCGTTCGCGCATCGTACCATCGCTGTGAGCAACGTGGCGAGTGTGAGGACTCCCACCCCCAGAGCCGCCACTAGGACCCGCCTCGCTAGGGCACTCGGTCAGCGTGTGCAGCTCTGTGTCCTCGCTCGCATCACAGTGATGGCACTCGGACCTTGGCTCCTTCCGGATCCGACACAGGTATCTCCCGAAGGAGTATCGGATAGCAGGTTGTTAGGCTCCGAAGGTTTCCCTTCACGGTCAGAATATAAAGTTGTTGATTCCTGCGAGTACAAAATGTCTTACCTTGAAGCCAAGATGTCCGCATCACACATCATGACAGGTTCCGTGAACACAGTTGTTTCAGACTCATCGTTTTGGCAATACATTACTGTTTCCATTATTGGTGCATGAATAGGTCTGAAATAAGGCATTTTTAAAAATGTTCAGGTTAGAAGCTCTTATTACACCTTCCGGTTTGTTTCACACACGGTCAGTCACGGTTGTTATATCTATTAGGAGTATCGGATAAGTTGTGAATTCCAGCAGTTACAAATGTCTTACCTAGAATCCAAGATGTCTGCATCACATATCATCACGGGTCCCGTGACCACCGGTGTTTCAGACTCATCGTTTTGGCAATATATTACTGTTTCCAATATTGGTGCATGAATAGGTCTGAAAAACAGTCGCGGTTGTAATATCTATTAGGTGTATCGGATAGCCGAGATGCGAGAGATATGCTTTCGGCAATCTCTCCTCCGGCAATCAAGGACCCAAGTCGGCGTGCGTTTTAGTCGGTTCGAGTCCGACATAACCGCTTCCACCGACTCCGTGGGGGTGGGATCCGTGGGGATTTTGCGCACGATAAAAAAAAAGGTGTATCGGATAGCAGATTGTTAGGCAACAAAGATTTTGCTGGGACTCCCTTGATCCTTCATGCCCAAAATATAAAGTTGTGAATCCCAGCGAGTACAAACATCTTACCTAGAATCCAAGATGTCTGCATCACATATCATCGCGGGTTCCGTGAACACATTTGTTTCAGACTCATCGTTTTGGCAATACATTACTGTTTCCAATATTGGTGCATGAATAGGTCTGAAAAAAGTCAAGGGTTGCTGTTTTCATTGTGAAAGAAATAGTATGACATCAGAGCTCATGTGACAGAAGCAAACCTTTAATTTGGACCTGATGAGCGCATAGCATAGCATTAATTTTCACCTAACCAGTTTTGACTCACGGTAATCTCAGAATAAATTCTCAGCTTAAAAGTACAAAGTGTCTTACTCAATATGTGTAGCTGATTCCACCAAGTGCCATCAATCAAGAGTATAAGCAGTAACATAGTAGTTATTATTATTATTTCCTTTATTTCAGTATATTACATATAAATTACATTTTTAAATATATCCTAAAAAAAATACAAAATATATTTAAAAATATAAAAAATAGTATCCCACCGGCATCGAGTACAGGGACCAAGCTACCGGTGGTCAGGGCTCCAGAGAGAGGAACTTCCTCACTATGCGCGCCGTGTCGAGGAGTACCGCCTTCTGCATCAGGTTCTTGATCCAGCTGCCCAGCGCGAGCCTCTTAAGGTGTTGGTCGAGGCTCTTAGCAATCAGCCCATGGGCTGATACGACTATCGGGACAATGATTGCTGAATCAATATTCCACATGTCAACAACCTCATGAGCCAGATCCAGATATTTCATTTGTTTATCTTTTTCGGCTTTCATGAGGTTTTCGTCATGAGGAATAGTGACATCAATAATCATTGCAAGGCGCTCTAATCGATCTATTACCACTATATCAGGCTTATTAGCGACAATAGTCCTGTCAGTGATAATAGATCGATCCCAGTATAATGTGATACGACCATTTTCGAGAACTCGGTCGGGCACATACCTGTAGTATGGCACCTCCGAATCAACAAGATTGTATTTAAGGGCAAGTTGTTGATGTACTATCTTGGCCACTTGGTTATGTCTGTGCAAATACTCGCCGTTGGCAAGACGAGAACAACCGGAAATAATATGTCGAAGTGATTCTCCGGGTCGGTGGCATGCCCGACAGATGTCCACCGTACCGTCCTTCAGGATATACTTCCGGTAGTTGTTCGTCATAACAACTTCGTCCGTAATTGCAAAGATAAAACCCTCGGTTTCTCCGAAAAGATCACCGAACCGTAGCCAAGATACGGACGCTTTTAAGTCTATATCGGGTCCGTTTAAGGCCCGATAAAAGCGTCCGTGTAACTCTTTACCCATCCATACCTCCCTGCGATCAGCAGTATCAAGTACTATAGGTTTGCGCCAGTTCTCTTTAGCCAACGCAAGAGGAGTAAAACCATTGTCCACTGCAACCACATCACGGTGCATATCCGTGTTTGCGTGTAGGAAATATTCTCTGAGGTTGTATATCTCGCGGTGAAGCAGTTGTAAGCAAGCATGTGAGTTGCGGAGCCATTTCAGCCAAAAGTTGTGCAGTCCATCCGGACCAGCCGACTTCCAATTCGGTAGCGAACGGACTGCACTTTATTATTATTATTATTATTTAATTTATGGACGAGCAGCAACTTGCTGATATGTCCACTTCATAGTGTCGGAGTATAGTTCAGTCCAGTACATTTCACTTTTATTGTTCACTGTTCATTAGCCATTTATCTAAGCGACACTTGAAGGTGGTTAGCGTTGCAGCTGACACCACTTCCTCAGGCAATTTGTTCCACATTTGTACAATATTGTTGTTTAGGGAGTGGTAAGCTGTCAAGGTAAGAGCATGTGAGCATGAGAGTGTGAGGCTGTGTCCACGGGATGAAGTCTTGCGCTGCCGCACAAACCTATCATCAATATTAGGCAAGTTGTATTTATTTGTTAGGATTTTATAGCATTCAATGAGGAGTAAAGGAGCACCAGTCAGGTCAGTCTTAGGGTGAACGTGCTTCGGAAAACACGTCTGTTCCCATTGTTATACGAAAATCTGACATTTGTTACACAGAACTTTGATCTCGTCATTGGATTGTGGCGATCAGTTGGCAGTTACTTCACGATCATCCAAGTTCTGCCGTTTCATAGTTGAACAGTAAGTTCACCCCAACCAAGCTGGAGAACATCTCAGGCTCGAAAACAGAAGAGTGATATGTACACCTTTTAGAAAGCTCTCACAATAAAACTAAAACCAATTAAGTGTGTGCGTTACTGGAGAATGTACTCCTGTACCTGTATTAGCACTAGTGTTACTAATTAATTAACTTACATAGTAGGAACCTCCGGCATCTCTCCTGTAGTGATGGTCACAGTCGACGGCCCCGGGTCTTCTCCAATCACAATATACGACATGAGCCCCGTCGCTGGTTCCAACACCACATTCGGTACTGAAATCCATTTGAATATTGCAATTATGAAAGTAACTACCTGTCTGTCTGTTTTTCATACCGATTGAGTGGCAGACAAGCACACAGCCCACCTGATGAAAAGTGGTAACTGTGGTGGATGCGTGCAACATCAGGTATCTATCTGATAAGCTTTCTCTCTTAAACGGTAAACCCCTGTACTGGTCTTGATGAAATGTGGCAAAGAGATAAAAGAGCGCTTGGGACGTTTTATCATGAAAATAGGGGTTAGAGGTTGAAATAGGGGAAGAAAGTTTATATCAAAGTTCCTAATTTTTGAAGATAACCTGATGAAATTGATACACAGGTAGATTAGAGGTGTTTGGATCCAATAACCGACGGTTACGCGGGCGGAGCCGCGGGCATTCAATAAATAGGTATCATCACTACATAATGTAAAGAAAAAAATTGGGCGCTGCGAAGTTCGGCGGGAAAGTTAGAAAATTATATACCACTAGCTGACCCGGCAAACTTCTACAGCCAATTATTTCCGCCCGCGTAGCGTCAGATCCCGTTCCCGCTGCACCCTCTACTATATTAAGCATGTTATAAATAAATAAACCTATTTCTGGTTCCGGTGTTTGAAGCGTAATAAACGTTGCGCAGTCCTCAAACATATTGTTGTGATTATAAATAATTTGCGGCATTGTAGGACACGGTGGATAGTGGAAAAAACCATCATAAGTGCTATCGATTGTAGAAAACATTGACTCTGGGATGCAATAAACGTGAAATAAAACAGATACAATTACAACTACACAGGAATCAATCAATAACTACCAGATTGACTTGTTGTTGATTGAGATTAGAATAGGCTTGGGTAAACATATCGACATATCGAAATATCGATATATATTATTTTAATATTCGATTATAGCGGCGATTTTATTTTGTTCGATAAGTCGATTTTTGATTATTTTTTTCCATTATCAAAACCTATATATTTTTACCTGACTACGTTAACACGCTCGCAATATTTTTACTAGCACAACAAAGTAAAACATAGAAAATGCAATTAAATTAAATTTATTAATATTATAATCTAAATCTATAGATGTTATTAAATTGTTCACGTTCTTAAATGTCACCATCGATCAATCAGAAACGCGACATACGCAACCAAAAAAGAAATATTTGTAAGAAAATCGTGAAAAGTTGCTAAAAACATGAAAATAATGCCGTCGTGTATATTTAAGCAATGTACAAATCGCACTAAATATAAAAATGTTTAATTTCATCGCTTACCGAAAATCAAAAGATAATAAGAATATTGTTTTCGCTTTAGTTTTACTTTTTACTGCTCTGTCGAGTTCGTCCCGGCCTAATGGCGCGGCTCAACGAAACGTTTCTGGATAACGTATCTATTAAAATATTAAAACGTCATTGTTAAATAAGATATTTCTGATGTCGACTGTACAAAATCTAAAAAAAATTGGATGTTTTATTATGTACATGACCGAATGAGCTTGAGCATAATGTGGCCTACTAATTGATCTCCTTTTAAAACAATATTATGGAAAAAAAAATCTGAGCGCAATTATTATTTAGACTGAAGGCTATGGTCGTTATTTAACACTTTATTTAGGTACAACTTATTTTACTTATGTAATTATTTTATTTCATGTTCTACCTACTCTTTCAGGGATTTACAGGCGTAAGTATATGTAGTTACTGTGATCAAATTTTGATAGTGTTTTTGGTAATTCTTTGGTCAAAATATCGATATTTTTCGCAATAAAATATCGATGCGATAAATATCGATATATTTTATCTCTTTACCCATCCCTAAATTGAGATGAGATTAAAAATTTGACACATGTCATTAGCAGACACTGTCAGTGTCATTCATCACACCGGTGTTGCCAACGCAAAATTCAAAATTAAACATTAAACATGGAAGAACAATTTCAATTTCTATTTGTCAAAATGAAAATATAATAAAGGCGAAAGTACCTAATTCTGCCTGTCCGTTTGAATGTTACGCTTTTACGCCTAAACCACTGAACCAGTTTTGATGAAATTTGGTATAGAATGGAAATGCAGGAACAAACGGCCAAACTGTAAGAGTCTTTATATTTTTTTTTTGATAAAAATAGTACACCTTGAGGAAGAGATGGAACATTTGAAAAGAGATAAGAAAAAAAAACTAAATTTAGTATATTATTTATACACAACGGAACGGAGACGGTATATATGCGTTAGGGGCAAGTTAGGGGTGAAAGGATATTGTGTTTGTTTGTGCAAACCCATGTTGCCATATTCTCCGAAACAATCAATCCAATTTTGATGCAGTTTTCAGTTATGGGTTCGGCTTGTTCTTCTTATGTAGATGTTACATTATCAAATCAACAGAGGGCGCTACAGCAAGCATTTTTAATGCAAATCAATGATGTGGATTGAATCGAAAAAGGGGAAGAAGAATCTACTTCAGGGCTATTACAAGAAGCTAAAAAGATATTCAATAAAGACTTAAATGTAAACATTGTAGTTTTTGAAATAAACAGTACTTACTTATTCATCGCATCGGAAAGGAAAGCCCAAACGGAAAGCCGACACCTGTTGTTCTTTCCTTCGTCAATTCATGGAAGAAAAATAAGATAGTGAAAGATAGGAAATATCTTAAAAATATCTAGGTCCTAGTCTAAATATCACAGAGGATTATTCTAAAGAAGTCCTGGAGAAAAGGACAATGTTACAAACTAAAGTGAAAGAAGTAAGAATGAAAGGAAATTTCACATATCTCAAACACGACAAGCTTCTATTAAAAAAAAATACTAGCAATGATAAAAGAAAGAGAGATATTTTTACTAGCTTTTGCCCGTGGCTCCGCCCGCGTGGATGTCGGTTATCACGATGAAACATTATGTCCTTTCTCATGGTCTAATCTACCCCTATACCAAATTTCATGAAAATCAGTCCAGTGGTAACATACAGACATACAGAGTTACTTTCGCATTTATAATATTACCTACTATGGATTTTTTATTTATGAAACTTCATGCACTAGTACCTACATAGGCGGCCTATGGCATTAAGTCCGGCCAACCAAAGATGGTGCAGAGAAAGACTCAGTAGGTACATTATTAGAGCAACATTGTATGGAGAGAGTGTACCGAATAATTTTAGGGCGTGACACCATAGGTATATCTTCATCGTCACGAGACAATATCTACACGAGAAAAAAAGACAACAAATCTGGATGCCATCACAAAGTAATAAGCGTAACGCATTTGATCTCATGAAAGGCAGATTCAACTCTCTTTCTTCCTGTACGACAGAGAATAGGCAATGACAAATTAGCTATCGGCAACCGGCAAACCCCAAAAAAAAACAAAAATGTATATAGAAAACCAAACTATATATAGAAACAACAAACGTCCTCCAAGCCGATCGGTCCTTGTGGGGGAACATGACCACGACCCTCTAAAAATAAAAGTTAGCAGGAAAAAGAAATAGGTACGAGTAGAACGACATAATATACCTATACCTACACATAGCAACTATAAATTGTTTAACACTAGGGGTATACCTACTACTGACTTTTTACTAAACGTCAAAAAGAAAAGTTATAATATAACTTGAATGAAAAAGATTTAGTGACGTCATAAAATTTCATAGTCAAATCAGTTACTATTACAGTGGGTGGGATGATTAATATCTAATAAATAAAAAGTGTAACATAAGGGGTCTGATATGAAGATTCAAATGATGTTGTCGCGACGCACGTTAATTCGAAAATAATTATATGTGGTACGCCAGTTCGAAAGTACTTTAAATCGAAAACCACTCCTGCGAATAGCATACTCCAATCTGTATTTGTCTGGGGATCGAACTCGCGACCTCGATAAAGCCTAATGGTGTGGTTTTCGATTTAAAGTAGGTACTTTCGAAGTGGCGTACCACTTATAAATATTTTCGAATTAATGTGCGTCGCGACGCGACAACGTCATTCGATATAGCGGTTTTCGATTTAAAGTACTTTCGAGCTAGCGTACCACTTGGAAATATTTTCGAATTAACGTGCGTCGGAATAACGTCATTCGAATCTTCATATCAGACCCAAAATAAGAACCGACGCAACCGTTTACTTAATCTTACCCTCCAAAATATTATTCTCAATATATAAACCGAGGTTGTCTCTCACAAACTGGGCCACGTCGTAATGTTGATTCCTCGCGCGCTCGGCTGTATCGCTTGAAGAGGTGTGACTGTGACCCACCTTGTCACATCGTGCCACATCTGGGGGTGAGGGAGACAGCGACACGTATGTGTGGTCCATGCTCTGAAATAGCTAAACTGACTTTAATAGACCTAGATGGCGAATAAATTTATAATAGTTTAAAAAACTAAAAAACACGCTTTTAGCACGCACTAAACATTAATTTTTTTCGTATTCCTGGCAGCAAATCCTTTCATTTGATACCCATACCTATCATGGGGCTGGATTTCAAACAGCCAGTCCGCCTTTTTGGGGAGGCCGCCATATTGGATTTGTAATGACGTTTCTTAGCTAGTCATGTATTGTCATCGTCATCGTGCAAAATTTCATCCTAATCGAAGACCGAGAAGTGGATCAAATTAAGATTCCAAGATTTTCTTACATATGTACATAGTTTGAAGCTAATAAAAGCGTGTTAAAAACAGTGGCACTGCGGCCCACAGGAATGACTACTGAGCCAAAACTATTCCCAGTACCTACCATTAGGGCCTAATGTTATAGTGGCCTAATGTGACAAAATTCTGTAAGTTGTGTAGCACGTGCGTAATAACATTTGCCGCTGTTTTTCTTCAATGTTGATGTTTGCACTGTTGATATGTCTAATAAATAATATCTATATAAATTTCAAGTAGTACCATTAATCGTACTAATCAATGGCACAGATGGGAAAGAGGGTTGAAAACTTGGCCAATCTGTATAGATTCCACTAAGACCTGGAACTCCATGCCAGCTCACGTGTTTCCTTCTTTCTACAGTCCCGGGTCCTATAAGTGGAGCGTGAAATCTGATCCATCTGATGAGGCCGTCAAGCTGAGTGCCACCACTGTTAACATGTTTACGATGGTGACCCTCTTTCCGAGACTTTTCCAATAACTTAACATCAGGCGAAGTGAAGTCAAATTGACGTGTCCTATTTAAAAAATAAGATCATCACAATCTCGAAAAGAGGTGTCGGTAACGGTGCCGCGAGTTCACAAATTTTATTTAACTCTTCCTAAAAAAATATAATACGAAAAATGCTGGAGGCGCCTAAATTCAATTATAAAATAATAGGTTTTGACTTTTTAATAGATTATTGGGTACAATAATAATAACGAGAATTAACGCGATCATGGTATAGGTACGTACCTTTGATTTGCCTGACGTTTCGACCAGGTTACACCGGCCGTAGTCACAGGCTGACTGGCTCCGTAGTGCACGCCCGCCGTCTTCGTGTCTATGAGGTAGTAGGTTCTACGGAGCTAGTCAGCCTGTGACCACGGCTGATGTAACCTGGTCGAAATGTCAGACAAATCAAAGGTATGAATGTACGTATACCATGATCGCGTTAAGAGCGCGCATAAAGCTAGAAAAAAGTCAGATTTCACCCGCACACTTCATACGTCCCGCTCTCGTCTGTCGTCGCTCCGGTAAGTTCGCAGTATTTTGTGTGACAGCTCACCGCCGTGTTTAGTACGCAGGCGCACAGTATACCCAAAATAACCAGATAAAATTTGGCAAAGTACGAGCTGGATCATTATCTATATAAGGTATACTTTGAACACACAATAAATTTATTTTTGGTTATAGATAAAACGAGTGGGGTTTGTAAAATAATCATACCAGCTTAAAATATAATGGTGGTAATCCATCAATAATTGAATGCATATTTTTTTAAATCGTCTAATATTCATTTAAGACATTTTTATCACGATATAAAATTTAATAAATATTCACTGTATTGTCAGTTTTAATTTGTTGTATTTTAGATAAAATATCCCTAAGAGCTCTGACGATTCGCTGAATAATTTTACAGGTAGTGCATACCTAAATAATACGAAAAAGTAAGTTATAAAAATATTTATTACAATAATAATTACAATATGCTAACATATAATATACTTTGAATTTTGTTATAGGTAGATAAGAATAAGGTAGTTGACTCGTATCGAATTTTATTTAATAAAATGTATATTTCATACTGAAATTGGTTCAAGAAGCATAAAGATATTACTTTCAGTTCATAAAAGTGATTGAGTGACACGTCATACAGCATATAACCATCGGACGATCAAGCCGATGGTTATATGATTTTCCGATGGCAAGTATTCTTTGGGTAGTGAGCAATTTCCTCATGTGCAACGGGTATTTTGTGTCTTTGCTGACGGTAGCCAATTTGTTGCACATGTTTCAGAGAATGTGGTTTCGACATTCAATTTTTTCGACGGTTAAATTTTCATAAGGTCTTGCATCTAAAATTTTCGCGTAAGTGCTGGAATCTCCATCTGCGATAATTCGCCCATATATGAGATTGTACATTTCAACAGAATTTTTAAATCCCTCAGTAATGATTTCGGCCTCCATGCCAGAAGAAGAACCCGAATAGTTTTTGAAACATGTGGTTCTTTTGGTAAATGCAACAGTATTTGTTTTTGACTCCAAAAAATAAAACTTCTACAAATTTTTTCCCAACGATGGCAGCTGCTCCGGAAAGCGCTGCATAATTTGTTTTGTAGGACCGTTTAGACCAGCAAGCATCAGCAATAACGTCGATCACTGCTATTCCATCTTTGACTCTACCTTCATCAATTGCAGCTAGTCTTTCACGTTCAGCCGCAGCTGACATAGTTTGGTAGGCAAGTTTTTCCCATTTCTCACAAATATAAGTTTGTTTTTATCAAAACGTTGTTGCGATATTATGGGAAGATTCATTGCCGTACACAATGTTTGAAATTGTTCTAGACCAATACCAGCACATGTTATACCGGAAACTGCTGCTGTATTTATATCTAAATTTTCAGTTGGATGTGGATCTGACGTATTTATAATAAATGTAGCTTTACACATATTGCAAGACAATTTTAATTTGGAATAAAGACCTATTTTAGTTTCACCTGTGATATTAAGATTAGACAAGTTACAGCCAAATTGAGGTGCATGGTTTGAAATAATTTTAAACTTTTCGAAGAAGTAAATTTTGTCAATGATAAGCCGTTCTCTTGCGTCATAGGTGTTTTCATCTATTGCATTTTTGGATTTTTTCTTTTTATCTGTCTTTAGCCGACTATACACACGTGGTTCAATATCACTGAAATCAAACAAAATGCGTCACTATTGTGTGTAATTTAGGGTTGCCCTATGTCATCATTATATGCGTGTTTATGAAACTATGGCTGCCTGAGAGTATGATCCATATCCCTGACATATTGAATCAAGACTGGCTAAAATGCACCGATCATACCGTTCTGGTGCAAAATGGTCATCACAATTTGGATCTAGTTTTTTCAAAACTTCAATTTTCTCCAAAGGTTTAATTAAAGGTCTGTAACAATAATTGGAAACAATGTTTGTATATATATATATAATGTTAAACCAAAGCAAAGGAAATTACTTATAGTTTAGTGAGATATCGTAACTCACTTAACTAATTTTTTTTTTATAAACTGTACTCGTCGGGATGTTCTCTAAATTAGAAGTTGATCTGAAAAAAATACAAAATAAATAGAATCATGGTTCTAATAACTTCATTCACATCATTTTAACGTAACATAGTAACGGTTACTCAAAATAAATAGAACAACATGGTACATATCCCGGAGAGAGTTAGATCACTAATGTGAATGACCATGTGAATCTCAAATCATACTAGCCAGGTCCTCTGCTTGAACTTGGCTTAACACGCTGCCGCGTGTCTAGATTATACAACGTTGCATATTTTTTAATTCTATTTAGTGAATAGAATCTTAAATGTTCACTGAATGTGAGAAAAAACAATTGCAATAAGCTTACAAAGTTGATGAAAGGTTTTTACTAAGCGATGCGACCGGATCGGATTCATCAGCTTGTGTTGTATTATGAGCTGAAGGAACTCTGAAAAGCATTAAATTGATAATACCATGTATAAGTACTTTCGCAAAATATAATTATATTAGTGCTATAAAAAATACATACTTACAGTAAACTCGCGAGTTGGTCTAAAATATCTATTTAATTTTCATATACTATACACGGGCTACCTGGCAACGGTTGATACTTAGTAACAAACTAAAGAAAATAAAGAAATATTACCTTCGACAATTAGCCATGAGCTGTATTCTTAGCTTTTTATATTCTCTTTTAGAGTTTTTCTTTTCATTTCTTTTATTTCCCATAATTTCGACGAACTTTTTCGACGGAAAACAGAAAAACAGTCCTCAGGCGACCCCGACTAATTGATGAAACAACAGATGGCCGGCACCTCGGGCCAGGTGCGATAGCAAGAGACTGTTATGCGCGGAATAAGAACGTCGTAAGCGCCGAATTCCTTTTTTTTCAATTGCTCGGAAATTCCAGATAATTTTTACAAAGTGACTAATTGAGTCACTAGGTTTTATAATTTTTTACTTTGTACATAAAAATTGACTCAATTGTATGAATAATCTTGAAAATAAATTAATTTTAATCAAAAATTAGGCACAACTTTGTGATTTTATTTTATCGACAAAATATTATTATTTTATGTTTTCACCAAATTGAGTACCTTTCGAATATAACGTATTTTCTATTTAAAAAAAAGCAGCTCATTTGTGGTTTGAAAGCAAACCTTGGGTATAAAAATCAAATCAAAGATCGGCAATTTTCCTTTATACCCCCTCTTAATTCCCGTTATTAATATTGTATATCATTGAACTCGAGAGTTTAAAAGTTTGAGTATTGGGTACTTACGTACCTAGTATGTGCAAAAGTTCGGCCACCCCACTGGCCACAAGCCGCAACAAAGCAAGATGCTGAATGCACACTTGTTCAGCGCGGCTTCCGCGAACACTGTTACATATTTTTAACGCAAATATCAACGTCCCCTAGGTTACGGCGGTGCATACACGTTGAATATTCTAGTAAATACTTTCTATAATTGTCTGCACATGCACCCGTTCCTTTAGGCGCACTGCACACTTGTTATTTAAACTAATGGGGAGCGCCTTATTTCGTAGAAAGAAATTTCATAGAATTTCATTTTACAGAAAATGTTTCATATAATATTTGGTTCTTATATTTTTATTTCGAATATTATTGTTTCAAAGACAATTTACCACAATGAATCACTTTTCACAGAAACACAATTTAATGAATTTTTTTTCACATATTTTTGTTTAACATACTTATCAAACTGTAGAATTATTATTTAAGGAATCTTAAAAACAACCACTAACCACCATCTATTTCAAACAGTAAAATTTAGATACATTTTTTTCCCCGATTGCTTGTAGTAATTTAATTAGATAATACCCCGACTCGGATAGGTTAGGTTAGAAGGCTAAGGCGAGGGCGAAGCGAAGCGGAGCTCTCGCCTTAGCCTTCGTGGTTATTTTTTTTTAAACCACCCAGAAAATATCTTTGCGCAAATAAGTTTTATATGAAGTAACCAATATAAAAAAGAAGAATATTTGATTTGTTATTCTATGAAATGATTATTCTAACATTAAAATTTATGTGAAACAAAAGTCAATGATTTAAAAATCTTTAAAGTAAGTATTGTGTATATTGATTATTCTATGAAACGAAATTATGCGAAACATTTTCTGTAAAACGAAATTATATGAAACTTTTGTCTATAAAACAACGCACACCCAAACTAATGTTACGCAATATTGATGTCTAGCTTTTGCCTGCGGTTCCGCCCGCGTGGATGTCGGTTATCGCGACCAAACATAGCCTATGTGTTAATCCAGGGTGTCAGCTAACTCCATACCACATTTTATTCAAATCGCTCCAGCCGTTTAGACGTGCGGCCGCCTCCTTCTGCGAGCAAGTAATGCTCGAGAAGGAGGCGGCCGGTCGGGTCCGGACCAGACTCCGGGCCCGGGAAGCCCGTGCAGAGCGAAGGCGAACCGGACGTCGGAGGTCGCAGAACGACCTCCGTCCTCCATGAGCGCTGGCCTGGGGGTGACTGGTGGAGCCGCCTGTCACCCTAGCAGAAGCAGGCCGCGGCGGCGTTGCAAAGTGCGCCTCCCCGTAACCGGGGCTAGATGGGGACATTTTGGTCCCCACAACCCGAAGGGGGCCATCTCGAAAGAGATGGTCCTGGGTCTGTCGGGGTGCGAGAGATATGCTTTTGGCAATCTCACCTCCGGCAACCAAGGACCCAAGATGGCGTGCGTTTTAGTCGGTTCGAGTCCGACATAATCACCTCCACCGGCTCTGTGGAGGTGGTATCCGTGGGGATTTATCGCACGATAAAAAAAAAAAAAAAAGCTGTTTAGACGTGAAAGATTATCAAACATCCATCTATAGGTACATGATTATATGAGGAGGCACAACACAACTCAATTCCTACCGGCTTCCCAATGGGTCGGTAGCTTAGCGGTTAAGGAGTCGGCCTCACGATCGAGAGGTCCCGAGTTGGAATCCTGGTCATTACACTACCGACGTGAATCCTAGCACAAGCAGTTTGGGTTAGATGGAGGTGTTAGAGGGAATATTAGTAATTTCGGTTCTAATATTTCAAAAATAAAATATATTTTTTTATAGCCGGTGACCATAATTTTATTTTTATTTTTATGGTACCATCCTAATATTTCCATTTAGATTACTACTAGCTTACCCGGCAAAATTCGTTTTTTTTTTTCATTTTTTCCACCTCCATGGCGTCAGATCCCGTTCCCGTTGCACCCTCTACTATATTAAGCATGCATTATACATATTATAAACCTTCCTCTTTAATCCCTCTATCTATTAAAAAAACCGCTTCAAAATCCTTTGCGTAGTTTCTAAGATCTACATAGAAGCATACATAGGGGCGAACAGAATCGGAAAGCGACTCTGCTATAAACTACGTAGTGAAGTACCTACTACCTAGTGTAGAACCTACTAAGATAATAAGACTGTATGTCGGCAGCACATCGCGTGCCAAAACGTCAACATCAATCAATACTAATAATAAATAATTACAATGTACCTATGTCTATACCTCGCTCGTTCTTGTGACGTCACTCTATTGCTATCTCACTCCAGCACTCGACCCTAGGCTTTCCAACACCTGTGTTGTTCTCAGGCGATTTACTACTACTTCTCTTCTTCTTCTCTGCTACTTCTCTCTCCTCGTACACTTTTTAGCATAGAAATTAGTTAGCATTTATTAGGGACGGCTCTGGGTCAGCCGGGGTGCAAGGGATGAATGGTTAACTTTATGTCGAGTCCCGTTATGTCGAGCCAATAACCTTATCTCGCTTCTATTACCTCTATGTCGAGTCTACGTTTTCTGTCCCGTTTCTATTCCCTTCATGTCGAGTTTCATCACCACGCTTCTATTACCTTTATGTCGAGTTTACTAATATCAGTACAGTCAGATTAAAAATACCCTTTAAAATGAAAAGTTCCTTTAATAAACGTACTAGACTATAATTGATTAACCGAAGGCAATGACGTGCTGCTGTACTGGTGCGTGGGATATGTCCGAGACAACCTCACCTCCGGCCTAGCACCACGACCCTCAGTCGGCGTTTGCGGTTTTAGTCGGTTCGAGTCCGACATAAGGAAGGGAAGGGGACTTCCGGTTCCGGCGGGGGAGGAATCCGAGGGATTCGCCAGTCCAATGCTGGACATAGGCCTCTCCTAATATTGGGAGGCTTCAGCCTACTGTTCCCACGTTGGCCAGGCGGGTTGGTACAGGGTTTAATTTCGAGATATCGCCATCGTGTTTTTCCGATTTTTTTTGTACACCTTTATAAACTACACTAGTTGAAGCCCGCGGCTCCACTCAAGTACGCAGAAGGCCTTCGACTGTGTGCCTCGCGCGATGATCTGGTGGGCATTGAGGTCCAAAGGAGTCCCAGAGGCTTACATCAACACCATCCGAGACTTGTACCGGTTCCGTGGTTGCGACACGAAAACCTTCCCCATCACCGTCGGGGTACATCAAGGATCCGTACTTAGTCCCTACCTGTTCAGCTTGGTATTAGACGTTTTGTCGGACAGCATCAGAGACTCACATGAGCAGCCTCTGTGGTTGAGAAAGAAAAGAAAGAAAGAAAGAAAAAAGATTTATTCGCTGAGGTTTAAGGTACACTGTATAAAATAATAGATAGGCACTTAATAGAGCACGCATTGCGTTATTTGTGCACCTCACACGCCAGCCGAAAAGGTTCAGGTTCAGCATGTGCTAGACAGCTGTCTAGCGCTGATTTTCAACCTGACCCAAATTGGTGAAGCACGGGTGCAAACCAGCCACACATAAAAAAAAATTAAAATAATTAAAACCCATGCTTAAATTAAAAAACCTTAAACTCTAAAATGGCCTGTACCACGCCATCACCCACACAACAACCTTGCACAGGCATCAAATGTGATTGAGAGGTCCTGCCAACCCACCGCAGCCACAATATTATTGAATAAATATATTACATAATAAGATAGATAAAGTTGATAAAAAACGTGACTTGCTAAACACAATTATACAACTCAAACCAATATTTATATATGGGATACATTCGCATTTGTCATGGCAAACTCCCTTTGTGCATCGAGTAGGTACAGCCGTAACTTTTTCCTAAAAGTGTTCACATTCTTTAGTGACCTCATCGGCGGGGGGATGTTATTCCAGACTTTGCTTGCAGCGTAACGGAAGCTACCCCTAAAAGCAGCCGTTTTGTGCTTATGTATGCTGATGACACTGCGCTGATGGACGCAGACAGGAACAGATTGGTTTGACATGTGAAAGTGTGGAAGGAGGCATTTGAGAACGGCGGCGTTCTGAAGCTTAATGTGGCGAAGACAGAATATTTGGTGTTAAACTTCACACTCCTAAACGGACAAAAATGTTTTATAGGTCGTGTTGGTCCCCGGTGGAGTATAATAGGACCACCCCAGCTCTTCCTATGGGTGTGGTAAAAGGCGACTAAGGGATAGGGCTGTTCTCCTTCCGACAGGAAACATACAGACAGACTAAGGGCCCGCTATACGGCAACAGGCCCCCTGTTACGTCGTGGGACCGAAAAACATAATTGGCGATATGTGGGTGCTAGTACACCTCTGTCTACCCCTTCGGGGATTTACAGACGTGAGTAAATAGGGTAAATAGGGTTTTTACCTGTTATTCCCAGTTGCCCCCACAGTCGACGCCACCACTGGTGACAAATGGGATTTCTTTCCAGAAAATGACACACTTGCCACCAGTGGTGGTATCACCAGCGGTGGCAATTGGGAATGGTCACTCTTTTTGTTCCCAGTAGCCACCAGCGGTGGTAGATGCAAAAAAATCATTCGGGCATTTACAGATGTTAGTATATGGATGGATGGACTATGAATCTATGCATTTACCTAATTTTATTCCAGATTCGTTCAGCCTTTATGGTAGCGTGATTGAGTAAGAGACATCGGCGTACATTAAAACAATTCCTTATTTTATCTGATGACTAAATTATCTGTGGTGGTGTCCGCCGGGGCCTAATCCGTCCCATCTGCCAACCGGTACACTTCCTCTATTGATTGAAAGACATAGACAAGGTCCTAACGCCCTTGTGAGGTACAAAATAAAATAATGATGACTATGACATAGGACACAATAGGATAGGTTTCGTAACAAAGAAATACAAATAACGATTTATCTTTTGTTTATTCTTATACATCTTTGGTCCTTCGAATCGGTACACTTATGGTCCTTCGAACTGGCTACACAAGCAGCTGTACCCGCTTCACCAGCGGATATATCTCATGCACGCGTTTGGTTCTTCAAGTCGGCTACACGAGCAGCTGGATTCATTTTTCCAGCGAATATATCTCGTTCACACTTTTTTCCTTCGAGCCGGCTACACAAGTAGCTGTACGCTCTTGACCTGCGGGTATATCTCGTGCACACTTTTGGTCTCTCGAGCTGGTTACGTATGTAGCTGTACGCTCTTCACGTGCGGGTATATCTCGTTCACACTGTTGATCCCTCGAGCCGGCTACACGAGCAGATTTATCCACTTTTCCAGCGGATATATCTCGTTCACACTTGTTTCCCTCGAGCCGGCTCCACAAGCCGCTGTATCCACTTTCCTAGCGGATATATCACGTCCACACTTTGTTCCTTCGAGCCGGCTACACGAGCAGTTATATCCACTTTCCTAGCGGATATATCTCGTTCACACTTGTACCTTCGAGCCCGCTACACGAGCAGCTGTATCCACTTTTCCAGCGGATATATCACGTTCACACTGTTGTTCTCTCGAGCCGGCTACACGACCAGCAGTATCCACTTTCCTAGCGAATATATCTCGTTCACACTTATAGTCCTTCAAGCCAGCTACACGAGTAGCTGTATCCACTTTGCCAGTAGATATATCTCGTTCACACTGTTAGTCCCTCGAGCCGGTTACACGAGCAGCTGTATCCACTTTGCCAGTAGATATATCGCGTTCACAGTGTTGGTCCTTCGAGCCGGCTACACGAGCAGCTGTATCCACTTTTCCAGCGGATATATCACGTTCACACTGTTGGTCCTTCGAGCCGGCTACATGTGCAGCAGTATCCACTTTCCTAGCTGATATATCTGGAGCACACTTTTGTTCCTTCGAACCGCAAATCCAGCGGATCTATCTCGTTCACAGTGTTGGTCCTTCGAGCCGGCTATGTGAGCAGCTGTACGCTCTTGACCTGCGAGTATATCTCATTCACACTTTTGGTCCCTCGAGCCGGCTACACGAGCAGCTGTATCCACTTTGCCAGTAGATATATCTCGTTCACAGTGTTGGTCCGTCGAGCCGGCTACACGAGCAGCTGTATCCACTTTACCAGTAGATATATCACATTTACACTTATGGTCCTTCGAGCCGGCTATACGAGCAGTTAAATCCACTTTCCTAGCGGATATATCTCGTTCACACTTATTCCGTCGAGCCGGCTACACGAGCAGTTATATCCACTTTTCCACCAGATATAACACGTTCACACTTATGGTCCTTCGAGCCGGCTACACGAGCAGCAGTATCCACTTTCCTAGCTGATATATCTGGAGCACACTTTTGTTCCTTCGAGCCGCAAATCCAGCGGATCTTTCTCGTTCCCAGTGTTGGTCCTTCGAGCCGGCTAGGTGAGCAGCTGCACGCTCCTGGCCCGCGGGTGTATATGGTGCACGCGGCGCCTGTGCGTGTACAGCGAGGCGCTCTGGCGGAACGTACTGCCGCACAGCTCGCACGACAGCGGCCGCTCGCCCGTGTGGATGAGTTCGTGCTCGCGGAGACCCTTCTTGTCCTGGGGGACAATACCAAGCCTTTAATATGCTATTTTTTCAAATCGATAGGGAGAATGTTTTAACCACTAAGCCACCGGACCACACCCGAACTAATCTAAACATTCTTCCTTATTATAACTTTATACTCAATCCATTTGGGACGAGGATATACTTACTCTAAATGCCTTCCCACACTGTTGGCAGATCTTGTCTCGCGGGCTCTCTTTGACTCCTTCGTGTGCTCTCCGCACGTGGCGGGTGATACAGCGACGTGTGGCCAGAGCCTAAGAGTAATAGCACAGATAAAAAAAACACATTTAAGTTTCCATACAAATATTCACAAAACAATTTTGAAAGATAAGCCTTGTATCCATTAAGTAACAGTGTTGCACGCTATGTTGCACGGTAACGTTGCACAACGGAGGCGTACAATAACGCGGAATAATGTCATCTGTCCAAGTCCATGCCTCTGTGGCTTGGCGGTAGTGAACGCGAATGCCAGGTAGGCGGCGCGGGTTCGTGTTCGATCCCCGCTCAGTGCAAATATTTGTATGCATAAATATGGCTATTCGCATTGGTTTGGGCGTTTCTATGTATAATATGTATGTATTTACAATTCCGCATTCTAGATTCCATAACACAAGCTAATTAAGCTTACCATGGATCTAGATAGCGTTGTGTAATATTTGTTTTTATTGTTTGATCTTCGACCACGCAATAAGCCACGCATCATGTTGCGCAACACTCTTCAAATATCGTATAGTGCAACGTCCTGTGCGACAAATGTTGCCTAGTGGACACAGCTTTATAAAAAGGAAATACAGTTCAAAATTCTCCTACACGTCTGCGGGCGACGATGGAGCCATCTATCGACATTCTTACGAATTTTGACAGCCTTGATAGAGATTGTGATTGGTCGATCTCCAGTGACGTCACGCAGTCCAACCAATGACAATGTACATCAAGGCTGTCGCAATGCTCAGAGAATTGCACAGTTGGTATGGGTGACGTCTGAGGAGGGCCAGACTATAAGGGATGGCCCTGGTTCAGCCGGGGTGCGAGGGATATGTCAATGACAACCTCCGGAGGGGATTTCCGCACGGAAAAAAAAGGTGTGGGTGACGTGACGTCACAGCCTGTAACAGGGGGTACCTTCCCGCAGACGGGACACTTGTGCTGCGTCTTGCCGTTGTGTTGGTAGTTGACGTGGTCCCTAAGTTCCCCGCGCGAGCGGTAGCCCTTGTCGCACGAGCAGCACTTGTACCTGCCGATCAAATTGAGCAATATTAGAATGTACCCCAACATCTATCAGCGCACCGCTCGCCATACATTTCTTCAGGGTAGGCAGCGCGAGTGTAACGCCCCTGGTGTTGCATACGTCCATGGGCCGCGGTAACCACTTTCTATCAGGTGGGCCGTGTGCATGTCTGCCACCTAAGTGGTATAAAAAAAAACAACAGGGTGGCCTCCAACCTGTTCTGATGAGCTCTTCCAATTAGTCCCACCCTCTCCTTTCCTTAACAGGACAACACGTGCAGGGCTAAGATGCCATCCGTATACGGTGCAGAATATAAAGCGGTGACTCATTCCTACGCCGCACCATTAAGACCTGGAACTCCCTGCCAGCTCACGTGTTTCCTTCTTCCTACAGTCCCGGGTCCTTTAAGCGGGGCGTGAAAAGGCATCTGATGAGGCTGTTAAACTGAGTGCCACCACTGTTTACATGGTACATGTTTACGATGGTGACCCTCTTTCCGAGACTTTGCCTTTAGCTTACCATCTGGCGAGGTTAAGTCAAATTGACGTGTCTTTATAAAAAAAAACTGATAAAATCGGATAAAGGCTCATAGAGACGATTGGGGACTCTCGTGTGTATTAGAAAGATGTTGATGAACAATTTAAATTCTCTTTAATTAAAAAAAAAAGAATATTACAACCGTAGTTACTAATATTCCCTCTAACCCCTCCAACTAAGCTAAATTGCTTGTGTTAGGAGTGGGTTCACGTCGTTCACTGTGTTCAATGACCTTAATTCCTTGATTTCCCCGCTTCCTGTTGATCTTCCCGGATTGTTGTGATATTTGGTACACACCTTTAGGTAGTTCGACAATAATACAATTTAAATTCATTCATTTTCATTCATTCAAATTCAAAAATTAAATTCAATGTTTAAAAATGGTTGAAAAATCATTCATTGTTTCTAACAGTTCGTAAGAATGTTGGTAGATGGCTGCACCGTCGCCCTTATAGACGGATATAAAGAGAAGGAAAATTTGGAATGTTTCAAGTGTCGCTCAATAGCTCAGTTGGAAGAGCAGTCTCCCTGTAAGGGAAAGGTCGTGAGTTCGAGTCTCACTTAAGCAGTTCGTTTTTTCCAATGTTTTTCGAACTTAAAAGTTAGCATAATCTAATATATAATATTCTCGTGTCACAGTTTTCGTTGCCATACTCCTCCGAAACGGCTTGACCGATTCTCATGAAATTTTGTGAGCATATTGAGTAGGTCTGAGAATCGGCCAACATCTATTTTTCATCCCCCTAAATGGTGCAGCGGGAACGGGATCTAAAAAATTGACGGTACTAAGTTCGCCGGGACAGCTAGTAAATTATATAAAAAATTCATTCAAATAATACAATTAGTTTGGTTTGACTGCGGTGTTACTCACATGCGATAACTATGTAGTCTTAAATAAAAGGAGGCCTTTGGGACTCCACCAAGACCATTCGGGCTCTGATCCAAGTTTTCGTCTTAGGGTTGGAAGGTCACACAACAGTCGCTCTTAAAAAACTCAACATATCAATCAAAAACAATAAGTGGAACTCACACATAATGATTCCCAGTTGAGTAGAATTTGGACCACCCCATCTCTTCCCATGCGGTGTCGTACAAGGCGACTAAGGGATAGGGCTGTTTAACATCAGACAGATATTTGAATGAATTTTTTATAGCATTTATTATGCTAACTTTATAAGTTCGAATATATAGAGAAGAAAGATGGATATAAAGAAAAGGAAAATTTGAAATGATTCATGTGTGGCTCAATAGCTCAGTTGGAAGAGCATTCCCCTGTAAGGGAAAGGTCAAGAGTTCAAGTCTCACTTGAGCATTTCATTTTTTCCGATGTTTTTCGATCAGACAGATATAATACAGCCCAGGCTCAGCCTCAGACGCATGGCTCGAGTCGACAATAGTGCACGCAATACGACAATAGACCCCTTCCTTCTTCCTACAGTCCCGGGTTCTTTAAGCGGGGCGTGAAAAGGCATCTGATGAGGCCGTCAAACTGAGTGCCACCACTGTTAACATGGTACATGTTTTCGATGGTGACTTGCCATCAGACGAGGTGAAGTCAAATTGACGTGTCATTTATATAAAAAAACCAAAATTAAAAAAAAAAGCCTATTACGTGGGATCGAATACATTGAATAGTAATATAGGGTTAAAGGCGTGATAATATCTATGTGTGTACTTACTTAAGGATATTCGTGGCGTGAGCCTGGGTATACTTCAGATGGTGCTCGTAGGAGGCTCTACTGACGAAGGTCTTGGCGCACTCCACGCAGGAGAACTGCTCCCGCGCGGAGTGGATGCGAGAGTGCACCTTGAGGAGGTCCACGCGGACCAGCTTGTGGCACTCCGGGCACTCGGTGCGTGGTGGGGGGCCCTGGTGTAGTCTGTGGGAGAGTCTTGTTCTATACTACATGTCAGCGCCACTCCATCTAAATATATATAACTCAAAGGTGCCTAATTGATTGACTGACATAGTGATCTATCAACGCACAGCCCAAACCACTGGACGGACCGGGCTGAACTTTGGCATGCAGGTAGATGTTATGACGTAGGCATCTGCTAAGAAAGGAGTTTTGGAAATTCTGCTACTAAAGGAGTAAAATAAGGGATGGAAGTTTGTATGAAAGTTCGTCATTTTCAGAACTAGATGCACTAAATTCCATAAACCTGTGTCTTTAAGAAATAAATGCACACGTGTATCAGCGTTTTTCAAAATTTAACTACTAAGAGGGTAAAATAGGTGATAAATATTTGTATGGAAAGTTCGTCATTTTCAAAGTTAGAAGCATGGAACTTCGTACACCTGTGTCTTTTGAGAAATGTTTTGTCGCGCTAAAAGACATTCACGCGAATGAAGCCGCAGGCAAAAGCTAGTATATCATACGACTAGGCCACCACAACAACAAAATATATGTTATAGTTCATGAAACAGTTAACTTTTATTTCAAACCCAATGCGAGGCAAGATGGCAATACTGCGGTTCCATACCCGATGAAGCCATCTCGACGGCTCTGGGTTAGTTGAAGCGTGAGGGATATGCCAGAAGCAATCTCACCCTCAGCAAAAAATGACCCAAGAACACACGCTGAGGTGGCGCTCGACGTGCTTCCACCTCTGGTTCACACACCTCTGCCTACCCCACGTCTGTATGTGAGTACACAATGTGCCTTACAGTTGGTGCCGGGCCAGGTTGTTCTTGAAGGCGAACCTCTTGTCGCAGGTGTCGCACCTGTACCCCTCCCTGTGGTGGCGCTGGTCGTGCTTCCACCTCTGGTTCACACACCTCTGCCTACCCCACGTCTGTATGTGAGTACACAATGTGCCTTACAGTTGGTGCCGGGCCAGGTTGTTCTTGAAGGCGAACCTCTTGTCGCAGGTGTCGCACCTGTACCCCTCCCTGTGGTGGCGCTGGTCGTGCTTCCACCTCTGGTTCACACACCTCTGCCTACCCCACGTCTGTATGTGAGTACACAATGTGCCTTACAGTTGGTGCCGGGCCAGGTTGTTCTTGAAGGCGAACCTCTTGTCGCAGGTGCCGCACCTGTACCCCTCCCCGTGGTGGCGCTGGACGTGCTTCCACCTCTGGTTCACACACCTCTGCCTACCCCACGTCTGTATGTGAGTACACAAGGTGACTTACAGTTGGTGCCGGGCCAGGTTGTTCTTGAAGGCGAACCTCTTGTCGCAGGTGCCGCACCTGTACCCCTCCCTGTGGTGGCGCTGGACGTGCTTCCACCTCTGGTTCTTGTTGCTGCAAACAAAATAAATATTTGAGAACAGCGTCATCTAGGATCAATGTTTCGAAATTTTATTATAGTCATCACAAAATAAAAGGTTCGTTTTGACGTTTGCACTCTTGACGTATCTAGTGATTTAACCTCGTTACTCGATACTCAAAATAAAACGATTCAATGTTGCTTGAGTATTTAATCGATTTAAATCTTTATTGTAAAGTGCATTTGATTACAATTATGATTAGAAAAGTTGATGTTGTAGATGTTTTGAAATGAGACAATATTACGAAAGGTAATTTTCTTTTATTTAATACTAGCCTTTGCCTGCGGCTCCGCCCGCGTGGATGTCGGTTATCGCGATCAAACATAGCCTTTGTCCTTTCTCATGGTCTAATCTACCCGTATGCCAAATTTCATCAAAATCGGTTCAGTGGTTTAGGCGTGAAAGCGTAACATACGGACAGACCGGCAGACAGAGTTACTTTCGCATTTATAATATTAGTATGGATATGGGTTTTGTTACAATAATAGAGAGAAAAATAGAGAGAAATAAGAAATCGAAAAATTACATCACTGTATCTATCAATTCTTGGCCTAAATACTAGTAGAAACTGAGACCGAAGCTCATGAATGGGAACTCAAACAACCCTATTGGCGTTGTGATTGCAGTCTTGTAAATGTCTGGTTCATGGACGGGTATCTGCTGACTGACCTCCGTCCCCCATGAGCGCGGGCCTGGGGGTGACAGGTGGAGCCGCCTGTCATCCCAGCAGAAGCAGGCCACGGCGGCGGCGCGCTAAATAGCGCGCCTCCCCATTCCGGGGGCGAGTTGGGGACACCGTTGTCCCCCCTCCTGAGGAGGGCCAGACCGTAAGGGATGGCCCTGGGTCAGCCGGGGTGCGAGGGATATGTCTTTGACAACCTCACCTCCGGCCTAGCACCAAGACCCACAGTCGGCGTGCGGTTTTAGTCGGTTCGAGTCCGACATAACCTCCCCTTCCGGCTCCGGCAGGGGGGGTATCCGTGGGGATTTCCGCACGAAAAAAAAAAAAAAAAAAAAAAAAAAAAAAAAAAGGTAGGCTTTTACCAGGTCTACAGTACTGAACAGTAGAGCCAGCTAAGTTGTGTGCAAAATCCCCGATGTGCCGGACTGGGTAGCGGTCTGGGATCGTCCGGGCGTTTAAACGACGGTAGTCCCCACAAGGACGCCACCCGTTTTCACCCTTTTTCGCCATATGCAGGGGTGAAGGCCAAGGGCTGCCGGAGGGACGCGCTCTGCCACTGGCTACCATTGCCTGAAATTCCTTCTTGGCTGCCTGGAGTTTTATATTGAAATAAATAAGGCCTTGAAAAATATACCTTGATCGATTTGTTATTTCCTGAACCGATATTATTAATAGTTTGTGGAAAATATAAAATAATCGTTATGCCCAGCACTGTGGTACCTATTCCTATCTATGAAAAATATTATTAACTTCAGAACATTTGGATCGCTAAAAATATAGAATTTTATGGGCGTTACCCATAGAGTAGAGAATTACATCTGTCAAAACGAACCTTTTAGATTGTGATGATTGTACCTGTTTGTACAGTCGACAAAGGAGATACGGTCTCACGGACCTTTTATTTCGTGTTGACTATAGTATAGTTAATAGTTAGTTAGTATGGAAGATAGCGTAGCAGTTAGTATACCTAGCAGTTAGATAATATAGTAGGCAATTAGTATAGTAGATAATATAGTTGGTATGATTTTATAAATACTTACTCAAAATATTTGTTGCATTCTTTACACCAATATGGTGATTTTGTTTCTACCGTGGGAAGGTTGTTTTGAGCATCCGAACTTGGCTTCAGTCTCTGGAGTTTTCTTCGACCCTGGACATAGAAAAGAATAATCACCATCTTTGCGTTTATCCTAGTCGCAGTCGTGTTTTTACCCGACTGCCGAAGGAAGGAGGGTAATGTTTTTCACCTTGGAGTTCGAAGTCCACTTTAATATGGTTTAACTTGGTTTTTATCGTTCCGTAGCCAAATGGCAAAAAATGAACCCATATAGATTCGTCATGTCTGTCTGTCTGTCCGTCCGTATGTCACTTTTCTCAAAAACTATGAGGCCTATTCTGTTGAAACTTAGTAAGTAGACATAACGGCATTAAGAATTTTACACAAAGATAGAAAAAGCAATAAGTTTTGGTGGTCCCTATATTTAGAACTGAAAGTTAAAAATTATTTTATCTTCAAACCCATACGTGTGGGGTATCTATAGATAGTTCTTCAAAAATGCTATTGAGGTTTCTAACATATTTTTTTTTCTAAACTGAATAGTTTGCGCGAGAGACACTTCCAAAGAGGAAAAATGTGTATGGGCGGTTTTTTAGTTATATTCGGAGCAACTGCAGTCTGACTTCCCAGCCTGAGTGCTGGTTAGTAGCCAATAGCTGACAGAGTTGTTTAGGTTGGACATATAGGCCTCCATAGGATCTAACAAATACTGACGGCCACAACGAACTTTTAACATACATTCAGTCAACAAAGTATCGGGAATGAATGTTTTGTTTATGGTTCCAAATTCAAATTTTTGTTTTTTTGTTGTTGTATGATTGGCACACACAACTGCTTTCCATTTTGGCGCGGAGTTTGAGTTGCATCTGTCATTTATGTTAAAAACAGTGCTGTTTTTAGTTTTATAATATCTAGTGTGTATTGCGAATTTCATAATGGACAAAAACATCGAACAAAGAGTTTGTCTTTAATTTTGCATCGCCAATGCAATTTCATGTTCGGAGACACTGAAGTTAACATCGCAAAAGTGAAGGAAATAGTGACTGAAAATCCTCATTCAAGTTTGAGAGAGATGGCCGCCGAACTTTACTTATCTCACGAGTCGATCCGTACCATTTTAACTAATAATTTGGGTATGAAACGTGTTGCTGCCCGGCTAGTCCCAAAAGACCTGAATTTTCTTCAAAAACTAAATCGCATGAGAGTCGCTGAGGACATGCTAGAACGGGTCAATACCGACCCAACATTCATGAAACGCGTTGTTACTAGTGACTAGACGTGGGTTTACGAGTTTGACATGCATACTAATCAACAAGCTTCGGAATGGCGCCTTCCAACTGAACCAAAACCGAAAAAACCACGTCGACGTCGATCAAAAGTCTAAGTCATGTTGACTGATAATCACCTTTTATCTTTGTGTGCCTAATTCGCTTTGAGCCTAAATCGCGTTATGCCTAGACTAAACGCTAGTTTGGCCAAACGCGAGTAAGACCAAAAACAATTTAGGCAAAAGGCGAGTTAGACCGAAAACGAATTAGGCAGAAGGCGAGTTAGACCGAAAACGAGTTAGGCTGAAGGCGAGTTAGACCTTATGCGAGTAGTAGTTAGTATCGTTTCGTCTAAACAGTAGATAGTATGAAGCCCTTTTGGGGGACCTTCGTGAATTGTACCAACAGGTAACGAAAGTCTAAAAAGCACCTGGTCTAAGTAAGCCACATTCTAGAAGCCGTTCTCTGGGGTGACCCATGGTCAGTCCGGAGGATGTGAAAAAGTCCAAAGCCATAGTTCGGTTCATATCAAACGCACAATAGATCTGCGAAAGGTCGCAGTGCACTGTGCTCTGCGCCCGCCCTCTTATAAAAAAGTATACCACCTTTGGCATAGCATTCGACAATCAATCAATTAGCCCACCGCAGTCTATCTGGCTAGGGGGTGTCCTACCTTGCGTTTGCCTTCTCTCGGTCTCCACTCTAGGACTCGTCTGCTCCAACGGCCATCGGTCCTTCGACAGATGTGGCCAGCCCATTGCCACTTGAGCTTGCTTATTCAGCGAGCTATGTCGGTAACTTTGGTTCTGTGTCGGATGACCTCATTTTGAATTCTATCCTTCAAAGAAACTCCAAACATAGCTCGCTCCATAGCCCGTTGCGCAACTTTTAGGTTATGGACTAGCCCTACCGTCAGTGTTCACGTTTCGGCACCGTAAGTCATAACAGGTACGACGCACTGGTTAAAGACCTTTGTTTTCAGGCATTGACAGGTGGCAGCTGCATTCGTAATCATGTTCAAAGAAATTGTAAAAAAAATATAATTGGTATGTGAATGTCACGGTCCAAGTAGTAACAATAATCTGATTCTTTTAATATTATTATGCAGAAATCGATTGAAACTGAATAAGAACAAGGTGGACTTTTAGGCATAACGCGACTTAGGCTTAAAACGAACTAGGCATACAAGGAATTAGGCAAATAGCTAAATAGACTCAACGCTTTTTGGCATAATGCGAATTTGGCTCAAAGCGAATTAGGCAAATAGCTAAATAGACTCAACGCTTATTTAAAAATAAGTTTTGGCATAACGCGACTTAGGCTCAAAGCGAATTAGGCACACAAAGATAAAAGGTTTTCTTTGACTATCGCGGTGTTGTGCACTCGGAATTTTTGCCGGAAGGTCAAACGGTAAATAAAGAATATTATTTGAGCGTTATGCGACGTTTAAGAGAACAAATTCGACGATAAAGGCCAGATTTGTGGAAAGAAAATTCTTGGATGTTATAATACACCACGATAATGCGCCTTCGCACAAGGCCATCATTGTGAACGAATTTTTGTCCAAACACTCAACAAATACCATCGAGCAACCACCATATTCACCAGATATGGCTCCAGCCGACTTCTTTCTTTTTCCTACACTCAAATTACCACTTCGTGGCACCCGTTTTCAATCAGTAGAAGACTTAAAGGAGAATTCGCGGCGAGAACTGAACTCAATTCCGGAAACAGCGTTTAAAAAATGTTTTGATGATTGAATTATTCGTTGGCGAAGTGTATCGTTTCTGAAGGAGCATACTTTGAAGGTGATAAAATAAATTTGGATGAATAACAAATTTTTTGTGTATTATTGATTTTTTCCCGGTACTTTCTTGACAGAGTAGTATCCTTTGAAGCACAGAAGCGCTCCAATGAAATACCATGTAGCAGTCCACGTTCTCAGTAGCAACGGTACCTAGGTTGCTTAACCCACTGGTCGCTTAACCAGCAGTAAGAGCACCTGGCCATGAGTACTATATATTACATACTTACACCTGTAAATCTCCTAAGGGCTAGGCAGAGGTGTATGAACACCCAAATTTCGCCAACTATGATTTTCACGGCACACCTATTGTCGTTAAGCGGGCACTTACTATTACTACTGCCAGTGGGGTCGCCGTTTGACCGGACGGGTGATCAGCCCTTCTATGTGGGGCCATTTCACCCATTTCCCCTGTAACGACTATCACACATATTCGTATGGCTCTCCGAGGCAAGATCAGACCAATACAAATACTTGTGGCGATACCACATGTACCAAACGCCATCTAGCGACAGCAAGCCGAACTACTAAGTCACTACGAATCCTGCATCGCGAAAGTTAAGTTCTCGCGCTGGTACAATACATATACGACATCCTAACGACTTTCGTTGGGCCGCGGCCCGCCAGGCGTGATCACCTTGCCTGGTCGGAGGTCCCTCCTTTTGTGTTGGAGGAACATCACACTCCGTTCCTACACATACTTATAGTCATACATACAAATATTTGCACTGAGTGGGGATCGAACCCACGCCTCCTGCGTAGCGGCCGCGTTCACTACCGCTACGCCACAGAAGCTGTGTGATGAAGAACAGCCATAACCATAAATTGCCTTCTATGATCCCACGGGAAGAGGTGACGTGGCCCTACTCCACGGGGAACCAACAATGCACTATAATTATACTATGACCTACCTTTTTCGTCTTCACTGCTGCACTAAGTTTAACACCATGCGACGCCTCCAAGTGTGCCAACATCACAACCTGCTCGTATGACACAAACTCGCAGCATAGACAACTGAGTTTATGGTAATGACTTTCTCTATGCTCTTGGTGTGAAGACTTTTTGGTGTAAATAAAACATATATCGCATTTCTGATAGTTAGGTTTCTGTAAAAGGTAAAATAGTATTTTTATTAGCTTGTACATTAAAAGCAAGTGTGTATAGGGTAGCCCATACAAGCTCTGAGGGGCATGCAAAATAATATCACCATTATCCCTAGCACAAACTGGTAGGACGTGTAAAATAGTCCTACCAAACTGGTGTGTTTGCACACAAAGCGTATAAGAACCTCTGACCTGGCGTTTGGTTGTAGTAGAAAGGAAATACTCATGTGACCGCTTCTATGAATGAAAACGTAAGAAAACCGGCACTGACCTGTGTTCCACCTCGTGAGGATTCAGCTGCAGACAGGCGTGGTTCCTGGCACGTGCTGGCAGGTAGGTATGTTTTCGACCGGCTGGTTATTTTCTTGAATTTGTCGTTTTCTTCCGATACACTTCCCTTATACTGACTTGAGAATGTGGCCAAGGAACTTATAGAATTACACAGAAAGAAACGAGGAGTTGAATTAATCAAACTTCCGTTTTGTGCGTTAGCGGAGTCAAAAAAGGACACCTTTCGGTGCTGGCGGCGTGTTACTGACTGATCAAAAAATGCGAGCGGGTAGATGATCCGCCGTGGTGCTTGAGAGTCTCGCTCGTAGAAACTTCATTCTCAAAATATAGTTCGAAAAATCCGTGCGCAGCGCCATCCATAGGCCTTCTTCAACACTAAGTGGTCAACAAATGAGCGCCAATATTCAAACATTATTCCCTCACAGAAGCGGTTCTTTTAAATTACAAAAATTGAAATACAATTAAATTATGTGGGAAACAATTAAGAAAGTACATAAGCGCTCCACCATGCACCCGGCTTTGGAACGTCGCAAGACGTTACGAAACAAACAAGCGAACACTGGCTGATTAGAGCCCATTGTGAATTTGTATAACATAATAATACACATAGCTAAAATAACAACTTAGACTAACAATATTCTATCTAAAGTATGTTTAAAGTTTGAGTTAAAAATTAAAGTTTAAGATTCTATTCAGCGTTGTAATTTATTGCGTTGGGATAGGATACAACCCGTTTACAGCGAGTTTGTAAGTACCAGTACGCGTTTTATATATTATGATAGACATGAGGAGTCCCGGTCCAGTATGACAATTGACAACGTGAAAATGCTGAATTATTAGATCAACAACGTGATCGCGTTTAGGGAGAAGGACAGGATGTAATCCTGATACAGAATGAGGTTCGATCTTAAATTTAAATCGTGCGAATTTTAAAACGTATGTAATGATACGTAGTAGTTTCTGCCAAGAAGAAACACGTTGTGCTAATGTACATAACAATGGCGACTCTGTATGTTTTGTTGTCACACTCAACACATTTGCCTTATGCTCAGGTAAGTCAGAACAGTTGGCGGGAGAGAATGACTTAATAGGCCATTCATCAGGGGGGCCGCGGATCCATGCTGGACCGTTCCACCACAAATCATAAGTCAAAAGTTGCGAAGGGAGCATGCCGCGTGATAGACAATCACTCGGATTAATGTCTCCGGCGACGTGATAAAAATGTTCAGCGTTCAAGCT
Organism: Eilema sororculum; assembly: GCA_914829495.1. Classification (NCBI taxonomy): domain Eukaryota; kingdom Metazoa; phylum Arthropoda; class Insecta; order Lepidoptera; family Erebidae; genus Eilema; species Eilema sororculum. The sequence continues at coordinate 8,364,219 of OU618559.1, forward strand.
TTCCTGACACTGAGCGACCCGGTTGCTAACAAAAATCGACCACCGATGTGGTGACGAGTGAACCCATGATAAGGCAATCGTGGAATCAGAAAAGGCGTAAATGTCAGTAACGGGAATGCGTAATGCATACGAATCACGTACAGTTCTTATTAACTTTGACATAAGCAAAATAGCACATAACTCTAATCGAGCAAGCGTAGTAATCTTTGTCGGAGTGACCTTTGATTTCGCACACAAAATGCGAGTTTGAATGCCAGATGGGTAGGTACAATGTGCATAAATAACACATCCCATGCCATTCAGGCTGGCATCACAAAATGCGACAAGACGTGATTCGCAATCAACTTCGACACCTATATATCGCGGAATTTTTAATGTGTCAAGCAATTTTAATTCTTGAACGAGAGCGGAAAAGCGTGAGCGTATATGCTCTGGAGCAGGGTCATCCCAATCACTCTTACTAAGCCAAAGTTCCTTAATTAACAAGTAGGCGTAGAGTATCACAGGTGCCACCAACCCGAGCACGTCAAATAGTCGTGCAACTATAGGGAGTATATTTCTCTTAGTGCACTTCTCATCTACCAAGGTGGATGTGAAATAAAAATTATCTCCACACGGCTCCCACGAGAGACCTAAAACCTTTGCGACATGACTGCCAACATCAAACTCAAGCGATTTGCGGTGAGTATTTATGTCAGCGTTCATTGCGATAGGAAATAACCTAAAATTTAATAATAATAAAAACAGGTCTGCCTGTAAATTGGGACCAATATGTAAAATATCATTGAGCGAAAGACAAGTGTGGGTTTTAGCGCTCGCGTCTAACACAATACGCGGCATCGGTTTGTCATGTCGAACCACTGCGTGATGTGGTATGTAATAACCATCCATAGACAACTTAGAGTCATCAACGAGACCAAGACAACCGTTATCCAAACAATCCCGAATAACCTTATTGTAATTTTCGCGTACGGTTGGTGATTGACGAAGTTTACGCTCGAGCGACAAAAACCGGGGGTGAGCGACGCCGCGCGAGTTCCCTAGTTCAGAGGGATCCCTGCAGAACGGCAGCGCAACTGTATAACGACCTACGTCATCGCGAGTCACAGTAGATGTGAAAATATTCTCGCACTCGGCCTCCTCCGGAGACAATAGGCGCTTCACAGGAACTTCCTCAAGTTCCCAAAAATTTTGCACTAAATCATTTAGTGCTAGCGCAGAAAAGGATGCGGTTGTAGGCACAACAACTTTACGTGGGTAATCACCCATAAGTACATACCCAAACGCGGTTGATAGTACACAAGGGGCACTGGGACCACACTCGACTCTATTTCCTAAGTAGATATACGGGAAGAGCTGTGCACCTAATACTATATCAATGTTTCCTGGAATGTTCCAGCTTAAGTCAGCAAGCGGTAAATCGCGAAGATTTAACTCGCGATCACACTTAATTAATTGCGAGGGCAATTGATCCGTAAGGCTATTCATAACTAACGCATGTATAGTATACTTATGATCTGCATAAATACGAGATTCAATGTCCAAATACACATAGCCTATTATCGTGTGCGAAGTGGAGCCAACACCTTTGACAACAGAATTACTCATTGGTATTATTGGTAAATTTAATAAACGACAACAGGACAATGTTATTAAGTTATTCTGTGAGCCATTATCAATTAGACATCTGACTACAGATTTATTTCCAGTGCTACCTTTAGGGCGAGCATACACCTGAGCGGTTGCCAAGAGAATATCACCCTTATGGCTAGAGGCATACGAATGCACAGTGCTTGAAGCGAGCGATGACTCAGGAGTGGGACCGTCAAGGTCGCACTGGGGCGGCGGGGATGCGGCAACAGTCGTCGCATGCGAGTGCGAATTATTAACATTATTCTCAAAATGCAATAATTTATGATGTTTTTTCTGACAGAAACAAACTGACGTACTTTTACATTGCGGGAGATTATGTAATGTGCTTAGACAATTCACGCAACCACGCTTAGATTTAATAAACTCATATCTAGCCTTTGCATTTTGCATATTTTTAAACTGAGCGCAGTTATACAGGTGTCGGTGGTCGCGGCCGCCACATAAACAACATGACGCGTCAACTGCGGCGGGCGCATTCGACTTATTATTAATCGGCACACTGACAACAAACGACTTAGAATTACGCTGTACACGCCTATCATTAGACTGTGGCGTCCCAGCAGTGGGCGACTTCGCATATGACGAAGACCGCGGGTTTGACCGTTCAATCATCTTAGCATAATCTTGTACAAAGTCGATCAGCTGTTGCGTCGTAGGTATATCGACACCTCGAACAGAAAGTTCGAAGGCTTGGATGGTTAGAGTGTCCATTTTCCTCAAGGCACATTGTAGAAACATGAAGTCCGTTAAATCATTTATACCTAACTCTTTAAGCGCGGCGATAGAGGAGGAATATATACCTATAAATGAATCAAGTGAGTTCACACTAGGTGAACAATTCTTTAAGTCTAATATATTATTAAGATAATATGAACCTAATGAGCGTTTATCTTGGTATTTCTTGACCAAGGCGTCCCACACTATACTGAAGGTATCACTTGACGGAACAATACCGGCAGTGAACTTTAATGTTTCTTTGGTTAGTTTTGAGAATAGGTATTGCACACGTTGCGAATCAGATAATTGTTTGTTTGAATGAATATTGGCCTTAAAGGACTGATAAAATGTATTCCAGTTTTCAGGGCGTCCGTCAAAACTCGGAACAACAAGCATTTCCAATTTCACTACAGACGCGTTTGAATTAATCGACCCGTGTGAGGCGACCTCCTTGACCTTGAGCGTAGATAATTTATTTCTAATGCGTTTTATTTTCGAATACAATTCATCAAATGAGTCAAGGCAAGAATAGTCGGACTCCACAGGGGGTTCCAATGACAAATTTAAGCTATTTATTTGATCTACAATCGACTCGAACTTATCGCGAACGACATCGATGTTCTCGGTCTCAGACAGAAAATCCTCATTCGCTCGCGTCGTTATATCAAAACAAACAACTGATTTCGACGATTTATACCAACGATTAATGCGTGCAAACAATAATTCCTTTTTTTGATTCAACAGAATAAGCTTCGATTCGAGATCTGACGACATGTTTGCAAATTAACGATAGGTAAGACCTACCTATTGAAATATAACAAGAAGATTATCTGTAAGGTACCTACTATAATATAATAGTAATTCAACACAAACAGTTTAGATATACCTACTTTTTTATTGAAAATTGTACTACGGCTTATTATATAATAGCTAATAGCGCAAGTAGCACAGCGGAGCGGGAATGTAACTAACTACGTAACTAGATAGGTACTTACCTACAAAGTTACGCGTATGCGAATAGAATGATGATTATTTACCAATTAATACGTAAATCACCAACTATTATAAATATCTACCAATTATTACGTAGATTTAGCGTTTTAAATGCAGAATTTACCAAATAATTTACGTAAATCTGTTAGCGAATGAAAGTAATGAAACTAAGATGGCGGAAAGAATTCACCAAAATTACGTGAATCTTTTAATTAAATGAATAGGAAAGAAATATTATTCACCAATAATTACGTGAATATGTTATTTACTGGCCTATCCGACTCGTAAGGACCATAAATTATGGTAGAACGTGTAAAATAGTCCTACCAACTGGTGTGTTTGCACACAAAGCGTATAAGCTCCTATGACCTGGCGTTTGGTTGTAATAGAAAGGAAATACTCATGTGACCGCTTCTATGAATGAAAACGTAAGAAAACCGGCACTGACCTGTGTTCCACCTCGTGAGGATTCAGCTGCAGACAGGCGTGGTTCCTGGCACGTGCTGGCAGGTAGGTATGTTTTCGACCGGCTGGTTATTTTCTTGAATTTGTCGTTTTCTTCCGATACACTTCCCTTATACTGACTTGAGAATGTGGCCAAGGAACTTATAGAATTACACAGAAAGAAACGAGGAGTTGAATTAATCAAACTTCCGTTTTGTGCGTTAGCGGAGTCAAAAAAGGACACCTTTCGGTGCTGGCGGCGTGTTACTGACTGATCAAAAAATGCGAGCGGGTAGATGATCCGCCGTGGTGCTTGAGAGTCTCGCTCGTAGAAACTTCATTCTCAAAATATAGTTCGAAAAATCCGTGCGCAGCGCCATCCATAGGCCTTCTTCAACACTAAGTGGTCAACAAATGAGCGCCAATATTCAAACATTATTCCCTCACAGAAGCGGTTCTTTTAAATTACAAAAATTGAAATACAATTAAATTATGTGGGAAACAATTAAGAAAGTACATAAGCGCTCCACCACAAACCACTATTGAGAGAATGAAGCAAAGCGATTGGCCAGCTTCACACACACAGGTTCACAGTAGGCAGGGGGCCAATCTCTAATCTCTGTTCACTCAATACACTTACTATACTATTACAATGGTTGTTTGTGCTAGTTTGCGCATGTACTGATAGTGTCTCTCAGGATTTGCGTAAAACCAGGCATTTCTCTCAAAAGTAATAAGCCTTGGGCACCATAGTGCAAACGGTCATTTATGGATGATGGTGGTGGTTTGGCACAGGCTTTTCCACAGGATTTGCGAGGTCAGATGGCAGTCACTTTGCAGAAAATATCAAAATTCAGCTGTTTCTTTGTTACACTGAAAGTTGACCCGCAATGAGCCAGGAAAACGCTCATAATATAAAGATAATTATATTACCTTTCAACTCACCTCAAAATGACAAGATGAGTTGTGCTTCTCCAACTCACCCTCACTACCAAACACTTTTACACAACTGTCACATTTGACAGCCGACCCAACAAATTCTGCTGATATTTTCTTACACATCCTGACATGTTTTAACTCATCATCACTAATCTTAGTAGTCGAGTAATACAATTCTTTTTTCAAATTTCCTTTTTCTTTCTTTTCTTTTTTTATTTCACAGTTTTTAGTCTGTGTATTTACTTCATTATCTGATGGCCAGTTGCTATTTAGTTCTGATAGTGGTATGTCTTCTTCACTTTCCGTTTTTATGTCGGTTTTCAATCCGCAGTCGATAAAATTGTCCGCTGCTATATCTGCTTCTGACATCACAGACTTGTAGTCTGATGTGTGGTATCTTGATAGGTGGGACAAACATTTTTGGGAATTAATCTGCAATAGAAATGGAGAATTAAATTAAAGCAAGCACAACAAAATCTAAACTTTTTTTTTTATATAGGGCACGTCAATTTGACTTCACCTCGCCTGATGTTAAGCAAAGGCAAAGTCTCGGAAAGAGGGTCACCATCGGAAACATGTACCATGTTAACAACGGTGACATTCAGCTTGACGGCCTCATTAGATGCCTTTTCACGCCCCACTTAAAGGACCAGGGACTGTAGGAAGAAGGAAACACGTGAGCTGGCAGGGAGTTTCAGGTCTTAATGGTGCGGCATAGGAATGAATTAAAGGAATATAACATTCACATTACGGAGAGCCAACTGCCTCTCTGTAAGACTTGGAGACACTGTATTGCCTCATCAAGAATCCGTGAGATACTTAGGCCTACACCTCAATCGTCGGTTGACATGGACCCAGCACTTAAAAAAGAAGCGAGATGAGTTTAAAATACGATACAGCAACCTACTATGGCTTCTTGGCAGAAATAGCAAGCTTTGTCTACACAGTAAACTCCTCATCTACAAATCTGTACTGCAGCCTGTTTCTGCAAACATAGACTTCTACTTCCATGTTATCGGCTTAGCAGGGTTAGTGATTCTTTTAAGGGGGATGGTATACGTTTTTATGACAAATTGCCAGAATCGATCCTTGGTATGCCTGACGATAAATTCAAAACCTTTGTAAAAACTACCTTATCCAAAAAGGCATACTATAGGATAGATGATTACTTGAAAGATACAAATGTCTGGCTTGAGCATGGTGCAGGCCCCTCGTAAATTGCTATAATTACAGCATGGTACTGTATTAGTTACGTGACTTATTTGTTACATTATGTAACTTTGTTTTAATCTATATATATAAAAGAAAGTCGTGTTAGTTACTCCACTTATAACTCAAGAACGGCTGAACCGATTTAGCTGAAAATTGGCAGGGAGGTAGTTTAGAGCAAGGAGAAGGACATAGGATACTTTTTATCCCGTTCGGCAGTTATTTTATCGCGGGTATAGGTTCCTGTGGGTCGCGGTCACGGGATCAGTATTTCTGTGACCCTGGTACATTTGCATGATGTACCAGGCTCACAGAAACTTTAAATGAATCGCGGGAATAGGAGCATTGTATCCTGTACCTTTCTATTCTGAACTTAACACGGACGAAGTCGCAGGCAAAAGATAGTAAGAAAAAATAGCTGATCCGACACGCGACATACGCAATGTCTAAATTTTGAATTTGGAATACGAATTGGAAAAAAATGATTATTTTTCTAATACTGCTGTATGATATTCTTCTATGTTATCTGACGTTTGATATAGAATTGACATAATGCGTGCAAATATCGTCAGAGGGTGATTAGTAACAAAATGCCCGTTGCATGGGTCGGGAAAATATTTATGGTGGATATTGTTTTATTTAGGTCGAAAAATTTATGGTTTATGGTAGTATGAACGCCCTTGGGCGTAGAGGTATATGGTTGTATGGGTCCCATAGGTATATAGGCTCAATAGGTGTAAGTATGGGCAACGGTGACCTATTAGTATCGGGAGCTCCGTGGGCGTATGGGGCCCGAATCGAAATGCTTTCCGTTCTCAAAATAATTAGGAGAATTTGATACAGCTAATTGATTCTAATTTATAAGGCGAAACGAAGTTTGCCGGGACAGCTAGTTCTTAATAAAAAAACTATTGATGACAGATTATAAAAACATTAATAGTTCCTTTTTTAAATACACGGAGTGCTTCCGTGGTTATGTCGTATCAAATAACCCGCCCCGTATCGTTCCCGGCGCAAAGGTGCCCATGATGCTGGCCGCGTTACCTCGCTAAATGGCAATAGCCATCCTTTGCCCCAGGAACGAGCCAGAGCGGGAGTCACCACCCTGGTCGTGAATACGGCGGCCAACCTCTTTGCCTCCGAGCCCCAACTACCCAAAGTCTCCACCGCGATGGGCACAAAATAATATTGTGGCTCCATCGCGGCGTATTTAGACCTCTTCCTACTCGCCGCGTCCTCAGCAGCCGCCGCCGGTGCGTTGACAGTGCGACTCAAGTGCGTGGCCGCGACAGTGCTGACGCAGTCCCACACCAGGCACTTGCCATTTTTCCACGGCACCAGAGTCAAACCGTCAGGTCGCTTCCCGTCTGATCTGTCAAGTCAATTCTTAATTATAAAGAGTTTTATATACTTGTTGACATTCAGCTTTAAGAAAATAAATATTGTAAATTGACGTCCAAAAAATGCCGCAGTGGAGTTTGTTGCGCCGTTTCTTCTCCACCAGCGCCTTTGAAGCGGTGGTAAACTTAGATTAAGTAGAATTAAAATTGACGTCAATAAGAAAAAAGATTTTATTGTTCTATATTGAAAAATAAATGACTATGACTATGACTATGACTATGACCATGCATTGGGCATGCAAAATATAATACTCCAGATTATACAAAAAAAATGCAATAAATTTGAAAAATAAATATTTTTTTGCAATACCAACAAGATAAAAGCTGTCTCAGCATTGCACACATAATAATATGCTGAATGACATGTGAGGCTAAAGTGTACATTCCAGAGCTTTTAACGAAACAACTTTTGCCTGAACAGTGACTCCCATAAAATCCACACAAGTCAATTCTAAAGGATGAAAAGGAGTAAGCACACTCTGGGTTGAGATCTATGATGCTGTGGGGAATCAAGAATGCATGGAATTGAATAAGATAGGAAAAATCTTTTATTGATTCAGGCAGGAATCAAACTTCCAATCACGAAACCGTTGGTAGATGGCTCCTATAGACAGATATATGAGGAAAAAAATTTGGAAGTCCTGTAGCTTACCATTCTCCCCGTAAGAGAATTTTGAATCCTGCCTGGGTCAATAAAAAATATATTTTTTCCTATCTTTGAATAGGGATCTTGGTGACGTGCAGGTTACATGTTTTCTCCGCTCTCTGATATCCCATTTGGCAAGAACAAAAGGTACTAAGAATAATTGTTTCTTTTTTTTCTAATTTTGGTCAAATCGATCGGTTTTAGTTTAAACCATAAGCAGTTCCTTTGAGAGATGCTTGATGTGTTAGGCTGCCTATTTAAAAAGAATAATTGGTACTAACATCCAGTTGACCATCTGCTATGCGACTCAGCTGACGTTGTGCGATGCATGCCTGCTGTCTGAACTTTGTGAATCTGCAGAAGACAGCTCTGCACTCCCAGCATATGAATAGGCTAGCCATGTCCTTGAAGAAACCATCCTGAGAATAATAAAAAAAAGAATAATAATAAACAACGGACAGTTGGCTTACAGAATAGGGACACTGAGTGTGGTATGTGACAGTACATGGCGAAAGCAATAAATTGAGAAAGTGCGGGTAGATGAAGAACCTACTACCTCACGGACTCGAAGGCGGCGGGCGGGCGTGCACTACTGCGCCAGTCAGCCTGTGACCACGGTCGGTGTGACTTGGTCGAAACGTCAGACAAATCAAAGGTATGTATCTATACCATGATCGCGTTAATTCCCGTTATAATTATAGTAATAATATTGTGTTTTTTTATAAGAGAAATAACAATATAGCTATCGCCATTACAACATTAATTTGTGTGTTTGGTTTGTACCGACCAGAAGAAAAATGAAGAACACAGAAAATATATTGACACCGGCAGAGCCGCGGGTAACAGTTAGTAGCGATATAAAACTAAATAGTAATTACCCTGTACGCTTCAGAATCGTGAGACAGTAACAAATATAAGTTGTTTACTCCGTCAGATATTCTACACAGCTGAAATAACTTGCGGTCTGTACTAAGACAAGTACAACATATCTTTTTCAACACTATTTCGGAACAGTCTTCCATTGTATTCTAAAACTTTTTTAGCAATATGATAAAGTTTATTTATCAATAGGTTTTGTTTATTTTGTTAATTTGTTTTGTTTATCCACAAAATAAACAAACAATCTTATACCACAGATAATAAATTTTAATTTTAGTCTTTTATTTTTAATTGTAATAAGTATGTTATTGTATATTACTAATTATTAAAAACATTTAGATCTAACGTAATTTAACACTTTTAAAAGCACGCGAGCGAATCAGCGGTTACATAAATATTTACTATTTACTATTTAGTTTAGAAAATATTTTATCAAACATATTATTTACAACCATAGATAATACACTATTGGCCAGAGATTATATTTTATACCACAGAGTAGTAATAGGGCACTTTTATACTTCTTCATCAAACGACTCAACGTTGACTCTCCGATGGTAATGGTACATGGTAATGGTACAACTGCAGTTCGCTCAAGCAAGAGTTACTAGAGCACTTTTAAAGTGTTAGTTAAAAATAAATCAACAGATTCTACGAAACCATAGACACTTTTACACATAAAGGTGAACCAAAAAAGGACTGACCTAAAGTAAGTAATAGAAAACTTAGAAAAGAAAAAATAAATATTGTCAAAATCTATGGTACAAATGTACAAAAATAATATGTGACAGTTGACACTTTGACAGTCAGGGTTGCCAAAGTAAAAAAAATAAATGAGCGATGGGCATCATGAACCTTTATACTAACATACAGATACATGATAGTATACAGATTCATGATGGTGATTGAATCATAAATATAGGAAGAACGCTCGCGCGCTTAGTAGATAGGCCCATGAATCAAGGTTCATGGATAGGCCATACCTACAGATTAGGCGTGTATAGCTACGTTCCATTTTCGTGAATGAACGTATGGCCGACGGTTACTACGTTAGGGCTGTAGCTTCTAGTATCGTAATATTTGTCGATATCTTATATTTAGGAGTACAGAAAAATGCTAGACGCATGGTTTCATCATGACGGTTTATGCGAAGAAAGTAACAATAAAAATATTATAAGCATTTTTTCTTTGATTATTGATATGTCAATAATCAAAGCATTTTTTATTTAAATATTGTCGATGTGACAGCTTATCGCATTGTGTACGACCGTGGTGTCTAAACCTGGATATCTAGAAAAGTCTGTATTACAAGAAACTTGTGATTAGTGCTATGTGTTGCATCAGAATCGGCAAAAATATTTTTCATATATTATCATAAAATTCACAAATAAATTTAAATATATATAAGTAATAACTTTCGGGGGTTGTCTTGTTTGTCAGGTGCATTTAAATAAATTTCTCTGTTTTTTTGTTATGTGTATGTTTACCACGCTCGATGAGGCATATAGGTTAAGGTGTTAAGGCCTCCTCTTGATATTTTGTAAATGAGGCTCTTCAAGTCTTCTGCCCCGAGCAGTAATGATGCAAAACCTCGCATTTAATTTTTTTAATAAGACTTCTTGTGATAAAGCCAGCAATATTTGTTTTAACACACTCAACGTATGTATCATAAAGATCACTATGAATTTCGGCGATCTCCAACTAAGCTATTTTTGGCGGCCTGTGGCCGAGCGACTGCAAAGTAAGAAAATAATAATAACCGTATGGCTGACAATTAGGATGTGTTGGTATGCAGAGGTTAATCTCGTGAACTTTAGGAACTTAACTGAGTTAAATTGTTGATTTTCCAGAAAGTGAGTTATCTGTACCAGCTATTAGGTAATTTGTACTATACGGAAAAATGTCGGTCTACAGTACGGAAGAATTAACTAGGAAAAATCTTGCACCTACACTAGTTAATTCGGAAGTATTGTGCAAAACCGATGCAGTGAATGCTTGGAAAATTGCATGTCCAAACACGGATCTCCCAGGGAACCTTTTCTCACAGGGTCAGTGGGACGGGCCGCTTTGTAGCTTAGTTAGACAGAATCTATTAAAAACTTGCTCTAATGCTGCTGAGCGTACCCGTTTACTGACGGTTGGAGTGTGGGAATCGGGTCTTTGGTTGCAAAAGGTCATCTAACATAGGGACTATGTTAGACGACACTACTGTCCGCATCGCCACGTGCCTCCGATTAGGCGCGCCGTGTGTTTCTCATCCATCCGCAATCCCGGCACTGTTCCCCGGCCTTACCCAGCGCACCTACAGTTTCCGAATACAGATAATAGTCCGGCGCTGGGCCTAGGTCGGGGGCCTGTACATTTTTGGTCCTGTCGAGCCGGATTAAGGAGCAGCACGGAGGAGTTCTCGGGGTGTATCAGAGGTTTCTGGGGCGTGTTGGGTCACGTCACAGCCAGTCAGAAGATACAGCCAGTCAGAAGATACAGCAAGCCGTCAGAAGAATCGAGATGCCGACTACGAGGTCAGAAGTCAGCAAACAGACAGCGTCCGTCGTGGGAATAGCTGGACCTGGGGGGGCAGCGGAGACCGCAACAGAAACGTCCGCCTCAGACAGGACCCCGACGGACACCACAGAAACGGTGACTACGATAGAGCCGCCGTCCGCTTCGGGACCACCGCCGCGTCCCGAAGTACTACAGCACTTGTGGAGCCGAAAACCGCAAGCACCTGGTCCTGCCACCAAGAATAGGGGGGGAGAGGGTGCATCAGCCTACTCCAAGGCGAAGTCCGTCAAGATCGCGAAAGCGAAAGCAGAACTACTCCAACTGCGCATCGAGCTAGCAGCCGCAAAGCTAGCAGCGTTGGAAGACAGCGAGGAAGATGAAGACCTGGAAGACCACCAGGACGTCGAGCAGGTGTCTGCGGCAGCCCAAGAAAAGGTTGGCGAGTGGTTCAGCCGTCAAGAACCACCGCAACCCGCCGTCTTGGCCATCGCAGACACACCACACCAGGAGCCGAGTGGGACGCAGCCAGCGCCGCCACCGGTTCAACAGCAACAGCAACAGAACTTCTCTGACCTGGCCGCAGCCATTACACAGGCGGTCAGGGCAGCACAGCGACCGAAGATGATAGAATTGCCGAACTTCAGTGGAGCTCATCAAGAGTGGCTGCCGTTTAAAGCCGCATACATAGAAACCGAAGAAAGCTACACCGCCATAGAAAATCTAAACCGATTACGAAGAAATCTCCGTGGTAAAGCGAAAGAAGCCGTCGAGAGTCTTCTCATCACCAACTTACATCCTGCAGACATCATCAGAACGTTAGAATCAAGATTTGGGCGACCAGAAGCAATAGCAACTACAGAAATTGAAGCACTACGAAGCCTACCGAAGCTAACCGAGACTCCGAGGGACATCTGTATACACTCAACGAAAGTCACCAACGCCGTAGCCATCCTGAAGAATCTCAACTGCATACATTACCTGTTCAACCCCGAAGTAACAAGAACCATGGTTGAGAAGCTCACTCCAGTCCTGAGGTACAGATACTACGACTACGCCGCTTGTTTCAGGCACCTGAAACACAGCCCTTTTGCTTTGGCTATGTCCCATCTTGCGTCTGAATCGGCTTTCTTGAACTTTTCACACTTGTATACTGGATGCTGTTGCTCGCTGCAGACGAGGCATTTTCTATTTAACTGGGCTTCTGTGGTAGTGTTGACGCGCTGAGGGCGCCTCTGTTGCACGGCGAGATGAGGTACTACGAAGTTTTCAGGTTGGGCGTACGGCCCACACAAGTCGGCTTCTCTCTTCATAAGCTTTTCATACTTCACGAGGTCTGGCATTTTACAGGCCCCCGACCTAGGCCCAGCGCCGGACTATTATCTGTATCGGAAACTGTAGGTGCGCTGGGTAAGGCCGGGGAACAGTGCCGGGATTGCGGATGCAGACACGGCGCGGCGAACCAGGAGGTGTATCGTGGCGAAGCGTCCAGGGTACGGTAGGTCACGTTGTCACAGGATGGGCGGTGACGGTGGATTTGAAGAAAAGAAGATTCTTGAACCAGGCAGAGATTTATTGCTGTTTCGATGGTAACTCAAGAGAGTAGTGTTCTCTGCGAGAGTTGCTTGCCGACTGAGGTATCGAGGCGTCGCGGCGCCCGTTTTTATAGTGTCGTTTGACCTTGAAACGGCACCGCGCGTCTTTGTTTACATTTTTTCTGTGTATTTTTCGACAATTCTGATTATATTATTAGGAAGCTATTTAGGAAAAGAATGGTTTCCGACGTCCTAAATGGCTAAATCGGATGAGTGTAATTACGTTTCCTAAATTCAGGACGCTCAGTCGCCGCGCGCCTGCCGTCGAGAGCGCACGTTTGTCTTTCCCTCCCAATATAATATTGCGTATGTACCGACGAAATAAATGAAATTTTACATCATCTAGTATGCTAATTATTCAAATCGATCAAGGAAAAATTATATGATCGGCCCAGGCGGGATTTGAACCCGCGATCCCTCTTTTACAGGGAGAGTGCTTTGACCACCTAGCTACCAGACTCCCGCCCAAACCAATCTGTATCCGTCTTTAAGGCGATGGTGGAGCAATCTACCGACGCTCTTACGAGCTATGCTATCTGTTCAGTACGGATGTACACAGTTGTATCAAATAGATTTATTTGTAAAGTTTAACTTGAACCTCGATAGATGGCGTAAGTATCGAGTTACATGGCGATATGGTTTCGTTACCGCTGAGTGCTTATAACCTTAAGTTAGCATATTAATTTTGAACAATTACATAGATCAAATACAAGTTGTGTGTTTTATTGTCTATTGTCTCCAACTTCGTATACAGAGTTCGATTGTTCCACATAAAGTGACAGCGTACTTGCCACTTTAACATTGGTCCTGCTGAGCCGGATACTGAAGTATCATTTTAGAGAACAACGGTCTACTAGGGATAGACCACACGTACTCGCAGTGGATCGCTGCGCAAGAGTACGTGGGACGGAGCACTTGGTGCGAACACGGCGGCGTTGCGCGAATTTGACAGGTGACAGATGACAGATTCGACGCTAACGGAGCAAGCAGAACCACCAACCTACTCGAAGTGGCCACAGAGGGCGCCACACGGAGTTGGTTTATTTGAAGGATAAGTGAAGTGCAAGCAGATCAACCAACCTACTCGAAGTGGCCATAGAGGGCGCCACACGTAGTTGGTATATTCAAAGGTTATGTGAAGTGCAAAACTGTGAGTACATTTTTTTTCAATAAGTTAGTAGAGTGCTTTTAGAAAAACAACAAACTTAGAAGTCAAGCAAATCAGTGCCTTATTTCCATTGAGCCGTTAAAATAGAAGATTTCACTAGAATTGGACTTGTAAAATTTTAGTTTAGTTTAAATTTCGCTCCGTCCCACTTCGACCACATCTCAAATCGTCCACTTCCCAAAATGTCCACATCTCAAGTCGTCCATTTCCCAACTTGACCACATCTCAAATCGTCCACTTCCCAAATTGACAACATCTCAAACTGTCCACATCTCAAATTGGCCACTTCTCAAAAATGTCCACATTTTTTTAAAGTCTGTCAAGAAGCTGTTTATGGAGCGTATGGAAATGGTGGGAGGGGGGGGGGAGCGGTACTGAGTAGCCATGCATGTTAAACTCGGTACTAAGGGTTCAGGGTTGTCTCACGTTTTTTAGTATATGGCGGGGTGAGGGGGGGAGGGGGGATCCAAGATGGCGGACATGAATTTTCCGACAAAGTCAATATGGGTATCGTTTTCGGGGTTTTAGGGGATGCTGATCACGAATTTATCACCCATTTTGCGATCCAAGATGGCGGACGTGAATTTTCCAACAAAGTCAATATGGGTATCGTTTTCGGGGTTTTAGGGGATGCTGATCACGAATTTATCACCCATTTTGCGATCCAAGATGGCGGACATGAATTTTCTGACAAAGTCAATATGGGTATCGTCTTCGGGGTTTTAGGGGATGCTGATCACGAATTTATCACCCATTTTGCGATCCAAGATGGCGGACGTGAATTTTCCAACAAAGTCAATATGGGTATCGTTTTCGGGGTTTTAGGGGATGCTGATCACGAATATATCACCCATTTTGCGATCCAAGATGGCGGACATGAATTTTCCGACAAAGTCAATATGGGTATCGTTTTTGGGGTTTTAGGGGATGCTGATCACGAATATATCACCCATTTTGCGATCCAAGATGGCGGACATGAATTTTCCGACAAAGTCAATATGGGTATCGTTTTCGGGGTATTAGGGGATGCTGATCACGAATTTATCACCCATTTTTCGATCCAAGATGGCGGACATGAGTTTTCCAACAAAGTCAATATGGGTATCGTTTTCGGGGTTTTAGGGGATGCTGATCACGAATATATCACCCATTTAGCGATCCAAGATGGCGGACATGAATTTTCTGACAAAGTCAATATGGGTATCGTTTTCGGGGTTTTAGGGGATGCTGATCACGAATATATCACCCATTTTGCAATCCAAGATGGCGGACATGAATTTTCCGACAAAGTCAATATGGGTATCGTTTTCGGGGTTTTAGGGGATGCTGATCACGAATTTATCACCCATTTTTCGATCCAAGATGGCGGACATGAGTTTTCCAACAAAGTCAATATGGGTATCGTTTTCGGGGTTTTAGGGGATGCTGATCACGAATATATCACCCATTTTGCGATCCAAGATGGCGGACATGAATTTTTGCAATTTGAGGATAGTATAGAGGGATAATAGAGAGAAACTTGATTTATTAAACTTCATATATGATATTATTTTATGTAACATCATCACTACTTAGTTTAAAACAAAGTCACTTTCCGCGTCTGTTTGTCCCTATGTTTGCTTATATCTTCAAAACTACGCTACGGATGGTGGTTTATTTGTGATACCATGCTAACAGGGTTCCGGAAATTTCAGTTGCTTACATGCCAGGGGATCCGTTAAAATAGTTATTTAGTACATACCTACTATAAATATTTAATATAATGACAACTCTTGTTCCCTGCACAAGACAACTTTTGCATTTTGATGTTCCAATATCCATTAAAAGTAGGTAAAATTATTCTTAATTATATAGACAAGACTCTAATTGTTTACGTCAATGCAACTAAGTTTTAACGACTCTTGCCATTCGATTATTTGCACGGAATACACTCATTCCCAACTAGGAGTGTTCGGAACAGCTACATATCTGTATCACATTATAACGATACGTTAAAAAAAATAACGTTATTTTTTTACGTTCCGTTAAAAAATATATCAGAATATCACATTACGTTACTTTATAATATGATATAATTTTTTTGTACGATAATATAGGTATTGAAATAAAACCACTTTTTCACGGATTCTATCGCTATTTATTTGTTATTATATTAACTTCGATGCCTTTAGCAGTATGGTTATTAGTCACAGTTCATAGATAGATAGGTAGGTATAAGCAACTGTTATTATAAGGCTGAATATTGATGCAAATGTTTTTTTCAAATTAAGTAGATATTGTAGATTTACATGAGAAAATCTTTTTACAATATAGACATCGTCTTTTTTTTTTTTATTTATTTATTATCATACAACACACAAAAATATTAAATGTAATAACCACCAGCATCCACCACAGAAAATCCCTTTGCATACCTCCCCTACTGGAGCCGGAAGGGGAGGTTATGTCGGACTCAAACCTACTAAAACCGCACGCCGACTGTGGGTTGTGGTGCTAGGCCGGAGGTGAGGTTGTCATTGACATATCCCTCGTACCCCCGGCTGACCCAAGGCCAATAATTCTCCTGGGTCTGCCGGGGTGCGAGAGACATGCTTTCGGCAATCTCACCTCGTAAACAACCAAGGACCCAAGACGGCATTCGTTTTAGTCGGTTCGAGTCCGACATAACCGCCTCTACCGGCTTCGTGGGGACTTTGCGCATGAAAAAAAAAGGCCAATAATTAAACTAACCTACCTAAATATTAATATTATTCTATCCTAAACTAAAACTAACTTTATATGTTTTTTTTTATACACACACCAATTATATACAATGTACGAATAATAACTCAATACAACAATAAAATTGAAATATCGCTCACAGTCACAACACAAAACAACGTCACTCAATAGATTATTTCAAAGCAATATTTAACTTTAACTTTTCAATAATAGAACAGAACGAAAGAACGTAACAGAAAAATAACATTAACTTCGATTCTAAACTATTGTTGGAAATGTAAAAGCATAATTTGGCAGAATCGTTTCGTGCATCGAAAACATACCTACTAGACATTTATTGCAATATAAATCCTAAATACTCACACATAAAGAATAATTTGGCATGAACTACACTCGCGCCATAAAATTCTCGCCGCTCGCCAATACATTGTTGCCAAGTACTTGTCCGACGCGATATGATACGCGATGGTTAAATAGCATATCAAATAGTTTAACGTTTACCTTTTTGAATATATAACAGTTGTTATAATTATTTTTTAAGAACAGGTTATTTTATTAGTTACGTATTATAACGAACACTCCTATTCCCAACCCTAAATACTTTGACATTAAAAGCGTTGGGATCGAATGTATTCGTAAGCATTCGAAGTAAATTATCGAATCGCTTAGAGAGATTTGATCCTTATGATTTGCACTATCGATTGTTGCCATAAAAATACAGTCTGTTTTCTTTTTTTGGATTTTAATCGATTCGATTACCGGGTGTTGCAAGCGCGAGTTCTCGAAAATCTTTGAATGCAGTTCTGTTTCTTCTTAAAACTAAGGTTATATTTCCTTTGTGTGATATTCGCTATCTCCAATAAAAAACTAGACATATAAAATTTGATAAGATGTATTCCAAATTATTAAAAAAACTAGACAGAAAACAAATAACACCTATTAATTTTTTGAAACAAGTCATTTACACAAAAATGTTTAAAATAGTTAAATATTAATTTTTATACAATTTTGGTTTACATAAGAACTGATTAAGTGATTTAAGACTGAGAATTGGGGACCGATTGGTGCTTTTACCCTAAGTAAAATCTGTGATTTTAGATCTAAGACATAGTACAAGTAATTGTTAAAACTATTTTTATTTTTAGAAGTTTTTATCAGAAAATTATAGTTATGTAAATCCTATATTTTTATTTGAGCACCCAATGTTCTGGGTCCTTAATGTTATGAAACTAAATGTTTACAATATTTGATAATAGTTGTGATTCCTATTTTTCAGAAAGAAATGATTGTTCATTAACAGCATAGCTGTTTATCTACTTGTGTTCTGAGTCTTTAATGTTGTTAAACTAGTTTAATATTTATGTGATTATAGTTCAGGGATTCCTATATTTTAGAAAGAAATTATTGTTCACTAATATCATAGCGCTTTATATAGGTACTTTGAGTACCTGATGTTCTGAGTCTTTAATGTTGTTAAACTAAATGTTTAATATATGTGATTATAGTTCAGGGATTCCTATATTTTAGAAAAAAATTATTGTTCACTGATATCATAGCGGTTTATATACTTTGAGTACCTGATGTTCTAAGACTTTAATATTGTTAAACTAAATGTTTAGTATATGTGATTATAGTTCAGGGATTCCTATATTTTAGAAAGAAATTATTGTTCACTGATATCATAGCGGTTTATATACTTTGAGTACCTGATGTTCTAAGACTTTAATATTGTTAAACTAAATGTTTAGTATATGTGATTATAGTTCAGGGATTCCTATATTTTAGAAAGGAACTATTGTTCACTTATATCATAGCAGTTCAATACTTAATATTTGAGTACCTGGCTGGTGTATATGTTTAAATAGTTTAAATTTAATCAAAAGTAACTCTTTTAAAAAGTTAGTTTTTTTTACATTCATTACTGCCCCACCAGTGGGGTCGCTTGATGGGGCAAACTAGAAGTACCAGTGCGGAATTTCGTGCACCGCAGCCTAAAACAGGTTTTTTAGTGAACTCCGGTGTTCCACCAGTGAATTTCGAAGAACCGGAGCTTAGAGAAAATAAAGTACAAATCCGTTTTATATTACAATCTTGTTTATTTCTCACTAATTTACTGTTAAACATAATCACAATAATAATATAATGTTGTATATAATATACATTATATATATATACATATCTATTTGTGTTTTCATTATTCAATAAATATGATTCTCAAGTTTTCTGGGTATATAATCACGAATATATTTATATTATTAAGCGATCCAAGATGGCGGACATGAAATTTTACATAATAATAATATGGGTATCGTCTTCGAGGTTTTCGGGGTTGATGATAACGAACATAGGTAGGTACTATACAATTAGCGATCAAAGATGGCGAGCTTGAAGTTATCAACAAAGTCAATAGGGGTATCGTTTTCGAGGTTCGCTAAATGGATAATATATCGAAACGATACCCATATTGACTTTGTTGGAAAATTCATGTCCGCCATCTTGGATCGCAAAATGGGTGATATATTCGTGATCAGCATCCCCTAAAACCCCGACAACGATACCCATATTGACTTTGTCGGAAAATTCATGTCTGCCATTCCCCCCCCCTGCCCCCCCCCCCCTCCCGCCGCCATATATTAATAAACGTGAGACAACCCTTTAAAAAAAAAATTCCGAGTTTAACGTGCATGACTACTCAGTACAGCCCCTCCCCCCCCCCCGCCATATATTAAAAACATGAGACAGCCCTGAATCCTTAGTACCGAGTTTAATATGTATGGCTACTCAGTACAGCCCCCCCCCCCCCCACCCCTCCCACCATTTCCAATATTTCCATACGCTCCATAAACAGCTTCGTTGACAGGACTTCAGCGTTTAGTACAAAAATGTGGTCATTTTTGAGAAGTGGTCGATTTGAGATGTGGACATGTTGAGATGTTGTCAATTTGGGAAGTGGACGATTTGGGAAGTGGTCAATTTAAGAACAGACATAATGAGATGTGGTCAATTTGGGAAGTGGACGATTTGAGATGTGGTCGAAGTGGGACGGAGCGGTAAATCGCTTCGCTTGTGCATGGTAGTTTAAGGACTTAGAATAATTTATAGAAAACGGGGGAACCGCGAATCTATGCCGGTTACGTTTCAGCTCATAATGACAACCGGACGCAAAACGTCCACTTCTTAAAATGACAACTTCTTAAAATGTCCACTTCTTAAAACGACAACTTCTTACAATGTCAAATTCGTGAAATGACAAATTCGTATAAGGTCAACTTCTAATTATGACAACTTTTTATAAGATATATTCGCATAATGACAACTCTTCATAATTTCTACTTTAATAACTATTAAATTAAAAGACAAGAGAATAAGTAGGCATCTGTAGGATGATGCAAATAAAACATCAACATTTGTAATCACTGTAATAAATGCTTAAAAATACACAAACAATGTCAGAAAAACATAATGTAATATGTACTTGCTAAGAAACTAAATTCTGTTTCTACTTCCAAAAAAAAGATATCTAATATATAAAAAATTCTCGTGTCACAGTTTTCGTTGCCATACTCCTCCGAAACGGCTTGACCGATTTTGATGAAATTTTTTGTGCTTATCTGGTATCTATGAGAATCGGCCAACATCTATTTTTCATCCCCCTAAATGGTGCAGCGGGAACGGGATCTGACGCCACGAGGGCAGGAAAAAATTGGCGGTACGAAGTTCGCTGGGACAGCTAGTACTATATATAAAGGTTTTATTTGAACAAAGAAAGTCGCAATAATATAGTTTTTTTAAAAATGATGAAATATGCATATTTTGATTTTGCAATTTAATTAAATATCCATTGTATTTTTTATCAAAAATAATGTCACGTTGTCTTCTCCTATTTCTTAAAGCTTTAAAAATACTATTTATTATCCTTTGATCCCAATATTTTACAATAATTTTATCTTGACCACCATCTTCAAAAACTAAAAAATTTTTCGCCATTACTTCTGGGATTGAAATAGTTTCTAAATTGCTGTGACTAAGAAAAGATGTATTTAAAAACTTCTTTCTAGCTCTGTAAAGGCTATCTTTTATTGAATGAAAATTGGGTATTAAATCACTGTCAGTTGGATTGTCTCTTCTCATGTCACTAAAACCTTCTTCCACTATTTTCTGCAGTGGACCAAGATCTTCACAAACTGCAACCTTTAAATCCTCCTTTTTCTTTTTTACTTCATTCTTCAATACGTTTGGTTCGCAAAAATGGTTAACTTCTCGTAAAATTCTTTTACTGTCTTTATCAAGTGTGATGGAGGCACTGCAAACGTTACGAAAAACACACCGCCATAGTGTAGTTCCATTTGCATTCTTTTTATTCAGACTATAGCGATATCCATCATTACGAATTAATATCTGACCACCTTTTTGAGATTTTATAAGCTGGAACTCGCTAGTCATTGTTTCAAAACACTTTTAAATACTAATTAACTACCAATAAATGTAAATGTAATCCTTAATAACAATATTCCTGTCCAATTGTCCTGTTTTCCTTAATAACAATATTTTCCTTTAACTCCGCTCATATGTCAAAATTATATCGAAGTACCCTCGCATTTTACAATTATTAATATAATGCACGACGTTTGATTGTTTCAACCAAAACCTATATTTTACTATAAAACTTTTTAATTTAATTTTTTTTTATTATAATGTTTATTGTTTTAAATTAATTTGTTTTTTAAATTATAATAAAATATTTTAACGACAGTTATAGCATGCCATCTATAATCAGTAAACATTCTTAATGATTCACCACATTTAGGACAGATGGCGCTAGAAGAAATGATTATAAAGTGATGTAAAATCATATTTTTCTTATAATATAATAATTAAAATAGAAATTATGAAGAGTTGTCATTATGCGAATATATCTTATAAAAAGTTGTCATAATTAGAAGTTGACCTTATACGAATTTGTCATTTTACGAATTTGACATTGTAAGAAGTTGTCGTTTTAAGAAGTGGACATTTTAAGAAGTTGTCATTTTAAGAAGTGGACGTTTTGCGTCCGGTTGTCATTTTAGGAAGTTGTCATTATGAGCTGAAACGGCCGGTTAGCCGCCGATAGTAAAATTAAGTTCAAACACTTGTAATATTTTTGAGTCCCAGTAGGGACTTAGAATTTTTCAATTGCTTTCTTGCTATATTATAAGTAGTTCAAACACTTGGAATAATTTTGAGTCTCAATAGGGACTTAGAATTTTTCAATTGCTTTCTTATACTAGTTAAGCACTTTGGCAAGTTGGGACTATTTTGGTCTTTTGTACTGTACTTGGCAATTTACCTGTAGTACCGAGTTTGGGGTAGTTAGTTTATTGGGTGAATTTCAACAAGTCCATTAAAATCTTCATTTCCGTGGATATTTTTACCTTAAGTGTTATAATAAAAATACATCGCGTTAATTAAAGGGTTTGATACTATATGTATTCTTGCTTAATATCAAACAGATAACTAAAAAAACTAACGAGATATACAAGATTAAAAATTACATGCCACGGCGATGAAACATGCGTGTACGGCAATGAAACAAGCGTCCACGGCAATGAAAGCCAAATGTTCCATCATTTTGTAAGATTAACACGGAAACATCTTTTTATAATTGACTGTACATTAAAAAACTAATCAAATCTATAATCGTATTGCAGAAAGTTTTCGAATCCTGTAATGTCAGTATTCGGTGCTACCCTTATAACAGGTAATGATGTTTATAATACCTAATCATACTATGGCGATGAAAACATAAGTCACGGAAATGAAACATCAGGCCACAGCAATGAAACTAAATCGTTTTACAATGCATGGCAATGATTTTTTTTTCATTGCCGTGTTTTTTTTTTCATTGCCATAGCAAATTTTGACCATGGAAACTACGGCAATGAAAGCACAGCAATGAAAAACAAGACCAAAATATAAAATAACAAAAAATCTAATAATTATTCGAAGTATTAATCACTTCAAAAAAATAAACAAGAGAAATGGCGTTCTATTGAATGTTTAATCAAGAGGATAACTTATTAAAATAGAAAGTTATACCTATCCACGGCGATGAAAGAAAAAATGTCCAGTAGCATAAAAATGGTAGACTTACATCTATGGCGCCAAAACGCAGGTACTTGTGTACGTTCTTCCGCGTCGAGCACTTAGGCGGCACCAATATGCAACGTTTAGCGCATATAAGGGAGGACGCAAGTCGTTAGATAAGACAATATTCTAAAATATGTTTAGAACACGGCGATGAAAGGTAGTTCTGGGACAAATGTATTTTTTTTAGCCATTCGTTGTATTGTTTAAATATTTGAATAAATGTATTTCGTAACAATACTTTAACTATTCACGTATTAAATAAAAATAGGTATTAATAAAAATAACCAATAGATTTTTATCAATGAGGTATCACGACACAATAGGTGACGTGTGGACAAACACGGCAATGAAAGATTTCGGTGTATTTTGTTTTTTTTTGGAGTACCTATAATCCTGTATAATAGATTATTTAGTGCCACACATAGATCACTATTTCACCTAACTAGCAAAAAATATTAGAGCATTATAACTATGATTTTTAGTACCGATTTCATCGATGCCACGCAATTCTTGGTCCCGGGAAATTCACCCTATTACGCTTGGTCCAAGCTTCAGGTATCTAGCAATATTACCTTTGATAATTGTCGTCTATATAGCTTTATAATATTATGCTTTTTAAGGCTTATTTTCACAAGTTTTAGATGTACTTTGTGTTTTAGCATATATATTCATTTTTAAAATTATACAATTATATGTTGTTGCTTCTACTGGCTAAACTTGTGTACTCTTTACTTTAATTCATATCACTATACAGCTAATTATGGAGGGATTGATTAATATTTTGAAAAGAATTAAGGATAACATTCAAAAGGGGTTTACTAATTTTAAGAAAAGTCCGAAGGAGCGACTCACCTTGGAGTAGGGTCGGGTGTCTCACAATGAACCAGGCAGCTACATTTAACCACCTACTTATTTCGGAAATGCGACATTGCCAAACTGGGCTAATATGGGTAAAAGAGACGTATTTACCTTCCCTTTCTGCCCACTAGTTTGCGTGGCGATAGCGGGCGAAGAGGTTTTGTAAGAAGCATTTTTACGAAAATTGACTCAAAAAGTTAGTTTTTTCTGCAAGTTTCTTTCTTTTTTCACGCTTTTGCTGTAAATGATATTGGTTTCTTTATATAAACCCTGTTTTACATAATAATCCAACATATAAATGCATCGTAATTCGTTACACTGCGATATTGTTTCCCAGTAAAATTATGAGGTTAATTATTAAAACGTGGTCTGTCCTACAATGAGCCACTTTTGGGTGGTACACTTTGAACCATGGTTCACTGTGTAACCCCAGTGGTTAAAATGTAGACTGAGATAGTAATTTTTTTTATTATTTTGTTTTGTGATGCATAACGTACCTTCTTTAGGTTGTATAAGATTTTAGAGTTAAGTAAGTATTTTGAGACAAAAAATATTGTTCATGTAGGTAGTGTTAGTAGGTACTAATGAAGACTCATTACATTGTGAAACCATGAAGCTCTACAGGGTGTATTTTTGAAACGGGGCCTTAGTAGACCTTAACCGTCGTAGTTACAGCAAAATGTTCTTAGGAGACCTTCCCTAATTCCCAATTTTGAACTGTCTTCACAGATTTTGGAAAAAAATCGTACAGGCAGCAAGAAAAATGCTAAAAGTCTAATATTTTTTTTGGTGCCAATCGATCCTAGTTCTTGTGGGGATCAAAAGACTATGGGACCATTTTAGCTTTGAGTACTAGGAAAGACAGAAATTGCCAAAAACGTTTCCCATACATTACAAGAAAATCCCAATGTACAATGATTAAACTTCTTGTTTTGGATAGGAAGTGGGTAGAATTGGCTGAAAAGTAAATAAAAATAGATTTAAACTGTAAAATTTCAGTTTGATGCTAATATTTGTACCTATGTCGTTCTTAGTGTGAGCTGAGAAAATTCGTGTCTTCGATAATTGAGAATTTCTGGTAAACTGTCTTTTAATAGTGATAAATGTACTTATTAAGAGCATAATTGACAATAATAGGAACGCGAGAGCTGCATTTTGGCAATAAGTAGGTATCCATTACGGCATTGTGCCAATCACATTGATGAAGCTCCCGCGTTTTGATTATTGACAATTAAGCTTCTATTAAGTCCAGTTTACCAGAAATTCGTAAATAATAACTGACACGGAAAGAACTTTTTGCTGTAACTACAACGCTTAAGGCGCCTGCCTCTATTGCCCCGTTTCAAAAATAGTGTATTTTTGAAACGGGGCAGCAAAGGCACCTATAGTAAAATATCTAATATCAAACTCAAGTTTTTTATTTTATTATAAAGTAATTTATGCAAATTAGTCTAAATATATCTGGCTAATAAGGTGGTTCAATGTGGAAAATACCCCGGTTAAATGTGTACATCCCGATGGACACATTGAACCAAATCTGGTTTTCCATAAATTCTCTCATTACTCTGAAACCAAAAGGAATTCAAACAATAAGTTATTGTATAATTGTAGCCAAATAAATTCACTAACAATACACAAAAAATTTAAGCCATTCATCGAAAAACGAGCACGCTACAAGACTTTGAAATTTACCCGGTTCACTGTGAGACACCCTACCCTATCTTGAAACGAGACAGGAACTTTTAGAACAAAATTGGGCTAAATTCGATGAAATTCATTGTCAATTTCATGAAAAATATAGTTCTATTGCTGAAGGAACAACCAAAGAGGTAAACGAAATTTATGATTCTACTGAAAATATTTATATTGAATACAAAACTTTAATGAAATCTGCTTTGAATAAATTATCTCCAAAGGTTTCAACCCAAGGTAAGCCGGCTGTTACGGACCAAAGGTCGGATTCTTTGGCTCAATTTCCAAAGATGTCACTCCCTACATTCTCTGGCAAGTATACCGAATGGACAACATTCAATGATCTGTTCAACACATTAGTCCATAAAAACGCAGCTTTGGAGGACTGTCAAAAACTCCATTATCTAAAGACTCATCTCTCTGGGGAAGCTGAGCAATTACTCAGGCATACCCCAGTTAGCGATGCCAACTATACCCAATGTTGGGAAACCTTAGAAAGGCATTACAATAATAAAAAATATTTGGCAAAAAATATCCTTAAACGTTTATTAGCTCAAAAACGTTTAGTCTCAGAGTCCGGTGCAGGTCTGAAGGAACTGTATAACACTACAAACGAGTGTTTAAATGCGCTGAAGAATTTGTCCGTTAATGTGCCTACCGGAGATATGATTATAATCCACATAGTAGCTTCTAAGTTAGATTTTGAAACGCAGAAACAGTGGGAATTGAGTGCTTGCCCCACCAAAGGTAACGAATTGCCAACGCTTGAAGAATTTACATCGTTTCTGGAAAATCGTTATCGTGCGTTAGAGTTCATAGAACCTGACAAGGCATCAGGTCATCAGGGTAAAGATTCAGCCAACAGTTCAAAGGCTTTATTGGCTACGACATCAAGTTCAATACGATGCGAGTTCTGTAAAGAGTCATCACATAAGCTTTGCTTTTGCCAAAAGTTCACTAAGCAATCTGTAGACAGTAGACGTGAATTTGTAGCTAAGCAAAATATTTGCTTCAATTGCTTAGGTAGTAACCACAGTGCTTATGAATGCAGGAAATCCACTACTTGCAGAGTTTGCAAGAAGCGTCATCACACGTTGTTACATCTGAGTCCCGGTGAACCCAACAGCAGCGGCACTGATGAAGTTGCCAAGCCGTCTGAGGGAGAAACTAGTAATGCACCACAAGATGCATCCATAGTATCTTGCCTGTCTACAGGCACAGTCCACAAACCAAGGCAGGTTTTATTAGCCACAGCGCTAATAAAAGCCAAGTCAAAATCGGGTCATCAGCAAATAGTCCGAGCCTTGCTCGATCAAGGCTCACAGGCTTGTTTTATTACAGAGGCAACTGTGCAATTATTAGGACTGAAAAGAATGCCGGTACAAGGAATGATAACAGGATTAGGTAACAGTGGTTCGACTTTAGCCAAACACATGGTGCACGTTACGATTCAGTCGCGCTCGGATCCACAATTTAAACTGCCGCTGTACGCTTATGTACTAAACAAAATAACATCCTATTTACCCGATGGCAACATCAATACAAATAATTTCGACTGGATCCAATCCCAAGGCTTATATCTCGCAGACCCACAGTTCAATATACCAAATAAAATTGACCTTTTGTTGGGGGCAGATATTTACAGCCACATCATACAGGAAGGAATAGTCAAATGTCCTTTGGGCACTTTGATTGCACAGAGCACTACCTTAGGGTGGGTCCTGTCTGGTGCAATTAATGATGTAAATAATGTTAAAGAAAGGTCTATAAGGGTTATGCATGCACAAGTCAACGAAGATGATAGCCTAAGAAAATTTTGGGAATTAGAAGAGCCGGTAAAAGAAAAGCAGTTACTTACACCCGAAGAAGAAAAATGTGAAGAATTGTATAAACAAACCACGAAAAGAGATGTTAATGGTCGTTATATCGTAAGTCTACCATTCCGCGATATTGATCCTCAATGTAAAGCAGGTAATTCACGCGGCATAGCGGAAGCTCGCTTTCGGTCTTTAGAGAAAAGATTAGAAAGGAATACAGAATTGAAGAAGGAATATGTAAAGGTAATCCAGGAGTACATTACCTTAGGTCATATGAGGGCAGTAAAGAAAAATGATAAGAAAAGGGGAGAAGCAGTTTATCTACCTCATCACGCTGTGATAAGGGAGGATAAAACCACGACAAAGGTCCGTGTGGTGTTCAAAGCCTCTGAAAAAAATAATAAAGGCATATCATTAAATGACACCCTAATGGTTGGCCCGACCCTCCAGGCTGATTTGCGGCATATAATTTTAAGATGGCGCCGTCATCCTATTGGACTTATAGCTGATATCATAAAAATGTATCGTCAGGTCAATATAGCTGAAGAAGACTCTATGTTTCAGCGAATATTATGGCGTGATCAACCTGATATGCCCATTCAAGACTTTGAATTATTAACAGTTACCTTTGGTACGGCCTCAGCACCATACCAAGCCGTACGGACACTTCATCAGATTGCTTACGACGAAGGTAAAAGGTATCCACTGGCTGCCAATAGGGTTTTGAATGCATTTTATATGGATGATTTAATGACTGGGTGTGAAAGTGTCGCAGAAGGTACTGAAGTAATGAAACAAATCACTGAATTATTAAGGAAGGGTGGATTCGAACTTCAAAAGTGGAATAGTAATAATATAGAGATGTTGGCTATTATTCAGTCGATGGAAATAAATGAGGTGAGAATACAATTAAACGAAACAAGCAAATACGAAGAGGACAAGGAAATAAGAAGCAACGAGACTAACATGAAACTAAAAGGGTTTAATAAGAATGAAAACATAGATGCAAATAAAGTCGAAATCAGATTAGATAATACTATAAAAATATTAGGACTTACCGTGCAGACGTTTTTCAATACTCAGTTAATCTCCCCCCGAAGCTGACGCTGCCTGTAACAAAACGAGCTGTAATTTCCGAAATTGCTAGACTATTTGACCCACTGGGTTGGTTGGCCCCTTGTGTGGTGCTGGCAAAAATATTTATCCAGAAACTATGGCTCACCGGAGTTGACTGGGACGAAGAACTTAACACTGAATTAGTAAAAGAATGGTGTACTTACCGCGATGAGCTCCTACATATCACCAAAGTCCGGATACCCCGTTGGCTTGGTACCAACTCAAATGACGATATGGAACTACATGGGTTCAGTGACGCTTCCAAGGTGGCCTATTCAGCAGTAGTATACCTACGGAGAATCAATCAGAGAGGCCAAATACATCTTTCATTGCTTGTTTCCAAAACTAGGGTAGCACCTATTAAACAAATAAGTATCCCACGATTGGAATTATGTGGAGCCGTACTATTGGCACAGTTGTTGACGGAGACGGCGAAAGTTCTGGACATCTCTTCAGAGAAAATTACAGCCTGGACAGATTCTACTGTAGTGCTCGCCTGGCTTAATAGCCACCCAAGTAGGTGGAAGACCTTTGTTGCTAACCGTACAGCAGAAATTTTGACCAGTACTAAACCAAGTCAGTGGTTCCATGTCCCTACAAAGGATAATCCAGCAGACTGTGCCTCGCGCGGGTTACTACCGAGTTTGTTTTTGGAATACAAATTATGGTTTACTGGACCATCATTCCTTAACGAGAAAGATATAAAATTTAAGAAGCCAAAGGATTTGAACACTGATTTGGAAGAATCAATTAAAGCACATTTAACAGTTGTTCCGGACAATCCCATAATAGAAAGATTTTCGTCATTGCCAAGATTACTCAGAGTAGTATCGTATTGTCGTAGATTCCTCAACAAAGGCAAAAACGTTGCAAGTCATTTACAAAAACAGGAAATGGAAAAGGCGTTAGAACTATGTATTAAAAAGGTACAAAGAGACGTATTTACAGAAGAATATACACATCTAGAAAATCATGAAGCCATACACTCTAAAAGTAAGCTAAAATCGTTGTGCCCTTATCTCGATAACAGCGGAATGATAAGAGTTCGAGGCAGGATTGAACGATCACAATTAGATGAGCAAACCAAGCACCCGATAGTGTTGCCAGGTGGTGCTCACCTTCCGGCAGCTGGGTCTCGAGGTGGCTCTGCACAAATCCGAGGCCTTGTTCTTTCATGGCCCTCGGCGCAGGCCACCCCCGGGATCCAGCCTGATAGTAGGAGGTACTCCCATCGACATCAAGCCCCGGTTGAAATACCTGGGGCTCGTTCTCGACGGTCGGTGGGACTTCGGAGAGCACTTCCGAAGTCTGCACTCCAAACTGTTGGTGACAGCTAACGCGCTGGTGCGGCTGCTGCCCAACTTGAGGGGCCCGGAGGACTCCTGCAGGAGACTCTACGCGGGTGTCGTGCGGTCCATGGCCCTATACGGGTGTCCCGTGTGGGCGGACACCCTGGAGACCAGATTCCTGCCCCTGTTGCGTGCGCCGCAGCAGAGGATGACCTCCAGGGCAATTAGGGGATACCGCACGATATCCTTTGAAGCGGCGAGTCTCCTAGCCGGATCGCCACCGTGGATCCTGGAAGCGAGATCCCTTGCGGCACTCTATCGTTTCCGTAAGGAGGCGCGGGAGCGGGGATACGATCCCGAGCCCGAAGACATTCGGGCCGAGAGATCCCGGCTCCACAGGATCATGGTGGCGGAGTGGGAGCGACGACTTGAGCAACCACGCGCAGGGCATGCCGTCATAGAGGCGGTAAGGCCCATCATGGGGGAATGGCTAGAGAGGCCACATGGCAGCCTCTCGTATCGACTGACGCAGATTATCACCGGGCACGGGTGCTTTGGGCGGTATCTGCGTCGGATCGAAAAGGAGCCAACGTCCGAGTGCCATCATTGCGACGCGAGCGAGGACACAGAGCTGCACACGCTCACCGAGTGTCCGGCATGGGCCGGACAGAGGCGAGAACTAGTGGCGGCCCTGGGAGTGAGAGTTCTTACCCTCGCCTCCCTGCTCACAGCAATGGTCCGCTGTGTGGACGCGTGGGCGGCCGGCGTCTCCTTCAGCGAGCAGGTAATGGTCGTGAAGGAGACGGCGGAACGGGAGAGGCAGCGCGAACGAGCGAGACTCGCGAACCGCGCTGCCCGCGCGCACAGGCAACTCGGGCGTCGGAGGGCACTGACTGACCTCCGTCCCCCATGAGCGCGGGCCTGGGGGTGACGGGTGAAGCCGCCTGTCACTCCAGCAGAAGCAGGCCACGGCGACGGCGCGCTGAGAAGCGCGCCTCCCCATTCCGGGGGCGAGTCGGGGACACCGTTGTCCCCCCTCCCGAGGAGGGCTAAACCATAAGTGATGGCCCTGGGTCCGCCGGGGTGCGAGGGATATGTCGATGACAACCTCACCTCCGGCCTAGCACCACGACCCACAGTCGGCGTGCGGTTTTAGTCGGTTCGAGTCCGACATAACCTCCCCTTCCGGCTCCGGCAGGGGGGTATCCGAGGGGATTTCCGCACGGAAAAAAAAAAAAAAAAAAAAAAAAAGGTGGTGCTCACCTTACCAAACTTATTGTTGCGGATGCCCATGATAAAACTTTGCACGGAGGTACTCAGCTTATGCTTAACTATTTAAGAACAGCCTATTGGGTTATCGGTGCCAAAAATTTGGTGAAACAACACGTCCGCAAATGTATTAAATGTATCAGACACCGAGCCAACAGCCAGAATCAATTGATGGGTTCCCTTCCAACCGTCCGTTGCACACCAGCTAGACCATTTTTACACAGCGGAGTGGATTACGCTGGCCCCATCAATATACGAACGACGAAAGGACGCGGACATCATTCGTACAAGGGATATGTCTGCCTGTTTGTATGTATGTGTACCCGTGCCCTTCATTTAGAGGTGGTTAGCGACATGAGCGCCCAAGCGTTCCTAGCTGCATTTAGACGTTTTGTGTCTCGCCGTGGACACTGTGCAAAGCTGTGGAGTGACAATGGCACCACTTTTGTCGGGGCAGCCAAGGATTTGCAGCAATTAGCTGCTTGTCAGTCCGAAATCGTAAAGGCACTTGAAGTTAGTGGTACAGAATGGCATTTTATCCCCCCGCACGGACCCAATTTTGGTGGTTTGTGGGAAGCGGGGGTGAAATCCACTAAGTTCCATTTAAAACGCGTTATTGGGGAATCAACGCTCACTTACGAGGAGTTAAGTACATTGTTAATTCAAATTGAGGCTTGTTTGAATTCAAGGCCAATAAACGTCATCAATACAACTGATCCCGGTGTTCCGATGCCTTTAACTCCGGGTCATTTTTTAATCGGCGAGCCTATAATAAATGTACCAGATCATACATTATGAA
The DNA here is from genome assembly GCA_914829495.1 of Eilema sororculum. Lineage (NCBI taxonomy): Eukaryota > Metazoa > Arthropoda > Insecta > Lepidoptera > Erebidae > Eilema > Eilema sororculum. Next base: position 8,396,054 of record OU618559.1, read on the forward strand.
AATTCTAACGTAAGTTGTTTAACGCGTTGGCAATTCGTGCAAAGAATGTTGGAGTCATTCTGGAAGCGGTGGTCTTCAGAATATTTGACAAACCTTATGCACCGGTATAAATGGTCGAAACAAGTACCAGAACCTGAGATCGGTGACATTGTTTTGATCAAGGAGGATGATTTGCCCCCTAGTCGCTGGCTATTCGGTCGTATAGTACAAAAACATCCCGGTGTAGACAATCTTACCCGTGTGGTCACATTGCGCACAAAATCTTCCACATTAAAAAGACCAACTTCAAAGTTGTGTGTATTGCCCATTTCCACTGAATAAAATATATGTTTTTAGTTATATATGCTTAGCCCTAATTTTACATTTTTTTAAGGATTTATTGTTTTTTTATGGTTTTTTATTTACCTTTTTCATGTGTTTAGTTTTAATAATAATTGTAACTCGGTTTTAGAAGGCCATTCCCTCACTGTATGCCCTTGGGGGGCGGTATGTTCAGTACGGATGTACACAGTTGTATCAAATAGATTTATTTGTAAAGTTTAACTTGTACCTCGATAGATGGCGTAAGTATCGAGTTACATGGCGATATGGTTTCGTTACCGCTGAGTGCTTATTACCTTAAGTTAGCATATTAATTTTGAACAATTACATAGATCAAATACAAGTTGTGTGTTTTATTGTCTATTGTCTCCAACTTCGTATACAGAGTTCGATTGTTCCACATAAAGTGACAGCGTACTTGCCACTTTAACACTATCGGAACCAATGAATGATCTGTCATTCATTTTATTCATTGATTTTTGATTACTCCGCCCAAATGTTGGCATGAAATTTTACAGCATGTAGTAGGTATGCTAATTATTCAAATTGATTATGAAAGAAAAAAATCGTTCGTCGTTAAGCTAACCGCAAGGGTTATGGCAATATCAATATTTTGTTTTTTTTTTTTAAAGTATTGAGGGGATTGTGTCGCAATTCACTCGACAGTCGACACGTCCGTCCCTTGCCGCTCGTCCTTCAAAAATGATTTAGGATCCTAAATTAGTGAACGTGTAATCGCGAGCTTCGGTGACTGAATTTCTTTTCCTAAATAGCTTTCTGAATTTAGGATTCTGAATTCAGGAAGATGTAATACCCACTTTAACTCGCACGAGTTAAAAGGCAAACACAATTTATTTCCAACTTTTAGGTGTTTTTTGTGGCGGGGGTTTTTAAATTATTAATATAATTTTATTAACAAAATGTAATGGAAAACTACGTATGATACACGTGTGAAAGTCCAAATTGGCAGATGTAATTACAATGCTGTAGGTGGGTAGCCAATGGGTAGCCTTATGTACTGCGCGGCGGCAGGTTCTTTATTTGAAAATTTAGCCGAGTCATCTGGTAGATAGGTAGTATTACGTGGTTTTACCGTGACATCGTAGAGCCTACGGCGCTAGTGTAGGTACAGTAGGGAATTTCAAATTCAAACGCATCGTCAACACAACTTTGATGTCCGTGTGGTCCTACTATCTTCAATTGGTCCCTTTATTACCCGTGTTACTACCAATCTTACTACTAGTAGTAACACCGGTAATTGAGTTACTGTTCTTACTACTAAAGTTGAAAGTTGTTAGAACAATAAAAAGAAATTACCCATGTTACTACCGTAAAATTAAAATACAGAAACCAAACAAAATTGACGAATTTGTATTTTATTGATTAAACATGAAATAAAAAAGATAAAAATGGGCAAATAACAGTAATTTCCCATGAAATAAAAAAGAAAAACATGCCAATCACAACAATTGCTTATGGATTAAAAAAACAGGCAAATTACCGCAATTGATAGTAAAATAAAAAAAAGAAAATAGGCAAATTACAACAATCGCTTGTGAATTAAAAAAGAAAAACAGGCAAATAACCGCAATTGCTCGTAAAATAAAAACAGGAAATAAACCGCAAGTGCTTGTTAAATAAAAAAGGAAAACAGAAATTTAACCGTAATTGCTTGTAAAATAAAAAAGAAAATAGGCAAATCACAACAATTGCTTGTGAAATGAAAAAGAAAAACAGGAAAATAGTCTATAAATTTCACAAATTGTCGATTCTTCCCAACACTGATTACTATGTTAGCTTGTTCTGAAAAAATCTGCCTTGTATAATATAATAATAAACTGGAACTACATTTCATTATTTGAAATTCTAAAAAAAAGTCAAAATAATTAAAAGCAATCACATTTAGTTCTATAGATAAGTTTTCGATTCCTAATTAAATTTCAAATTATTTTTATTACTAACTATGTACGTGTGAACGCAACGGAGACCGAGATAAATTTATGCTATATTCTCTTGCACTCCATACATTTGCACTACGCGCAACCGAAGTGTGTCTTTACAATATTGCGGACGATTTTGTATGGAGCGTTTTCCGGCGGCGGCGCATTAATATCTTGAAAACTATTTGTCGTACGAAAATTTCACTTCTACAGTTCATTATATTACTGACTTAAAGGGGTTTTGGTAAAGTTGGCGTCGCCGCGTCGTTTTGAAACCACCCCCACGGAGCCCATGGAGGCGGTTATGTAGGACTCGAACCGACCAAAATGCACGATTGCCAAAAGCATATCTCTCGCACCCCGGCAGAAATGCCACAACCGGTAGTCGAACCGATTAAAATCGGCCCGCTTCTTTTTTTTATTTTACAAGCAATTTCTGTTCAATTCCTGTTTTTCTTTTTTATTTAACAAGTCATTGCGGTTAATTACCTGTTTTTCTTTTTATTACAAGTACCTAATTGTTGTGATTGGCACGTTCTTATTTTTTATTTAATGGGAAATTACTGTCATTTTCCTGTTTTCTTTTTTTTCGTAAGCGATTGTTGTGATTTGCCTATTTTTTTTCTTTTACAACCAATTGCGGTGATTGTCTTTTTGTTTATCTTTTTTATTTCATGAGAAATTATTTGCCTGTTTTTATCTTTTTTATTTCATGTTTATTCAATAAAATACAATTTCGTCATTTTTGTTTGGTTATTGTATTTTAATTTTACGGTTGTAACATGGGTAATTTCTTTTTACTGTTCTAACAACTTTCAACTTTAGTAGTAAGAACAGTAATTCAATTACCGGTGTTACTACTAGTAGTAAGATTGGTAGTAACACGGGCAATAAACGAATTGGTCGTTCTTCAACGTTACTGCGTCGGGGGTTAAAAAACATGTACAGTAATTCTCTGATACAATGCAATACATGTACCTACTCAATATTGTGGAAAGGAATTTGTGTATTCCCTAAGTAGAGAGAAATATGAGTGTCCACTATTAGTAGCAATGGGCATGTTCTATTAGGGGGCCTGTCCACTATTGGTGTTTCGGGCCATTCTTTTTGTTTAGTTAGTGTGTTTGCATTTTAGTTTTCATAATATTGTTTAATTCAGAAATGCCCATAACCATCTACCATCTCCATAAAGTAGATGTGCTCCATCAGCAGACCGTGGTTACCATCTAATATAGGATGTCTCAATAAGAGTGCACTTTTTAATTTTTAAACAAATACAAGTATTTTATGACAGAGTTGTGATATTTTTATTGTATTTTAAAGAAGACATGTTCCGATATCCGGCATTTTCATGAAATTTTCCATGACGTTTTCACAGAGATGATGTGGCTGTATCTCACCGGTGACGCGTTGGATTTTTGATTTGAGCTCAGGAATTGTTTCGGGTTAATTCGCACAAACTCGAGATTTCACAAAACCCCAAAGAAAAAAAATGCACGGCGTTATATTGCACGATCTTGGTGGCCAGGACATCAGAATTTCGTGAGATAATGTGTTCTGGAAATCGTTGCTGCAGTAAATCGGTTGTTTTGTACTGAGTTTTTACAATTTTAACGGGTTGTTCTTTCGAAAAGCGCTCCATTTTTAATAATCGGAATAAACTGAGGTGACAACTGTAAAATTTCAGAGTTGCCACTTGCATGAAAAAAAATATATTCTAATTTTAAAAAGTGCACTTTTATTGAGACACCCTATAGTACCTAAAGTATTCGTCAAGAGGAATCAAACGAGCCCATACTTCAAGGGGTTATGTCTAATTACTCATTTCCTGTGGCCATCTTCCAGCTTCATCATCAGACTCTAACTACCATCTAGCACTAAAGTACTCGTCAAGACGAATCACATGAGCTGAGACTCGATGGGCTTGCATCATTTCCTTTCTGAGTTCCTATGACCACCGTTCAGCTTCATCATCAGACCCTGGTTACCAATGAACGGCAAACTACTGTTCAAGACTATTCAAATTAGCTCAAACTCGATGAAATTGTGTAGTTTAATTGCGAAGTTTCCTTGGCCACCTTCCAACTCCATCATCAGATCAGCACCATGTTATCATAATATTGTATTGTCACGCGATTTACACATGTATGCTCGAGAAGGAGGCGGCCGGTCGGGTCCGTACTAGACTCCGGGCCCGGGAAGCCCGCGCAGAGCGAAGGCGAACCGGACGTCAGAGGTCGCAGAACGACTTCCGTCCTAGATGAGCGCTGGCCTGGGGATGACCGGTGGAGTCGCCTGTCACCCTAGCAGAAGCAGGCTGCGGCGGCGGCGCAAAATGCGCCCCCCCGTAACCGGGGCAAGATGGGGACACTGTGGTCCCCACAACCCGAAGGGGGTCATCTCGAAGGACATGGTCCTGGGTCTGCCGGGGTGCGAGAGATATGCTTTTGGCAATCTCACCTCCGGCAAGCAAGGACCCAAGACGACGTGCGTTTTAGTCGGTTCGAGTCCGACATAACCGCCTCCACCGGCTCCGTGGGGGTAGTATTGTATAATTTTATTTTCCGAAATTGGAGTAAAATAGGAGTTACTATGTTTTGAATTTAAACAGCCGAGCACTTTATCCGTAGATGCGATCTATCTTTAACTGTCAGTATGTTATTGGGAACGGCGGTAAACGATGATGTCAACCGTAGTTAACTCGATCGTAGTTGAAATGAACCTCGGCGAATAGATACGTAACCCTAAATCTATACTATATATTACTGTCGCCGGCGACTTCGTACGCGTGGAGCGTTGCTGCTGCTGCCCCACCAGTGCGGACGCCTGGTAGGGAGTGCCGCGCGTGGCGTGCGGTCGCGGTGTGTGGCGCCTGCGCCTAGTGCGCGGCGGCGCGGTGCAGTGCGCGCGCATGCGCACGCAGCGCGGCGCTCTGTGCGAAGCGAGCGCCGCACGTGGCGCACGCGTGCGGCCGCTCGCCCGTGTGCGTGCGCACGTGGTTCGTCAGGATCTTGTTCGTCTGCAATAATCCATACTAATATTATAAATGCGAAAGTAACTCCGTCTGTCTGTCTGTCTGTATGTTACGCTTTCACGCCTAAACTACTGAACCGATTTTGATGAAATTTGGTATAGGGGTAGAGTAGACCTTGAGAAATGACATAGGCTATGTTTGGTCGCGATAACCGACATCCACGCGGGCGGAGCCGCGGGCAAAAGCTAGTAATCTATATTATTATTATTATTAATTATATAAAAATGAATCCCTATTTCCCTTGGTCACACCATCACGCGTGAACGGCTGGACCGATTTCGCTAATTCTTTTTTGTTTTCTTTATTGTTAGGAGAAGGTTCTTATGAAAGAAAAAATGAAGAAAATTGCGCGGAAAATTAGAAAATTTAAGAATACATAACCACCATATAAAATAGCTGATCCGACTTAAGCCATGTCTAAATTTTGAATTTGCAATACGAATGGAAATAAAATGTGTTTATTTAATCTAATACTGCTGTATGACGGCCGGTCGGGTCCGGACCAGACTCCGGGCCCGGGAAGCCCGCGCAGAGCGAAGACGAACCGGACGTCGGAGGTCGCAGAACGACCTCCGTCCTCCAAGAGCGCTGGCCTGGGGGTGACTGGTGGAGCCACCTGTCACCCTAGCAGAAGCAGGCCGCGGCGGCGGCGCAAAATGCGCCTCCCCGTAACCGGGGCTAGATGGGGACACTGTGGTCCCCACAACTCGAAAGGGGCCATCTCGATAGAGATGGTCCTGGGTCTGCCGGGGTGCGAGAGATATGCTTTTGGCAATCTCACCTCCGACAACCAAGGACCCAAGACGGCGTGCGTTTTAGTCGGTTCGAGTCCGACATAACCGCCTCCACCGGCTCCGTGGGGGTGGTATCCGTGGCGATTTTTCGCACGATAAAAAAAAAAAAGAAAAAAAAAATACTGCTGTATGATATTCTTCTATGTTAACTGACGTTTGATATAGAATTGACATATTGCGTCTGAGGGTGAATATATATGGTAATATTTATGGTGGCTATTTTTTTATTTAGGTCGAAAATTGATGGTTTATGGTAGGTTCCGTATATATATCCCATACTTACGTATGGGCCCCGGTGACCGATTAGTGTCGGGAGTTCCGTGGGCGTATGGGGCCCGAATCGAAATGCTTTCCGTTCCCAAAATAATTAGGAGAATTTGATACAGCTAATTGATTCTAATTTCTATGGCGAAACAAAGTTTGCCGGGACAGCTAGTAATATAATAATAATGTTTATTGTCTCAACAAATCAATGAAATACATGGGTTGTAGCCCTAGATCCCACACTAGAATTCCCTGTGTTGTGAGATACTAGTCTGTTTCATTCCTATAAGGATTACATTGCACAGAAGACAATCTGACAAAATATTAAAGAAATAACATAAAAATAAAACAGAGATAGTATTAAAATTTCTACAATTCGTCTGCAACCAAACAATATCACTCACATTAAATGGGGACCACGAAGGACAGAATATGATTAAGTAGGTAACGGAGATGCCCCATTGATATTTCTCCTAATAAAAACGCGTCGCCGAATGCGGGTAGGAAGAGAGACGCGCGGGGCGTCAAAAGTTGATGGACGACATAGGTATAACGTTCTTACCGAATGAGTCCATTTGACGTATGGATGGCACGCGACTCGATTGCCTTGCAACGACTCCGCTATCATTTCCTTCTCCATGATGGGGACTCTGTGGCGTAGTGAACGCGGTCGCTACGCAGGAGGCGCGGGTGCGAACCCCGATCAGTTCAAAAATTTGTATACATGAATTTGGAATTTGCATTTGTCTGGTCGTGCCTCACAGAGTACGTTAAGCCGTTGATCCCGATTGCCATACGAACATATATGGCACTCGTTACGGGTAGTTAGAGCCTTAATCAAAGTTCAGCCAAAAAAGTATGTAGAAAACGTAAAAGAGACCCCAGACTCCAAGCTAAAAGTTTCGGATACGACTTTTAGGCTAAGATGAAAAAGAAAAAGAAGTTGCTGTATCGGTACTCCTGCTGACGAATGTTTCGTTCTGTTTCCTCAGGATAAGGGGAGTCAGAAGAGACAGCAGCGCCCGTAGAAGCAAAGATCCAAGGAAAGCGTGCAAGCGTTGTGGAAACCGACCCTAATAGTATTGAGGGGTCGGTTGATGAGGGCAACTCACAGTGAAGCCGCGGCCGCACACAGAGCAGATCTTGTTCCTGGGCGGCAGGATGCCCTCGTGCACGCGGCGGGTGTGCCTCGCCAGGTCGGCGTTGCGAATGAAATTCTGTAACCAGAGCGAGTCTATGCTACATTGTAAATCCGACGATTTTCTCAGGTACTACTGGTTCGAATCAGGCCCACCACATTTGTTCACCTAGGTTTTTTTCCATTAGTTTACCTCAAATAAAAATTATAAAAAATAACTTTCTAATAAAATAAATTATTAATAGTAGATTAGTAGCCGAAAGGCTGTAAAGCATCAATTGCAGCCCGAGATATTTTGGCGCACGACTCGCGGCGCTGTTGGCGCCTATAGTTCGAGGGTGCAATTGGTGCTTACACCCGAGCTAACTATTCTGCTTTACATCTCGATTGTGAGGTAAGTGGGAAAAACCGGCATTACAAGAATAAAACATTTTATTTGTTGTAATTTATAGTGAAATGAGAACAATTTACAAATTTTAAGGACAGGTATTTTTTGGGTATGCTAATAATAAAATATAATAAAAATAAAAATTGTTTATTTTCAAGCTACAGGGGCTCAGAGTGTGTTAGTACAATTGCTTAAAAACTATGTTAGTAACAACAGGATTAAAATTAAATAAATGTTAAAGAAAGTAGGTAGGTACCCACCACAGGTAGCCCCATCAAGATGCCGATAATACATGCAGCTTGATGAACCTACCAATGGTTGGACCATCCAACCTCTCAGCATACACCTTCAGGATGCTGTTATTGCTTCCCCTCACTCTGTGTAATATTGAGGCCACCTTCTTACGCATAATTGCGTAGTAGTCATCCGTATGCGCGTCAGCAAATATACCGGATGCACTACAATAACGTGGAAGCCTTAACAGCGCCCTGAAAGCATTATTATACTGGATTCGTAGGGTGTTGTCTGATTCGGAAAAAAAAAAAAAAAAAAAAAAAAGGGTGTTGTCTGATTTTTGGGTATGATTGGCCCAGAGTCCGCTGGTGTAAAATGTTTGGCAGAACGCCTTGTATAGTGTAATTTTAACAGGAACTGAACAACCAGCAAACCTACGAGCCACCATATTACCCCTCACAGCCAAAGCCCTACGCTCCCTATCCATGTCTAAATCATCTTGTAAATCTTCTGTAACAATGTGACCCAGGTATTTAAATTGTTTCACATTCTCCAGACATGACCTATTCAGTAGAACGGGAGGGACATATATTGGACATTTATTTTTCCCTCTAAACACTAACAACTCACTTTTCTTAGGATTATACCTCAGACCATGTTGCTCAGCATACAATTCGCACATTGACAGCAACTTTCTAATGCCGCATATCGATGGACTCAGCAGCACCATGTCATCTGCATAACTTAAGTTGTTGGTATCCCATCCACATGGCATCCAACATGTGTGCTGCTGAGTTCAACAAGTAGTTTATTGATATATATATTAAAAAGTCTTGGTGAGGCCAGACCCCCCTGCCTAACACCACATTCAAGGGTATATGGTTCAGACAATTCATTTGACCACCTAACAAAGTTTCTTTGACTGTCATACCAGATAGACAATATGGATATCAGTGATGTAGGTACCCCCTCCCCCCGTAGCTTTTCCCACAAGAGGTCATAGGAAACCAAGTCGAAATAATAGTTTGAGATGTTTTTTCCTAATTAGCACGTAATTATAAAAAAATCCCAAAAACAAACATTATTTAAAGTAAAAGTTTTCTATTCCCGCCTTTTTTCATTATAAAGAATCAAGTAAAGAACTTTTTTTTTTAACGATATTGAGTTCGCCGTTCGATATTTAAAATTGATGACTATTATACTCACACTTAGACAAGGCTGAATAGCAAAGCGACCTCTTTGGAATTAGGCTGAATGCATGATCTCTATTGCCAGTATGATGGTTAGATGTGTAGGTACGCGAACTTTTTGAATATAGAAATTCCCTATAATAAGTGTACTACCTAGACTGTAACAAATAATGTAAGACTGTCCACTAGGAATTAAGGTACGATGGGGTTGGCATATCCTTCCTGGATCAAAACTCCAAAATAAATAAAGATAAAAAAAAAAGAATCTCTACTTACCGCCCTAGGGCTTTTTTTGGCTACATTATTACCCTAGAGCGCTAATTAGTCACTTACAAGCTCCATTTGGAGGTAAGTAGGTTCACCGAACATGAGAGATGTAAAAATGAAAATACCCGACTGCTGTATAGAAAATCGAAATTTGACTGTGTGTGAGTGTGTGTGTTTGTGTGTGTGTGTGTGTGTGTGTATGATTTACAGGGTTGCCTGCGTTCAAACTTATTTCAATCGTTTCAGTAGGGTTAAACTGACAGGGGTTAAACCGACGACGGATGGATTGAACTCACTTTATTGCAGCGCTCGCACCTGTACTTGTAGTCCTTCAGGTGAACCAAGTTGTAGTGATCCTTCATGTAGATATTCTTGGTGAACACCTTGTCGCACGCGGGACACGGTACCCTGGAATAATGCAATAGGTACACTTTTTTATTTTTTTATAAAGGACTCGTCAATTTGACTTCACGTCGCCTAATATTAAGCTAAAGGCAAAGTCTCGGAAAGAGGGTCACCATCGTAATCATTTACCATGTTAGCAGTGGTGGCAGCTTGACGGCCTCATCAGATGCCTTTTCACGCCCCGAATAAAGGACCCGGGACTGTAGGAAGACGGGAATACGTAAGCTGACAGGGAGTTCCAGGTCTTAGTGGTGCGGCATAAGAATGAGTCACTGAAACGCTTGGTTCTAGCAGGTTTACTCTGCACCGTATACGGATGGCATTCATCTTCTTACTTCAAAAGTAAAGAGCTCCCAAATCCAAAATGTTTAAAAACGCTAATACGAATTATGCGTGCTGTTGGCGAGGTGCCAGCGGTAGCGGTGCTGCCCTTTTAGAGAAGTAGCAATTCGTTGGCTGGCGTTTGGTAGAATAGATAGACGAATGTATGGGATTTGACGTTTATGACATGATATGACAGTCGTTAACGTCAAATCTCATACATTCGTATTTCTATTGTAGCAAACGCTGGCCAACGAATTGCCAGTTGTCTAGAGGGGCTGCAGGGCTAAAAAGGTCACATTCGACGAATCGGACCCGTGTTGGAATACGAAACGGATTTAATTTCGTAAAACGGTAACGCAACGGTTCGTCTTTTTGACAAGTACAAGTGACAAGTTTTTGCTAGTTTAGCCCTATATTTCTTCAAAATATAACGATGACTTAATTTAATAAATAGGTTCGAGCTATTCGCAGATGAATTTGCGGTCAAATTCACATCACGCATATTTACTCGTAGGTATTACTTAAAATAATTGACGTCACCTGCGCTTGGGCCGGCGCGAGTGGCGCGCGCTGTTGGCGAGGTGCCAGCGGTAGCGGTGCTGGTCGGCGTAGCGCGTGTCGCACTCCACGCAGTAGGCGGGCGCGGGCGCGTGTGTGTGTGTGTGTGTGTGTGTGTGTGTGACGTCACCTGCGCTTGGGCCGGCGCGAGTGGCGCGCGCTGTTGGCGAGGTGCCAGCGGTAGCGGTGCTGGTCGGCGTAGCGCGTGTCGCACTCCACGCAGTAGACGGGCGCGGGCGCGTGTGTGTGTGTGTGTGTGACGTCACCTGCGCTTGGGCCGGCGCGAGTGGCGCGCGCTGTTGGCGAGGTGCCAGCGGTAGCGGTGCTGGTCGGCGTAGCGCGTGTCGCACTCCACGCAGTAGACGGGCGCGGGCGCGTGTGTGTGTGTGTGTGTGACGTCACCTGCGCTTGGGCCGGCGCGAGTGGCGCGCGCTGTTGGCGAGGTGCCAGCGGTAGCGGTGCTGGTCGGCGTAGCGCGTGTCGCACTCCACGCAGTAGACGGGCGCGGGCGCGTGTGTGTGTGTGTGTGTGACGTCACCTGCGCTTGGGCCGGCGCGAGTGGCGCGCGCTGTTGGCGAGGTGCCAGCGGTAGCGGTGCTGGTCGGCGTAGCGCGTGTCGCACTCCACGCAGTAGACGGGCGCGGGCGCGTGTGTGTGTGTGTGTGTGACGTCACCTGCGCTTGGGCCGGCGCGAGTGGCGCGCGCTGTTGGCGAGGTGCCAGCGGTAGCGGTGCTGGTCGGCGTAGCGCGTGTCGCACTCCACGCAGTAGACGGGCGCGGGCGCGTGTGTGTGTGTGTGTGTGACGTCACCTGCGCTTGGGCCGGCGCGAGTGGCGCGCGCTGTTGGCGAGGTGCCAGCGGTAGCGGTGCTGGTCGGCGTAGCGCGTGTCGCACTCCACGCAGTAGACGGGCGCGGGCGCGTGTGTGTGTGTGTGTGTGACGTCACCTGCGCTTGGGCCGGCGCGAGTGGCGCGCGCTGTTGGCGAGGTGCCAGCGGTAGCGGTGCTGGTCGGCGTAGCGCGTGTCGCACTCCACGCAGTAGGCGGGCGCGGGCGCGCGTGTGTGTGTGTGTGTGTGTGTGTGCATGTGTGTGTGACGTCACCTGCGCTTGGGCCGGCGCGAGTGGCGCGCGCTGTTGGCGAGGTGCCAGCGGTAGCGGTGCTGGTCGGCGTAGCGCGTGTCGCACTCCACGCAGTAGGCGGGCGCGGGCGCGCGTGTGTGTGTGTGTGTGTGTGTGTGCATGTGTGTGTGACGTCACCTGCGCTTGGGCCGGCGCGAGTGGCGCGCGCTGTTGGCGAGGTGCCAGCGGTAGCGGTGCTGGTCGGCGTAGCGCGTGTCGCACTCCACGCAGTAGGCGGGCGCGGGCGCGCGTGTGTGTGTGTGTGTGTGTGTGTGCATGTGTGTGTGACGTCACCTGCGCTTGGGCCGGCGCGAGTGGCGCGCGCTGTTGGCGAGGTGCCAGCGGTAGCGGTGCTGGTCGGCGTAGCGCGTGTCGCACTCCACGCAGTAGGCGGGCGCGGGCGCGCGTGTGTGTGTGTGTGTGTGTGTGTGCATGTGTGTGTGACGTCACCTGCGCTTGGGCCGGCGCGAGTGGCGCGCGCTGTTGGCGAGGTGCCAGCGGTAGCGGTGCTGGTCGGCGTAGCGCGTGTCGCACTCCACGCAGTAGGCGGGCGCGGGCGCGCGCGCGTGCGCAGTGCGCTCGTGCAGCCACAGAGCGCCGCGCCGCACGAAGCGCTTGTCGCACCGCCCGCACGCCAGCGGCGAGTGCTGCTTCCTTAGTGGAAAGACGTGGCCATGTTACACACAGACCTACGCTAAAATGCATAAATATGTATATTAGCATTAGCCCTATCACAGGGCAAATGCAGAGAGGAGTTTTACCTAGATTTCCTTATGAAAGAACGCGTGACACTTCGCAGGGGGTGAACCTGCGGTGAAGGGAAGCCCGGATCCCGCCCACTTCTTCATTTTTAATTGAAATTTACATTAGCTATTAGGGCCTCCTCCTCTCTGTGTTTGCTCTGTGGGCCTGTACACCATGAAGCCAGTGTGACGTCACAAAACGAACCTGATGTGGTCCTTGATGCAGTACCTCATCTTGAAGCTGATACCGCAGTGGTCGCAGATGAACTTCTCGTGCCACTCTTTGTAATGCTTGAAGAACTCTTTCCGACTCCTGTGGTGAGTTACAAGTATATCATAGACAAGTCTTCTTGAAGGTAGAACAGAAAAAATCTGCTGAAACTTTATTGTATTTTCACAAATGTGTGTTTGATCTCACAACATTATGCCTTTTTACCCGACTGTGACTGACTGACTGTGAATCAAAATATGACTACCTATATCAAAAGTTAAAAGGCAAACCCAATTTATTTTCAACTTTTTGGAGGTATATATTTTGTTATTTTTATTTTATACTTTTTAAATTGATTTACTAGTCAAACTCTTTCATTTGATACCCATATTGAGGAGTTGTGAAGAAATATATTATGTATTCCGACATGTTGTGGCGGCGGCCATCTTGGACCAATTTTTTTTAGACAGACCTACAGATAAATAAAACTTAAAAACACCCCTCTCTTTGCGTCGGGAGTTAAAAAGTAATTTCACCGTCTAAGCTTACCTAAAACATAAATATTACAAACAGCTCACCCGAATCTCAATCTGCACTTGACACACTGGAATATTCTCCTATGTTTCCTCTGATAATGCCACCGCCTCTCCGACCGGTCGTGACAGGCGAACTCGCACATCGTACACGCGTACTTAGTGTAGTGCCGACTCACGTGTCGCGCTAAACGACACTTGTTCGATATCCTTGAGTCACATATGTCGCAGGTATATGGAGCTACCTGCAATACGAAGTGAAACGGTGCGCACATTGCGGTATGAATAGAACTTGCAAGCATGCTCAACCTATGAAATGATCTCTTCGCTGTGGTTTTCCCAAGCGACTACGATGTTGTTCGAAGGCCCCAGAAGGTTCTTACAGGGTCGACAGCACGATTGTGACGCCCTGTCGCATATACCCACTTATGTATCCAACTCTCTTCGTAATAGGGATGGTTGGATACTATAAGCTGGAGGTACGACGCAATTTGGCACTAGCTAAGTACGTATTTTTAATATTTCGAGGTAAATTAAACAACCCTCAGATATTAGAGTCATTGATGCTGCTCTTTCCTGACACCAGACTGCGGCTGGCGCCAAGGGTCAAAACATTCGAAGTCCCAGTAGCTCGAACAAAAATATTAAAGAACGCGCCTCACGTACGAGCATTGAACATTTTAAATGTGATATCGCAAAAAAATTATATTTTTTGTTGTACATTGGTGGAATTCGAAAGGGTGACAATTCATTGTCTAGAAATTAATAATTTTTAAGTAATAGTTATTATTATATTAGGGTACTACATTGTTGTATTGGACTTAGTCTGTAATAGCAATGTATGATTTGATAGAAATAAATAAATATGTCTATAGAAGACCACGTTAACCACTTCGCATCAGGTGGACAGTCCACCTGCTTATCTGCCACCAAAGTGGTTTAATAACCGGCCAAGTGCGAGTCGGATTCGCCCATGAAGGGTTCCGTAGCAGCTAGTAACATAATATAAGAGTTCTTGTAGTTCATATGTTTTTCTTTATTATTTTTGAGTTAATTGAATGAAAGGCAAAAATTGCTGTTTATCACGTATTAAAAAAACTACTGGCTAGATCTCGTTCAAACCAATTTTCGTTGGAAGTTTGCATTGCAATATACATCATATTTTTTATTTTATTTATAATTCTCTTATTTCAGAAGTTAGAGGTGGGGGAGGGACACACATTTTTCCACTTTGGAAGTGTCTCTCGCGCAAACTATTCAGTTTAGAAAAAAATTATATTAGAAACCACAATAGCATTTTTGAAGACCTATCTCTAGACACCCCACACATATGTGTTTAATGAAATAGTAGATTGTATTACAAGGGAGCAAAGTAGTATTTTTACGGCGAGGGCGCTACTTTGAATCAAGAGCAAAGCGAAGGATTCTAGAATAGAATCCCGAGCGTAGCAAGGGATTCTAACGTAGAATCCTGAGCGCAGCGAGGGATTCAAAGTACACCGCCCGAGGGAAAAATAATTTGCTCCCGAGTTATACACTCTACTTTTCATCCCCTTTCTATGAGAAAATTTATTTCTCCCGAGATTTCGGGCGTAACAAGTTTTGTACGGCGTTGTTAGCTTCTATAATATCTAATTGTTTCAAGAGTTAATGCATTGTCACTTCCTGAACTCAAAGTCGAACTCATATTATTTTGCAAAATACAACTTAAATAGGTAATTTACTAATTACAAGAACAGAGAGGTAATTCGCGCTCTTTGTTTTTTTTTTTAGTTAGCACAGGTCACCCCGAGCTATGCAGCCAATACGTACCTACCAGCCAGTAATCCGTACAATTTGAGTTCGATTTCTATGAATGATAATGTTCCAAATTCAAATCACTTTTACGGCCCGCTGCTTGGCCAGAAAAGAGCTATTTTGCGCCCCGCTACAGTGACAGTAAAATGACATTTTTCGAATAGAAGGGATGAAAAATCTTTTTTTGACTTTCAATTCTAAGTATTGCTTTTTTCTATTTTTGTGTGAAATTCTTGATGCGGTTCACAGAATACATATACTTACCAAGCTTCAACAGAATAGGCCTTATAGTTTCAGAGAAAAGGGGCTGTCACATACGGACGGACAGACAGACAGACAGATAGACAGACATGACGAATCTATAAAGGTTCCGTTTTTGCCATTTGGCTACGGAACCCTAAAACCACACTCAAAGAAAGGGATGGGAACTAATAAATGATGGGAATGTTTATATGTACTTACTTTTGCGTGAAATTTTTGGTTATGTCTCAACAGTGCCGTATTGTGTTCAAAACCTAAAACACATGTACTGCATTTGTGTCTCTTAGACTTGAAGTATTCACTTTCTCTCTGGCTTTCCATGAACGACAACAGATCATCATTATTAATCTGTACTCTTCTGAAAGCATTATCTGCGTAATCTGTGAGAATTTTGAACTTCGGTTTCTTGTTAAGTAAAGCACGTTTCCTGGCCCATTTGTTGCTTTTAGGTTTTTTCGGTTCTGGAGAGTAAAAATTTGCACTAAATTATTTAGAACTAGCTTTTACCCGCGGCTTCACCCGCGTGCATATCGGTTATCTCGATCAAACATAGCCTGTTATTCCAGGGTGTCAGCTTGTCTGAAAATTTTATTAAAATCGCTCCAGCCGTTAAGACGTGCAAGAGTAACAAACATTCATCCATCAATCCACACTTATTAACGTTCGCGTTTATAATAATAGTAGGTATTATGACTAGCTGATACCCGTGGCTTCATCAGTACCTCTGAGAGCACCATCAGGAACGTATTCCAATTCCCTGGATAAAATGTAGCCTATTTGGATGCGGAAGACGGAGGATCGGGTGAAATGGCGTACATTGGGTGAGACCTCTGTCCAGCAGTAGACTGCGGTGGGCTAAATGATTTATTGATTGATATTTGTTATTGCAGATAATAATCTCATCATCCACAAAAAGACGTTAGTCCTGATTGCATCCGAGGCCACGGTGCCCTCGGAGCTCAGGGTCCGCCTTCCGGCTCTTCCTCCTCCACTTCGCACGATCTTGGGCGTCCAAGGTAGTGAGACCGTTTTCACGCATGTCACCCTCCACGACGCCAAGCCAGCACTTTTTGGGCCTACCCCTTCTACCTGGACCGGGTGGGGGCGCCATTGCCAGGCATTTGTTCCCCACGTAGCTGGGCGGTTTCCGCAAGACGTGGCCGCACCGGCGGAGGCGGCTCTCTTGCATTTTATCTGCGATGTCACGGACATGAAGGCTGCCGCGGATGCGTGAGTTCTTCACGCAATCTTTACGCGTGACTCCACACATCCACCGCAGCATTTTCATCTCTATGACACGCAGCATCTGCTTGTGTCGCTCCAACAGCGGCCACGCCTCACAGCCGTGTAAGAGGACAGGTCTAATGATCGTTTTATAGACCTGCCCCTTCAGCCTGACTGGCATTTTAGTATCGCAAGTGACACCAGTCATTTCCCACCATTTAGCCCACGCGGCGGCAATACGTGCCTTGACGTCGTAGTCGATGTCACCAGAAACGTGAAGTACAGATCCCAGGTACTTAACCTGATCCGTGCGCTCGACCAAGTCATCGCCTATGCGAACGGGTGTGGGATCTGTTGAGTTTAATGCCAAGTACTCTGACTTCGCCACATTTAGCTTCAGACCGCCGCCGTTCTCAAACGCCTCCTTCCACACTTTCATACGTCGCACCAATCTGTTCCTGTCTGCGTCCATCAGCGCAATGTCATCAGTATACATAAGCAACCATGGAGGCTGCTCATGTGAGTCTCTGATACTGTCCGACAAAACGTCTAACACCAAGATGAACCGGTAGGGACTAAGTACGGATCCTTGGTGTACCCCGACGGTGATGGGGAAGGTTTTCGTGTCGCGAACAGCGGTCCGAACCACGGAGATAATAATGTTTGCAGGTTGGCAGGATGCCCAGGGGCCCTAACATTGAGCGAGGACACTGAGCTGCACACGCTGACCGAGTGCCCGGCGTGGCACACGCCGAGGCGGGTCCTAGTGGCGGCTCTGGAGGTGGGAGTCCTCACACTCGCCACATTGCTCACAGCAAAGGTACGACGCGCGAACGCTTGGGGTGCGGTCGCCTCCTTCTGCGAGCAAGTAATGCTCGAGGAGGCGGCCGGCAGGGTCCGGACTAGACTCCGAGCCCGTGAAGCCCGCGAAGAGCGAAGGCGAACCGGACTTCGGAGGTCGCAGAACGACCTCCGTCCTCCATGAACGCTGGCCTGGGTGTGATCGGTGGAGCCACCTGTCACCCTAGCAGAAGCAGGCCGCGGCGGCGGTGCAAAGTGCGCCTTCCACGTACCCGGGGCTAGATGGGGACACCGTGGTTCTCACAACCCGAAGGGGGCCATTTCGAAAGAGATGGTCCTGGGTCTGCCGGGGTGCGAGAGATATGCTTTCGGCAATCTCACCTACGGCAACCAAAGACCCAAGACGATGTGCGTTTTAGTCGGTTCGAGTCCGACATAACCACCTCCACCGGCTCCGTGGGGATTTTTCACACAATAAAAAAAGGGGTCGTACCACAACTTTGGGGCCAAGGCAACCTCACCTGCTGATTGACTGACGAGGCTCTGGTGCAGACATTGGGTATATGCTGGGGAAGTAAACAGTCACTGTCGTAACAGCAAAGTATACTAAATTAAGAAAAAGTGTCTTAATTCAGTACATTTTGCTGAATTAAGCTTTGGTCTAGATTTGGATTCCTTGGACTTGGAAACCAAACTTTTTTTTTTGTTTAATTTTTTTGCCAAATATGGCAAAGTTCAATAATGGATCGCATTGTGCGTGTTAAACTACCCGGCTTCCCGTATCGAAACCTTCACCCTTCGCCACTGTGAGGATGGCTGACATTAAAGAGTTGATGTCGTCAGCCAAGATTTCAAGTTTATATGACCAGTCGCTTTACTTAGATCTAAATCCATGCAAACAATGATGCTGGCACAATAGTTTCCAATATGTCATCATATGATATAATAACACATACCTACCTCCTTCCAGTGAGGTTCGCAACCTCTCTTCACTTTTTACACTATCTTTGACGCTGTCATCATCCTGTAGATAGTGATCATGACCACTCAGTTCCTCATGCTGAACATCTTTCAGATCTGTCTGTCTATTGCTCTCTTGTATGTACAATATGTGAGGGTGGGTATCGTTCAAAGTAATTGTGGTCAGGCTAGACAGAGGACAGTAAAGGACCTGAAAATACATTCATCATCATATTATAGTTAGTTCCGGTATAGGAGTGAAGACTGATCCCAGATGCCTGGAGTGCATGGATGCCGAGGAAATCAGCTTCCACCTGCTGGCCGAATGCCTTGTGTACTCACTGAAAAGGGAAATCATGGGAACAGACACTAGACTTCTTTTTTTTCGTGCGGAAATCCCCTCGTATACCTCCTCTACCGGAGCCGGAAGGGGAGGTTATGTCGGACTCGAACCGACTAAAACCGCACGCCAACTGTGGGTCGTGGTGCTAGGCTGGAGGTGAGGTTGTCATCGACATATCCCTCGCACCAAGGCTGACTCAGGGCCATCCCTTACGGTCTGGCCCTCCTCAAGAGACAGACTAGACCTAGAAGACATCGTAAATCTGAAGGTGGAACAGATAACAAGTTTTTGCAAGGAAACAGGTAGGTTCGACGAAACGCCGTGATTGCCGGACATCCCATATCCCACCATAGGAAATAGAAGAAATTGGTGAAATGGCCCTACGCAAGAGGGCGCGGCGTCCCTAGCTAGTAAGTTATTAGTTCCGGTAGCATCTGAGGCTTCCATCTCCGAACAGGTCCACACAGAGTGATTGCTGCAGTGTAACCTCACCTTCAACCTAGCACAGCAACCGACATATTCTCCCCCTACGGCTCCGATGGCGGGGGAGGGATGGAGGGGGGCGATTTCCCGCACGTTAAAAACAGGGAGTGAGTTATGGTCAGTGGCCAATCACTGATGTCGGTCGGCCGCTACAGCGACCGCTTTACTGTGTCCTATCTATGCCAATAAATAAAATTCAGGTTGTTTCTGTTTATAATATTACAGATTGGGTATGAAAATATAGGGTATCTATAATATAAAAAACCTTTTTTTTTTTAATATCTGTATGTTTCAGGTAATTGATCCTATAAGGAGTATTTACTAACAGCGGGGTAGCTAACACCTAACCCCGTCCTTCTGTGTGAGCCATTTCAGTTGGGTAAAGTATTAGGGTCGCGCACAAATCATCATCCACATAAAGACCTTAGTCCTGATTGCATCCGAGGCCACGGTGCCCTCGGAGCTTAGGGTCCGCCTTCTGGCTCTTCCTCCTCCACTTCGCACGATCTTGGGCGTCCAAGGTAGTGAAACCGTTTTCACGCATGTCACTCTCCACGACGCCAAGCCAGCACTTCTTGGGTCTACCCCTTCTACCTAGACCTGGTGGGGACGCCATTGCCAGGCACTTGTTACCCACGTAGCTGGGCGGTTTCCGCAAGACGTGGCCGCAACAGCAGAGGCGGATCATGGTCACAGCTAGTATATAAAATTAACTGACCTGTCCCAGTCGAAGTGCTTCATAGGCTTTACATAATTGTTGCTGGAACAGACACACTCTTCTCAGCACTGCCGTACATTCCCAACAGAGCAGCACACTGTCTGGTGGCACAGGGTCCTGTTAGGTTTAACACTTCTCATTACCATCATATCTTCAAGTATCACAAAAACTGCTTGTTGTATTTTAGCAACCTAAGTACTCTCAACTCAACTCAAAAATTTGTGCTAAGTGTATCTCCTGAAGTAAGCCATAAGTTAATGTACCTGGATATGAAGCTGAATTCAGTGAACCAGAAAATTTAATCCTATAGCAGGATATATCAGATAAAAAAAGGCAACCATAAAAACGCCCTTGCCTCCCAGTTCCATGGCAGTGGTAGCCTCAGTTTTGCCGACCCTTAAAACTGAGAACTCCAATCAAAACCTAAGCCAGATTGAATCAGACATCAGATTGCATTATTGTAATTCGAAAGGGATTGCCAAGATTGGCTTGAAAAGAAAGAAATAAAGAAAATAAGTATTGTGAACATACATGCATATACATGCTGCTATTTTGTTACCACCTTCAAAGCAAAAAGTCAGCCAAGTGTGAGTCGCAGTCGCGCACCGAGGGTTGACAGACAGATGGACAAGAAAGTGAGCTTATAAGGGTTCCGTTTTTTCCTCTTAAAGTATGGAACCCTGAAAATGATATCCATACTAATATTATAAATGCGAAAGTAACTCTGTCTGTCTGTATGTTACACTTTCACTCCTAAACCACTCAACCGATTATGATGAAATTTGGTAGAGGGGTAGATTAGAGCATGTCGTTCTTTTAATGTGGCATGTCGGGAGGTTGATTTGGATTTATTTTGCACTAGTGTTACTAGAATGAAGAAAGCCCTATGTGAACAATACTTTGAGCGATGTTATCTCTAATATGTGATTTTCTGTAATATAGTTTCCTAATTTCTAAAAGAACTTAATTTGCATTAAGAGTTTTTGAGCATTATTATGTTAAGATGTAATACCACCTAAATGTGGAAACTGATAATTGGCCTTCAACATTTTTATTATATAATATTGAACCTTTTTTAGCTGTAAGTTTCCCTAAAATTGTAAAATAAAATAAAATAAAATAAAATAAAGAAGGACATAGGCTATGTTTGGTCGCGATAACCGACTTCCACGGGCAAAAGCTAGTTGTAAATAACTTTAACTTGTTTATTTGTATACCAGTCTGTATCTCTAAAAGTCCCAAATATACGGACTGATCTAAATACATCTGTTTGTTTGTAAATTGAAATTATTAAGAATGCTATTTGACACAAGCCATTGTCACTGGTACAGATACCTACATGCTGATTAACAGACAAGGCTATAATTGTGGCTTCCCTCTTACGAGTAGCACAGATACAGATAGCAGTCTTCTCATGGAATAAAAAGGTAGATTGGAGAAGGTAGGAGAGTCGAGTCGACCCCTAGCCCCAACTGGCTATTGCGATTGATAAGTCAGACAATTGATGTATTTTGACGATGATTTTAAATCAATCGTTTACCTGTAGTAGATTCACGCGAGGCAACACTTACCGGGTACACAAAATCGTCGATAATTTTTTTAAACATATCCGAGTATTCTCCCAATGGTGCGAGCTTTCTGCCAACACTAAGACACGCATGGCATTGGTTTTCAAAAGTTGAAAGTTCAAACTTTATCTCAGGTTCATTCATTATTAAAAAATTTAATAAATTGTCTTATTGTATTTCTTCAAATAATATTTTGACATATTTCCCAAATTGTTGTTTTTACCATAACAAAGATTATTTAGCTTGGATTTAAATATTAGAAAATACCCTAATATGTATTGTAATTGTAATGTTATTTATATGAACATTTATATTTTAAAAGTTCCACAAAAATATAAACAAATCGCGATTCGCCACTCGTCGCTTCGCTAGAATTTACTTTTAGAAATCTGTTTGAGTTTGACAGATGACAGTTATGTGACAACAAACAAGGACAAATCAGAAATTCAGGGTGACTTAGCGACTCGAATAGGTACTCGTGTTCCCTTATATCTAGGGCCGGTAGACTAAAACACATAAGTCAAAAAGGTCTACTTTTCAGGAACTACAAAAAACTAAATTAAAAAAAAGATAGTAATCATTTATCAATTATTAGTAATTAATTGGAACAAACAAAAGCAGTTCTAACGTGCATGCAAACGTCTATAGCATAGTAGTGTTCGGAACGGCTACATTTTGATAACATGTTAAAACGATACGTTAAAAAGAAATAACGTTATTTTTATACGCTCCGTTAAAAAATATAACAGTAGCAGAACGTTAAAGAGACGTTCTGCTACTGTTAAAGAACGGAACAAAAGAACGGAACGAAAGAACATAGCAGAAAAATAATTAACTTAACTTCGATTCTAAACTATTGTTGGAATTGGAAATGTAGCTCTTATTTGCTTACAGTAAAGCATAATTTGGCAGAATCGTTTCGTGCATCGAAAACATACGAGATATTTATTGCAATATAAATCCTAAACACTCACATATAGAGAATAATTTCGCACAAACTACACTCACGCCATATTTGTATAAATTTATTTACACTGTACCTTCTTTTTTTTCGTGCGGAAATCCTCTCCAATACCTCCCCTGCCGGAGCCGGAATGGAAGGTTATGTCGGACTCGAACCGACTTAAAGTCGGTTCGAGTCCGACTGTGGTCACGCCGACTGTGGATCTTGGTGCTAGTTTTTATGAAGTATTTATATAAATTTACACTGTACCTTCTTTTTTTTCGTGCGGCAATCCCCTCGAATACCTCCCCTGCCGGAGCCGGAAGGGGAGGTTATGTCGGACTCGAACCGACTTAAAGTCGGTTCGAGTCCGACTGTGGGCACGCCGACTGTGGGTCGTGGTGCTGGTTTTTATGAAGTATTTATATAAATTTACACTGTACCTTCTTTTTTTTCGTGCGCCAATCCCCTCGAATACCTCCCCTGCCGGAGCCGGAAGGGAGGTTATGTCGGACTCGAACCGACTTTTTAGTCGGTTCGAGTCCGACTATGGGCACGCCGACTGTGGGTCGTGGTGCTAGTTTTTATGAAGTATTTACATAAATTTACACTGTACCTTCTGTTTTTCGTGCGGAAATCCCCTCGAATACCCCCCCTGCCGGAGCCGGAAGGGGAGGTTATGTCGGACTCCATAGATTATTTCAGAACAATATTTAACTTTAAATTTTCAATATTATAACAGAACAAAAGAACATATTAGAAAAATAACATTTTAAATTTAACTTTTCAATATTATAGCAGAACAAAAGAACATATTAGAAAAATAGCATTTTAATTTCACTTTTCAATATTATAACAGAACAAAAGAACATATTAGAAAAATAGCATTAACTTCGATTTGGAAATATAGCTCTTATTTGCTTACTGTAAAGCATAATTTGGCAGAATCGTTTCGTGCATCGAAAACATACCTACTAGATATTTATTGCAATATGAATCCTAAACGCTCATATATAAAGAACAATTTCGCATGAACTACACTCGCGTCATAAAATTCTCGAAGCTTGTCGCCGCTCGCCAATACATTGTTGGCAAGTACTTGTCCGACGCGATGGTTAAATAGCATATCAAATAATTTAACGTTTGCCTGATTGAATATATAACAGTTGCTATTGCTATTTTTTAAGAACATGCTATTTTAACAGTTACGTATTATAACGAACACTCCTACTATAGCACAAACAGATGCAAACAGCTATTTAGGTGACTTATGTTATTCAGAACAAACAACTTTTGCATCTACCTGAATCTGTACTTCTGACTTATGTTTATAAGAACTGTAAATGAATGATACTAAAATCTGATAAAATGGTACTGAGGAAGTTAGTGCTGGTTTAGGTAAACGTTATTGTAAATCGAAAGTGTACACTTGAACAGTATAGTAATTTTTACACATTAGTGTGCCTCTTTTAGTTTGTACGCTTGATTTTCAGTAGCCTTGTGATGATGTGTTTGAGGAAGTAATTCAGCTTTCTCTTGGTTTTCCTGAGCTTGAGCTTTAAGAGAGTATGCCAGAATTATCATCAACCGAAGAGCTCTGAGAGAAGATAACGACTATGGAGGTAAAAATATCTGTAAGATGACGAACGACAAAGCTACATGACCAGATGACATCCCTGCCGAGTTGTACAAGTCTTTGGATGTAGGCGTACAAATCCAACGGCATCAGGCAATGCAGCAACTATCGGGCAGTCAAACTTATCTAGCACATATTAAAGTTATGGGACAGAGTTCTCAACGAAAGAGTTTGTAGGTTGACGACCATCAAGGAAAACCAATGCGGATTCGTGCCCGGAAAGTCTACTACCGAACCGAAGCAATACAGATAATCTAAATCTTGATGAAAACATACAAATCTAGAAGGAGCGATTTAAGATGTTTATCGACCTTGAAGCGTTTCACTGAGCCCCGAGGCCACTGATTTGACGAGTATTGCGCGCCCCGAATCGCCCCAAGTGCTACATTGAACTCACCAGAGATATGTACACCGGAATGACAACTCGAGTACGCTGCCCCATGATGCAAGTTAGTGAGGTGTTTCAGGTATAGGTACAATCGATAAAGAAGACACGGTTGCACCTTAAATACACTTTTTATGAAAATGTGCGACTGCATCTCCGTTGTCGACTATACATCAAGGATTGACACTCAGCCCATTGCTGTTTAACATAGTAATGAACTACCTAACAGACAACATACAACGGCCTGTACCCTGGAAGCCGATAGCTTTGCAAGCAAGGTTGGAAAAGTGAAGATTGGCTCTGGAAACCACTGGCTTGAGGAAAAGCTGAGAAAAGACAGAACATCTGTGTTTCTCTGCTTATCCGCAACACTGCAATTTCTCAAACACCAATGTCAGCCGTCACACAACAAAACGCCACTCTAAATATCATTAACCATTTCAAGATGGCAACATATAAACGTCTGGCGAAAGTGGAGAGTACTTACAGGGGTATTCTGCGATCCGTACATGCCAATATAGGCAAGATCTATAAAACAGCAATACGGCCAGCAATGACCTATGGTGCAGTGTTGGCCAATCATAAAACTGCAGGTAAACAAGGTGGCCGTCAAATTGACGTGTCCAGTATAAAAAAAAAAATGTGAATGCTCAGATAGTCTGCGGGCGTCTCACTTCTAGATAAAGTCTGAATATATACATCCGATGCAGCTTGAAAGTGAGACCAATACGGGAGAGGCTTTAAGAGATGCGACCCGACGAACGCATGTCCAAAAAGTGCTGCAACTGGAGTCGAGACCAAGAGGCTGTGGCAGACCCGGTCTACATGGATGTCGACCATTGGTAAAGACCTCAAAGGGGAGAAAGTTGATCCCAGGACGATCCAAAACAAACGTACGTATAAATAGAGCCGATTAGAAACGGGAAGAGGTCAGACGCAGAAGAGACCCGTGAGTTAGTAACCGATAATGCCACCCACTTAACGTTCCTAATGACATAAGTCATGCTATCAGTACGTAATAAATGTAAGTACGTTTAAAGTCCGTTTGACATAAGTCAATTTATGTTCTTTATAACATCTCCACTTGTGGTAAGAGTGAGGAGGTTGAAAAGGTGCACTTTAGAGTTCAAATTGAAGCGATTGGCTTTAACTTATGTGGTTTAATAGGTTGATGTATTAATTAAAATTAATATTTGTGGACAAATAAAACGAAAACGCATTTTTTTGACTTATGTGCTTTAGTCTGCCGGCCCTACATATAAGACTAGCTTTTGCCCGCGGCTCTAGATAAGAATATTGTTATAGTTTCGGCAGTGGAAGTGGAGGCTTGGAGAATAAATGTAGAAAATAATGAAAATAAAGCTTTAAATATTTTTCATGTATTTCGATCTTGACGTGACAGTAAAATCTATATAGTGACAGAACGTTTTTCTTTTGGAATATAAAACAAAACCGGAATACAAAAGAGGTTTGAATACTCAAACTGCAACACTTTCCCTTATTCAAAACTTCTGCATTCCGAGGGCTGAATAGAGACTACAAAATCTAGGAAGAGGCAACCCTTTCGTTAGGATATCAGCCAGCTGGTCCGTTGTGCCGATTCTCTTCACCTCTATTGCACCTTCAGCAACTTGCTCTCGAACATAAAAATGTCGAATACGAATATGTTTCGTTCGCTTGTGAAACTCTGGATTATGTGCCAAACGAACAGCTGCTTCGTTGTCGACAAACAATGCAGGAGTATTCTTGAGCTTAGTCAATTCTTGCATGATTCTGGTTAGCCAAACTAATTCTCTGGCTGCCTCACTAGCTGCTACTACCTCTGCCTCTGTAGTAGAAATAGCAACCGATGCTTGCCGTTGACTGAGCCAGGAAATCGCGCCTCCTGCATAACAGCAGGCCACGCCTGTAGTAGATCGGCTGGTCTCTCGATCTCCTCCATGATCGGCATCGCTATTATATATCCTTCGAGTATTCCTGGTTTATGCGGGTCATATTTAATTCCATAGGAATACGTGCCTTTGACGTATCGTAGAATCCTTTTTACGCCAAGCCAGTCTTCCTTAGAGGGGGATTCTAGTTTTCGGGAGGCAACACCCACTGCATATGCAATGTCCGGACGTGTTCCGACCATGAGATATGCTAAAGCACCGACAGCTTCTCTGTACGGGTACTTTTCCTTCTTCTCTGTTTCTACTTTCCCTGATTGAGAAGTTTCTATGGGTGTCGTTACAGGATTACAATCAGCCATCCCAAAACGCTCCAGGATTTTTCTCGCGTAGGCTTCCTGATTTATGAACACCGAGCCATCCTTTTCCCTTACGATTTGTAGTCCAAGGTAATACGACACGGGCTTCGTCGTAATCTGCAATCGTTTTCGTAAATCGTTCAGAAAAGAATTTGACAATTCTTCATCAGTTGCGGCTACTAGTCCATCATCTACGTATAATGTTATTAACAACTTTTTGTCGTCTATTTCCTTGGTGTATAGACAACAATCAGCCTCGCATTGCTTAAAGCCCATCTCAAGTAGAATTCCTTCAAAACAAGAGTTCCAACATCTCGGAGCTTGCTTTAAGCCGTATAAACTTCGATTGAGTCTCCAGACTTTAGATGTTCCGTCGCTAAAGCCTTCAGGTTGCTGCATATAAATTTCCTCTTCAAGTTTACCGTTGAGGAACACTGTAGCAACGTCAAACTGAACTAGGTGCATGTTCTCCTTAGCACTAACACTCAATAGTGCTCTGACGGTTGCTAGACGTGTGACGGGACTGTAGGTTTGATCGTAATCGATTCCTTTTCGCTGTTTAAAGCCCTTCACAACAAGTCGTGCTTTATACTTGTCCAATGAGCCGTCTGGGTTTCGTTTCGTTCGTAGAACCCATTTACCAGGAAGCGCTTTTCTTCCCTTCGGTAGATCACATGCTGTCCACACATTGAGATCCTTTAGAGATTTCATTTCGCTATGCATCGCTTTGCGCCATTCTTCACAATCATTCCTATTCATCGCATCAGCAAAATTTGACGGGTATGTCTCTGCTATGCATACATAGTCGTTGAGTCTGTCGGGACGTCGTATTTCGTTGCGATCGCGCATATTGTAACGCGGCGGTTCAGCGTCATAGAATTCGTCTACTTCTGGATTTTCAAGATGTGGTTCTGGTTCACGGACGTGGTCTTCTTGGACTGCTTCGGGTTCCATATCATCTCCCTCGAGGCCACGTTCATGATCTTCAGAGACTGAGAGCTGATCTTCTTCACGGTCTCCTTCGGGTTCGGGTACTGGATCATGATGAGCATCAATCTGTTGAGCCGGTTCCTCGTTCCTGATGGCGTTGTCCATCGGTATTCGCAATGTGTACTCCCTCGTATTTGCGTCGTTGTTTACACAATCAGGGTGAACATCGCTGTTAGGAAGCGGTTTCTCATGAAATGTGACATCACGGGAACGGACGAGCCTGTTGCTTTTTCCGTCGGTGATCCAGATGCGGTAGCCATCTTCATCGTAACCAACAAGTCTTCCCTTGATGGCTTTCTTATTCATCTTCTTCCGTTTCTGCTTTGGAATGTGGACGTAGGTATTGCAGCCTATAATTCGAAGATGTTTGATCGCTGGTTTCTTTCCACTCCAAAGTTCATACGGTGACTTGTCTTTGTTGTTTGTCGGACCAGTTCTATTGAGAATGTACGCGGCGGTGTTTATAAGTTCTGCCCAGAGTTCTTGTGGCATTACTTCGTGCGCATACATCATCGATCTCGCTGTTTCAACCAAAGTTCTATTCTCGCGCTCACTGACACCATTTTGTTCCGGTGTGTATGGCATTACCAGTTGTTGTTGTATTCCATGGGAGTCTAGTAGTTCTCGAACGGACTTGTTGTCAAATTCACCACCGTTGTCGCTTAGCAGGCATTTTAAGGTATGTCCTTCGGTCTTCGTCTGAGCTAACATTAAGGCGAGCTTATCCTTAACCTCTGACTTGTGTCTCAGAAAGTATACCATACGGTAGCCTGTGTAGTCGTCTTTGAACAACACGTAGTACTGGAATTTTGAATAACTTGGTTGAAAAGGTCCGCAAACGTCAGTATGTACGATTTCTCCAGGCGCGGTAGCTCGGGTCCTCGTACCGAATTTAAGTCTGTGAGCTTTTCCGTATATGCAGCCTTCGCATAACTCCTTATCAAGAGGAAGGTCTAAGTCCAGTTCGCGTTTAACTGTGGCTTTCACGTGCCTCTTGTTCTGGTGCGCAAACCTCTCGTGGTAAAGTTGCATAGTATCGGATGTTGCATAGACTTCAACGGGATTCGCAGGATGTACGACTCTGACATCTAGTCTGTATAATCCACCTTCTTTCTGACGTCTTCCTACTAAGCAGGCTTCTCCGTTGACATAGACGGTGCATTCTTTTGTCGTCGATGAGAATTGACTGCGCGGAATCTTATCGTGTACTGCTAGTACCGAAAATAAATTTTTCGTTATGGCTGGGACGTACCAAACGTCTTGCAGGGTCACTCGTTGTAGCTTCCCTTTTACATTTGCTTCGAGTATTACTGAACCTTTGCCTTTAGCACGAATCGAATTGCGATTAGCCGTTGTTACAGTACGGGTCTCGTCAAAGCGTTGGAAACGTTGGTATATATCAGCCCGGTTTGTCACGTGGCTCGTGGCGCCGTTATCCACGTACCAGTTTTCTGTGTCAGGATCGATCGAAAAAATTTCTGTGCTCTCTATAGACATTAGGATCATGTTTGCGGATTTGGAGGCAGAAGGTGTTGCTTGCGAATTACTGCTTTTCGGAGGCTTTCCGTCTTTGATCCACTTCTGACAGTTTCTCACTCGATGGCCGATAGCTTGGCAGTAGTTGCATTTCAACTTCCTGTCCTTCTTCTCTGCAGTTGACGTAGTGCCGGAATTTGAAACGAGGGCTTCCTGTTGAAGTACGTTGTTACTCTGCAGTGCTCGTTCAAATGCACACAGATGGCTTGTGAGGCTTTCTATATTTCGCTGGGATTTCGGTAGCAATAGCCAACTGCTTCTGAAGGAGAAGTAGGTCTCGTCGAGTGTATCCAAGATCTTGCATAGGAGTAGCAGTTCTGGTAGCTCGCCGGTCTTGTCCTTACTTAACTCCTGATTAAGCTGCGTCCAAATGTTCTTCAATTTTGACATGTGTGTGGCTATGTCATCTGCCGGATCCTTTCTAAAGCCAAAGAAGCTCATGCATAAATTGTAAGATTTGTCTTCGTCGGTACCGTCGAACAGTCTATGCAGCTCAAGCCATACGTCTCTTGCATTCGTGTATCTCATGACCTTCCTTAGGGTCTCTTCATTCATATTGGTCGTTATTATGAGAAGAGCAGTTGCGTCCGCTTTTACAAACCGATCTAAGTTTGCTTTGTAAGTAGCAACTGCAGGTTCTCCAGCGCAAGGACCGGGTTCGGTAGGTTTCATGAACGAGCCTTCTGCTACTTCCAGCGCGTTCGGGACGGTGCGTAGCAAACTTACGGCTTTGTATTTCCATGTATCCCAATTCGATTTTCCTTGTAGCAAACCAATTTGTAATTTCGTAACACTCCATCTCGTCGTGGGGTGGGACCGATAACCTGTTATAGTTTCGGCAGTGGAAGTGGAGGCTTGGAGAATAAATGTAGAAAATAATGAAAATAAAGCTTTAAATATTTTTCATGTATTTCGATCTTGACGTGACAGTAAAATCTATATAGTGACAGAACGTTTTTCTTTTGGAATATAAAACAAAACCGGAATACAAAAGAGGTTTGAATACTCAAACTGCAACAAATATAAGATAAATCCGTAAATAAAACGAACAGCAATTGATTTTTATATATATAGATTAATGCTGAATCTTCTTCACCCTAGCGTTAATCCCAGTCGCATCCGAAGCTTTTCAACTTGGAGTTTGGGGTCCGCTTCACCGGTCTGACTGCGGATTTGGCTAATCTTCGATATTTTTTGTAAAGCAACTGCCATCTGACCTTCACAACCCAAAGGCGATATCGAAGCATTGTAGTTACTAGTCCAGTCATATAAGCTTAAATTAAGTAAGAATCTCGGAACTATTCGGGTGGTTTGGTCTGAATGTTCAAATGTAGGTAGGTACTGATCTACATAAAGTACCTAAGTACCTATTTCAGAAAGAACTTTTCCTAAAATGACTGATTTTCTATAGGTCTTCATTATTAAATAATGTCGGAAATGAAACTGTCAAATGTAATTCGAGATACCCAGCTGTAAGTCTGTAAATACTTGTATATTGACACCACACCATGACACACCCTAATATATCGACACCCCCTTAGCGATCACCCTCAAGTGCCACCTAGGGCTGAAAAGCCGCAGGAGTTTCTGGGCGTGCGTTGGCCCAATTGTCGGTGACCCCTCTCAAGCCAGAATCGAACACTGGAGAGCACAGGGTCCACTACCAACCCCTTTCGTCCCGCTTTCAGAGGAACTCCCGCCTGGACATGATCTGCCCTGGAACAGATGGAAGTCTTTAAATAGACTCCCCAAGCAGCACGCGAGGCTGTTTAATAGCCGAATAACGGATTTCCGAAACGCTTAAAGCCGAATAAGGAAGCTGCATTAAGTCTGTATACGACCTTATACAGCTCTTATAACTCTTAAATGGGCACAAATTATTCAGCCTTGGGTTCACATAGCTGCTTAAGAGCTGTGTAGCAGCAACTTAACAGTGTTATCAAGGGTAACAGCACAAATTATTTAGCCTCAAGTTCACATAGCTGCTTATGAGCTGTGTAGCAGAAATGTAACAGTGTTATAAAGGGTATCGACAGTACTTTGCGCTGAAATACGACTGACTAAGAGATCACAAGTTACTCTTTATTCAGAAAATATGCCTGTAATGCGCGCTCTATACATATTGTAAACCGCGAAACGCTACTTAATTGCGGCCTGTGTAAAATTAATGAACATGCAATACTGGGTTTAAGCAATTTACCGGTGCTTCTAGCTGCCTTGATGGACATTGCACTTTGTTACGTGAAGTGAATATTGGAAACGAAATTAATGGTGGATAATATATTCATATCCCTGATAAGTACATTGTTTTACATAGTAATAAAGGAAAAATGATTGGGAATTTAATTTTACTGACATTATACATATATATTATCTAAGAAAATTTTAGTGCGCCATGAAAATATTTTGTTTTTAATTAGTTTTGTGATATAAATAAGCTGTGATGTAAAATATGACTAAATAATTTGTAGTGCTTTGAAAATAATTATAAGATAAAAAGTTAATATTATGATATTAGGAAGTAAAAACTAATGCAATACATTTTATTTCTTGCACAAAACATCGTAAAGGTCGAAAAATCAGTCAGAATATGTTTAGGTTATAAAATAAAATGGTGGATTTATGTTAAACAGTAACGTGAATAGTTAAAACTCTTATATTCTACAACAGGCTGTCTAATAGTTCACTAGTGCGCTGTTATTCTACAAAAAAAGAATAATATTACACATGTGAACTGTATACAGCTATAAGCTGTTTTCTTTACTTTTAATTGTTCACAAGCTCTACCTTTAGCCATGATGTGAACAATGAAACAGTTGTTATACCGACTCTTTAGGGATCCCTAGTATTAAATCTGAAACCACCGCATGGACTTCCATTACAAAATTGTCAAAGGGGTATTATTTAGAACACTATTTTACGCGTGTGCGAACCTTTCAAGTTGGATAGTAAGATATAGTAATATATATATAAAAATATTTTTTATTTTTTAATGTAAAATTAAATTGTACAACAACATAAACGCAATATTTCACCCTAAACATCATCTTCTGAGTTATTCATATTTTGTACGGAACCATCCTGTTTCAAACTATTTGTCAAGCTTTGCGTTACGTCCTGACTTGAAGGTTTTATTTCTTCTACCTTTATAATTCTTTGATACTCTTTCGATAATTTTCTTCTAATGCCTCCTGTTCTTGCTTTCAATTTCCACGAATTACGCGAATTTATTTTAATATATAGCAAATAAAAATACGTTGGATATGGTCTCAACTTAGTTCCACTGACTGATTACAGTACCACATATGTTACTTTTATTCAGATAACGTCGGATTTGAGGTACTTATGTGAACCATTATAAAGTAGAAGCCGGTAATTCTATACACTAGTGAGTCTCTAAGCAGCTGCGAGGCACATAGTGAATGTTTAAATAGCCGCTATGCAGATACTATCAATTGCAGTATAAAGGCTGATTAGCGGTAGACATATTCAGGTATAAGCTGTAATATGGGCCACATATTGTCCATTATACAGCTATTCACTTCAAAATAGTTCACACGTGCCCCTTTAACAATGATATTTTATACAAGATATGTTACGTTCATAGTAACTGACTTCTCAAATCTGATCGAGCAGTCTGTCAGTGTACAATAGTTGTCAATTAGCGTTAAAGTAGTACGAAAGATGGGATAAGCACATGAGTAAAAAAGATAGCTATAATTCGGAATGATTCGGACGATTGCGCTTCGAAGCATAGATTATGATTTTGTTGAACAGAAGGGGTATTTCGTTGGTAGGCAAGAAATGAAATTCGATGAAAAAATAATACGTCATTATTTATTTCGGAAAATGATAATAATTCAAAAAGATAATTAGGGAACTTCTCGAAAATAAAACCATAGTGCCGTACTGACGTTATAATCAAAAATTAAACTCCTTCAAATAAATTTAATTTATTTCTTTTCTGCCTCTTAGAAAGTTTTTTATTTTGGGATTATTTTTATGAGCAGAATGAAGCCGAACAGTGGTATATTTGTCAGTTATTTATATTCTTCCTGAGCAATGTTCCTTTCTCCGAAGTATATCTCTCAGTGGCTTCAAAATTATTGCTACAAATTCTGCTGCTTTTTGAAGGTGTCCAGTCAAACTCATTTCGTTGTTCTTTAACAATTGCAATCCACTCTTGAAGTCGAACTTCATTAGTCAGAAACCTTGAAAAAAAATTTAGGTTATTACAATAATTATTTAAAGGACAACAAATAAATAAAACAAAAATTATGTTACTGAATTTTGAATAACAAATAAAACTGAACAGCAGGTCAAGATTATTACTTTAGTAGGCAGTAAACTGAAAATTACCCTATGTCGCATCTGTACTGATAATCTATGCAAGCAGTGTTGTTGTGTCCTTGTCGTGCTCATATCAAAAAGTATTTCTGTCCTTTTTCTTTGCCGCCATTATTTTAAAAATATTAATAAACTAATTTTAATGAAATACACTAAAAAATCGGTAATATTGTATGTACTTACATGTGATAGAAGGTCCTTCGTGTTTTATTGATTTTAGTGTCGTAATTTGTACATTTTTAAAAATACACGGTGGCATTTTTATTGCCATTTTATTATGCGCTTACATACGTGACAACTCGGCGTTTGCCAGACATATACTAAATGCGATACGTCCCAATTGGGACGTTTTCGCGTCTTCACCAGGCGCAGTCTAATAACATATCTGCCTCTTTTTTGTATGTAATATCATTGCCCTTTAATAAGTCAGTGTAATAGGAGTTCACAAATATCTTCTTAAACAGCATTTGGCGTAATTTTATGCACTAAACAGGCCTTACTACGGTTTACGCAATAGAAAAGGTTAGAAGCTGAATAGAGTAATTAAAAACATACCTCCCAAGTAGCACAGATAGCTGTATAACTACTCACTTTAAGACTTATTTGAAACTCTGTGCGTATTAAGACGCTTCTAAGAGTACACTGGTGATGCTACAGTTGTATAATAGCGGTCAGTGATATTTAAACAGCTTTAGCTAATTAAAAGCTGTATTAAGGCTGATTAAGACCGACAAAACCACCATTAATACACTATAAAGGTATGTTTTTAATTACTCTATTCAGCTTCTAACCTTTTCTATTGCGTAAACCGTAGTAAGGCCTGTTTAGTGCATAAAATTACGCCAAATGCTGTTTAAGAAGATATTTGTGAACTCCTATTACACTGACTTATTAAAGGGGCACGTGTGAACTATTTTGAAGTGAATAGCTGTATAATGGACAATATGTGGCCCATATTACAGCTTATACCTGAATATGTCTACCGCTAATCAGCCTTTATACTGCAATTGATAGTATCTGCATAGCGGCTATTTAAACATTCACTATGTGCCTCGCAGCTGCTTAGAGACTCACTAGTGTATAGAATTACCGGCTTCTACTTTATAATGGTTCACATAAGTACCTTAAATCCGACGTTATCTGAATAAAAGTAACATATGTGGTACTGTAATCAGTCAGTGGAACTAAGTTGAGACCATATCCAACGTATTTTTATTTGCTATATATTAAAATAAATTCGCGTAATTCGTGGACATTGAAAGCAAGAACAGGAGGCATTAGAAGAAAATTATCGAAAGAGTATCAAAGAATTATAAAGGTAGAAGAAATAAAACCTTCAAGTCAGGACGTAACGCAAAGCTTGACAAATAGTTTGAAACAGGATGGTTCCGTACAAAATATGAATAACTCAGAAGATGATGTTTAGGGTGAAATATTGCGTTTATGTTGTTGTACAATTTAATTTTACATTAAAAAATAAAAAATATTTTTATATATATATTACTATATCTTACTATCCAACTTGAAAGGTTCGCACACGCGTAAAATAGTGTTCTAAATAATACCCCTTTGACAATTTTGTAATGGAAGTCCATGCGGTGGTTTCAGATTTAATACTAGGGATCCCTACAGAGTCGGTATAACAACTGTTTCATTGTTCACATCATGGCTAAAGGTAGAGCTTGTGAACAATTAAAAGTAAAGAAAACAGCTTATAGCTGTATACAGTTCACATGTGTAATATTATTCTTTTTTTGTAGAATAACAGCGCACTAGTGAACTATTAGACAGCCTGTTGTAGAATATAAGAGTTTTAACTATTCACGTTACTGTTTAACATAAATCCACCATTTTATTTTATAACCTAAACATATTCTGACTGATTTTTCGACCTTTACGATGTTTTGTGCAAGAAATAAAATGTATTGCATTAGTTTTTACTTCCTAATATCATAATATTAACTTTTTATCTTATAATTATTTTCAAAGCACTACAAATTATTTAGTCATATTTTACATCACAGCTTATTTATATCACAAAACTAATTAAAAACAAAATATTTTCATGGCGCACTAAAATTTTCTTAGATAATATATATGTATAATGTCAGTAAAATTAAATTCCCAATCATTTTTCCTTTATTACTATGTAAAACAATGTACTTATCAGGGATATGAATATATTATCCACCATTAATTTCGTTTCCAATATTCACTTCACGTAACAAAGTGCAATGTCCATCAAGGCAGCTAGAAGCACCGGTAAATTGCTTAAACCCAGTATTGCATGTTCATTAATTTTACACAGGCCGCAATTAAGTAGCGTTTCGCGGTTTACAATATGTATAGAGCGCGCATTACAGGCATATTTTCTGAATAAAGAGTAACTTGTGATCTCTTAGTCAGTCGTATTTCAGCGCAAAGTACTGTCGATACCCTTTATAACACTGTTACATTTCTGCTACACAGCTCATAAGCAGCTATGTGAACTTGAGGCTAAATAATTTGTGCTGTTACCCTTGATAACACTGTTAAGTTGCTGCTACACAGCTCTTAAGCAGCTATGTGAACCCAAGGCTGAATAATTTGTGCCCATTTAAGAGTTATAAGAGCTGTATAAGGTCGTATACAGACTTAATGCAGCTTCCTTATTCGGCTTTAAGCGTTTCGGAAATCCGTTATTCGGCTATTAAACAGCCTCGCGTGCTGCTTGGGCTTTATAGTGTATTAATGGTGGTTTTGTCGGTCTTAATCAGCCTTAATACAGCTTTTAATTAGCTAAAGCTGTTTAAATATCACTGACCGCTATTATACAACTGTAGCATCACCAGTGTACTCTTAGAAGCGTCTTAATACGCACAGAGTTTCAAATAAGTCTTAAAGTGAGTAGTTATACAGCTATCTGTGCTACTTGGGTCCGGACTCGGGTTGGCCGAAGCAAGGAATGCCGGGCCAGATGGGGGTTCTCGGAGGGGGCGGACCTGCGATGTGAATGTGGAGCTACTCCACAGACAATGGCCCACCTGTTGACATGTGCTAAATGCCCATACACATGTACACCGCAGGACCTTATGTGTGCCTCCGAGAGCGCCATACAGGTGGCAGCACACTGGGAGAAGATAATTTGAGGGCCGAGGCGCCATCGCCACGATAGAAGAAGAAGAAGACCATGAAAGTTGTCTCAAAACCTACATAACATGGTAGGGTGTACGCAACTATTAAATTTCAAGGTCAAAGGTCACAAAAATAGTTATTTGATGGGATTTTTGCTATCTGTACTTATCATCAATATTGTAGAATACAAAATTCTCTAAAATTTTGTTTAAAAATTTTTCATACGGTGAACCGTTATTCGAGGGCGGAGAGCGCGCGGTCACAGGATCACTTCAGGTCAACCGGTGCTTCCGGTCGAAAACGCGCCATATATAGCTGATGAACTAACGATAAATCCAATGATTATAAATATTTGTAAATTTTTATTAACTATTATATTATATTTTATATTTTTTTCCTAACCTATTCACTTTTTATTCAGTACCTACCTACTAGCTTTTGCCCGCGGCTAGCTTTACAATTTTACTCCCTCTGCTCATTTTAGGGAATTGGACATTTCGAACCTAAATCTTCTGGAGACCGCATTATGAAGCGCCTTGGTGCCTAGCACCGTAGCTCTCTGGCCAACCGGCTCTGTGTGGTTCTACTTATAGGTGGACGGATTATGTTAGGTAGAGTTGTATCAAAGCTCCTGTTCAAGTACCTCGCTCGTCGTCGTTGCAACAAGACAATTTTAGGTGAAATCCCGTTGCTGAAAGCGAATAATAAGCGTTCATAGAGCCTCCTTTAAGAAAACCACACATACTTAGTTACTACTTCATATGCCTATACAAGGCCCGTACTTACGTCGAGGTCACTAAATAGGTAGTACAGTTGGTTCAGGTTCTTTTACCTGGCAAGTCATGTTAAACAGATTACCTATAGTCATTTCATTACATAGGTAGGTATACGTCTTCCGGAGTCCGGATCCTAGCACACAATAAACTAATATCTATAAATGAATAAACTAATAAATAAATATCAATAAACTAATAAAATAATTTACTCAAACGAATATCTAAAACGGCGTTGATAGGATCTTACCAAATTTGGATAGGTAGAAGGGAAAACGCGACTGACGGTGGAGGTGAGCGCTGATGCATCACAAGGTGGCCTCCCTAAACCTACACCTGGGTCGCAAGTCCCAGGCGCCGTCACAGTGTTCCTCTCTGTACCACGCCATGGACCCGGCGACCGCACGGTGAATCCATGGAATGCTAAGAACCGGATCTCTCTAGTACCTACTACTTACGACCTCAGGCACAATCACACATCAACTGGGGTGCTGTAGCTATGTAGGTACACAATTCTACGAAAAAGAAAAAGTTTATTCATTGTAATTAAGATAACTAGGTATTTATTAAAATAAACTCTTAAAAAACAAATCATCCATAAGAACTAAAAAAATCATACTCTATTAGATATTATTATAACAATACTTCTTATATCAAGCTTCTTTAACCGAAGGTTTTTTATTCTTGGAAGGCGTTTTCTTCTTCTCTTTATCTTTTTGGGGGGCTGTTCTTTTCAAAAACAATTCTTGTGGTATCGGCATTTGTCCTCCATAGTCTACCCCTGGACCCGGCTTTAGCGATTTACGGAAATTGGTGTGCTTGTGTACAGTCTCTGAGGCCATGAGTTTCACACAACCGTTGTGGAAATGTAGATCGCTGTGAAAAAAATTTAATGTATGTACTCACTATTAAAATAAATTGGCACTCCGGGAATGCCAACAGAAGTGAAAAGTATTCACTTCACAAAACAGTGGTCAACGGACCTTAAGTTTTCACTTCAAACAAGTGAAATTGTGACTATCAAATACGTAGACAGGTCCTGTACTACCGGCCGTATAAAATAAATAAACTTAATCATTAAGAAAACCAAAACCAAAACAGCTGAAAAGAAATAAAATAAATTATTTAAAATAAAAGAAACCCGAGTGATGCTGAGAAAATCGAAACAAGTTTTATAGCAGGCGGTACCCATTAGTAAGTAGGTACATCATTAGTAATTCATAAACCGGAAAAAAAATATGGTATATATACACATAGCTGCGGTAGCCTAGTGGTATGGGTAATGGACTGCTGAGACGAGGTCTCGGGTTCGATCCCAGGTTTACCATGGGACACACCAATGACTTTACGATGCTTTTCGAAGTTATGTGTGTATTTATCGCAGGTTTATAAGTGCCCGGTTGATGGCAATAGGCTCACCACCTATTACATTGGGACCTAAACATAAACTGGCGAAATGTGGGTGCTAGCACATCTGCCTACCCCTTCGGGGAATACATGCGTGAGTTTATGTTTTTATGTTATACATACACATAATATAGGATTTTAAGTCTAACTAACATCTTTTAAACAAATAAAACCACATCAAAATCCGTTCAGTAGGTAGTTTTTGTGATCAACGCGGTCAAACAATATTGGCGCCAAAATCCGTCATGATTTTCTCGAAATTTATGGTGTCACTCACACAATCACGACAAATCAAATGACACCTCACATTTATATCAAAATCTGTCAAGCCGTTCCATAGATATAGGAAGGGGTCGGGCGATAGATGCCTCGAACGCAAGTTGCCGCAGTCATTATAAAGACTAATACTGTTTACGTCCATTTCTCACTATGTTATAATAGCATTTTACATCATTGTACAGACTGAAGAGCGTGCAAGAAAAAAATTCAAGGTGTTTATTTTGGCGCCAAAAATCCGCCATTTTGATTTTCTTGAAACTTTAATATACCTGGTGTCACTCCCACAATCACGGCGAATCCAATGATACCTCACAAGGCCAAATCGTCAAGCCGTTCAGACTGTAGGGCGTGCCACAGAAATGTACAAACAAACATACCTACATACATAGGTACACAGTCTCGAAAAACATTACCCTTCTTCCTTCGGCAGTCGGGTAAAAAAAACTAAGTAACTTGTAGGACCTACATAACTAAGAAGTATCTTGCGTCGTGACATGCGGCAATTATAATTACTTCCTACCTCTCACCAGGCAATTGGAGAGGAGCTGCGATTCGCGAAACATAGCTGTTCTTGAAATTTGTCCAAGCGCACTTTAGGTACTCATTGCTGTTCAAGGAGTAATGCTTGCGGAAGATGTACTCCATCGTTGACCTCTCGTACAGTGGAAGCACATCGGCATCAGCAGCAAACTTGGCGAGCTTTTCTGATGGCAATATAAACATATTGCGATAACACTATTAAATCAAGCTAAGTAGCAAAGAAAGATTAGATTAAACCGACTTCAAAATCAAATAGGAAATTATTAATTAAAAGAAAATTATACCGACTTCAAAACCAAATAGGAAATATGTTTAAAATAACAGAATTTAGAGATTTTCAATCTGTTAGAAGTCGGTGCCAGTCGGTGCCTACTTTGTTTGCTGTGCCTGACCTGCTATTATTGCCATAAATTTAGGTATAATGACTTGTAGAGGTAGGGGTGGCCTAGTAGTGGGTGGCTAAGTATGATATACTTAGCTATATCTTTTACCTGTTTGACTTTATACCGCAAAATTATCGGCATTTCATTTCAATGCATCATGGTAATTTAGGTACAGTACAGCAAACCACCAGCAACCGTGAGCCACTGTGAACCCATTGCCCTCTAAACACAATTAAGCACCATTGATTGATGAGATACTCGTACTTACAGTCCCTAAATATATAGGTACAAACGTATATAATTACCTGGATCAACGTGGCGTTCTGGTGGCTGTCTTTTTGGGCATGGCATAATTGGAGTCGGATCCATTGTAGATCATAGTATTTTTAATTCCTATTTCGTAGATACTTTATCTCGCTATTGATCAAAGAGAATATTACCAACACGTTTTATGTGTTATTGATCTCCTCTTGTAATGTTTATCGACATGACAATCTGACAGGTAAAACAAGTGCCTGACAAGTGCAGTGTATTAAACGTTCAAGTAGGTTCAAAGTCATGATTCAACAACGAAAGAGTCTGGAAATACCATATCATTCTGACTGAAAACTGTTGAAAACTTATGGATTCGTGCGAGCTGTTGCCCGCGGCTCCGGACGCGTGGATGTTGGTTATTACGACCGATCGTGTAGCCATGTACATTACCCATACCTGGGGCTAGATGGGGACACTATGGTTCCCACAACCCGAAGAGGGCCATCTCGAAAGAGATGGTACTGGGTCTGCCGGGGTGCGAGAAATATGCTTTCGGCAATCTCATCTCCGGCAACCAAAGACCCAAGACGCCGTGCGTTTATGTCGGTTCGAGTACGACATAACCACCTCCACTGGCTCCGTGGGGATTTTTCGCATGTTAAAAAAAATACTTTTCATCCCGTTCTATTCGAAAAATGCCACTTTACTGTCACTGTAGCGGACCGCAAAATAGCTCTTTTCTGTTCAGAGCCAAGCAGCGGGCCGGCAAAGTGATTTGAATTTGGAACATTATCATTCATAGAAATCAACGCAAATTGTACGGATTACTGGCTGGTAAGTTTTGGCTGCAAAGCGCGGGGTGACCTGTGCTAACTAAAAAAAAAACAAAGAGCGCCAATTACCTCTCTGTTCTTATAATTAGTAGGTACATTACCTACCTACCTATTTAAGTTGTATTTTGCAAAATAATATGAGTTCTACTTCGAGTTATGGAAGTGACAATGCATTGACTCCTGAAACAATTAGATATTATAGAAGCTAACAACGCCGTACAAAACTTGTTACGCCCGAAATCTTGGGAGAAATATTTTCTCATAGAACGGGGATGAAAAGTAGAGTGTATAACTCGGGAGCAAATTATTTTTCCCTCGGGCGGTGTACTTTGAATCCCTCGCTGCGCTCAGGATTCTACGTTAGAATCCCTCGCTTCGCTTTGCTCTTGATTCAAAGTAGCGCCCTCGTCGTAAAAATACTACTTTGCTCCCTTGTTATACAATCTACTATTCCCAGGCTCTTCTTAGTCTATGTATGCACCGAAAAGCATCCAAATCGGTTTAGTTCGTTTTGGAATTCCGAGTCCTGATTTGTTTCGCGCACCCCCAATACTGTTTGACACGCTACCTGCTGGGGATTACAATATAGCCTTATCAAGAATGCGCCAAACCGCTGTGATGATGAATAATAACAAATTAAACAATTACTGTATACTCATTCTCATTTATTTACCATGATTTAATAAATAGTCTACATACACTCCACACTTTTAAAATAACACTCGTCATGCAATATTATACGAGGTTGATACACAATAGGGGCTGTACAGTCTTGTACTGTGCATATTTGGCTGACGCAGCCACCTGCCTGTGTCATTATTATATTTTCATGTATTAAACATCGGTAGTGCAATTACTCCCACGCGGTAAACACATTCGAGAAAGGAAACGCCAACTCACCTTTATTTTTGTCACCTTTACATTATTTACTACGTAATTAAAGTGTGTGTGAACCAAGGTATCCTTTCTCTAAGCACTCCTCAACAACAAGCTTAACAAGCTGACAAGGGTAGAAACTCTAAAGAAAAGTCCTTGAGCCGGATTCTGTATAACCGGCAGGTTTAACATCGTGTTCAGGGGCGTTAACATTTTTTTAAATTCAAAATGTCGGAGAACGCAATGAACGTTATATTTAAATTTGACGTGTGTTGTTGGTGTTGGTAAACAGCCTGGAAATGGCACAATGCATACGTGGTTCCAAGAAACGTCCCAGTGTATCGACCCCGTATGAAGAGATCTTTTGTCTTATTAATTTATCAATTAAATAATCACTAATATTACATATCTATTTACACTATATTATTGCAAGTAATCACTGAGTATTATTAGCCTTTATAGTCCAGGATCCCAGCGTCGTTAACCATTACTTATTTTCTCAGAAAAAAAATCTATTTTGTGGCAACGCGACAGTTAAAGAAAATTCTTCACTTTTCATAAAGTCTGACTACTAATTTACATGTATGTTGTACAGAATATTGTTGAACTCACATAACTAATGTTGCCAGATCGTTCCTATCGGCATTTATAACTACCAGACGCTTCGAAGTACGCAAAAAATACGTTTT
This sequence comes from Eilema sororculum, assembly GCA_914829495.1. Taxonomy (NCBI): domain Eukaryota; kingdom Metazoa; phylum Arthropoda; class Insecta; order Lepidoptera; family Erebidae; genus Eilema; species Eilema sororculum. The sequence goes on from OU618559.1 coordinate 8,438,907, forward strand.
CAGTCAGTTACTCAAGATGGTACTACTCAATCACATGTATTTTGTTTCTGAGAAACCAAATGATGGCTGGCGGCCTGGGGATCTTCCTCTAATATAACAAAATGGGTTTATATCTTAAGTATAAAAAATAATGGGTCATCATCGGACAGGCCTGACACTTCTTTAAATCATCTACAACACTATGGATGGAAGCACCAGGCTGCACACGCTCGTGTGTGCACGTCAAATGTTTATAAAAATCCAAAAATCATTAAAGGAATCACAGTGTTCGAAATCTTGTTAGTTCACTATGATTTTTCTAATTAGGGATAGAAAGCTCATTTGCAATACCTGCGCTTAAAGAAAATTTGTACAAAATGCATCGATCAGTGAAAGCTTGATCCGAGAAAGTGATACAACACAAACAATTGTTTATAGACTTTGTAACAGAGATCATTTTTGGCATCCTCGGATCGCGTTTCGAGAAGCTATGAGATCTCCGCCGTTGAGTTAACCGTATACTTCAAAACATTGCTGTAAAATGTTTACAGGTTACAGAGCGCAAAAATTAAAACTAAGCATGGCATGACCGAACAAGGACATAGAAATACTTCTTATTCCGGTTTTAAACTGGATATTATATGTAAACAACACGGTGCTGCCCTACTTGGCCCGCGACTGATAAAACTTGAGCGCGACGTGCTTCGTCCAGGGCGGGCGTTCACCTTTCGTAGCCTCTCGCGCAGCTGCCAACAGATACAGAACCGAGGGCCTTTGCCGCAGCCTGCCCCATGAGGTGGGTGAGGGAGCGGCATAGGTGTCCGGCATCCCTCGTCCAGTCCAATTGTCCGATGGTTTCGCTGATCTCCGTTCGGTAGAGCTCCCAGTCTGCTCCGCGCTCCCGAAACCTCCTTGGTTCTCCCGACGGTTCGGTGATTGTATCTATCGTAGTCGAGCGGGTAAGGGTGATGGTGGTGACAATCAGCCGGTGGTCACACACGTTGGCGTCGGAGTGAATCTCCCAGTTTGTTGCAGAATGCCCCCGCTCGTGCGCGTGACTATCCCAAAAATGCCCAACAATAAATATAAAAAAAAATACGAAAGTAAACTTATTATATCCTTGTTCAGTTATGCATGCCTGTATGCTAAATTTTCGTAAAATAGGCCCAGCTGTTTTTGCGTGTACGTGTGACACATAAACAAACTTTCACACGTACAATATTAGTAGCAAGTAGGATTGTTCCTGACCCAACTATCGCCCACGGCTCAGATTACGGCTTATGCAACATATAAATAAATAAATATTGTACAACAGTCTACACACCGCTATCTAGACCCAAAGTAAGCATAGCTTAACTAGCTTGCGTCATGGGATCTAGAAAATAAGATAGAACTCATTTTTTTACACAAAACACAATCCGATACAAAGATGGTTTTTATCAGTTCTTTAAGACGTTCAGTCGCGTTTGGTCAAATAAAATTGGCGAAAACAAGAAAAAATCGCGGGCTTTCTATCCGGTTTCTGGGTGGTTATAAAAAAATAACCACGAAGGCCTAATGCGGGAGCTAATAAGAGCGGAGCGCTCTTATTATTATATCTATAATTATAAAAATCAATGCCACTTTTCGTTGTAATGTTATAACTCAACAACGCCTTTACCGATTTGGGCAATTTTGGTCTTGAATTGTTCGTGGAAGTCCAGGGAAGGTTTGTACGTAGAGAAAAATTCGAATAATTGCCAGGAACCGACATCCACGCGGGCGGAGCCGCGGGCAAAAGCTAGTATTATATATATTAGCCTTCTAACCTAACCTATCTAAGTCGTTTTTTGGCAACTGGACCAAATGCGTATTTGACCAAACGCGACTAAACATTGAAATAAACCACTTTTTACGGATTCTATCGCGATAGAATCCGTAAAAAGTATATTTGTTATTATTACTTTTTAACCCGACGTTTCGGCTGCTTTGCAGCAGCCATTTTCGCGGTGTGACTCACGATGGTAGTTGTCACATAGTTTGAAGTATAAGTTATCTCAAAATACCCGAATCATGGAGAATTATTAGTGTTCGCATTCACGCAGAATGAGCTCACTGTGTTGTCAAGTCTTGCTGGATTTTGCTGCTTACTGGGTTTGATTGAGTGGATGACTGGGTCCCAAGCTGGTGGTACGGTCCATCCATCCTCTCTATTAAAATTGGGGTGTTTTTTATTTTCAATAGCCTCGCGGATCATTCTAGGAATATATATTAAACATTTTAAGACTGCAGTCAAGATCGTTGTCGTTGTGTGCACAGTGTTTGATGTCGAGGATTTTTTTTTTATACAGGACACGTCAATTTGACTTCACCTTGCCTGATGTTAAGCTAAAGGCAAAGTCTCGGAAAGAGGGTCACCATCGTAAACATTTACCATGTTAACAGTGGTGGCACTCAGCTTGACGGCCTCATTAGATGCCTTTTCACGCCCCGCTTAAAGGACCCGGGACTGTAGGAAGAAGGAAACACGTGAGCTGGCAGGGAGTTCCAGGTCTTAGTGGTGCGGCATAGGAATGAATCACTGAAACGCTTGGTTCTAGCAGGTATACTCTGCACCGTAAATGGATGGCATCTTAGTCCTGCACGTGTCGTCCTGTGAAGGAAAGGGGAGGGTGGGACTAATTGGAATCTGAAGCAGTATCAGGAGTGTGTCCGTCAGTCCTCGACAGAGGGCGCGCCGCACTTCCAGTCGCGGCGGTGGCGGGCGCGCTTGGGCCAGGGCTTCTTCATGTGCACGTGCTCCACGTGCGCCCTCTGCTCGCCCGACGTCGTGAAGCACTTGCCGCAAGTGTCGCACTTGAACGGCTTCAGCCCTGTGTGGATCTGTAACAACAAACATTATTTGAATAACGAAAAAAAAAGATTTACTAACTTTTAAACTCTCACGTTCCATTTTACAATAATTATTTGAAGCCTCTGTGGCGTGGCGGTAGTGCACGCGACTGCCACGCAGGAGGCGCGGGTTCGATTCCCGCTCAATGCAAATATTTGTATGCATGAATATGGCTATTTGCATTGGTCTGGGTGTTTCTATGTATAATATGTATGTATTTACAAAAAAAAAAGTATATAAGTATGTTTATCCGCATTCTAGATTCCATAACACAAGCTATAAAAGCTTACTATGGGTCTAGATAGCGGTGTGTAGAAGTTGTGGAATGTTGTTGTGGCATTAATTTTTTATAGCTATAAGCTATTGAATGAATTTTTACTTTTTTTTTTTATATAGGACACGTCAATTTGACTTCACCTCGCCTGATGTTAAGCTAAAGGCAAAGTCTCGGAAAGAGGGTCACCATCGGAAACATGTACCATGTTAACAGTGGTGGCACTCAGCTTGGCGGCCTAATTAGATGCCTTTTCACGCCCCGCTTACAGCATTAAGTATGCTAACTATACAAATCGAATATGTAAGGAAAAAGAAGAATCATCTACCGAGTAGCCGAATTGGTCAAGGCATTCCCCCTGTAAGGGAAAGACTGCGGGTTTGATACCCGCCCGAGATGATTCTTCTTTTCCCTATATATTCGAGCTATAAGCTAACTTTAAAGTTCGGAAAACATCGGAAAAAAATTAAATGTTTAAAAATGGTTGAAAAATCATTCATTGTTTCCAACAGTTCGTAAGAATATTGGTAGATGGCTCCACCGTCGCCATTAAAGACGCATATAAAGAGAAGGAAAATTTGAAGTTTTTTTTTTATTTATTTCATTAAAAATACATAATAAGAACATTCTTTTAAAAATGCCACATAAACTCATTAAAGTTTTTCTATGCATTAGTGCCATCAATGTTCAGATAGTTTCGTATAATACTTAATTACTATACACAAGTTATACAAATATAAATATTAGGAGGTAGAATAGTAGTTATTCAAGTGTGGCTCAATAGCTCAGTTCGAAGAGTATTCCCCTGTAAGGGAAAGGTCGTGAGTTCAAGTCTCACTTGAGCATTTCATTTTTCCGATGTTTGTCGGATACAAAAATTACAACGGCAATTAACGCGATCATGGTATAGGTACATACCTTTGATTTTCCTGACGTTTCGTCCAGGTTACACCGGCCGTGGTCACAGGCTGACTGGCTCAGTAGTGCACGCCTGCCGTCGTAGGTGAACCTACTACCCCACGGACTCGAATACGGCGGGCGTGCACTATCGAGCCAGTCAGCCTGTGACCACATTTTTCTATCTTATTCAATTTGAATAGTTAGCATAATAAAATTTCCTTCAAAAATATATAGTTATTATACTTTAATGGCAGGATTTGACATAAGGGCTCGTCCTTGGACTGAAACCACACGCCGTCTCGGGGCTTATGTAGAGAAATTCCGTCGCACCATTTCAATCTACAGCTTTAAGATAGCCCCCTTGGGTGTGAGAAGGCTTCTTAGAAACTATCAATAGGGTTGCTTCCACCTCGGTCGGAAATGGCTTTAGGCAGAAACGTCTTCCCCACCAAGGGAGAGAGGCGTAGCCGTCTCATTTGCCAGGATGATTCGTGTAACGTACCCAAACGAGCTCCCTCGGCAGACTGACTACAAAACCACTAAGCAACCGACGCCGTAAGTGTACGTTTTTACAACAAAAAAACTGGTCAAGTGCGAGTCGGACTCGCGCACCGAGAGTTCCGTAATTTTAGCCGCAATATATTTTGATTAGCAGACAGACGGACGGACAGACGGAAAACAAAGGAGTTCTGTTTTTCCTTTTGAGTTTTTGGGGACTGCCAACAGAAGTGAAAATGCACTAAAGTTAAAGATAAAAAAAAGATAAAATATTCTTTACTGTACACCATGAAAGTATTATGAGATAAACAATCATAAACAAATGTATAATGCACAATGGGCGGCCTTATCGCTAGCAGCGATTTCTTCCAGGCAACCTTTGGATGGATAGAACTAACTTGTGAATTATATCGTCGTCATGTCCGAATAGGTAAAGCCCGACTTTATATTTGCGCGACGCGACGGCCTAAAGAAGCTTTCAAGAAAGAAAGAAAGAAAGAAAGAAAGAAAGAAAGAAAGAAAGAAAGAAAGAAAGAGAGAGAAAGAGAGAGAGAGAGAGAGAGAGAGAGAGAGAGAGAGAGAGAGAGAGAGAAAGAAAGGAAGAAAGAAAGAAAGAGTAGATTGTACACCAAGGGGATAAAGCACTGTATTATGTCACGGGCGCGATATTGAATCCTGAGCGTAACGAAGGACTCCAGATTTAACTCCCGAACGTAGCGAGGGGGTTTTGAGTTGATTCCCGAGCGAAGTGAGGGAATTAAAATGGAGTCCTGAGAGCAGTGAAGGATTTAAGCGCGCCCAAGGCAAAATCAGTTTTATCCCTGAGGAGTATACTCTACTTTTCTCACCTTTTGCGAGAAAATAAAAACCAGGGCTACTAGAAAAAGTATTTTAATTATTAAAATACTATTTCGTCACTCGACATTTTCTTAATGTTTTATTCTATCTTCTTTTGCAGTTTTGTCGGATACTGATTGCGATAAAATACTCGCGGCTTTTATTTTAAGTATTGTATTTTTTTCGTTCGGCTTGCCGATGCCGTGGCGTGGCCAGCTCGATTTTCGAATAAGTTCGATTTGAAATCGCCGCGCGATTTTGACGAAATTAGACTTTAAATGCATAACAATAAGAACTAAGAGAAGTGAGAATCACATTACTGCCCGGCGGGTTACAATGAAATTCAGTACAACATTACACCCCGGCAAAAGACAAGGGCTATAATGATTTACTTTGAGGAAGGTTTGCATGATATATAATGAGGCATTGTCGAGCAGGTGGTGTGAAAAATATTTTATTTAAGTTCTACACAGTGGACATCTAAGCATTTCACTCATATTGTAGAAGTAGTGTATATGGTAGTACAAACTCACAAACATGTGCCGCCGGCGGTTGTTGTAGAAGGCGAAGGTCTTGCCGCACAGCTGGCACTCGTAGGACGGGCGGCTGTTGCTGTGCACCCGCATGTGGAACACGAGGTTGGTCTTCTGGGTGAAGCTCTTGGGGCAGCGGTCGCACTTGAAGCGCTTCTCGCCCGTGTGCACCCACATGTGGTCCTTCAGCAGCGCCATGCTCTGCGGGAAGGGAGGTTAATTAGGGATTTTTTTTTTATCGTGCGAAAAATCCCCACGGATACCACCCCCATGGAGCCGGTGGAGGCGGTTATGTCGGACTCGAACCGACTAAAACGCACGCCGTCTTGGGTCCTTGGTTGCCGGAGATGAGATTGCCAAAAGCATATCTCTCGCACCCCGGCAGACCCAGGACCATCTCTTTCGAGATGGCCCCCTTCGGGTTGTGGGGACCACAGTGTCCCCATCTAGCCCCGGTTAAGGGGAGGCGCATTTGGCGCCGCCGCCGCGGCCTGCTTCTGCTAGGGTGACAGGCGGCTCCACCGGTCACCCCCAGGCCAGCGAAATTAGGGTAAAATATTAGATCGGTCCGGGCGATCCTTGTCTTACAGGGAGAATAGGGGTAGGAGAAAATAAGCGTGGTACCACTGACAACCATGCGGTGGTACCAGGCTTAGAAAATAACCGTAGTACCATCGGTGGGTCTATTGGGTGAACTACAGATAACAAAGGGCTTTTTTAACCGGAAGGTATGGTAAGGAAAAAATTCATTCAAGAATCTCAACTTATATTAGTTGGTCTGTATTATGTGTGAAATATGATACTCCTTAAAATATTTTTATTGGTATTGTTAACGAGCAAAAGTGTGTGAGATTTCTAAATCGAGTGTTAGGATTGTATGCGGTGCAATTAGCCAGGATTCAAACCTGGGACATGTCAACATACCCCCTGCCACCCGGCGGGGGTGGTTATATTGGACCTGAACCAAATAAAACAGCACGACATCTTGGGTCTTCAGATATTGCTTAATACATTTCGCACCCCAGCTAACCCCGGGCAATTTCCGGGTTTGGAGATGGAACCATGGTGTTTCCATCTTGCCCTTACCCTGTAAAGACTACACCGTGGTCTACTTCTGCTCCTCCTGTCACCCCCAAGCCCACGCTCATGGGGGACGAAGGATATTAAGCACCAAGAATGATCAAGTTGCCTGGTACGAGGAACCCCCTTTGTGTCGGAGGAGGAACACTTCACCCCATTCCCCCAGGTTATACCTGGAGACATATCTTACAGACAGACCTAAAAACATCCTAAAACTCTAAATATGCTCCATACGCGAAGTACATGTTTATTGAATGTGTTTTGAGAGACGGGGTGCTACTACAGAGCCTCGATTCTACGAAAGCATAACTATTGTCAAACCACAGAGATTGCAAAAAGCGGCAATACATTATAGACTTTAAAGCGATGCATTTAAAGTTCAATATTGAATAACTGTTAGCAGAGTGAATAAAAGAGTGTAATGAAACTTTTGTCATTAAATTTTTGACCTTAGTGTATTGAAATAAAGTCTAAACTTTAATGCCGCTTTTTGCAATCTCTGTAGTTTGACAATAGTTTTGCTTTAGTAGAATCGAGGCCCAGATTACTAGCTGGTGCCCGCGACTTCGTCTGCGCAGGATTAGTATTTCGAGTAGCTTATATTAGAGTGGCAACAGATATAACGTCTCGAATCAGAAAGTCCATCAGGAAAAAAATTACATCGTTTGCAGAAAGTCCACATGATTAAACGTCTATTAAATGAAAAATGTCTAGAGTGACAAAACGACTTACTAGTAAAACGTCCAAAATGTGAAAAGGTCAATAATGCAAAAGGTCAGGTACACTCAAGAAAACAACAGAAAGGTTCAGGAGAAAGTTTAAAGAAACAAAAGATAAACATTTAACTTACGATTACAAACACAAAATTTAATTCCTACTTTTTTATTTTTTATTTCATAAATACTAATAATGAACATAACATAATACTAATAACATTTTCTATAATAAGTATCTTTTTTGGACTCTAAACTCGGTATAATATCCTAATTTGAATCACGATAATTATTTTCGAGTATTTTCGTAACTGAAGTAAATTTCTCGCATACCTCCTTTTTACATACATCCATGTTAAGAGCATTTTTATTTTTTTCATACTGTTTTTACAGGAGTGTCCTACCCCTCATCTAATTATTTCAGTTTTATTTGAGTTTAAAGTTGAATGATTTTTTACAGTATTAAGTATGCTAACTATACAAATCGATTTTCTGCTATTTCCATCTTAAGCGAAACCGTACATTAATTATTAGGTATAGTTTATGTAATAATTACGTATGCAATTCCTTATTATTTGATTACTAAATCAATGTAATGCAACCAGGAAAATAAAAAAAATTCAATGTCATTTAAATAATATCTATTGTTAGAATTTGACGTTTCAGCTAGCGTGTAGCTATAAAGGAGTATTTATCTTATTTATTGACCTAAACGTGTTAGGCAAATCAATAAACGATATGAGACATCTATTAATGACTGTACTTAACATTATTGACATTTTCACATTTTGGACGTTTTACTATTAAGTCGTTTTGTCACTCTAGACATTCTCATAAAATAGACGTTTAACCATGTGGACCTTCTGCAAACAATGACATTTTTCCCTTATGGACCTTCTGATTCGGAGGGAATATAACCACACTGTCACTTCTACGTATATGACGATGCCGGCCGAATTTTTTGAGATTAAAAATAACCAGGATTCAAACCTAACTTAACCAAGTCGGGTTGTGTAGTGACTGTCCTAAAAACAGCCTTTAAAGTTTATGCAACTCCTTAAGGCAAAACATATAATACTAAATGATAGTTATGCTAACATTTGCATTATGCCAAAGGATTATTATGCCAAAAAAAGTATGCCAAATTCATTGTGCCAAAACATTTTAGCCTTAAAATTTTATGGCAAGAGGAGGGTTCCCGCTATGTGCCCCGAGGTGTCCCGAGGCGGCCTCACCTGGAAGATCTTGCCGCACTGCTCGCACATGCAGGGCGTCTTGGTGGCGGGGTACTTGGTGCGGTTCTTGTCGGGGTGCGCGCGCCGGAAGTGCTGCGCGTACAGCCGCAGGTCCCGGAGCTGGATGCCGCACTGGGGACACAGTGATCCGTCAAATACCAACAAACGCAAAACACCACCTTATATAGTAAGAAGTTTACCGTAAACATAAGAGGGATTTACATGAATTTTGAGGGCTTATTTGAGTGATTTTTGAAAATTGGAATAAATTTTGAATTAAATATTTCGGAATTTTTAGTGCACCCGTCAAAAGAGGCAATATAAAACTTATTTCTTGTAGAAATAAGGCGTTTTCGTAAAGGTGGTGTTTTGCGTATATGGTTTTGTGCGTCAAAACTTTTTTCCTTTTGACGCATAATAGTAGATGCATCGAGCAGAAAGTAATTTATTATTGCACCGAGTGCCTGATTTAGAGCCGGAGCGTTAGCGAGGCACGAGGGCAATATAAATTACTTAAGGCGAGGTGCATAATCTGCTTTTCTTTCAACTATTACCTATAGGAATAGTAGATATAAGAAACTCATATCAAACAGTTAAAATAGAAGTTTAATTATTGAAATTAAAAATATTTATTTTTTTCGATAAACATACCTTTGTAGCCAAATATATGTCATGTCATCAAGGGATTTATTTAAAAACATCTCTACGTTTTGAGCTGTAAAAACTTTAGATTTTTTGCTTTTGAACCCATCCGATGATCGTTTCTAAAACGCTGTGAGTTTTGAATATTCTTTGATATGCACATTGTGTCTTGTGCTAACAGTGGATTTTAGCATTGAGTACCTATATATACAACGAAGATGGCTTCATTTTTTTCGATAGTTCACTAAAATAAGCCAAAAATACACTCTCTGAGAACGACTTTGCTCCATTTCTATCTTTCCAATTAATAAATTACTCATGAGATTTTACGTATTGTACTCGAGATTTTAAGGGTAAAAGATTTTCTATAACACTGTCGGCTTCATTTAGAATGTTTTCCGGAGTTAATGTGCCGCTAGATGATTCCATTTTAATTCGAAGCCGAAGCACTCAAAATCAGATAGTATCACACTTTATCGTTTCCAAAAATATTGTCAAAATTAACACAGTTCCCGCCAAATCACTTTTTTAAATTTCTTTCATTTTTAAAACAGAGTTAGCAGCAATCATTTTTTAAATTTGGAACAAAACGAATAATACGTACGTAAAAAAAAAGTATTGATATCGACTGGCTGAATAGAGCTTATCCATTGAGATTGGCACCTTTTGGTGCGATTAAAAATAAACTGTGCAATAATGAAATTTCATACATTTGAATGATTTTTTTATAGCATTTATTATGCTAACTTTTAAGTTCGAAAAACATTGGAAAAAATGAAATGCTCAAGTGAGACTCGAACTCACGACCTTTCCCTTACAGAGGGACTGCTCTGCCAACTGAGCTATTGAGCACCACTTGAATCATTCCAAATTTTCCTTCTCTTTATATCCGTCTATAAGGGTGACGGTGCAGCCATCTACCAACATTCTTACGAACTGTTGGAAACAATGAATGATTTTTCAACCATTTTTAAACATTGAATTTTGATGACTGCGCCCAAATATTTGAATGAATTTTTTATAGCATTTATTATGCTAACTTTTAAGTTCGAAAAACATTGGAAAAAATGAATCATTTTTCAAATCATTTTTTCGAATTTCATACATTTTTATTGCTCTAGAGCATTAAAGACTCGCTTTGTACTGATATTTTAGTGTGATTGTGATGAAATTAAAGCATAGTTGGAAGAAAAAGCATATGACGCCGTACCTGCTCGCAGTTGACGGGCGTATTGGCGTCGTGCGCCATGGCGTCCCTTGGGTCTCGGGGGTGGATGTTGGGTCGCCGCTCTATGCGCCGCACCACTCGCCCATTGCGTTCCGTGTTCATACTCTGCGAGTCGTTGCGGATGCGGTTCCTACAATTGGGTATTATCCTATAGTTCAAATAAATTATCTAACCTATTAAATTAATTATAGTAAAAGAGGAATCTGCGGTAGCCTAGTGTAATGGACTGCTGAGACGAGGTTTCGGGTTCGATCCCAGGTTTACCATGGCACACACCAATGACTTTTCAATGCTTTTCGAAGTTATGTGTGTAGTTATCGCAGGTTTATAAGTGCCCGATTAATGGCAATAGGCTCGCGACCTATCACATTGGGACCTAAACATAAACTGGCGAAATGTGGGTGCTAGCACCTCTGCCTACCCCTTCGGGGAATGCAGGCGTGAGTTTATGTTATGTAAGTAAAAGAGCGGTGAAAATTTTGGTCGGATTTGGTCAGTACGCTGCCAACGCTCGAGGCGGTATGTCGCTTGCTCTCACCTCATGCTCTTGTTCTTTCTTTAAGTCATCCCTCGCCTAAATCGCGGTACAGCGGTCGTGGTCATACTATACCCGAACTGTGATGATTGTAACTATAATGTATCGTATTTCGTGCGAATCCATAATCCATACTAATATTATAAATGCGAAAGTAACTCTGTCTGTCTGTCTGTCTGTCTATCTGTCTGTATGTTACGCTTTCACGCCTAAACCACTGAACCGATTTTGTTGAAATTTGGTATAGGGATAGGTTAGATCTTGAGAAAGGACATAGGCTATGTTTGGTCGCGATAACCGACATCTACGCGGGCGGAGCCGCGGGCAAAAGCTAGTAATATTATAAATGCGAAAGTAACTCTGTCTGTCTGTCTGTATGTTTCGCTTTCACACCTAAACCACTGAACCGATTTTCATGAAATTTGGTATAGGCGTAGATTAGACCTTGAGAAAGGACATAGGCTATGTTTTGTTGCGATAAAAGACATCCACGCGGGCGGAGCCGCGGGCAAAAGCTAGTAAATTATCATTCATTCCTTTATATATTGATGATACAGAGATTAAGCCGTCGATCCCGGTGGAAGAACATCTATAGTAATCTTTACCACCATATAACGTAGTAGTTGGAGCCCTCAACAACCTAAGTAAGACTGCTTACTACAGAAATGCAATATTACCAGTTGACGCTTCACGGAAAATATCGAAGTTCAAACGCATCACAGTTAGAGGGGATAACCGATCCCTACCGAGTGGGGACAAGAGTCGGAGAATGGTGACGAGTATAACTCACGGGTCCTGGTCGCTGCTGTGTTTGGAGGACAGCATGAGGTGTCGGTCGTGCGCCTCCTGGGAGACGAACTTCACGTCACACACGGCGCAGTACGGGCCCTCCAGCGGCAACTGCACAAATATCAACAGACCCCGATGACACGTCAAAAAGCGTCGCGTCGGTAGCTAATGGTTGAATCCTGGCCATTACACTACCGAAGTGAACTAACACCTAACACAAGCAATTTAGCGTAGTTGGAGGGGTTAGAAGGAATACGTGTTTCCTTCTTCCTACAGTCCCGGGTCCTTTAAGCGGGGCGTGAAAAGGCATCTAATGAGGCCGTCAAGCTGAGTGCCACCACTGTTAACATGGTAAATGTTTACGATGGTGACCCTCTTTCCGAGACTTTGCCTTTTGCTTAACATCAGGCGAGGTGAAGTCAAATTGAAGTGTCCAGTATAAAAAAAAAATATATATGTGAGCACGTGGTCAAAAATATAGGGGGAATCTTGTGGGGCCATCAGTCCATTGACTGGCACCCGTTTCTGCTTGATTAGATCTTTTGTCGTTTTCTTTTTAAGTCTCACGAATCCAGTATTAGCCTGCATTAAGTTTGAGGCGAGGTTGTATGGATGTTTTTCCAAACGTTTCGCAACAAACGCTGTTGACGTTCTTATTTGGTGTTCAACCGTATCAACTTTGAGGTCCTTATGCCACTGATCATTTGTAAGGCGATTGGCACACTGCAACGCTCGACGCGGCGCCGTTCGTCGACGCGCGTGGACGCGGGAGAGCTAGTATAGTCCGAGAGATATTAGAATTCTTTTGGTAGGCAGGTGTGTGAAGTAATCTAAAATTTTGAGAAAAGTGAAGTAAAGTCATCCGACCATTAGCTCGATAGCCCAGACTATATTAAGAACGCTAGAGATGAAAAGAAAATGATTAGAAGTGCAAGCTATTTTCGACTTATTGACATGACATAGTAACAATTTTTTTTTCTTATATTCGTGATCAGCGTCATCTATTAACGCGAAAAGAGACGTAAGTAAGAAAATGCCATTTAGGTTGAAATTCGCTTACAGTCTCTGCGTGTTCCGATAACGAACCAAAACAGTGGTGTCGGCTCCAATACCCGATATTGGGTATCCATATTTGACTTCCTCCGATCTCCGATATCGGATATTGGATATCGGACGTCAGTTGATGTGAAAGCGCTCTAAATTTGCCGTTAAATAGTCACGTTGCATTGCAATAATATTAATTTAAAATTCGTCTCAATTACCTACACAGAAATTTCTAACAGCTCTCGGACTAAAAATCACTCGAAAAACACGCGCGTGATGGCAGATTTCAGTGTGCCATACCTCGCGTATTCTGCGGCAACCCGCGTGATTGCGTTGTCAGTGTGTGGGACCCCGCGTTGTTCTATACAAAATGAGCTCCGTAGAGGCGACGAGCGCGACGCCGCGTCGACGCAACAACGCTCGACGCCGCGTCGCGCGTCGCAGTGTGCCAATCGCGTAATGTACCAAGGTGCGTTATAATTAAGTAGGCGTTCGGGAATGGGATGGATGAATAAGGAAGCTTCCAGATACCGTGGAAAACTTATACAATTACATAGTAATCAGAAATGATGTACGCAAATACTAATAGATGGAGTTAACACCTATAGATGGAGCCTCCGACCATACAGGCCCTCGATTGTACCAAAACTAAACCATTGTGGTGCCAGTCAGCGCAAAAATGACATTAAATTTTGGACTTTATTTTATTGCAGTTTAAGTCCAAAATGAAATAAAAAAGTTTCATTACACTTTTTCGTTCACTCTGCAAAAAATCATTTAATTTTGAACTTTAAACACATCGCTGTAAAGTCTGTTATTTAATGCCGTTTTATGCGGTCGCTGCGGCACGACTATAGTTTGGCTTTAGTAGAAACGAGGCACAGGTTGATGGACCACATAAGCCGCCATGTACAGTATGTGTGCGTATGCGTGTCAAAGTCTAAAATCATTTATTCTGCATAGACCATTAAATCGGAACTAATAAAATAAATACTAAATACTAGTTTAGCAAATGGACCACCGGTTCGAAACGCGGCGCAGACCTGAGAAGACTCCGGCAAGAAACTCAGCGGACATTTTTGTTTTTTGGTCTATATACAAACATTCACAGTGTAATACTTATGGTCTAGATACAGAGATTTGCTTGAGTAGTATAGTTGAGCGAACAACTCATTTCCAAGGTTGTTTATCCTCTAAATATTCTTGGATTTTAGACAGGGTGATTTTATAGTCGTTTCGGATAAAAAGGATTTGGGCACATTTTCGATAGCAAAATCATCTGGAAGTATTAATTTGGCGAAAGAAAAAAAAAATTTAAAACCCCCATATATTTTTCCTAAAAATAAATCTGCGGTAACCTAGTGGTATTTGTAATGGACTGCTGAGACGAGGTCTCGGGTTCGATCCCAGGTTTACCATGGCACACACCAATGACTTGTCGATGCTTTTCGAAGTTATGTGTGTATTTATCGCAGGTTTATAAGTGCCCGGTTAATGGCAATAGGCTCGCCACCTATTACATTGGGACCTAAACATAAACTGGCGAAATGTGGGTGCTAGCACCTCTGCCTACCCCTTCGGGGAATACAGGCGTGAGTTTATGTATGTTATGTATGTATAAATTTTTCCTTTCACCTGAACATTATTCCCATATATTTATCAAAAAAAAGAAAATCTTTCGCCAAATTAATACTCCCAGATGATATTGCTATCGAAACTAAAACGAACGACTATAAAAGCACCCTGTATATTCGTGAGCGAGTGTGTATGCGTGTGCGCGTGTGTGTGTGAGCGTGTGTGTGTGCGTGTGTGTGTATTTGTGTGCGTGTGTGTGTGTGCGCGTGTGTGTGCGTGCGTACGCGTGTGTGCCTGTGTGTGTGTGTGTGTGTGTGTGTGTGTGTGTGTGTGTGCGTGCGTGTGTGTGTGTGCGTGCGTGCGTGTGTGTGTGTGTGTGCGTGCGTGTGTGACTCACAGTTTTGTCGACGAGGCGGTGTTTCTTCTTCTTGTGCACGTCGATGCCCTTGCGGCTCACGAAGGTGTACCCGCACAGCTCGCACACGCAGTCCGATACGTGCTTGATGCGGATGTGGCCCATGTATGTCGTCAGCTTGCTGGGAGCGACACGACTCACGTCAGTCCGAGCACTTTGCTACGCAACATCGGTCATATGCCGGTTGGTACATTCAGCATCAGACCATGTTGACGAACAAAGTGCTCAAAATGATCTTAATTCATATTGAGAAAGACACTTTGTACTTTTCCACTTAATTTTGTTTTTCAACTTAGCGGTTTCGCCTCACGGCATTCTCAAAGGTAACCTCCCCTTTCTGTTGACGGATTGTTGTGATATTTGGTACAAACCGTTGTTCGGCCAATATTACCATTTAAATTATAAATATATGTTGTCGCACACCCCCATTATATGCGGGTGACGGCTATCACAATTATGGCAGGCGTTTACGTGTTAAATATTAAGTAGCTACTACCTACAAGATCATTCAATCTGCTAAAATCCGTCGAACTGTAAAATTATTATACAAATAAAATCATATTGTCAAGTTGGACTTTAATTTAAGCCCCAGTGTATACGCTAAATATACATATAATAGTTTAAAAAACTAAAAAACACGCAACTAATAATTACTTTTTTTCTTATTCCTGACAGCAAACTCTTTCATTTGATACCCATATCATGGGGTGGTTTTCAAACAGCCAGTCCGCCATCTTGGGGAGGCCGCCATATTGGATTTGTAATGACGTTTCTTAGCTAGTCATGTATTGTCATCAGAACTCAGAGCGTGTGCAAAATTTCATCAGAATCGAAGACCGGGAAGTGGGTCAAATTAAGGGGCCAGATCGTGAAAATCACCGAAAAGAGTGTTACAATTTTTCATATTTAACCTATTTAGATATGATTGATATCAATGATACTTTGTATATATTACAATCAAAGACCAAAAAATATGGTATGCTTATATTAAACTCTTAAAACCTAATAGTTGTTATATAATAAACGTCAATAAACGCACAAAATTGAGAAAAAAATGCAAAAACATGCCTTCGTATTTTTCAGATTTAACCCAATAAATCAACACAAATTGATAAAAAGAAACACTTTTTGAACACTGAAGAAACCAATAAAATATAGCGTGTACGTTTTTTGTACCTTTACAAACAAGGACTTCCTCTTTTAAAGCCCTACAATCTAGATATGTTTTACGTGAATTCTCCATACAGGCTAAGTGAAATAGGCTCCAGTTTTTGAGTAAATTCATATTGAAAATGAGTAATTTTAGCAATGAACCGGTATAAATTTGAAAGTCAAAGACTTCTTGATAGGGAAGACAAAACTTATTTGATGATACATTTAGTAATCAAACTAAAAAATCACTTCAAAGTTACTGAAAAACGCGTAAAATAGTGTCTTTTTTCTGCCATATTTTTTCTCATCGCCCGTCAGTCGCCCACGGGCCTTCGAAGCAGGAGCACGTCTCTTTGGCGCGTGATGACAGTTCATGCATACACAAATAGGCCTACCAAGAAATATATGAAATGAAAAATGGCACCACCGTCTTCATTAATCATTTGGACGGCAATAAAATAGTATGCATTTTACAGTGACAACCATAGTTCCGATTTTTGCCATTTCACACTTTCGTTGGTACATTTATAGCATAATGTTTCAGATTTTGACATACTTGTTTTAAGGTTTGAACTGTAAAGTTGGGTTAGTAGTAGTAAAGTTTAGTTAAAATATTTTTTGTAGAAACAATATTTTTAGGTTCTGTTGTAATGAAATTATAATTAGATACTAACTTCATGGTCTATTTTATATGATTGTATAGGTAAGTATATATTTATATTGTAAAGTAGTTGTTTCCGTACATATTAGTAATAAAAAAAGTTTCGTTGGCTTATGTTATTAAAGATACTGATTCATATTTAGCCGCATCACTAGAGTCGCAGGAGTCGCGGGTATCAGTTAGTGCGACCACCAGTAGACCTGGTGCACTGTATTAGAAGCCTTATGTATCGCAATGTCGCAGATACGCAAGAGAGCCACCTTCGTCGGTACGATCACGTCAATCTGCGTCTGATCGATAAGGAGCGAACGTCCGAGTGCCATCACTGCAACGGGAGCGACGTCACGGGACTGCACACGCTCACCGAGTGGCCGGCAAGGTGGGAGCTCGTGGCGGCCCTGGGAGTGAGAGTTCTCATCCTCGCCACCTTGCTCACGGCGATGGTCCGCTGCGCGGACGCGTGGGTGGCCAGCGTCTCCTTCTGCGTCCTCCTTTTTTTCTTCTTTCTAATGGTCGTGAAGGAAACGGCGGAACGGGAGTAGCGGCGTGAGAGAGAGAGACTTACAGATCACACCACCAGATAGAGCCGCCTGTCACCCCAGCAGAAGCAGGCCACGGTGGCGTGCTTAGAAGCGCGCCTCCCCACTCTAGGGCGAGTCCTGGTTGTCCTCCTCCCGAAGAGGGCCAGACCGCAAGGGATGGCCCTGATGGTTAGCCGGGGTGCGAGGAATATGCCTAAGACAACCTCACCTCCGGCCTAGCACCACGACCCTCAGTCGGCGTGCGGTTTTAGTCGGTTCAAGTCCGACATAACCTCCCCACCCGGCTCCAGCCGGGGAGGAAATGTAGGAAGAAGAGCTACAAGACGGACCCTGAAACTGTGCAATTGGGTTGCTAGGTGCCTGCAGGAGCGCCGTATTCGTGTCCTCTCTCCCCATGACTCTCTTTCTTCAGCTTTCATTGCTATGCAGATGATAGCACCTTACACGAGAGTTATCACGGAAATCCTGCGGCTACACAGTCTGATATCGATGAAAAAGGGTAGCTTCTTGTCACTGAGATTGTCCGGATCGTGGATCACATTTTGCAATGGCGCTCTGAGAACTTGGTGGAGTACAATGCTAAGAAGACGCAGGCACAGCAAAGGTATTTTCTTTTCTTACACCATTCCACTCTTCAGAGCACGCCACTACCACTAAACGACAATCGGATCGGCATCTAGTAAGGTCGTCAAGCTGAGTGCCACCATTGTTAACTAAGTACGTGTTTGTAATGGTGGCCCTTTCTTGACACTTTGCCTTTATCTTACCGTCAGGCGACGAGAAGTCAAATTGTCGTGCTCGGCTCCTATACATTTAGATTAATATGCGCGCTCTATACATAAAATATAAACTAATGTGATCTTCGGTATCTCGTAGTTTGATATTTCGTACAAGTTTGAACTTCGAAATTTTGTAATTCGGGCTTTTAAATATCGTTTCTTTTGTACGTAACTGGCAAGTATGGTCTGTCTACGCGGTGGGCATTTTAATTTTATGAGTATTTTCAGTATCCTCAGATATCAACAATTAGGTGTAGGTATGTCCCCAGCCTTATTTTGTTCGAAATCTCATAATCTCTGTAAAAAGTTTATCATGCTATGTATGACACTGAAACAAAAGACATGCCAATGACGTCACGTAACATAATATGACAGGGATGAATGTATAAGAAGAAAAGAGATAATACGTCACAATAAATCATATTACTCAAAAATGCACTCTAACCACAAGGCTTAAAATAGTTTTTTCATCATTGGTAAGACAATTTTTACCATTATTTTGACTGGTAAAGAGCGTCTTGCAGCCCACTGTGCATCTCGGTGATGTGTGCGTGCACGGCTGCGTCTGTATTTTGACAGATTTTGAGTCGTGCGCTCCGCGGACCCGGTCCTTAAGATTCCAAGATTTTCTTACATACATAGTTACAAGTGAAGCTAATAAAAGCGTGTAAAAAAACCTTTCTTGTGGAATCAAAATCACGCGTTTAGAATACGCGGAGCTACCGAATTGGGCCCCTGGAGAGATGAAAAGAAAAATGTGTGTTTATGACGATAGAAACTCACTCGAACTCGCTCGCACAGTGCGGACACTGGTACTTAGTGCCTGCGTGCCATTTCTCGTGCTCCCTCGCTACGCCCCTAGAAACAAAACACAAAGTTACAGATATGCATGTATACACGCTAATGAATCCCCGAACGGGCGGGCGGAAGTGTATCAACACCCTTTTTTGTCTTTATTGTTCGTGCTGAAATCCCCTGGGATAACTCCCCTGCCGGAGCCGGAAGGGGAGGTTATGTCGGACTCGAACCGACTAAAACCGCACGCCGACTGCGAGTCGTGGTACTAGGCCGGAGGTGAGGTTGTCTTCGACATATCCCTCGCACCCCGGCTGACCCAGGGCCATCCCTTACGGTCTGGCTCTCCTCGGGAATATCAACACACACATTTAATTTTCAACAACAATGATTTTCGATCCCAAAAAATTGGGAGTGAGCCTATTGCTGTCAATCAGGTACATTGTATGCTGTATGTTTACTGTCGGATGTAGAACAACCCTATACCTTTGTCGCCTTCTAGAACACCGTAAAATACTCTGGGTATCCGTGGGCTTGGCCGCACGAAAACGACAAAGAGTATACCTGCTAGAACCAAGCGTTTCAGTGACTCATTCCTATGCCGCACCATTAAGACCTGGAACTCCCTGCCAGCTCACGTGTTTCCTTCTTCCTACAGTCCCTGGTCCTTTAAGTGGGGCGTGAAAAGGCATCTGATGAGGCCGTCAAGCTGAGTGCCACCACTATTAACATGGTACATGTTTACGATGGTGACCCTCTTTCCGAGACTTTGCATTTAGCTTAACATCAGGCGAGGTGAAGTCAAATTGACGTGTCCTTAAAAAAAACTGACGAGACTGTGACGTTTGTTTTTCTTTCAGGGTTAAGAGGTCGGACGACAGTCACTAGCGCAAATGTCAAATAGGCTAAATCCTGGATTTGGGCCAAGGTTGGGAGGAAAATGATGATATTTTAGCAATATGCTATCTTTGTATTGCGATGACTTAAAAGTTTAATTTTTTCACAGCTGTAAGAGGTTGCAGACTTGAGTATTTGCTATGAATTTAAACTTGATCCGTCTACACATTTCCTAATGTAATTTTTAAGCTATCGCGGTGTAAGCGTCGGTAGCTTAGTGGTTAAGGAGTCGGCCTTACGATCGAGAGGTCCCGGGTTCGATCCTGGCCATTACACTACCGGCGTGAACCCACTCCTAGCACAAGCATTATAGCTTAGTTGGGGGGGTTAGAGGGAATATTAGTAACTTCGGTTCTAGTATTCTTTAAAAAAAAAAAAAAAAAACTCATTGTTATTTTATGCAAGTTCGGGACCACGGGTCCAGCATCGCACTCGAAACATCGGCAGAAAGTAAGTGGAAGTTTTTATCGCGTGAAGTCCCGAACTTGCATTTTTCACAGAAATGCGTAAAGGTATCAAGTTGAAATTCATACCACATACTCAGGGCCTCGATTCTACTAAAGCAAACCTATTGTCAAGCCACAGAGATTGCAAAAGCGGCAATATATTATAGACTTTAAAGCGATGCATTTAAAGTTCAATATTAAATAACTGTTAGCAGAGTGAATAAAAGAGTGTAATGAAACTTTTATCATTTAATTTTGGACCTTAGTGTATAGAAATAAAGTCTAAACTTTAATGCCGCTTTCTGCAATCTCTGTGGTTTGACAATAGTTTAGCTTTAGTAGAATCGAGGGCCAGGTCTGTAACGAATACAAACTATGCAAAAATCATATTTCTAAATTACATAATATAACATAAACTCACGCCTGTATTCCCCGAAGGGGTAGGCAGAGGTGCTAGCACCCACATTTCGCCAGTTTATGTTTAGATCCCAAATAGGTGGCGAACCTATTGCCATCAACCGGGCACTAAATTAACGCAATCAAAATATATTACGTTTTGTGTAGCTTAAGTTATGAAACCCTCGGTGCAAGTGTCCGATTCGCACTTGGCCGGCTTTTTTTTTCTATTAAAGTCAAAGTATTTATTCAAAATTGTGCAGCACTACTATAGCTTTTTGATATCAAATTCTGCTTAAAACTAAGTTTAGCACCGCTTCCTAGGCACCAATGAAGAAGGAACGGCTCAACAAACTCCGGTACTCTTAAGGTACGAAACCCGAAATAAAAGTTTAAAAAACTAAAAAAACACGCTATTAGCACGCACTAAAAATTACAAATGCGCCATCTTGGCTGTCCGCCATGTTGGATTTAAGTCACGTGACTATTTTTTCGTATTTCTGACAGCGAACCTTTTCATTTGATACCCATTATCATGGGGGTGGAATTCAAACAGCCAGTCCGCCATCTTGGGGAGACCGCCATATTGGATTTGTCATGACGTTTCTTAGCTAGTTAGCTTAGATAGTATTGTCATCAGAACTCAGAGCGTGTGCAAAATTTCATCCTAATCGAAGACCGAGAAGTGGGTCAAATTAAGATTCCAAGATTTTCTTACATACATAGTTACAAGTGAAGCTAATAAAGGCGTGTTAATATAGACTCGAAGGCTACAAAGTACAAACGCACCTGTTCCTGGTGACGAAGGGGCAGCCCTTGCAGCTGTACTGCTCGGTGTGCTGCGCCGTGAGGTGCTTGCGGAGCGCGCGACTCGTCTTAAGCCGTGTCTTGCAGATGAAGCACTCGAACGGCCCGCTTTGCTGCACACAAACTACATGTATTGCACGACTTTTTTTTTCTGGCTTCTTGCTGCGCATTTAGCCAATGTCAAGTATATGATATTATAACTTTAGTCAAAGTGATTGATGACGATGATGATAATGGGTTAATGATGTTGATGATGATGATAATGACGATGAATGAGATGATTGCTGCCTCAGTAAAGTTGTGGGGACTTTACTAAAAGCTCCCTGGGGAAATTTTGATTGAACACGTAGAGTCACAATTCACTGTAATATGCCACTTTCCTACACTCGTGTGAGTTGTCCAAGACGTTATGTCTAAAAATCCACCATTTTTATACAAAAAAACTCGAATTCGCACCAATTTCGGAAAATAAAATAATACTACGATGCGTCTCTACGCTTTCCCGCCAAAACTCTGCACGACTTTTTACCCACGACGGAAGGGAGGGTGAGAGGATGTTTGTGTGTTTGTTTGTGAAAATCCGTGTTGCCATTTTCTCCGAAACTACCAATCCAATTTTGATGCAGTTTTCAGTTATGGGTTCGGCTTTAATTGGAGCATGTTCTTAGGTGTTACAATGACAACTCAACAGGGGGCGCTAGAGAAAGCATTTTTAATGCAAATCAATGTTGCCAGTTTTCTCCAAAAATACTAGTCCGATTTTGATGCAGTTTTCAATAATTGGTTTGGGTTTGATAGGTGTTACGGTAACAACCTACTAGGGCACGCTGCAGTAAATATTTTTTTAATTATTTTTTATAAGCCGTTGGTTTTTTCAAAATTTTAATTCTATTACTTATTTTATCACTTAGGTGGTAGAAAAGCACACGGCTCACCTGATGGAAAGTGGTTACCCCGGTCTATGGACGTATGCACACCAGGGGCGTTACAATCGCGCTGCCAACCCTAAAGAAACCTTCTAATGTCCTTCTTGAAGAACCCCATATTGTAGTCGCTTGGGAAAACCACAGCAGGGAGTCGTACCACAGCTTAAAGTGCGTGGGATGAAGTTCCTTTCATACCGTACAGTGCGCTACGTTTCTGGTCGCAATGTGTGAGGATAGACTTCCTATCTATGGCGAGCGGAGCATGATAGAATGTGGTGTATCCTAAAATGTGCTCTATACGCGCATACACGTTTCCTGGGCGTCTTTTGAGGATATCTACTGCTACTGCAGTGGACGAGCTCAAATTCACCAAGTATAAGGTAAAGCCAACGATACGAGAGAGAAAAAAGGTAAACAAAGCGCCCAGTACTGAGTTACGTTGCGATAACTAGCGATTATTTTCTCTGTCCTTGTCGCACATGTCACACATACGCGACAATGGGCGAACGACAGCTGTCGTTGCATGTTTCGTAGTACAGGAAAGCTGCCAGCACAGCGGTTTTAAATTGTCAGATCCGCCATCTTATGAGCAATTTTATTCCTGTCCGGAACGCGCTTGAAGTGATACGTAAATAAATAAATTTGGAACCGCTGAAACATTGTTTACCTTTTTTCTTTCGCTTCGATGTCTTTACTTTAGATTACTAGCTTTTGCCCGCGGTCACGCCCGCGTGGATGTAGGTTATCGCGAACAAACATAGCCTATATCCTTTCTCAAGGTCTAATCTACCCCTTTACCAAATTTCACCACAATCGATTCAGTGGTTTAGGCGTGAAAGCGTAACATACAGACAGACAGACAGAGTTACTTTCGCATTTATAATATTAGTATGGATAACACAACAATTCACGCGCGCCTGGGCCTTTTATATCTAGCAATTTAGGTCCAAGATAAATATGGGTCGAGCAATAAGCAAGTGGTGTGTAGTTACTGCCTCTGTGGCGAAGTGCTAGTGAATACGATTACTACACAGGGGCGCGTGTTCTATTCCGGCTCAGGACATATGTTTATTTCCATTGAACTGGGTGTTCCCGTCCTCGGAAAGCACGTTAAACTGTCAGTTCCCATTGCACGATATTTAGCAATCGTTACGGTATGTCGGATGGTACCACAGAATGGCGATATTACAATTCTGTGGTTCCATCCAACTAACTGTAACGATTGGGTCCACAGTTCGACTGGAAAGCCTCATCTGAGTGTGTAGCTCAGCAGTGTGTAGTTGATATACCTAGATGAGGACTAAACATTAAATGCATAATAGTTACAATCACGGCTACTTTAGGCGGGGCATGCAAAAGCATCGGTAGAGGTCACCTGTGACCTTCATTTTAGGATCGACAGCTCTGAAATGGAGCCCTGATAGTCCTGAACTTACTTACTTACTTTACTTAGTAGGCAATCAAAAATGGTCGATAAACAAACTACCAACGAAACGTCTCCTAAGATTAGACGGAACTAATCTAAAAACAATTATATGACAATAACGGGTCACTGTCCCCTCAACAAGCACTTATACACCATCGTTGTCACGGACAGCTCCCTCTGCAGGGGGTATTTGGGCGACGAGGAAACGGCCGCCCACGTAATACTGGACTGAGAGGCAGTGGCCATGCAATCAATGATCCCAAATCCTCGGCACAGTGAGGTCGCTTCGCGAAGCCTGCGAAGCCCCCAGTAAGCTTCTGCGCTTCTGGGCGGAACTAGGCTAGCTAATCTAGCCAGTACTCTTCACGTACAATGGCCCAAGAGGCTAAGTGCGGATAAAAGTGTCCCCTATCCTCTCCTAGTCCTGAACTTCTAGCCTTAGCTTGTTACCATCCAAGGGGGTGGTGTTATATGCATTCTAACGTGCCGTCTTGTATCCAGAGCACTCACTCTAACGAGAGACTTCTGATTTACTGGACTTTTGGTCTACAGGACTTCTGGTCTACTGGACTTCTGGTCTACTGGACTTCTGGTCTACTGGACTTCTGGTCTACTGGTCTACTCACCTCGCTGTGCCTGACCGCGTGCGCGGTATACCGATCCAGGATCTGGAAGCCCCGGTAGCACACGGTGCACTTGTAAGGCGCGCCGGAGTAGGCCGCACTGTCCTGTCTCCGAAGCACCTCCTCAATCTGCTGGTCGTACGAGAGCGACGTGATGCTGAACAGGTTCTCATCCAGGGCTTCGGTCTGGCGGCGGCGCTTCACGTCATTGTTCTTGTATCTGGAAGAACAAAGATCTAGTTAGGGTCACCCCAACTCTGCGTGTGGGTGCCATAGAAGGCGACTAAGGGAGTGCGTTCTCGTGCTCCTGGGATAGTCACCGTCTATACCGTGGTATCGAAAATCATAGTTGATGTAATGTGGGTGTTAATACACTTCTGCCTACACACTTCCGAGATTAACAGACGTGAGTATATGTATTTTTTTTTATGGGTAGAGGAGGTACAATATGTATGTATTTAAAAAAAAAGTATCTAAGTATGTGTCGGCAAAGAGACAAATTTGGTATAGGGATAGGTGAGAAAGGACATAGCCTATGTTTTGTCGCGATAATCGACATCCACGCGAGCGGAGCCGCGGACAAAAGCTAATCCATACTAATATTATAAATGCGAAAGTATCTCTGTCTGTCTGTCTGTCTGTCTGTATGTTACGCTTTCACACCTAAACGACTGAACCGATTTTGATGAAATTTGGAATAGGGGTAGATTAGACCTCGAGAAAGGACATAGGCTATGTTTGGTCGCGATAACCGACATCCACGCGGGCGGAGCCGCGGGCAAAAGCTAGTATCAAATAAAACCGTTCAAAAATGTACAAGTACCTGTCCGTAGTGTTGTCGGGCGTGTCGTCCTCTTCGCACCTCTTCGGCTTCACCTTCTTGATGGGCTTCTCCTTCTTCTTCTTTACCTTCTCCTTCTCTCTCGGCTTCTCACCGCACACCTCGCTCAGTGCCTTGTCGTCATCATCGTCGAAGTGGTCAAACTCCTCGAAGAATATCTCGTTACTGCTGCCTGAAAGAGATATATTTTAGACAACGTGTCGGTAACTTAGTGGTTAGAGAGCCGGCATTACGATCGAGACGTCCTGGAATCAATTCTTGGCTATTCCATCTTTTTAAGCTGGTTTCAGGTAACTTTTTTCGTTTGGAAATCCTCCCAGATACTTCCCCGCCCTGGTGGAGGTGGTTCTGTCGTACTAGAATCGATTAAAACCGCACGCCATCTCTGGTCTTCAGATATCAGGGTGTGAGATTGCTTACTTTCAGTAGAGGACGCCATGGGCCATTTTAGTGTGTGAGATTGCTGAAAACGGCAGTGGCAAAGGGTGCCAATTTCAAGAATGAAGCCGGTGGAAAATGTACTTCGATCCAATTTGTCATGCATCATGCAACCCGTTGGGAAACCGGCAAGAATTGGATTATAGGGACCAATTGCCACTGATTACTAGAAAAGTATATGAGTTGTAGCTCGATTTATATATATCTTGGACCTAAATCGCAAGATATAAAAGGCCCTGGCGTGCACAGATTGTTTTGTAGTAATCTATGCTTGGTAAACTGAGCTCATCCCGAGGGGAGCCAGACCGTAAGAGATAGCCCTGGGTCAGCCGGGGCGCGAGGGATATGTCGAAGACAACCTCACCTCCAGCTTAGCACCACGACCCTCAGTCGGCGTGCGGTTTCAGTCAGCTCGAGTCCGACATAACCTCCCCTTCCGGCTAGGGCGGGGGAGGTATCCGTGGGGATTTCCGCAGGAAAAAAAAGGTAAATTGAGCTCGTCCACCGTCGTAGAACCCCGTGCTATTTCAAAACACATTCAAGAAACGTGTACTGCGCATATAGAACACATTTTAAGTCCAAGATATATAAAACAAGCTATACCAACCTTCGTCCTTTACTTCCACCTCGGCGAGGGGCGCCAGTCCCGTGACCTCGACCTCCACTCTGTCCCCGATCCCCTGCACGGGGTCACACTCCTCCTCCTTCACGACGCCGGCATCACGAATGTGCACGTCGAAGTCGTCGTTGTCGAAGATTTTGTGAATCAAAGACGATTTCAGACCGTTGTGGGATCGGTCCACGGATTTTATGTCGCGGATTTTTATCTGGAACACATATTTTATTATTCAGTCAGTTACCGTGTGGCATCTCTTCCCGTGGGTACCGTAGAAGGCGACTAAGGGATGGGGCTTTTCTCCATCCGATAGTAATCATGACAAAGTGTCTGTTTGATAACAATTAGACGCTATTACGTGGGACCGGAAATCTATATGAACATTCTAATGCCCTTCTTGAAGCACCTCGGTGCAAAGACGTGCGTTGAGGCTCGTCGACAGTCCCATACTCGCAGGCGATGTGGAACCTCTCAGCCTCAGGAGGGACTCACTGTGTGTTTTCTACCGCCTATATAATGGTTTGTGCTCAGATGAATTATTTGACATGATGTCCACAGCTACATTTTATCATCGCACCGCTCGCCATAGGCAGGAAATTCATCACCACATATTGCATCCGAAAATGGTGCGCACCGTGCGGTATGAAAGGAACTTCATCCCACGCACGCTCAAGCTGTGGAATGAATCCCTGCCACGTTTTTGCCAAGCGACTACAATATGGGGTTCTTCAAGAGGGGCATTATTAAGGTTTCCTCAGGGTAGGCAGCACGAGTGTAACGCCGCTGGTGTTGCATACGTCTATAGGCCGCGGTAACCACTTTCCATCAGGTGGGCCCTGGGCTTGTCTGCCACCTAAGTGCTACAAATAAAAATAAAAATCTAAGATTTCGTCAATTGCTTGTGGATCTGCCCAGATGGCATTTGCTTCACGAAAAATATCGAAGTTCAATCGCCAACTGACTACCTAATCACATTTAGACTGGAAAGCCGACCCCAAAATGAATGGATGAGGAAGGACAACACGTGCAGAGCTAAGAGGCCATCCGTATATGGTGCAGAATATACGTTATAGAACCAAGCGTTTCAGTGACTCATTCCTATGCCGAACCATTAACACCTGGAACTCCCTGCCAGCTCACATGTTTCCGTCTTCCTACAGTACCGGGCCCTTTAAGCGGGGCGTAAAAAGGCATCTGATGAGGCCGTCAAGCTGAGTGTCACCACTGTTAACATGGTACATGTTTACGATGGTGACATTCTTTCCGAGACTTTGCCTTTAGCTTGCCATCAGGGGAGGTGAAGTAAAATTGACGTGTCCTTTATATAAAAAAAAAATACAAAATTTCGCCCAGCTGTGTAATTTTCTACTAAGTAAACAGCATTGGGTACAGCGCTGCGCCATCTTTGACAGGAATTGTCAATGGTCGGACTAAGTGACGTCACCGGAGATCAACCAATGAGTATTTCTGTCAAAATGCTTAGAGGATTGCACAGCAGTTTATTGACTAAACAGCCTCCTTACAATACTCACATGACAGCCTCCGTGGCGTGGTGGTAGTGAACGCGGCCGCTACGCAGGAGGCGCGGGTTCAATCCCCGCTCAGTGCAAATACTCATATGCATAAATATGAGTATTTGCATTGATCTGGTCGTGCCTCGGAGAGCACGTTAAGCTGTCGATCCCGGTTGCCATACGAACATGTATGGCAGTTGTTACAGGGTGAAATGGCCCCACATAGAAGGGCTGATCACCCATCCGGTCAAAAGGCGTCCCCACTGGCAGTAGTACAATACTCACATAAGTGTCCGGCAGTAGCATATCTCTCAGGATGTCGACGCTTCTCAAGGCGGTTGTTCTGAAGCGCACGGCGGATGTCAACCGTGCGGCACACTCCCAACACACACGTTGAGGGAGCCGTTCTTCAGCGCTGGTCTTTAGAATAAAAATATACAATCCATCAATCAATTAGTTTGTCGCAGTTCACTATAGGAGAATACTATCTATAGGAGAAATCTTTCCAATCCACAGAGGTGTCAGGCAAGGTGACCCACTATCACCAAAACTGTTCACAGCAGTGCTTGAACAAATGTTCCGAAAATTAAAATGGGAGCACATGGGGTTAAACATAAATGGAGCACGTTTAAGTCATCTGAGATTTGCAGATGACTTAGTTATATTGGAAGAAGACCCACGCATACTGGAATCCATGATACAAACTCTAGTGGACAGAAGCAAAGAAGTGGGATTGGAAATAAATACAGGAAAAACTAAAATGATGACCAACTCATTACCCGTAGACATAAACATCAACGGACAAAAACTCGAATATGTGGAAGAATATGTGTATCTCGGCCAAATAATATCGATACATGACCAGATGACCAAAGAAATAAACAAAAGGATTGCAACGGGCTGGAAAAAGTATTGGGCCTTAAAGGAAATTATGAAAAGCAAAGAATTGGGTTTGAAGATAAAGAAAAAGACTATTCTACCTTGCATTGTATATGGTTGCGAAACCTAGGCCCTAACGAAACATCATAGGGACAAACTAGCAAGATATCAGAGAAGTATGGAAAGAAGTATGCTGGGTCTAAAACAAAAAGATAAAGTTAGAAGTATAGATATCAGACAAAGAACCAAATTAACAGACATACTATCACGTATAGACCAACTAAAATGGAGGTGGACGGGACATATGCTACGCTGCCAAAAAAGAAAATGGAGTACACAGGTGACAGTTTGGTACCCAAGGGATGGCACTAGGAGTAGGGGTGGATGAGAGTAGCGGCAGACAGGAAGCAGTGGAAAGTGTTGGAGGAGGCCTTTGCCGTAAGGCATACCGAAACTAGGGATATACTTTAGAATTAAGCACTAACCTATTTTTAAAAAATTATCCAAATATTTATGTGTGTAATATAATTATCAAATGAAAATTGTAAATTAATTTCGGAAATAAAGGCTATATTATTATTATTATAGTTCACTACTGGACATAAGTCTCTCCCAAAGTTGGGAGGCTCTGGCCTATCGTTTTCACGCTTCGCTCTGCGCGGGCTTCCCGGGCCCAGAACGACCTCCGTCCCCCATGAGCGCTGGCCTGGGGGTGACCGGTGGAGCCGCCTGTCACCCTAGCAGAAGCAGGCCGCGGCGGCGGCGCAAAATGCGCCTCCCCGTAACCGAGGCTAGATGGGGACACTGTGGTCCCCACAACGCAAAGGGGGCCATCTCGAAAGAGATGGTCCTGGGTCTGCCGGGGTGCGAGAGATATGCTTTTGGCAATCTCACCTCCGGCTACCAAGGACCCAAAACGGCGTGCGTTTTAGTCGGTTCGAGTCCGATATAACCACCTCCACCGGCTCCGTGGGGGTGGTGCCCGTGGGGATTTTTCGAACGATAAAAAAAAAAAACTTTTTCACGCTGGCCAGACGGGTTGGTACAGGGTTTATGTCTTTTCCTTCTCTCGCAGTGATATCGTCTGCGTATTCTACTGTTAGTCGCCACTTGCGAGACCCTTTAGACGAGATGGGGTTGTGATTCTTTCTCCGTCACCACACGGATAGAAGAAACATTACAATAAGGCAAAACAGTGTTGTTATTCAAGTTTTTGGCGATGTAAATGTACCTAGCGTCATCTAGCGGTTGTAAGCTCAACTACTTCGATTCTAGCGATCCTACATCGCGATGGTAAAATTGTCGCACTCGTGCAACATATATACAACGTCCCAACGTCGTCAATAGTTAAGCCGCGACCAGCCAGGCATGATCAACTTGCCTGGTCGGATGATCCGCCCAGTTTGATTCTGAAGAGCATATCACCCCATTCCTCCATTATAAAAACTATTGGTCTTACCAACACGAACAAACCTCTCTCACAAGCCTTTCGGAAAGGAAGAGGAATTTTATTTGTCGAATAAGAATAGATATTATCAATATCTCAATAAAATAGCAATTAGAATAATATGTGCTATCCTTACCAATGCCCCTGTGATCTGCTCATACATTTGACCCAGCTTGTGTTCTCTTAAGTCATACATTTTGACATCCATGGCAAGACACACCCTGCATACCTGGAGAACAGTAACATTAAATTTTTATTAGAATTTTTAGTTGTTTTTTTTTTGTCATTTAGGCAGTGGCTTTGTGCGTGGGTATGAATGCAAGTGCCTACTTTGTGCAGATAATATGGAATAAATCCTGTGCAAATTTGTACAAAGTCGTGAAAAATATTAATACGATTTGCACGAAATGCGGCCGCCTGCATGCATCACACACATGGGGTAGCAGACGGCCATAAATATTTGAAAGAGTCACAGCATACTTACTCTCAAAGCGGCCGGCGCATCAAGATCGTCTGCAGAATCCTGAAAAAAATATACCAGGTATTATATCTTTCTGATTTGCAAAGGTTAGGCTGCATGGACCGACATGGACTATGTAATGAGAGACAAAGATTGCCACCAGTGGCAAGGAGTCCCTATAACCTGCCTCTCTAAGACCTGAATCCTGCCAGCTTCCCAATTGATCACTGACACTGAGGCCGAATTAGGCATGACATGCTTTTTTTCTACTAGCTTTCCTTTTTATTTGGATACTGGTGGTCGTTTTTTACCTTACAGGTATAGAAGCCTTAAAACCGACTTCAAATAGATACTACATTACTAAAAATAAATGCATCAAGACAATTCTGATCCATTAGTTTCTGGTAGTTACTATCTTGCGGCGGCTAAATAGCGCGCCTCCCCATTCCGGGGGCGAGTTAGGGACACCGTTGTCCCCCCTCCTGAGGAGGGCCAGACCGTAAGAGATGGCCCTGGGTCAGCCGGGGTGCGAGGGATATGTCTATGACAACCTCACCTCCAGCCTAGCACCAAGACCCACAGTCGGCGTGCGGTTTTAGTCGGTTCGAGTCCGACATAACCTCCCCTTCCGGCTCCGGCAGGGGGGGTATCCCAGGGGATTTCCGCACGAAAAAAAAAAAAAAAAAAAAAAGGTAGTTACTATCTTGAGACCTTTCATAATTGCCAAGCCTACTTTAAGCTACCAACATTATCTGGCTTCTCTCACCTGTGCCACTACGGGTACAGCACCACTCTTGATTTTCCGCAGCCCTCGTTTAGTCAGATAGAAGTCTTCATTTCGAAAATGTTCTGAACATATTGTGCTTCTATCTTTCGGTGACCAGTCGTCCATACCCAGGGCGGCCACCCACCCAATACGAAGGTTGGGCTCTTTTGGAAACCTAGAATACAGAGAACATATATTGGATTAGAATTTTTTCATCTTATGCCATGCTATATTTCATAGCCTGGGATTCACACTACTACTCTTTTCCTAGAATGGGTTTATCTTTGCTTTATAAGGTAACTGCTATCTGACCTCCCAGTCTGTCCCCAGTCTCCTCCCAGGAATGTCTGCAAGAGATTCTCATCTGTAAGTCTGAAGACCTTAATAGAACGACAAACATGCACATACCTGTCATGTTAGATTGTCTGCATATTGGCATAGGGGCAGGGTCTTTGTCAGCAGAGACATCGGCATTGGGAGTATAGGTATGACACATGTGACACATGCTACTATGATTCCTTCAGGATAAATATGCACAATTTTCTGTTTCTACATATAGGGATCATGACCAGTGCCTTAGCACTAACCAAAATAAAGATAGCCACATGACAATGTGGCTATCTTTATTTTAGTTTGTCAACTAGAATTTAAAGGGCTTGGTTTCATAAAGAGTGGGAATACCTAAATATTATACAGCTACTCTATTTTCTATATAACATATTGGAGGTAGATAATGTTTTATTTTGACAGTCTGAGAATAGGTTTATAGGTAGCTGTTTAGATGTTTATTCCGCGACTTTTAGTACTGAAAGTAGAAGTTAGTATAACCCATAATCGACAGTTTCAGCCAAAGAATATAAAACTGCTCAAGGGCCCTGGTTCCAGTCCTCATTGACGAGATATATTGGACTGAATTCATTCAATGTTGTGGATACAATACTTACATGTGAAATGTAATTCCTTGACTCTTGGTAGTTCTCTTCGTGTCATTAGTACAGTTTTGAACGCTACACCTCATTCTAATTAGATTCCCTTTGATAAAAATGTAATTATTTACAAAATAAACAACTACTTTCTGCGATATTATTTATAATAAATATTTAGTTTTTAAGACTTAAATGTGACCTTTTAAAGCTAGCTTAATTTAGCATTTAGGCGTATAAAGCTTAGTCAATTTGCTAATGGTATTATTATCGTCATAATGCTTAATATTATTGTATTTTTATTCAATAAACAACTGTCAAGCATACATCAAGCGTCCACCATGTTCACATTTTTTTTTATACCTATTTATTTTATAGCCTGTGGCTGCTCATTCACATCTTTCACATTTTACTCAGTTCAGTGAACTTTTAGCACAAAGTCTTTTATCTTACAGTAAAGAAAATGGTAAAGAGTGTTGGGGTTGGGCATTGCAGACATGCAATATATCAAATTGGATTTAACTAATGAAATTCAACTTTATGTCGAACAAAACCTTAAAAGTTTTAACTAGTGGTATCGTACGATAATATCGTAAACTGTAAAATTATAAAAGCGGTCCTGAGGGACCCGAATTCTAAAACTTTTAATGTGGTTCGACTCGGCCGTTCCCAATAACTTACCTAAAGTTGGATGTAGATGGCTACTTCTGGTAAGGTAATCAGTCAATTTCATAGTAAGTGTCATAGATTAATAGATGGTAATTGTAACTGCTGTCCCAATATTAGAGATTATGCATGCCTATGTAAGACTGTTGTGCTATCTCGAGATAGCGCGTCCTTCTGAAACGGTTTAATTTTGCATTGCAGACTACCTACGCACACGTGTGTAGGAAAGTGGTATATATTAAAGCCCGACCAATAAAATAAAATACCTCGCCATGTTGCGGAAAACTATTGGAACTAATTTCTTCATATGGCAACTATCTATGAGATGTCATTATGATTATTTGATTGCGCTATATAAATGCCGAAAACTTTTAAAAAATATTTACAATATAACTAGGTAAGTATTTGTCGGATAAAAATTCGGAAGGATCTAAATAACATCACGAACATAGTTGTCAACATGACGGGTTGGTACATCATAGAGTACGCGCATTGGAAATTGGCCAATTTTCTAATTTTACCAACTGTAACTAATTAGGTGTTTCGATTTTGAGTTTGATGATTAATAAATGTGATGAGATGAAAATAAATTGTTTATTTTCTATTTTAACCAGACTACTTTAAAACATACTGGGTGTAAGGGGAACGCTCCCGAAGCCGAAAACCCCTAGTAGTACTCCAGGTACATTGGCATAAAAATAATATCGATTTGGACAAAAAAAATTTTTTTTTCGATTCTTTTTTGTTTTTATTTTTTATTTTGCATTACTAACTCTCCATCGCGTTAGTAAAGCCACAGATAACATAATACTAAAGTAGTAAAGCTAAATGAATCAATTTCATAAAATCACTACAAAAAAATACAAATAGCGCCAAGCGCGTGCTTCTTTGTAATGGTGTTTTTTTTATGAAATCACCGTTTCATTTAGTTTTACTAACACGTTAAAGAGTAAATATTGCAAAATAAAAAAAAAGGATTTTTTTGTTGTCCAAATCGATTTTATTTTTATGCCAATGTGCTATGTAGCTGGAGTACTACTAGGGGTTTTCGGCTTCGGGAGCGTTCCCCTTACACCCGGTATATCCATACTTATATTATAAATGCGAAAGCAACTCTCATCTGTCTGTATGTTAAGCTTTCACGCCTAAACCACTGAACCGATCTTGATGAAATTTAATATAGAGATTTTGGGAGTTTGGGAACGGAAATAGGCGGTACCTTTTATCGCGAACAAGGGCGTTAAAGGGAGAGAAATGGGGATGACAGTTTGTATGGAAGTACGTTATTTTTATCGATAATTGACATCCACGCGGGCGGAGCCGCGCGCAACAGCTAGTATTATATAAATGCCATGCTCTTGTGTATGTCTCCTTATGTCTACAACAGTTTCATAAACTAAGATATTTGTACACTAGCCATTTCACATTTGTATCACTATACTTGGTGTTGTCATATTCATAGACGTTTATAGCGCCCCCGGTACCAGGTTTTTATTTTATTGGTCGGGCTTTTACAGTGAATTGTGACTCCACTTGTTCATGTTTTATAATAGTTCGAGACTACACGCGATAAATTTTGGAAAACTTACTTTTGCCGACGTTGGTCACGACTTGCCTATGTGTTCAATCCAAATCTCCCCAGGGAGCTTTTAGTAAAGTCCCCACAACTTTACTAAGGCATCAATCATCATTCACCGTTATCATTTTTATCATCATCATCGTCAACGTCATCAACTCATCATCATTATTATCATCCACAACACCACAATCATTTCAATGAAGAAAATAAATAAAACTAATGACAAGGCAGCATGGTCATAATACCTTAGCCTGTCCCAAAACGAACTAAAGAAACAAAAAAAAATAGATTTTGGCGGTTTCGTTCGAGATATTCATATTCGTAATATAATATTAATGTGAACATCAATGTGAACCTTTGAGAATGCCGTAAGGCGAAACCGGTCAGGTCTATAAATAAATTCAGTGGAAAAGTACAAGTGTGTTATTCAATATATAATATTCGTATCGTTTATAATCCCACCAAAATCATTCTGTAAAAAACTAGCCAAGTCTCGATGGAGCTGCTTGTTTATCTCTAAAAAGTAATGAAATCTAGACAAAGTCGTGCCAAGTCAAGTAAGTCCTTACTGCGATTTCTTCATTAATAAAGTTTATTATTATTCTCTTTATTCATTTAAATATCTTATTAATTATATTTTTAAATACATATTTAAAAAAAAAACCATTTAAAAATATAAAAAATAGTATCCCACCGGCATCGGGTACAGGGACCAAGCTACCGGTGGTTAGGGCTCTAGAGAAAGGAACTTCCTCACGATGCGCGCCGTATCAAGGAGTACTGCCTTCTGCATCTGGCCCTTGACCCAACCATCCAACCCGAGCCTCTTCAGATGTTGGTCGAGGCTCTTTGCTATCAGTCCGTTGACTGATACGACTATCGGTACAATGATTGCTGAGTCAACATTCCACATGTCGACAACCTCGTGGGCCAAGTCCAAGTATTTAACTTGTTTATCTTTCTCAGCTTTCACGAGATTCTCGTCATGAGGAATGGTGACATCAACAATCAATGCTCGGCGTTCGGATCGGTCTATCACCACAATGTCAGGCTTGTTAGCTACAACAGTCCTATCAGTGATGATAGGACTGTTTATTATTATTATTATTATACTTAATCAGGCAGCAGTTGATTCAACTGATAATGCCTATATCCTGCTATTCTTCACCAGCTTAAACTTGAGTGCACAAATGTTTGTCAAGTCTGTTCTTAAATTGATTCACACTTTGTGAAGATATTACGTCTTCTGGCAGTTTGTTCCATGTTTTAACAACTCTATTGCTTAAGAAGTGCCTATGTGGGTTGTTATGGGAAAAACTGGTGCTCAGCTTCAAATGGTGACCTCTTGTATATCTATGTTGTGTGACTTGGCCGTTGAAGGGTTCAAAACCAAGTGCTCCATGAAACCATTGCACTAATCTGTCGCCAGAACCGCTATTTATTGACGATGGAATGGAAGTGGCCTACGAGCACGTAGGTTGACTTCATGCAGTCGTCTTCTCAAATTTGAATCACATCGGGCGTGTCTCGGTAGCCGAATTGATCAGGCATTCCCCCTGTAAGGGAAAGACTGCGGGTTCGAGTCCCGCCCGAGAAGATTCTTTTTCCCTATGTATCTCTAGGCTCTTATGGTAAGAAACTCATACGTAGTAAAAAATATTTGTGCGTATACGGCACCTAGTGCAAGCTTTACAGCTGTTATATATGGACAAACTAATTGTATATTATAATATTATATTTGTAAATAATGTACGCATAAATAAAACAATTATTGTGTATGTATTATAATAGTATTTATTAAACTTTAACAAAATTAGTTCGTATATTTTACGATTACAAAATCAACGACTTAATCTATTATTGGAACTTTCCGAGATCACTGTAACATGGCAGTCTTATTATAAACTTCTATACTATTATATTCAGTCAAATTCTTCCTATTATTATAACATATTATGAATATGGCTTTCATAATGTACAAGGAATATATGTAACATGGCAGTCTTATTATAAACTTCTATACTATTCTATTCAGTCAAGTTCTTCCTATTATTATAACATATTATGAATATGGCTTTCATAATGTACAAGGAATATATAGTTACCTAGTTATAAAATCGGGCAGAAATTAATTCCGTTAATAATTTTCTTATATGCCTGAATCAACACCTATTAACGTGAACTTGTATTCGACGTAAAAAAATCTAAAACTATTATAAGTTTTTCTAAAAATAAAACAATCAAAACAAAAAAAATTCTATTCACATGAAGCTTGTACTCTTCCAAAAGATATTGAGCTGAATCGTTTGTTGGTATGTAAATACAAAAATGTTTTCTGTTTTCCGGCATTAAATAATGAAACTAACTTTACAATAATGACGGCTTTTCGTTATTTAGTTATTCCTCTTGGCAAATTCTTTCTCTTTTTATTGATTTTTACTTGGAGAAAATCTAAAAGTTCCGATTTGTAGTCTTCAGCATGATTAAATTTGTATTTTAATTTATTTAGTTACATAAATGCGTGGGTTATTTTTCCGTTATTTGTGCTGAGAAGACAAATCTTCATAGGTTACTTTTCCCTTTTTCGTCAGGGATTACTCCACTTGGTGATGGAAACTGTCTGCGGACATAAATGTATGTCCCGGCTCAAACTTAAATATTCAAGTGTAATGTTTGTACTATTTACCTACTATTTGTACCATAAAACAAAGGAGTGACCAGTTTTTGTTTTGAGCAGAACAGTGGTCCCTTTTAAAGTTCAAAAATGCCTTGAACGTAGAAATCATAACCTCTTGGCTACGACTGCTAAGTCCTAAGTATATTGTTACTAACAAAATATGAATCAATGTGTTCGAAATAAAATATATTTCATTTATTTATTTAATAAGTACTCTCGTTCCATAACACAGCATATGGTTTGTTATCGTACACAAACACTTGTGTTAAGGAAAAAGTTTTTCCCATAATAGAGAATTCATTAATATCAGAGCAACGTTAACAGATACTGCGGTTATGTTAAGCACTACATGAGTAATAATCTGGGGCTTGAGAAGGCAACAGCAGTAGCCAGCACTTGCGGCTAAGATATTAAGGAAAATATATTTTTTTTTGAAGTTACTGCCCTTATAAAAATCGAAAATGTATTTATTTATTTTATTTATTTATTTTATCATTTTAGGAAAACTTACAGCTAAAAGATAACAATAGGTAAATTCATATAACAAAGTGAGGGCCATTTACAAGTTTTCACCGATATAAATTTGGTATAAAGTTTTTAAAAGATTTTACGGCAACACAATTCTACGGACGGTTTACATTAATTTGTTACATTCAGAATGATGTTCACCTTTAGAATTGCTAAACATTGCCATCTAGCAATAGTAAGCAACACCAAAAGTAAATTCCTAATCCATAAAGTAGTGATCGCATAATAATTTCTTTACTTTAGAGATACCAGTAAAAAATAAGTCTATATCAACATCCCGACATGCCACATTGTATGCACGGCAGGCTCGCAGTAGATAGGAATTTTGCCTATAGGTGGTTCTTGCCATAGGAATGTGCAGCAAGTTTGGCTTGCGTAAAAACAATGGAGGCGCGTAAAAGCCTACCTTGTTAACCAGCTCCGGTAGATCTACTGATCCATTACAAATGGACATTAGGAAGGTTAAATCCGCTATCCTACGACGCTCAAACAGAGGTAAAATGTGAAACTTTTTACAGCGAGTATGATAATCGGGCAGAAAACAGTTAGATCGAAATTTAATGTACCTTAAAAATTTCCGTTGTATACTTTCAAGACGCTCATTATAAGTGTTATAAATCGGGTTCCACACTTGTGAAGCATATTCAAGGATACTACGAACAAAAGAGCAATACAAAATTTTTATAGTTTTAATACTATTGAAATCGGCCGAGATTCTTAGAATAAAACCCAGTGCTTTCGTGGCTTTGCTAATGGTGTTATTAATATGTAAGTCAAAGAGAAGTTTACAGTCAAAAGTAACACCTAGATCTTTGACAGAGTTAACCCTAGTTAAAGGAGTATCGCGAAGAGTGTAAATACAATCAATAGGCTGTGGTTTACGCGTAAAAGTGCAAGTATAGCACTTGGACACATTTAAGTCGAGCTTGTTCACTACGCAATAATTCTGAAATCGGTCCAGATCCTCCTGCAGCGCAAGAGCATCTGCGAGAGTGCTAATCTGCTTCATGATTTTCATGTCGTCAGCGTACAGCAATATTTTGGACGACTGAAAACAACACGCTACGTCGTTGATAAAAATATTGAACAAGAGTGGTCCCAGAAGCGATCCCTGGGGCACACCCGAAGGGATGCGCATTGCTCTCGATGAATATCCATTTAGCACTACAGTCTGGCACCTATTCTCCACGTACGACGTAAACCATCTGAAGAGGTTGCCCCGAATACCCATAGCCGACATTTTATCCATAAGTATGGAGTGATCTATTTTATCAAAACATTTGCAGTAGTCCGTGTATATAACATCTACCTGGGATCTTCGTGACATGGCATCGGATAGAAAATCACTACATAGTATAAGGTTTGTAGCAGTCGACCGACCTTTTAAGAAACCATGCTGGTGTTCGCTGAAGTTAAGTTTTAGAGCCGAGTACACCTGTTTGTAAATAATTTTTTCCAGGACTTTGGCGAACACACACAGCTTAGAGATTGGCCTGTAATTTTCTACAGCAGCTCTTGATCCTTTTTTTAATATAGGTGTTATATATGCGGACTTCCAGATAGCGGGAACTACTCCAGCGGTGAGAGAGTACTGGAATAGAATTGAGAGTGGCACAGTGAGACTTACTGCGCAGTTAACAATGAAAGCAGGAGGTATGTTGTCTGGACCTGAGGATTTTTTCAGGTCTACCTGCTTCAATAGTCTACCGACCTCCTCCCTGTCCACCTCAATGGACCCAATATCCGCGCTCCCACAGCCAGCGCTCCCGCAGCCCGGAAGTGTTGAGCCGATACTGTTAGTGCTTGGTTCCAAAAAGTTAGAGTAAAAATAGTCACTAAACATGTTGCATATGACATCGCCGTCACCAGAAGAATGCTGTCCATACTGTAGAACAGATGGATAGCAGTTGGAGTGCTTTTTTGATTTTACATAAGCCCAAAAAGCGCGAGGGTTACGATTTATATTGGATTCAATCTTAGAGATGTAAGTTTTGAAGGACTCCTTTTCAAAGTCTATGATACAAGTATTTTTTATATAAACTACTAGCTTTTGCCCGCGGCTCCGCCCGCGTGGATGTCGGTTCAATTTCGGCAATTATTCGAATTTATTTATTTTTTTTTTTTACGTGGTGGAATGCTTTTAAGCACTTCGCTCACCCCCCACGGGGGCAGGGAGTGGGCTTCGTGTGGGACTCCTAGCCTCGAAGGAGGCCAGACTACCCACTAAACCACCACGGTGTCCGTCGTCACCACATATCGACGATGGCGGGAACAACATCTTCCGCCATCGTCGTGTGGGTCGCCCGCCGCTGATCCACGGCAGGCCCATCTCTGGTGCGGCAGAAGAGGAGTCCTTCTGCCACTCGCCTAGGCAAGGCACACGCGACACGACGTGCGCCTTCAACCTCGAGGCCTATGTAAGGGCAGCTGACGCCCCCGCGTCTACTGCCCGGCCCGGTTAGGGGGGGAGGAGTTGGTGGTACCGCCTCCTCCGAGCCCCGGTTCTCTTGCGGCGCTGTGGGAGGGAAAGGGGGTCACATTCCCTCTCCCTCTCCGCCGCCTCCTTCTGCGAGATAACCGTCTCGCAGAAGGTCTGAACCGCTGCCCACGCCTCATCGCCGCCGTCGACCATAGACAGAACTACGGCCGGCAGCGAGAGTCACCTTTTAAACCTTCCCTAGACCTCCACGAACATTTCAAGACTAATATAAGAAAAATCCGTTCAGCCGTTCTCGAGTTTTAGCGAGACTGACGAACAGCAATTGATTCATATAATATATAGATCAAAGACAAAGTTATAGATCTCGATACGGCGATTCCGAATGTGTAACTAACTCAATATCGTGAAAAACGTTGAATAGGTATGGCGGTTATAATAAGCACACAAGCATATTGTTGTAGTCCAAAAACCTATTTATCGGATGCAAGGAGCCATTTGAATATAATAAGAAGATTTTTATTCTAGTTCAATCAACATTTAATGCCATACAGACAAAAATTGTTGTTACAAAGTTTCCAATTATAGACCCTAATTACTTTTTAAATTATTTATTTCGCGTCATACTTGTTCGGACTGCAGCATGAAGTAAAGCCGAGTATTATGGATTCTGCAACCGTTCTCCGACAGTCGTTTCTCCTTTGGACTGTTCACCGACAGGACGTTTCATTTTTGAGAGATTCGTCGATAGAACGTTTCACCTATGGATGTTTCGCCGACAGAATGGTTCGCATTTGTTAGTTTCAACGAAAGGACTTTTCAACTATAGAATATTCGCCGTCAGATCGTTTTGTCTACGATGTAATGGCTTTTTCACTATTAAACTACAAAGCCACAAAAAAGCTACTAGCTTGCTCCAAAGACATGAAGAAAGAAAATGTTTTTATGGAAGACCGCCTTTTTTTTTTTTCACCGTGGGGAAATACTTCATGGATGTTATGCCGGACTCCTACCGACTAAAACCCCCATGGTATCGCCCAGCAGCCTATAGTTGGGAGCCCCGGGTAAGCCCTCGGAAGGATGTCCCAGGGCTCCCAACAGACCCACGGCTTTAATGCGGTCTCGTCTAGGGGGTGGTTCGGGTGCTATCCCGCGTCTATGGGGGGTTTTCGGGTATCATCCCGCTTCATAGGAGGGGGGAGGCGTGCGTGAGTCCGTCACGTCACGCTGCCGTCATGGGCCTGCTTCTGTAAGGACGATGAGCAGCCAACTCACCGTCCTCAGGCCCCCGGTCATGGAGGCCGATGGTCTTCAGCGAAAACACGTCGGCGGCGCCCAAGCCGCCGACTGCGGAACTCGGGTGGGAGAGTTCTCTCCCGCTCCCGCCCCGCCGCCTCCTTCACGAGCATGATCTGCTCGCAGAAAGAGGCGGCGCAGTCCCACTTACTCCCGCTGGAGACCATGGCTCCCACCATAGTCTCGAGCGAGAGAGTGCCCACGCCCAGACCCACCACGAGGACCTGGCGCTGTTGCGCCCACTCCGTGCACTCCACCAGCGTGTGGAGCGCTGTGTCATCGCTGCGGTCCCCGCAGTGCTGACAATCGGCCGTGGTTTCCCGGTGTCTTCGCCACAGATACCTACCGAAGCTACCGTGCCCGGTAAGCATCTGTGACAACCGGTAGGAGAGAGCACCATGTATAGATGTAGTAAAATTGGCTTAAAAATTGGTACCCAGTTGTAATTAAAACATTTTATAATCTTTTGTTTTATTATTTCCCCAATGTTTGCAATAAGAAAATAAACGAATATGGATAGGTAAAATCTAGATAAATACCATTCATTAAAAGTAAAGGCGGTCTTCCATTAAAACATTTTCTTTCTTCATGTCTTTGTAGCAAGCTAGTAGCTTTTTGGTGGCTTTGTAGTTTAATAGTGAAAAATCCATGTCGAAACAATCGTAGACAAAACGATCTGACGGCGAATATTCCATAGTTGAAAAGTCCTGTCGTCGAAACTAACAAATGCGAACCATTCTGTCGGCGAAACATCCATAGGTGAAACGTTCTATCGACGAATCTCTCAAAAACGAAACGTCCTGTCGGTGAACAGTCCAAAGGAGAAACGACTGTCGGAGAACGGTTGCAGAATCGTATTATGAGCTGTAAAAGAAAAAATCCATTTAAAAAATAGAAAGTGAAGAACTAATAAGATAAGATAATATAATATTTATTTGTTCAATCATAATTATTACAATTTCTTATCATTAATTTAATACAAGCAATATATTTGATTTTTATATACAATAACTATGATAAACTATGATGAATGAATCCATACTAATATTATAAATGCGAAAGTAACTCTGTCTGTCTGTCTGTCTGTATGTTACGCTTTCACGCCTCAACTACTGAACCGATTTTGATGAAACTTGGTATAGGGGTAGATTAGACCATGAGAAAGGACATAGGCTATGTTTGGTCGCGATAACCGACATCCACGCGGGCGGA
The DNA here is from genome assembly GCA_914829495.1 of Eilema sororculum. Lineage (NCBI taxonomy): Eukaryota > Metazoa > Arthropoda > Insecta > Lepidoptera > Erebidae > Eilema > Eilema sororculum. The sequence goes on from OU618559.1 coordinate 8,481,785, forward strand.
GCCGCGGGCAAAAGCTAATACTAATATAAATTGGAAAAATTTAAACAATAGGCAGTATTTATACCGTTTTAATTCCTATGACATATCATAACCATATTCCAAAAACACCTTATTACAGTCCATCAAATCTAAGAGGTACCGTTTGACGTTTCATATTTTTCAAACCGAAACAACTTTGTTCATACGTACATTATTCAGTTTCGATAACCTTTTTCATAAAACCATGAATTTAGAAAGATTTCATTATTGTATCTAAAAATGTACAATTCTTAATATCTAAATGTAATTGAAAACTTTCAAACAAAGCAAAATAACACATATTTACACAGTAAATAATTTCTAATAGTTATATTCTTGACCTCATTACAAAGTTACGTAGTTAGGTCACTGCACGTAGTGTTGCGACTCTTCGGATACACTTGTATGCAAAAAAATCGTTTACATATACGAAAAATCGAATGTATTATTTACAAATTACACTTGACAACCAAACAAATATTTTTTCATGTGAATGGGATTTATCTCACATATTACGATTACATAACTAAATAGTTATGTAATCGTAAAATATGAGATAAAACCCATTCACCAAAAATACGTATTTATAAATCAAATATATTTGCTTCTTTAAAAAGTTGTCGAAAGCGATTTGTCGATTTTTGATTTTCGCGCCCAAATAAGTCGGGGTTTCTCGCGCTAACGCTGTCGAAATAGTAAATGGAGTCAGGGATAGTGTTTTTTACATTTATTTTTGTGTATGATAGTATGGGTTTGCATATTACAGAGAAATAAACAAATTTTTAACAAGCACATCCATTGATTTTACAATTACAATTTTTTCTTCTAAGTCTTATTTCTACGTCTAAAACTAATAAAAATAAGGTATGTAGAACCCATTCACAAAAATGTTGTTGCCTGATGTTATAAATTAACGACGTTACTGCGCGACCGCATAATGCACTGAATACACAGATACCCTAAAATAAATTAATTTAATTATTTTTAGGTCAATAGGCAAAATCGCAGGTGTCCAAGTCTCTACAATTTTTTTTTTCTGGCAACACTGCCAACTACAAGCGCACGCGGTCCGCTCGGTCGGTTCGGCGTCAGCAGTCTCTCGCCATCTTGGAAGCTGACTGTGCGCGTACTTGCTTTCTCGTTTGTGTTTTACAATTTGTGACTTGGCTATTACTTTTCTGGACTGATCATTCTTTATCCGTTTACCTTGGCAATATTTATACTGGACTCCGAACTAAGCAAGTGTTTATTAATAATGTCGAAAAGAGGACGTACTTTGAACAGCCAGGCTCGTGAATTGGTGGTGAAATTACACGAGTATTTTGAGCGTGAATCTCAAAATGGTGGACTTCTACTGCCAGTTACACAAGTTCGGGATCGCGTCGGTGAAGCTCTCGGTATTGGTAGCCGCACCGTTGGCAAAATATTAAGTGAAAAATATGGGCCTTCGGGGAGTGACAGTAACGTACTTCACACACCGAAAAAACGAAAAAGAAATAAACCTGTGACAGGCATCGATGAATTCGATAGTCATGCTATTAGAAACCATATATACGGGTATTTTACAAGAGGCGAATTTCCAACATTGGCAAAGTTATGTGCAACTTTAAAAGATGCCGGGCTGTATAAGGGAAGCATAGAGTCGTTGAGAACGGTAATAACAGGAATTGGCTTCAGATACAAAAAAGTTGACAAACGAAAAATTGTTATGGAGCGACATGACATAATTATGCAGCGACTAACATTCCTGCGCGAAGTTAAACAAATTATAAACTGGGATAATGTAATATTTTTGGACGAAACTTGGCTAAATTCCAACCATTCTGTGCCGAAAACATGGACTGATGATTCTGAAGCTTCGTGCTCGAAGGTGCCGATAGGAAAAGGTGGACGTCTCATAATATGCCATGCTGGGTCAGCGTCTACAGGCTTCGTGGAAAACTCTTTATTAGCTTTCCAATCCAAAAGCACTAAAGAGTATCATGAAGAAATGGACGCAGTAAGGTTCCGAGAGTGGTTCTTAAATTTATTACAGAATATCCCTCCTAACAGCACAATTATAATGGATAATGCCCCATACCACTCTGTGCAAATTGATAAAGCACCTACGTCAGCCAATAAGAAAGCAGATTTGGTGGCATGGCTGCAAAGAAAAGGAGTGGATGCCGACATGTCACTATTAAAAGCTGAATTATTACAGTTAGTGAAATTGCATAAACCACCAAAACCGACATATGTAATTGACCAATTGGCCGAAGAGCACGGGCACAAAGTCATACGACTTCCTCCGTACCATTGCCAATATAATGCCATTGAACTGATTTGGGCCCAAGTTAAAGGTAATATTTTATAATATTATAATAATAACACGAGTACTTCTAACATTTATAATTTAAACAATGGTTTTCGTCTGCTATCAAATAGTTACATTATTGTTTTACAGGTTATGCAGCAAGACACAACACAAAACCACCCTTCAGTGTCAAGAAAATGGAAGGTTTATTAAAGGAAGCATGTGCCCAAGTTACACAGGAAGATTGGAGTAAAGTAGTACAAAAAACAAAGAAAATAATAATGGACGACTTCGAAAGAGACGTACACTTTGATAATGTAATGGACAATCAACTGGTCATTAATTTAAATGACGATGATGACGAAGACGACGATACTAGTACTAGTAGTGAATAAAAAAATATCCTAAACATTTCTTTTATTTAATTATAACAATTGATTTCTTAAAATTCGGATATTATAGTAATCGATCTCTTAAAGTTCGGATATTATAGTAATCGATTTTTTCATCCCATCCCTATCATTCAATTGTCAGAACTGTCAAACGGTACTTCTTAGATTTGACGGACTGTAATGGACTATGGGACCGTAAACTTGAGCGCCGACAGGATATTAATACAGCCCCAATAAACTTAAGCTGTACTGCTTAAATATAAAACACTATGTACCTACCTCCTCTAGGTAGGTACATAGTGTGGTTGCAGAAACAGTTTTTGGGCTGTCACTGACCAAAAGCTTGTCCTGTTTTATCTTCTGCACTGATGGCACGAAACTATGTTTTAACAGGGTGGGCAGCACGTGTGTGACGCCACCGGTGTTGCACACGTCCATAGGCCACGGTAACCATTTACCATCAGGTGGGTCCGTGTGTTTGTCTGCCACCTAGGTGTTATAAAAATACAATATAACATACCGGCCAAAGTAGTTGTTAATTAAATTTTGTCGTTCATCAACATTACTGTCAGTGCTTTCACTAACCAATGGGTCTGTTTCAAAATTTGGGATTTCAACCTCTGGCTCAACATCCTCTATACTCATCTGTCGACAAATATTGTGTAACACAGCTGTTGCTATAATTACACATTGTGTGGTAGTCAATGACAGACGTAACTTGAGTGATATAACGGGAAATCTTTGTTTCCATACACCAAAACACCTGTAAACAATTCATACTTTATTTTATTTTATTTTAATATTTCGGAAAACTTACAGCTAATTATTACAATAGCAAGGTCAATAGCATAATGATGGCCAATTAAAAGTTTTCACATATAGATTCAAGTACATACCTACATCTCGCTACACAAGTATTCCTACGTATTTAAACATGATTCATTTGAGAAGGAATAGAAAAGAAACATACATTTTATTTCTCACTTAAAGAAAAATTCGCACAGAATTTTCTTTAATTTGACAGTACTGGTTGTAAACAGATCTATGTCAACGCTTCTGCAAACCATATTAAATGTACGAATGATAAAAATGTACTTAATGTTATAAAGAGGAAAGATTTGTATTTTTTTATGTAATAATAAATACTCATATATTATTTGAAATCTATAATGTAGAGGAGCGATGGGTGTGCAAAGTGTGTCACGAGCGAAGCTGGGGACGATGGCTTAGCTGAATAAAATAAGAATTACATGTGGAAGGACCCTAGTTAGTTATTTATATAATAATAATAATAATAATAAATATTCCACAACATTCTACACAACGCTATCTAGACCCATGGTAAGCTTTTATAGCTTGTGTTATGGAATCTAGAATGCGGATAAACATACTTATATACTTTTTTTTTTGTAAATACATATATATTATATAGCTAGTTATTTATATTAATTACAACTATAACATTGATTTATTAATCATCCACTATGAAAATGAGAACATACCTTTCAATAGTGTTTCGAGTACATATTTGTGCTGCATTATATTGATGTTGGCTTGGTGTTGTTGGGTTTAGGAGGGGAGTTAGCAAATATGGTTTACACGAGTATGCATTATCCCCTAGTAACCATCTACCTCCAAATGAATTATTTTCACATTGTACTATAAAGTAAAAAAAAATTTCAAAATTCAATCAGTTTGTATACAATCATTACTTATGACAAATATATTTAATACAGTAGTAGTAACACACCTTTCAATGTTGAATTATTAAATATTGTTGCATCATGAGTAGATCCAGGCCAACGAGCAACTACATTCATAAATTTTAGGTTGCCATCACATACACCTTGTACGTTTATGCTGAAGTATCCCTTTCCATTCCTAAATTCTTCACTAAAATTTGAATCTGCAAATTATAATATATGCTTGATGTTATTTGTACAACAAGTTAAATAAGAAATTAACCATCAGTAACTTGAATTCTAGAGACTGCAAGGCTTTGGTGACTGATTACCTAAAGAAACTAGATTACAAGGACACGATTGTGAATAAAATGTTGACTGTAAGATTATTGTATCTAGTATAGACGAATTGTATTATTAAAATTAACATTAATTAGTACTAGGATATTTAAAATGAGAACTGAGAAGGTCTGAAACACAGGTTTAACATAAACCTAGATCAGGCTGGTCCCAGTTTAAAAAAATTGATCTGTCTAACCTCGTTGTATAATCTGTTTAAAATATTAGTAGTAAAACGCATAAATGTAAAATAGACGTTAAGTTAGAATATAGTATGTAACTGAACTGATAGAAAATAAACATTTATTTTATTTTATTTTATTTTTTTATTTAGGTACATCAGTAAAAATTAAGTAAAATGCTAAATCGTGAACTTACTTGGCGATTGAATTAAAATATGTGTGCAATCTATAGCACCTAGGACCCTTGGAAAGCCAGCAATGCTATGAAAATCATGCTGAGTGTTGTCATGAACATAGATGTATTGTGGGTACAGCCTCGCTATAGCAGCTGAGACATCGGCTACTATTCGTGAAGCAGATGATTTTGAGACTCCCACAAAATCAGCAACTGACACCAACATTGTACCCAAGGCATAAAACCTCAGGGTTAACAATAGTTGATGTAAAGGCGATATCCCATGGTTTCTATAATATGAAATATAACACAATATAATTAATATTGATTAAGATTACAAGATGTTGATTGCAGTGTAAATATTTAGCACTACTCTTTATGGTAAACTAGCTTTTGCCCGCGGCTCCGCCCGCGTGGATGTCGGTTATCGCGACCAAACATAGCCTATGTCCTTCCTCAAGGTCTAACCTATCCTTATACCAAATTTCATCAAAATTGGTTCAGTGGTTTAGTGGTGAAAGCGTAACATACAGACAGACAGACAGAGTTACTTTCACCTTTATAATATTAGTATGGATAACAAGTAATCATCTTAATTGCTTCTGCTGAAAGACACAAGGATCTTCCTCATCCTAGCATAAATCCCGGTCACATCCAAAGCTCTCTGGCACAACCAGACTACTGCAAATAGCATACAAATATTTGCATTGAGCGGGAATCGTTCATTACCGCCACCCCTCAGAAACTTTCTTAAAAGAGACAGCTATGATGTACACAAATTCACTTACCTTGCAGAGGTAACCCTCAGATGAGGGTATATTTCTGTGAGTAAATTGCTCACTGCATTTTTGTTTAGACGGAACCGATACGTAAATTCCATGGAAGTTAAATCATACATGTAATTGATGCGGGTTTTATACATTTTTCCCACAGACTGATCTTCATAATCATCACTGTCCAGGTCGGACAGTTCTGATAACAATGCAAGATCACTTTCACTACTTGCATCCGACATGATCTATGCAAATTACAATCCTCAATCAATCGATCAATAAGTCTATTGCAGTCGCGGAAAAATACTCAGACGATATCACTGCGAGAGATGGAAAATTCGAAAGTAGTCGAACGAACGAAAGTGTCGAAATCAACTCGAAATAAACAATTTCATGTCATGACCAATTTGACACTCTTGACAGATGAGTTGATATTCTTCCTAAGTACCCGTAGACAGAGAAGGACATAGACGAATTGATAGCTTCCATCGCATTCACACAAGAAAAAGACCAACTTACGCCAATGTCGTGTGAAGAAATGAGACAGAGTGACTAGATTTTCTGTCTCCCCTGCCGTGTCGGTTTTTACTACGGGCAGCAAACTAGTTCGCGAAACAAACCATAAAGAAAAATATGTACGAAAGTAAACAAACTTGACAGATTTTCAGTTTACTTTTATTCGTGTATTTATAACGCAATAATTGTTCTTAGACGTGCTACAATATTCGTAATTTGTTATTCAACATATATAGTAAACACAACTGAAGGAAACATGGGACGGTGCAGTGTTTTCCATTGTAAAAGCGATAGTGGAAGGAAATTACCAGGCGTATCTTTTCACTCGTAAGTAAATACGTTTTTAAAGTTAAAGGCCCTTTCGTACACATGCCACAGTGTATTATTTCATGTGAAGTACATAATGCATATAATTCTACTGATAAAATAGTCTAAAACAGCAAATAATAATTATCATAACCTACGAAATAAATTTTATTCGATGTTGCCAGGTTTTGAATGTTTATTTGTCCAATATTATGGGTACTAATATACATGTTGTAGGTACTTCTTATAAATATGATGAAATATTCTTATGTATGTAGTAATTAAATATCATAATTGTATTACAGTTTCCCGGAAAATACAAACTTACAACAAAAATGGATTGAAGTTACAGGACATACTAATTGGTTGCCAACAAAGTCATCAAAAATATGTAGCAAACAAAATAAGTAAAAAATCGAGTAATTATGGAATATGAGTACCGTCGTGGCAGAAACGCGACACAAGCGGCATGCAACATCAACGACGTTTACGGAACTAACACTACAAGCCGACGCTGGAAGCTCTCCGTCATCCGCCCTACTCACCAGACCTTGCGCCTACAGACTACCTAACCTACAACTTTTTCCAGAATTCGACTTTTTGACGTGAAAAAAATTCAATACCCGAGAGACAGTACAAAATGCCTTTGAAGAATTTGTTGCTTCCCGTCCACCTGATTTCTTTAAAAAGAGCATCAATAAACTGCCACTGCGTTGGCAAAGATGAATTGATGGCATGGGTGATTACATCGTTTAATACAAATAAACAATACATGAAAAAATCCTTTAAATTTTTTCATACAAAACGGCAATTTCATTGGTAAAGACCTAATGTATTACTAATTACTATTGTTATTACACATTTTTAAAATACCTAAAGGTATCTTGTTTTGAACTATTAAACGTTTTAAATATTAATGTTTTTTAGTATTACCTATATATGTATATTACAACTCACTATAAAGAATTTTATCCAGAAATAGAGATCACGATCTCCCGAACTTAAAAACAGAGCCAAATTTTATCACGAATTAGGCGTCAAATAGGAGTTCACAAATATATAAATATTTACTCTTTCTGGCAATGGTACACGCAAATTTACTTTTCACTAAACATTTTTTTTCTCTCATAACTCATAAGGCGATTGGCACACTGTAACTCATTTTCGGATGGGGAGGCGCGCTCTTTAGCGCGCCGCCGCCGTGGCCTGCTTCTGCTGCGGCGCGTGCAGCAGGGGTACGAACCTGGCCTGCAGGGTGTCCGCCCACACGGGTGCACCCGTATAGGGCTATGGACCGCACGACACCCGCGTAGAGTCTCCTGCAGGAGTCCTCCGGGTCCCTCAGGTTGGGTAGCAGCCGCGCCAGCGCGTTAGCTGTCACTAACAGTTTGGAGCGCAGACTTCGGAAGTGCTCTCCGAAGTCCCACCGACCGTCGAGTACGAGCCCCAGGTATTTCAACCGGGGCTTGATGTCGATGGGAGTACCTCCTACTGTCAGGCTGGATCCCGGGGGTAGCCCGCGCCGAAGACCATGAAAGAACAAGGCCTTGGATTTGTGCAGAGCCACCTCGAGACCCAGCCGCCGGATCCGATCCACGACTTTAGCAACAGCGGTCGTGGCCCTCTGGGTCGCCTCGCGGTATGTAGCACCACTATGTACCACCGCTTGGCAATCACTCTTTCGAAGAGCTTGCCCACCTCGTCGAGCAATACTATGGGCCGGTACCCGGACGGCTCATCCGCCGGGCGTCCGTCTTTGCGGATGAGGACCAGTTTACCCGTCTTCCACCTCTTCGGAAACTGGCCCCGCTCCAAGCATGCGCTGAGGAACCCTCGCAGTCGGGGTTCGAGACCGTCTTCTCCTAGAGCTAGGACCCACGCACTGCCTGGAATGCTGTCGGGTCCCGTGGCGGTGTTCTTCTTGGCTCTAAGCCGTCGCACCACCAGCTCTAGTTCTACCCAAGTGACATCGGGCACGTCGTCGTCAATAACCACGCCGGGCGCATCAGGCGACCGAGGTGGCCGAGTCATCTGCGGCGGAAAGTGTTCCGCCCGCGCCGGGAACAGGGATTCCACCACTCCTCCAAACAGAGCCAGCTCGAGAACCTGGGTCAGCGGAGGGGCCCGGGGGCGCAGCTTTCCTCTTACCAAGCAGTAAGGCCACCCCCATGGGTCCCGCTCCAGTATCTCCAGCAGCTCCCTATAGGAAGCTGCCTTGGACCGCTTGATCTCTGCTCGGAGGGCATTCCTGGCTTCCCTGTATCCCTCTTGTAAGAGGGACACACCTACCTACCAAAAAATTTCTAATATCTCTCGGACTATACAAAAAACGCCGCTCCACGCGTGAGAGTAGAAAATCTGCGCGCGGATGCCGATCTGCTCTCCCGCGTCCACGCGCGACGCGGCGTCGGGCGTTGCAGTGTGCCAATCGCTTAAGACATACCTACAAATCCATCACTGATTGCAGATACAAAGAGAAAAGAAAAAATATATTGCCTGTCTGCGAGCGAATTTTTTCAAAAACTAGGGTAATTTATCTTTCAAAGTCGTCACACTTGTGTTACATGGCGCCATAGATAATATTACTATTTATAGCATAAACTTAACGATTTTAAGCATTAAAAAACATTCTCTGTCTCATGCGTGGCCACGCTGAGCCTGTGTCTATTAAACGTAGTGTATTCAAAGTCTTTGTAAGTACCTATATTCTTAGAGCTATGTTAGAGCTTCGGTAGGTACTTTCAAATTTCAACGCTTTGACTCCAAGTCTTTTGTCCATGACACAATACAAAGTTTTTGTGAAATTTCCCTCTGAAATGTCTGAAACGTAATATGGCAGAAGATGGCTTAGCACTACATTTTTACATAGGTGTTACAATGACAACTCAACAGGGGGCGCTACAGCAAGCATTTTTAATGCAAATCAATGTTGCTAATTTTTACCCGACTACGGCGAAGCCAAAAGGAGGGTTATGATTTTGACAGGCTATGTATGTATGTATGTATGTATGTATGTATGTATGTATGTTCATTTGTTCCCTCATAGCTCCTCAACTACTTATTAGAACTGGACAAATGAGGTATCGTTACAAGCGGCTTTATCGTCCGATGGTTATAGGCTATATGACATGTCGCTCAATCTTGTGTGGCGCCCTCTAGTGCTCATTAGGTACTGTGTTAAAAAATAAATTTGAGATAAATATGCCGTGTTTGGTATCAAATAAAAGGGCTTAATAAGCACATTACAAATATCTATAAATTATTTGGTTTACCTAGCCCAAAAATAATATAAATAAAAAATAAAGTTTAAAACTAAAACCCGACTACCGAAAAATCACGCTTTAAAAAGTAACAAACAAGAAAATATCAAGGATAGCCGTGGTCGTCTGCCACTTACTCTAACAAAACAATATATTCTAGGGAAAAGTGGCAGACGACCACGGCTATCCTTGATATTTTCTTGTTTGTTACTTTTTAAAGCGTGATTTTTCGGTAGTCGGGTTTTAGTTTTAAACTTTATTTTCTCCAAAAATACTAGTCAAATTTTGATGCAATTTTCAATTATTGGTTTAGGTTTGATTGGTACATGTTCTTATATAGGTGTTACGGTGACAACCCACTAGGGGGCACATTTTTTTAATTATTTTTTATACGTCGTGGATATTTTCAATATTTTTAATTTTCTTTTAATATAAAGGTTCGTAAATGGGGCGGGAGTTGTTTTTAATATAATAATATTTTTTCAATTAACCATTAGTAATTTAATTAACAGGTTATTCAAAAATAATATACCTACCCAATAACAATATTAAATTCAGTTGTTAAAAATATTTCCCTCCCGATCAGATGAGAACCTCCACCTTTAGGAAGTCGCATAATAATCTAGGGATGAAATATTTCCAATCCAAATAAAAATGACACCAAAATCATGGATTATATGAATTTATTAAAAAAACTAGCACTCGGTTACAAAATATATTGTCTAAAACCGCATATTCTTTACAAATCATTTCACATTATATACTATTATGCATTCCTTTATATACATGTAACTTATCACATAATACGTAAATACTGATCTCGATTACAGGCGGTATCAAAGCCATATTATGCGTCGCTAGCTTAGTGGAGGGCCTGGGTTCGAATCCAGGCCATTGCACCACCGACGTGAAGACTTTCCTAACACGAACAATACAACTTAGTTGGAGATGTTAGGGAATACCTAATTACAGTTACTAATCTACTTTCAAACGTAGTTTTAAAAAATAAGTTGAACGGATTTATTGATTGAAATTGTATTTTCATTTGAACTAAAACTATGTACCAAAATAAATATCAGATCCAACAGTCAGTCATCAGTCAAGGGGTTTTTTATGGCGTTTTAATTTCGTCAAATTCGTCGGTCAAATTTAGTAATCACTAGCTTTTGCCCACGGCTCCGCCCGCGTGGATGTCGGTTCCCGGCAATTATTCGAATTTTTCTCGCCGTAAAAACTTTCCCTGGACTTCCACGAATAATTCAAAACCAAAATTAGCCAAATCGGTAAAGGCGTTCTGGAGTTATATCGTCAGGAAGGAAAACCCGACTTATTTTTATATAGTAGAAGATTACTAAATTTGACCCACCAACAAGCAGGTCAAACTAAAAAAAATCCTCCCAAAACCTGTGTCATAGATACACTTCCTTTTTAGGATTAATCTATTAAAACTTTCATAATAATTTCTATGTATAAAATGTACGTATTTACAAAAAAAAGTATCCAAGTATGTTTATCCGCATTCTAGATCCCATATCACAAGCGTAGCGTTGTGTAGAATGTTGTGGAATATTTACTTATTTACCTTAAGGCAGGTGAAGCCACACGTTACAGCTAGTTAAATTAAAAATACACACCCACACACACATACACACGCAAACAAATAATTCATTTATCATAGGTAAAAAGTTGCTTTCAGATATCGTACATCACTAAAATCTTAATTTGTTCGAATTAATACCTATAGAAGCACTTTCTGAGATTCTTTTAATACTTTTCTTACTCAAAATACAAAAAGTTAAAATTAGAACTGTAGGCCAGCTAAAGTTTGCAAGGTAAAGGTTCTTCCATACAGGCATGTTACTATCAGTAGTACCAGACGCGTTAAGGAGAAAGCCCGACTGCCAGCGAGCGAGCGAGATATCGTTTCACCTATATCCATACTTTCGTTCACACGGCGAGGGACGCCAGTTAAGACGCGCTAGCGACTAATACGTCTCACTAACTGTCGCTCGTGACTCCGCCCACGTGGATATCAGTTATCGCGACCAAACGTAGCCTATATCGTTTCACGAGGTCCCATCTACCCCTATACTAAAATTTGTTCAGTGGTTTAGCCGTAAAAGCGTAACAGACAGAGTTATCACTACATAGTATAAAGCAAAGTCGCTTTTCGCGTCTGTACGGCCCTATGTATGCTTATATCTTCAAAACTACGCTACAGATTTTGATATGGTTTCTTTTAATAGATAGAGTCATTCAAGAGGAAGGTTTGTATGTATCATACATGCTTATTATAGTAATTCGCCGGGTCAGCTAGTTTAGGTGTAAAATTAGATCACCTGCCAGCTCGCTCGCTAGCCTTGCTCACTCACTAGCAGGGCGAGGGCCTCTCCTTTATTGCAATAGTAGTTTTAGTACATTATGTATTAAGACGAAGGCTATGACAACACACTGCCGCAAATATTTGTATGGCACCGCCCCCTGGACAAGAGGCAATCTGTTGGCAGCGTATTATAGAATGAATGTAGGAGAAACGTACGCCCGTAGAATTAGACATTCTATTGTATTGTACGTATTGCCACTTGTGTAGAGGGCAGGGACGCACTTCTCTGCTGCCGGCCACTGTACGAGTGCGCGTGTCCACTGTCTGACGAGCTCCTCACGATATCTTGACGTTGTAGTACGGCGGTCTGTCAACCATCATGTCGTTGATGTCAACCAGTTTGGGATCGCACTGCGGCCATATTGGAGTCGCGTCCATCTGGTGGTCCAAGCCCTGAAAAAGAGGCCATACATACATACACATGTTGTCACGACTCACGCCTCTTTCCCAGTGTAGTAATGTGTCGACTTCAGTCCCACGTACCTGTCTGGTGTCCGGTCGTCTCTTGCCCCGGGCACGCTTGGGCCAGGGCTTCTTGAGGTGCACGTAGGTGACGTGAGCTCTCTTCTCACTGGCGTGCTTGAAGCCCTTGCCGCACATCTCACACTTGAACGGCTTCAGCCCTGTGTGGATCTGCGGGAAACGAAACATCTTGTTCTAGAAACCGGAGAAATCCACTGTACACGGTAGTAGTTCGCAAACCCTCTACTAGATGGCGCTTCACTATTGCGCGTTTTCACACCACTAGGGCCTCGATTCTGCTAAAGCCAAACTTTTGTGGTGCCACCGCCACTGCAATAAACGGCATTAAATAATAGACTTTAAAGTGATGTGGTTAAAGTTCCAAATTAAATGACTTTTTGCAGAGTAATAGGCTATTTGACTATTTTTTTTTACTTTCGCAAAATGACCACTTTCTTATAATATAATGAACTGTAAAGGTAAAATTTTCGTGCGACAAATAGTTTTCAATATAATTGTTTTTGAAAAGTTCAATTTGTCGCGCCACCCGAAAACGCTCCATACAAAATCGTACGAAATTGTGACGTCACGCTTCTGTAGCGCGTAGTGCAAATGTATGGAGTGCAAGAGAATATCGCATTTATCTCGGTCTACGTTGCGTTTACACGTATATAGTTCATAATAAAAGATATTTAAAATTTAAAGAGAAATCTAAAAAGTTATATATTTTAATTGAATTTGATTGTTTATATTTTGACTTTTTTTGGGAATTTCAACTAATGAAAAGTCATAGTTTCAGTTTAGATATGCAATATTTTATTTTGCCAGGTATATTTTTTCAGAACAAGCTATCATTTTAAGCAGTATTGGGAAGAATCGACGACTTAGTCAAATACCCTATTGAAAAAGTGTAATGAAACTGTTTTCATTTCATTTTGGACTTTAGGTGTATGGAAATAGAGTCTAAAATTTAATGTATTTTTTTGCTGTGACTGCGGTACCACAATAATTTAGCTTTAATAGAATCGAGGGCCAGCTAGAGGGTTTGAAGGTCTACATAGGTGTCAGAAACGGGACGGTAACAGTATCGCGTGTGTATGAATTGAAATCGGAAAATGTCACATACAGTTCTAGAAGAGGAGCGTTAGGCACATGGAGACATCTACCGCAAAAATAAAAACATTTGAATCACTTTTACTCACGTTCCAACCAATTTTGTTGCGTAAAAACCTCCCAACCTCCAGACCTCCACACCTCCCAACCTCCTCACCTCCTAACCTTCCAACCTCTCAACTTCCTCACCTCTCCACCTCTCAACCTTCCAACCTCTCACCCTTCCAACCGCCCTGCCTCCCACCTCCCAGCCCGTGCTACTGGGCGCATACTCATGAACATGTGCCTTTGGCGGTTGCTGTGCGTGCTGAAGTGCTTGCCGCACAGCGCGCAGCCGTAGCTGGCGCGCGCATACTCACGAACATGTGCCTCTGGCGGTTGCTGTGCGTGCTGAAGTGCTTGCCGCACAGCGCGCAGCCGTAGCTGGCGCGCGCATACTCACGAACATGTGCCTCTGGCGGTTGCTGTGCGTGCTGAAGTGCTTGCCGCACAGCCGTAGCTGGCGCGCGCATACTCACGAACATGTGCCTCTGGCGGTTGCTGTGCGTGCTGAAGTGCTTGCCGCACAGCCGTAGCTGGCGCGCGCATACTCACGAACATGTGCCTCTGGCGGTTGCTGTGCGTGCTGAAGTGCTTGCCGCACAGCCGTAGCTGGCGCGCGCATACTCACGAACATGTGCCTCTGGCGGTTGCTGTGCGTGCTGAAGTGCTTGCCGCACAGCCGTAGCTGGCGCGCGCATACTCACGAACATGTGCCTCTGGCGGTTGCTGTGCGTGCTGAAGTGCTTGCCGCACAGCCGTAGCTGGCGCGCGCATACTCACGAACATGTGCCTCTGGCGGTTGCTGTGCGTGCTGAAGTGCTTGCCGCACAGCCGTAGCTGGCGCGCGCATACTCACGAACATGTGCCTCTGGCGGTTGCTGTGCGTGCTGAAGTGCTTGCCGCACAGCCGTAGCTGGCGCGCGCATACTCACGAACATGTGCCTCTGGCGGTTGCTGTGCGTGCTGAAGTGCTTGCCGCACAGCCGTAGCTGGCGCGCGCATACTCACGAACATGTGCCTCTGGCGGTTGCTGTGCGTGCTGAAGTGCTTGCCGCACAGCCGTAGCTGGCGCGCGCATACTCACGAACATGTGCCTCTGGCGGTTGCTGTGCGTGCTGAAGTGCTTGCCGCACAGCCGTAGCTGGCGCGCGCATACTCACGAACATGTGCCTCTGGCGGTTGCTGTGCGTGCTGAAGTGCTTGCCGCACAGCCGTAGCTGGCGCGCGCATACTCACGAACATGTGCCTCTGGCGGTTGCTGTGCGTGCTGAAGTGCTTGCCGCACAGCCGTAGCTGGCGCGCGCATACTCACGAACATGTGCCTCTGGCGGTTGCTGTGCGTGCTGAAGTGCTTGCCGCACAGCCGTAGCTGGCGCGCGCATACTCACGAACATGTGCCTCTGGCGGTTGCTGTGCGTGCTGAAGTGCTTGCCGCACAGCCGTAGCTGGCGCGCGCATACTCACGAACATGTGCCTCTGGCGGTTGCTGTGCGTGCTGAAGTGCTTGCCGCACAGCCGTAGCTGGCGCGCGCATACTCACGAACATGTGCCTCTGGCGGTTGCTGTGCGTGCTGAAGTGCTTGCCGCACAGCCGTAGCTGGCGCGCGCATACTCACGAACATGTGCCTCTGGCGGTTGCTGTGCGTGCTGAAGTGCTTGCCGCACAGCCGTAGCTGGCGCGCGCATACTCACGAACATGTGCCTCTGGCGGTTGCTGTGCGTGCTGAAGTGCTTGCCGCACAGCCGTAGCTGGCGCGCGCATACTCACGAACATGTGCCTCTGGCGGTTGCTGTGCGTGCTGAAGTGCTTGCCGCACAGCCGTAGCTGGCGCGCGCATACTCACGAACATGTGCCTCTGGCGGTTGCTGTGCGTGCTGAAGTGCTTGCCGCACAGCCGTAGCTGGCGCGCGCATACTCACGAACATGTGCCTCTGGCGGTTGCTGTGCGTGCTGAAGTGCTTGCCGCACAGCCGTAGCTGGCGCGCGCATACTCACGAACATGTGCCTCTGGCGGTTGCTGTGCGTGCTGAAGTGCTTGCCGCACAGCCGTAGCTGGCGCGCGCATACTCACGAACATGTGCCTCTGGCGGTTGCTGTGCGTGCTGAAGTGCTTGCCGCACAGCCGTAGCTGGCGCGCGCATACTCACGAACATGTGCCTCTGGCGGTTGCTGTGCGTGCTGAAGTGCTTGCCGCACAGCCGTAGCTGGCGCGCGCATACTCACGAACATGTGCCTCTGGCGGTTGCTGTGCGTGCTGAAGTGCTTGCCGCACAGCCGTAGCTGGCGCGCGCATACTCACGAACATGTGCCTCTGGCGGTTGCTGTGCGTGCTGAAGTGCTTGCCGCACAGCCGTAGCTGGCGCGCGCATACTCACGAACATGTGCCTCTGGCGGTTGCTGTGCGTGCTGAAGTGCTTGCCGCACAGCCGTAGCTGGCGCGCGCATACTCACGAACATGTGCCTCTGGCGGTTGCTGTGCGTGCTGAAGTGCTTGCCGCACAGCCGTAGCTGGCGCGCGCATACTCACGAACATGTGCCTCTGGCGGTTGCTGTGCGTGCTGAAGTGCTTGCCGCACAGCCGTAGCTGGCGCGCGCATACTCACGAACATGTGCCTCTGGCGGTTGCTGTGCGTGCTGAAGTGCTTGCCGCACAGCCGTAGCTGGCGCGCGCATACTCACGAACATGTGCCTCTGGCGGTTGCTGTGCGTGCTGAAGTGCTTGCCGCACAGCCGTAGCTGGCGCGCGCATACTCACGAACATGTGCCTCTGGCGGTTGCTGTGCGTGCTGAAGTGCTTGCCGCACAGCCGTAGCTGGCGCGCGCATACTCACGAACATGTGCCTCTGGCGGTTGCTGTGCGTGCTGAAGTGCTTGCCGCACAGCCGTAGCTGGCGCGCGCATACTCACGAACATGTGCCTCTGGCGGTTGCTGTGCGTGCTGAAGTGCTTGCCGCACAGCCGTAGCTGGCGCGCGCATACTCACGAACATGTGCCTCTGGCGGTTGCTGTGCGTGCTGAAGTGCTTGCCGCACAGCCGTAGCTGGCGCGCGCATACTCACGAACATGTGCCTCTGGCGGTTGCTGTGCGTGCTGAAGTGCTTGCCGCACAGCCGTAGCTGGCGCGCGCATACTCACGAACATGTGCCTCTGGCGGTTGCTGTGCGTGCTGAAGTGCTTGCCGCACAGCCGTAGCTGGCGCGCGCATACTCACGAACATGTGCCTCTGGCGGTTGCTGTGCGTGCTGAAGTGCTTGCCGCACAGCCGTAGCTGGCGCGCGCATACTCACGAACATGTGCCTCTGGCGGTTGCTGTGCGTGCTGAAGTGCTTGCCGCACAGCCGTAGCTGGCGCGCGCATACTCACGAACATGTGCCTCTGGCGGTTGCTGTGCGTGCTGAAGTGCTTGCCGCACAGCCGTAGCTGGCGCGCGCATACTCACGAACATGTGCCTCTGGCGGTTGCTGTGCGTGCTGAAGTGCTTGCCGCACAGCCGTAGCTGGCGCGCGCATACTCACGAACATGTGCCTCTGGCGGTTGCTGTGCGTGCTGAAGTGCTTGCCGCACAGCCGTAGCTGGCGCGCGCATACTCACGAACATGTGCCTCTGGCGGTTGCTGTGCGTGCTGAAGTGCTTGCCGCACAGCCGTAGCTGGCGCGCGCATACTCACGAACATGTGCCTCTGGCGGTTGCTGTGCGTGCTGAAGTGCTTGCCGCACAGCCGTAGCTGGCGCGCGCATACTCACGAACATGTGCCTCTGGCGGTTGCTGTGCGTGCTGAAGTGCTTGCCGCACAGCCGTAGCTGGCGCGCGCATACTCACGAACATGTGCCTCTGGCGGTTGCTGTGCGTGCTGAAGTGCTTGCCGCACAGCCGTAGCTGGCGCGCGCATACTCACGAACATGTGCCTCTGGCGGTTGCTGTGCGTGCTGAAGTGCTTGCCGCACAGCCGTAGCTGGCGCGCGCATACTCACGAACATGTGCCTCTGGCGGTTGCTGTGCGTGCTGAAGTGCTTGCCGCACAGCCGTAGCTGGCGCGCGCATACTCACGAACATGTGCCTCTGGCGGTTGCTGTGCGTGCTGAAGTGCTTGCCGCACAGCCGTAGCTGGCGCGCGCATACTCACGAACATGTGCCTCTGGCGGTTGCTGTGCGTGCTGAAGTGCTTGCCGCACAGCCGTAGCTGGCGCGCGCATACTCACGAACATGTGCCTCTGGCGGTTGCTGTGCGTGCTGAAGTGCTTGCCGCACAGCCGTAGCTGGCGCGCGCATACTCACGAACATGTGCCTCTGGCGGTTGCTGTGCGTGCTGAAGTGCTTGCCGCACAGCCGTAGCTGGCGCGCGCATACTCACGAACATGTGCCTCTGGCGGTTGCTGTGCGTGCTGAAGTGCTTGCCGCACAGCCGTAGCTGGCGCGCGCATACTCACGAACATGTGCCTCTGGCGGTTGCTGTGCGTGCTGAAGTGCTTGCCGCACAGCCGTAGCTGGCGCGCGCATACTCACGAACATGTGCCTCTGGCGGTTGCTGTGCGTGCTGAAGTGCTTGCCGCACAGCCGTAGCTGGCGCGCGCATACTCACGAACATGTGCCTCTGGCGGTTGCTGTGCGTGCTGAAGTGCTTGCCGCACAGCCGTAGCTGGCGCGCGCATACTCACGAACATGTGCCTCTGGCGGTTGCTGTGCGTGCTGAAGTGCTTGCCGCACAGCCGTAGCTGGCGCGCGCATACTCACGAACATGTGCCTCTGGCGGTTGCTGTGCGTGCTGAAGTGCTTGCCGCACAGCCGTAGCTGGCGCGCGCATACTCACGAACATGTGCCTCTGGCGGTTGCTGTGCGTGCTGAAGTGCTTGCCGCACAGCCGTAGCTGGCGCGCGCATACTCACGAACATGTGCCTCTGGCGGTTGCTGTGCGTGCTGAAGTGCTTGCCGCACAGCCGTAGCTGGCGCGCGCATACTCACGAACATGTGCCTCTGGCGGTTGCTGTGCGTGCTGAAGTGCTTGCCGCACAGCCGTAGCTGGCGCGCGCATACTCACGAACATGTGCCTCTGGCGGTTGCTGTGCGTGCTGAAGTGCTTGCCGCACAGCCGTAGCTGGCGCGCGCATACTCACGAACATGTGCCTCTGGCGGTTGCTGTGCGTGCTGAAGTGCTTGCCGCACAGCCGTAGCTGGCGCGCGCATACTCACGAACATGTGCCTCTGGCGGTTGCTGTGCGTGCTGAAGTGCTTGCCGCACAGCCGTAGCTGGCGCGCGCATACTCACGAACATGTGCCTCTGGCGGTTGCTGTGCGTGCTGAAGTGCTTGCCGCACAGCCGTAGCTGGCGCGCGCATACTCACGAACATGTGCCTCTGGCGGTTGCTGTGCGTGCTGAAGTGCTTGCCGCACAGCCGTAGCTGGCGCGCGCATACTCACGAACATGTGCCTCTGGCGGTTGCTGTGCGTGCTGAAGTGCTTGCCGCACAGCCGTAGCTGGCGCGCGCATACTCACGAACATGTGCCTCTGGCGGTTGCTGTGCGTGCTGAAGTGCTTGCCGCACAGCCGTAGCTGGCGCGCGCATACTCACGAACATGTGCCTCTGGCGGTTGCTGTGCGTGCTGAAGTGCTTGCCGCACAGCCGTAGCTGGCGCGCGCATACTCACGAACATGTGCCTCTGGCGGTTGCTGTGCGTGCTGAAGTGCTTGCCGCACAGCCGTAGCTGGCGCGCGCATACTCACGAACATGTGCCTCTGGCGGTTGCTGTGCGTGCTGAAGTGCTTGCCGCACAGCCGTAGCTGGCGCGCGCATACTCACGAACATGTGCCTCTGGCGGTTGCTGTGCGTGCTGAAGTGCTTGCCGCACAGCCGTAGCTGGCGCGCGCATACTCACGAACATGTGCCTCTGGCGGTTGCTGTGCGTGCTGAAGTGCTTGCCGCACAGCCGTAGCTGGCGCGCGCATACTCACGAACATGTGCCTCTGGCGGTTGCTGTGCGTGCTGAAGTGCTTGCCGCACAGCCGTAGCTGGCGCGCGCATACTCACGAACATGTGCCTCTGGCGGTTGCTGTGCGTGCTGAAGTGCTTGCCGCACAGCCGTAGCTGGCGCGCGCATACTCACGAACATGTGCCTCTGGCGGTTGCTGTGCGTGCTGAAGTGCTTGCCGCACAGCCGTAGCTGGCGCGCGCATACTCACGAACATGTGCCTCTGGCGGTTGCTGTGCGTGCTGAAGTGCTTGCCGCACAGCCGTAGCTGGCGCGCGCATACTCACGAACATGTGCCTCTGGCGGTTGCTGTGCGTGCTGAAGTGCTTGCCGCACAGCGCGCAGCCGTAGCTGGCGCGCTGCTGCGCGTGCACGCGGCGGTGCGCCACGAGGCGCTGCTTCATGCGGAACGCCTTGCCGCAGCTGTCGCACTTGAACGGCCGCTCGCCCGTGTGCACCCACGTGTGGTCTTTCAGGAGCGCGTAGCTCTACGAAACATGACCAAATCTAAGCTTTAAACTCCCGCGTTCCACAATCTATACAAATAAATAAAATTGGAGTGTCTGTTTGTAATATTAAAATAACCGCTTTCTACTACATGCATATGAATGTATATACGGTACACATACCAAAATATATATTTTTAAATTTTTTGTCTGTCTGTCTGTCTGTCTGTCTGTTTGTTTTGGCTAATCTCTGGAACGGCTGGACCGATTTGGACGGGACTTTCACTGGCAGATAGCTTATGTAATAAGGAGTAACTTAGGCTACTTTTATTTTAGAAAAGATTTTTTTTATTAAGTACATTCCACGCGGACGAAGTCGCGGGCACAGCTAGTATACAATAATAATAACGGGAATTAACGCGATCATTATACATGCTAAGGCTCGAGGGTGTTCGTGACCTCAGGATTCCCAATAATCCGCACGTCGCTGCAACCTGTCGAGAGCATCTAATAAGTACTTTGCGGAGCCGTCCCAGAGATGTGATTATTATTGTAGGTAGTTGGAATTTCCAACAAAAAACTATTTCCTACCGAAATCGAATCAAAAAACGAGTTTTCCCACTTGGAAAACTTGTTGTTTTATTCGTTTTTCTTAGGAATTTATTTTGTTATCGGTCCAGGCCTATAGGTCCTATAGAAATCGATAAATTACCATACTAAATGCTTTAAAATTTCATTAAAATTGTTGTTTGATTTGGATATATCTCATCTCACACAAATGTTGGACCAAGTCGCGGCGAGATATATCATCTAGGAGTTATATTGGACAGCAAACTGACCTTCAAGAAAAAATGGCCATGATACTTTCAAAAGAGCTATAGGCAGAAGCTAGGGTATGAAACCAGCCATGGTGCTGTGGATATATAAGGCAATTATCGTGTCAAGGATACTCCACGGATCCCTAGTACGGTGGCACACAACCCATATAGAGAAAAACAAACAAGAACTGGACAAAGTCCAGAGACTGGCAACACTAATGACTACCGGCGCGATGAGGACCACACCCACAGCCGCGCTAGACATCATACTGGGCCTAAATCCGATAGACCTTGTAATAAAAAGGAAAGCAATAGAACAATGGTTCAAATTGAGAAGTACAGGTCAGTGGACAAGCAACATATTTGATGAAGACCATGCCAAGATCAGTCAAGGCTACAAAGAAAGACTGTCAATGGTCCTATCGAACAATGATCTCATTAGAAAAGAAAGGATCTTAGACAAGAAATACAGAGTACACATTGGACAGAGGGAGAACTGGAAGATGGATGCGGGGGCACCATCTGCGACACGGATGGCTCCAGAAAGGAATCCACCAAACTCTCTGGTACTCCTGGTACGCCCATACATTTTACTCGGTACTAAGGATTCAGGGCTGTCTCATTTGTAATCACACTACCTAATCACGTGTTTATTTTTATGCATATTCTTATGCATTTGTTAGAATCATGTTAAAATATGGAGTGGCCAGCGATCAGGTGAGGTGTAGCTTGATGTATTATAGTGTATTTATATTACTATAAAGAATATTTTAAAGAATTTGTAAATAAGAAACTACTTTATACAATATTTTTATAAGTGGGTAGGTGAAAATCATTCGATGCAATGCGACGTCTCAAATGTTATAAAAAGACGATGTCAGTTGTCGTGGGGACAGTCTATCCCGAGCCGTCGAAGTGTGAGGTACCATATACCTCTGTTATATTTATAATGTTATAATAATATGTACTTACAGGGTTATAAAAGTGAATGTAGTAATAACTACTGTTATAGTGAATAATATAATAGTGGATTGGTATTTAATAAGTAATTGAATTAGCAATTATAATTAAATACCCTCTTTGGGTGTTCTAAATATTGTGTAACTAAAATATACTTGTAAAGTAACCGACTCAAAGTATTACTTGATGTATTTGCGATAATCCTTGGGGATAATAAACTATCATAATGTCTGTAAAAGTATGTCTATACCAATGATTATAAGGGCTGGTTCGATACCAGTGTGGTATCTAAGTTTTATGTACTACCTATGTATCGTAGTGTCGGCTATTAGTCTGTTTAACTGATATACCAGATGATTGAATATCATTATACCATATTAGTGACTGTGCAAGTATTGTCATACTGATAATTATGAGAAGTGGTTCGACTCCAATGTGGTTCCTATGTGATAAGTATCTGTGTTATAATTTTAGCTATTATAGTGTTGTACCTGGTCTGCAACCAGGGTTGCCTTATATTGTAATATTTGGCTATAATTATGAGAAGTGGTTCGACTCCAATGTGGTTCCTATGTGATAAGTATCTGTGTTATAGTTTTAGCTATTATACTGTTGTAACTGGTCTGCAACCAGGGTTGTCTTATATTGTAATATTTGGCTACGAGCCTGGTGTAACATGAAGTAAAATATTAATTATGTTGTGGTTAGAAGGCAGACAGGTTTTCTTGTCAGTTCTTTCCTGTCTACAACAGCTTTTGGAACTGACGTAGTATAACAGAATAAAAGAGTGTTAAAACAGAATTGTATTTATTGTTTAATTTCCTTGGTTCAAATACATAATTACAAATGGCATCCTGTTTATGGGTATATATAGTAAGTTATAGGCTTATATATATATGGTCACATCAAATTTTACCCCCCCAAATCTAACATCAGAAGTGGGATACGCAAAAACCGTATTCTAATACACATTGTACAAGTTTCAGATTGTATCTGCATCTGGGAGGCTTGCCAAAAGCCTTCTGTAATATTTGCTACCCACTGGAGCAATGACTGACGGCTCAGCTATCTGCAAGGCAGTGAAATCCAGCATCAGTTTGCAGAGGTACTGCGAAGCAGTGTATTTATAAACCACCAACAAAAAAGTGCACAAAAACGGTATTGTAGCTTTTGTGACTAATAAGATTCAAGTTGGATAGTGAACTTCGTGATAGTTCTTATTGCAAACCACTCGGGCTGATCACTAACGAATAATTTTAAATTTTCTGACTGGTATCATTGATATAATACTGGATTTCATATTTAAAGCTACCCTATTTAATAAAAAAAAAGGAAAGTAATGATCAAACGGTTTATTTTCTTAAATAAAATATGTGGCTTGACTAATACCTATAGCAAGGTTAATCCTTGGGGTGAACTGAAATGGTTTTATCAGAATAAGTGGTGTTAATATTCCGTACCTATTCTAAAAGTTTGGTGATCAGAATTAGTGGTGTTAATATTTTGTATTTTATAATAATATAGTTATTTTCGGTACCTGATAAGTAACCTGTTATTAAGATGTATCAGGTTGGCCGAACAGTTGCTTATTATGATTACTGTGTAAAGTACATTTACTTATTATGAGATGTAAAGTAGATTTACTTATTATGAGAATTACTAAAAGGTATGTTTACACATACACCGAGATAGAAAGATTGAAAGAGCCTCTTAATCCATTTGGATTAATTGATACTGATAAATCATTAATGTGTGATGGTTACCAGGACTTTAAAATACGACCCATTTTTTTTATTAGTTGGACACATTTTCAAGTTACCTAAAGCCAATAAAGTCAAAAGTCTTTTAAAGCCAATGAAGTAAAAGTACAGTCGGTCCAAATTTAAAGTGAAAGTACAGTCAACTCAATATGAAAGTAAAAGTACATTCGATTCAATATTAAATTCAAATAAAAAAAAAATATTCTGCATGGACTATTAAATCGGAACTTGCAACACGTCAATATAAAAATAAATATTAAATACTAGTTTAGCAAATGGACCACCGACCAGTTCGAAACGCGGAGTACAGTCGATGCAATAGTAAAGTTTATTCAAAGTAAGCTGCAATAAATACAATAATAAAGTAAATTTCAGTCAAAGTAAAGTCAAGTAATAATAAAAAAAAGACAATAGCGTTTACACTAAGTATGTACCACAAAGGAGTACAATAGGTATTATTTTATTTTTATGGATTTACTAACACTTTGAGATCAAAGTGCAGTTCAGAATGGCCGTGATAGATTAAAAACATTGCTATTTGTGTTACTATATATATGGTGTTATTGGCTTTTGGCATTAGTGGTGGTTATAAGTAAAAAGAAAAAGTAAGGATGAGACTAAAGACTAAGACTAAGACTAAGACTAAGGTTAAAATACGAGACTGTAATACCTCGTGGAGAATACGAGTCTTACATCTCGGGTAAAATACGAGACTTGCATCTCGGGTAAAATACGAGACTTGCATCTCGGGTAAAATAAGACTGTTATGATCAAATGACGTGATGCAGAATTAATGTAATGGTAAATTTATAGATGGTGTTTGAAATGATAAAGTTTAGATTATTCCGTTAGATTCGGAGGTAATCAATATTCGTAGATAACTGAACAATAACAAGACATTTTATAAAAGTTCAGATTATCCGTTGGATTCGGAGGTAATCAATATTCTTGGATAACCGAACAATAACAAAAGACATTTTATAAAAGTTCACATTATTCCGTTGGATTCGGAGGTAATTAATGTTCTTAGATAACTGAATAATAACAGATGATAATATATATATATATTTTACACACATTTTATAAAATGTTTTTTGCCCTTCTACTATGCTAAGATTTCATAAAGATCGAAGACTAAATAATGTTTAAATCTTAAGTTTGAGACAAAGTACCAAAATGTTGTTGAATATCTATATTTTTTTTGGTGTTGACCATTCTTTTTGGGGTAATTTTGATACTAAGAAAGTGTTTTTTCTTTAATGTATAAATTCTGTTTTGCAAAAAATGATGTAAAAGAAATATAATTATAACGACTAAGTTTAACTATGTAATATGTAATCGCAATTTGCAATAAACAATAAAATTAATTGTAAATACTTCGAGAGCGAAGTAATTGTCAGTATGGCCGTGTTAGAATCATGTTAAAATATGGAGTGGCCAGCGATCAGGTGAGGTGTAGCTTGATGTATTATAGTGTATTTATATTACTATAAAGAATATTTTAAAGAATTTGTAAATAAGAAACTACTTTATACAATATTTTTATAAGTGGGTAGGTGAAAATCATTCGATGCAATGCGACGTCTCAAATGTTATAAAAAGACGATGTCAGTTGTCGTGGGGACAGTCTATCCCGAGCCGTCGAAGTGTGAGGTACCATATACCTCTGTTATATTTATAATGTTATAATAATATGTACTTACAGGGTTATAAAAGTGAATGTAGTAATAACTACTGTTATAGTGAATAATATAATAGTGGATTGGTATTTAATAAGTAATTGAATTAGCAATTATAATTAAATACCCTCTTTGGGTGTTCTAAATATTGTGTAACTAAAATATACTTGTAAAGTAACCGACTCAAAGTATTACTTGATGTATTTGCGATAATCCTTGGGGATAATAAACTATCATAATGTCTGTAAAAGTATGTCTATACCAATGATTATAAGGGCTGGTTCGATACCAGTGTGGTATCTAAGTTTTATGTACTACCTATGTATCGTAGTGTCGGCTATTAGTCTGTTTAACTGATATACCAGATGATTGAATATCATTATACCATATTAGTGACTGTGCAAGTATTGTCATACTGATAATTATGAGAAGTGGTTCGACTCCAATGTGGTTCCTATGTGATAAGTATCTGTGTTATAATTTTAGCTATTATAGTGTTGTACCTGGTCTGCAACCAGGGTTGCCTTATATTGTAATATTTGGCTATAATTATGAGAAGTGGTTCGACTCCAATGTGGTTCCTATGTGATAAGTATCTGTGTTATAGTTTTAGCTATTATACTGTTGTAACTGGTCTGCAACCAGGGTTGTCTTATATTGTAATATTTGGCTACGAGCCTGGTGTAACATGAAGTAAAATATTAATTATGTTGTGGTTAGAAGGCAGACAGGTTTTCTTGTCAGTTCTTTCCTGTCTACAACAGCTTTTGGAACTGACGTAGTATAACAGAATAAAAGAGTGTTAAAACAGAATTGTATTTATTGTTTAATTTCCTTGGTTCAAATACATAATTACAAATGGCATCCTGTTTATGGGTATATATAGTAAGTTATAGGCTTATATATATATGGTCACATCAAATTTTACCCCCCCAAATCTAACACATTCATTAAAACCGGCCAAGTGCGAGTCGGACTCGCCCATGAAGGGTTCCGTAGCAGCAAGTTACATAATATTGTTACAGGAGACGGGTAACGGGATTGGAAATAAATATTGACAATGAGTTCGAATTTATCGTTCCAATGCTGTGACATGTTATGTTACGTCACATTCGTAACAATATAAAAGTTCTTGTAGTTCATTATTATGATTTTTTGAGTTAATTGAATGAAAGGCGAAAATTGAGGTTTATGACGTATTAAAAAAAACTAATTACTAGATTTCGTTCAAACCAATTTTCGTTGGAAGTTTGCATAGCAATGTACATTATATGTTTTTTTTAGATTTCTTTCTTATTTTGGAAGTTAGAGGGGGGCAGGGACACATTTTTCCACTTTGGAAGTGTCTCTCGCGCAAACTATTCAGTTTAGAAAAAAAAAATATTAGAAACCTCAATAGCATTTTTGAAGACCTATCTCTATAGATAGGTCTTTCAAAAATGCTATTGAGTCAGGTCAAGAAATGTTTTTTCATCCAACCCATACATGTGGGGTATATATATACCCCACATGAATGGGTTTGAAGAAAAAAAAAAAAGTTTTTTTTTTAAGTATGGGGACCCCCAAAATTTATTGCTTTTTTTCTATTTTTGTGTGAAATTCTTAATGCGGTTAACAGAATACATGTACTTACCAAGTTTCAACAGAATAGGCCATATAGATTCGGAGAAAAGTGGCTGTGACATACGGACGGACAGACAGACAGACAGACAGACATGACGAATCTATAAGGGTTCCGTTTTTGCCATTTGGCTACGGAACCCTAAAAAGCTGATGTTGCAACGTTACAAACAGTCTAATTTTATTTATGAAGTAAATCTAGTCCGATGAGTACTTACTTGGAACATTCTGCCGCAGACCTCGCACATGCACGGCGACTTCATCGACGGGTAGTTGGTTCGGTTCTTGTCCGGGTGCATCCGGCGAAAGTGGCTGTGGTACGCCCGGGAGTCCTCTAGCTGCAGATCACACTGTTGGCAACGAGGTACTGTCAAAAATATGTTGTTCTACAGTCTAGTCTAGTCTCCAATAGCGGACATTAAGTCCTATCTCACAATTTTTTTTATAGAAAACTAGCTTTTGCCCGCGGCTCCGCCCGTGTGGATGTCGGTTAACGCGATCGAACATAGCCTATGTCCTTTCTCATGGTCTAATCTACCCCTATACCAAATTTCATCAAAATCGGTTCAGTGGTTGGGGCGTGAAAGCGTAACATACAGACAGACAGACAGACAGAGTTACATTCGCATTTATAATATTAGTATGGATTTTGGATGAGCAAAAATCATGGAACTTGCATCGTCACATCCGGTCTAGTTCAGTGAAGGCCCACCTGATGGGAAGTGGCTGTCGTGGCTTATGTTAGACTAGCTTTTGCTCGCGGCTTCGCCCGCGTGGATGTCGGTTATCGCGACAAAACATTTCTCAAAAGACGTAGGTGTACGAAGTTTCGTGCTTCTAACTTTGAAAATGACGGACTTTCATACAAACTTCCATCCCTTATTTTACCCCTTTAGTACCTAGCATGCCAAATTTCAGCCCGGTCCGTCCAGTGTGGTTTGGGCTGTGCGTTGATAGATCAGATCACTATGTCAGTCAGTCACCTTTGAGTTATATATAATTATTCAGACTGAAAAACCGTTCCCAAATGAAGCATTTGTTCACAGTGGCTCAGCGGATGATGAGAGACTGGTTCTACATTCCCAAACTAACATACAAACATAGCACAGTTAAAGCTTGTACAAAATAGAGCAACCTGTTCGCAAGCTATAGGCCCCTCGGCCTTCCGCATCTGACTCGGATACATCTTCTTCTTGTCGTCCGTATCTCTCTCCATCTCCCGCGATCTCCTCTCTATATCCTTCGAGTCCTTAGATTTTCTCCCCTTCTTAGGTTTGTTTGCTTCGCGGCCATCTTTGTCTGTACCTGTTGAGGACAGTTATTATGTACTTATAACGTGACTATCTAAAGCCCGCGGTTGCACCCGTGTGGGTGTCTGTTATCATGACTTTTTCACCTATCTCCGGTTCTACACACCAGCCTGATCAAGAACTGAGAAAAAAACCCGCAACAGAATCTATTCAGTATAGTTTTTAAGTCCATATCCTGCACGAACACACAACTTTTTTAACACATATTGAGAACACTTGTACTTTTTCCACAGTACTTATTATTATACTTAATACAACAATATTTCTTGCTTATATAACGGTATACTGGAATTACCTCTCCACCCATTTATGGACTGGGCGATCCTTATGTATATACACCTTAAGAGAAGAACTCAGGAAGGGAATGTTGGGTCATACATATTTTCTCCACTGTACCCCTGAGGGGAACCATGGAGCATACCAATTTTACCCGTTCTACCACCAGTGGCATAACCCAGGGGTACAGCGGAGCAAAACCCATATTGAACCTGACTGGTATCGCCTTACGGCATTCTCAAAGGTTTATATTTAGCAAAGGTATTGTATGTTCTAATTCCTAATTGTTTAAACTGTGTTCGGAATTGTTAATCTAACATAAAACATTTTATTTTAAATCTCCTATTAGTCCTTGCCCGCGAGTCTGTCCGCGTGGATGTCGGTTATCGCGACCGAACATAACCTATTTGTTAATCCAGGGTGGTAACTAACTCCACACCAAATTTTATTAAAATCGCTCCAGCCGTTTAGACGTGAAAGAGTAACAAACATCCATCCATCCATACTTACAAACTTTCATGTTTATAAATAACTAGCTGTTGCCCGCGGCTCCGCCCGCGTGGATGTCGGTAATCGCTTAGTGTTGAGTCAACGCTATTGAGCATAAAGCCTGCATCTCAAAATCCTTTCTTAGGGAATGTTTGCGCTTCGATAGCTGGGATTGTGGATTGATACGACGAATGCTTGTATAAATTGCTTTAATATTCTGTTACAACGATACATGTATATCGGTAATTACTTTTACTAGTGAAACGTCTGTCGCCGCGTTCGTTCCTTGAATGTCATGTTCTATAAAGTGACGTTGACGTTTTTGACAGCCGCGCGCCCCGCGCGGTTGTAGAAGGGCGGCAACAGGGAATGCCTACGTCATAGTAGCTTTTTGCATGCAAAGTCTCAGCCCGATCTGTTTTAAAATTGACAAAGTTTCATACAAACTTTCATCGCCTATTTTATCCCCTTGGGGGTAGAATTAATCAAAATCCTTGTTAGCGGATGCCTACGTCATAAAATCTACCTGCATGCCAAATTTCAGCCCGATCCGTCCAGTGTGGTTTGGGCTGTGCGTTGATAGATCACTATGTCAGTCAGTCACCTTTGAGTTATACTTGTATATATTTAGATAGGATATAGATAGCCATTACCTGTATTATGTCTCGCAGATACGCTAAGATGTCTCTTGTACGCCTCGCTGGACACAAAGCGCACGTTGCACAGTTCGCAGAGCGGCCCGTCCTCTGGTACCTACGACAACACAAACAACACTAGTACTGAGCAAATAGCCGGTGTATGAAGCCCAAGGGACCCTCACCTCCTAGCCAGGACACCTGCTAATAAACACACGAGGGTATAACCGGGGCTGGAGGCTCAGACAGCAGTGCTTCCAGTAGAAGTTAATGTCCACGGCAGGGAGTTCATCCTAACACACTGCGACCGGAAACGGTGCGCACTGCGCGGTATGACAAGTAATAACATTTAAAATTTTGAAAATACCCACGATGTATAAAAATAATTCAAAAAATGTTTACTGTGGCACCCCCTAGTGGGTTGTCACCGTAACACCTATCTAAGAACATGCACCAATCAAACTCAAACCAATAATTGAAAACTGCATCAAAATCGGACTAGCATTTTTGGAGAAAATTGGCAACATTGATTTGCATTAAAAATGCTTGCTGTAGAATTGTCATTGGTCTCAATTCTGTTGTTACATCTCTAAACTTAAATTTCTCTAAAAAAATCTAATTGCAACTCTTTCTTTCATGATCAGATAAAAAAGGACAGATGATTTTATTCAAGTTAAGACCTGTCAAATTAAGACAGCGCTTTGTTGGTGCGTAGTAAGTTAAGTCGCATGTTCGTAGATGTCGACTAACATTGAAGCGTAGCGTCAAGGCGCCAACTTAATTTGACAGGTGTTCACTAAAATAAATCATCTGTCCTTTTCTATCTGATAATGAAAGAAACATGCAATTAGAAAATTTTAGAGAATTTTAAGTTTAGAGATGTAACAACAGAATTAGCAGCATTGTAAAACCTATCTAAGAACATGCTCCAATTAAAGCCGAATCCAAAACTGAAAACTGCATCAAAATTGGATTGGTACTTTCTGAGAAAATGGCAACATGGATTTGCACAAACAAACACAGAAACATCTTTTCACCCCAAACGCATATACCGTCTCCGTTTCGTCAGGGGTAAAAAGAACTTCATCCCGCGCACTATCAAACTGTGGAGTGAACTCCCTGCTGTGGATTTTCCAAGAGACTACAGTATGGGGTTCTTCAAGGAGGACATTAGAAGATACAGGGTCGGCAGCACAAGTGTAATGGCCCTGGTATTGCACACGTCCAAAGGCAACGGTAAACACTTTTGATTAGGTGGACCGTATACCATATACTCACGTCTGTAAATCGCCGAAGGGGTAGGAAGAGGTCGGCTCATCAAAATTGAAACACAGTAACTCATGAATTCAAAATTGTTCAGGAGACGCAAAAAACAGGTTTATCACTTTGATCGCTTGCCCTTACTAAACTATCAAAGTTAGAGATATGGGAGTTGGACCAAAGTATGCGTTATATAATCATTTATGATCGGTAATAATTTAAATTGCAATTAAATGAATAGTACAAATTAAAACTCGTTTACTTTAAAATTATTTGTTTATTGTTAACAATTATTAAGTAACTAGCTGTCCCGGCAAACTTCGTTTCGCCTTAGAAATTAGAATCAATTAGCTGTATCAAATTCTCCTAATTATTTTGAGAACGGAAAGCATTTCAATTCGGGACCTATACGCCCACAGAGCTCCCGCGACACTAATAGGTCACCTACGGAGACTATACTTATACCTATGGGACCCATACAACCATATACCTCTACGCTCAAGGGCGTTCATACTACCATAAACCATAAATATAACTTAAAATTTACTAGGTTTTCATTTTGAACAGCCGAGGTGTATTACCACCCATGTTTTGCGTAATAGGGGGCGAGCCTATTGTCTGCCAAAAGAAAAAGTTTACCTCTCGAAGTTAGATCACTTTCGTAAAAGTCAAAATTAACCAAATAAAGGAGGAATAACAGGCGAGTAGTTTTAAATAACAACAGAAAATGGTCAGTTTGATAAAGAAGTTAGTAGATAGCGTCACATCTATCAGTACAAAATTATACTTATCTCCGAAAGACATTGGAAAAAATTAAATGCTCAAGTGAGACTCGAACTCACGACCTCTCCCTTACAGGGGGACTGCTCTTCCAATCATTCATTGTTTCCAACAGTTCGCCAGAATGTTGTCAGATGGCTGCACCGTCGCCCTTATAGACGGATATAAAGAGAAGGAAAATTTGGAATGATTCAAGTGTGGCTCAATAGCTCAGTTGGAAGAGCAGTCCCCCTGTAAGGGAAAGGTCGTGAGTTCGAGTCTCACTTGAGCATTTGATTTTTTCCAATGTTTTTCGAACTTAAAAGTTAGCATAATAAATGCTATAAAAAATAATTCAAATATACTTATCTCGCTCTTACCTGTGCATTGTCTAATCTATGTTTCAGTTTCTTGTGCAGTTCTATCCCTTTCGCACTCACGAACGAGTAGCCGCATATCTCGCACACGAAGTCTGACGGATGTTTGATCCGTATGTGGCCCATGTACGTTGTAAACTTACTGTGAATAAAAAAACAGATATTACAACGTTTATTATACTGTTACCAGACTATGGAAACGGTACAATATAATCCACCAATAGATGGCACTAGTAGTGTTTCATCGCTTGACATTGAGATTTGATAGAGGAAAGGTAAGAGTGCTGTACTAAAAGAATACACTTACAGGAACTCGTGGTTACAGTGTGGACAGCTGTACTTGGTGCCATTGTGCCATCTGAAATACATACAAGAACATATTGATCCTTTGAGAACAGGTTAACTGATATTGAGAAAGAGAGAGATGGCGATATATGTAAGAGAGAGACGAAGCTGTGTGTAAGAGAAAGATAGAGATGGAAATATATGTAAGAGACAGAGACGGAGCTGCGTGTAAAGTACGGTTCCCATGGCCCGTTTTATCAAGGCCGTGGGAACCGTCGCGTCCGTTGAGGCCCGTTGTTTGTCGCCCGTCCGATCCATCGGGAGTCGGTAACATCAAAGGCGCGGCAAAATTTCTATGAAAACGGGGAGCGGCATCGATAATATTTATAGGCCGCATCAGGCCAGCACAGGCCGGTGGACAGGTCAGGACGGCCCGTTACCCGACGGGCCGTGGGACCGCTGCTTTAGAGAGATGGAGATCTATGTAAGACAAAGAGAGAGATGGAAATACAAGTAAGAGAGAGAGAGAGATAGAGAGACGGAGTTGCGTGTAAGAGAGAGATGGAACAGTGTGTTAGAGAAAGTCTGAGCAATGTGTACCTCTCATGCAGCCTCGCGGTCTGTCTGTGCGTCGTCACGTACGTGCACTGCTTGCAGCTGAACCTCTGCGTGTGGTGCGCCGTTATATGTTTCCTTAAGGCATGCGGATGTTTGAAGTGGGTCTTGCAAATTTCACATTCGTGTTCACCAGATTGCTGAAATTACAATAGTAATAGAAAAGAACTTTTTAATAACAAGGTTTTTCGTATTTCTGGCAGCGAATTAGTAGCGAACGGTTAAGTTTTCAAGAGGGAAGCCGGTGGAAAATTTCTTACCTAATATGGAACGACCATACTATAAATTTAACTATCTCTACTATCGTCTACTATCACTTTGCTATGCAGAGCAACCTCTCGCCACTGCAGTGAATCTACTGCGAATCAAAAGCCAATTTATACCCTGCAATGGAACCCCCACGGGTTCAGGGAGACGGGGTAGGCTCAGGCAGTCCTGGTTTGACGTCGGTCGTGGAGGGTGACATGGTCTCACTACGTACAAAGTGGAGGAGGAAGAGCCGGAAGGCGGACACTACGCTCCGAGGCCACGTGGCCCTATCACGGCCCAACCCTGATAGGGCCCATTTGCCCTGACAGGCCCTACATCTACTCTGCTGGGGTCCATCCACTTTGATAGGTAGCCATCTACACTTATAAGGCTTCAGCTACCCTGATAGGGCCCATGCACCCTGGCGGGCCCAACAAAATTCTAGCATAGTCTAGTAAATGTAAAAATTGAAATCTGAACTAGAGTGTGAAACTTACATTAGTATGTCTAATAACATGACCATTATACGCATCTTCATCTAAGAACCCTTTGAAACACGCCGTACACTTGTATACAGCATTCTTATAGTTAGAACTGTCTTGTCTCTTCAATATCTCAGCTATTTGCTCATCAAAACTCAAATCAGTGATCGTAAACAAAGTTTCATTCAGATCATCATTCAAGAATGGTTTCCTCCTTCTATCAATCTTCGGTTCAGCCGGCTCTTTCACTTTCTTCACTCTCTTTATCGGCTTTTTAACTTTTACCTCCTTTTTCTTTTTTAATTTTTTCGCTTTACATTTTAATAAAGGTAAACTGTCGTCTGATGAGTAATTTTGATCTGATGCTATAACAAATTCTTTGTCGAAATCGTCCTGTGAGTCATCGTTTAAGAATTCATTCGCTTGTAACTCATTTTCTTGGGTATCATTT
This sequence comes from Eilema sororculum, assembly GCA_914829495.1. Lineage (NCBI taxonomy): Eukaryota > Metazoa > Arthropoda > Insecta > Lepidoptera > Erebidae > Eilema > Eilema sororculum. The sequence goes on from OU618559.1 coordinate 8,516,157, forward strand.
ACCTGTTTCACTACAATATCTTCAGTTATAAATATCTCGTGCTCTTGTTTGATAGCTACGTCGTAGTTAATCACTGCAGGAGAGGGACATTTTTCTTGTTCATGTATGACAGGTGGAGGTGGCTTTTCTAAGTCCCCTATTATGTGGGTATCAAAATGGTCCGGTGTGAAGTACTTCAATGATAATGGTGAATTGAGTTGGTTGTTCTCGCGATTGATGGTTTTGATGTTTTGGAGGGTAAGCTGGAAAGAAATACAAGTAACACATAAATCATTGGATTGAAAACTACTTAAAAAATAATATGTCAAGTAAGATTTTAAAGCGAGATGCTCACTCGATCTTGTTTGCTCACGATCTCCAGCATGAGCGAATTGGCTCGCAACGCTCTGTTCCTGAACTGATCGCTGCTCAGCAGTCTTTTTGCGCACTCCACGCACAACTTTTGAGGGAGACGGTCTTCTGCTTGCAACTGAAAACAAGCAAAAAAATTCCCAACATGCTTATAGAAGTTTTTACATAAAAAGAAAAACAGAAAATATCTGTATACTCACTGATATCCCAGTTAAATGTTCATACGCGCGCCCTAACTTATATAATCTTATGGGATACAACTTTGAGTCCGTTGCTAGGCAGATCCGGCATACCTAAACCAGAAAAACACTTTTGAATGATAATATTGATAATTAACGAAATTAAAATTCTCGCGGAAGACCCGCGGACATCAGGTCGTCTAATAAAACAAATTAAAAATTATAAAACATCCGTCACAAAAAACACCTCCAAAAGTTGAAAGTAAATGAATAAATTTTGATTCAAAGGTTGCCATGTCGGGGGACCGTAACTGGTTAAGCACTCCGTAATATTATAGGAACAATTCAAGGTACATGGTAACCGTTTAATCAAAATTTATTTTCAACTTTTTGGAGGTGTTTTTTGTGACTGGGGTTTTTTTTTATTTTTATTTTATACTTTTTAAATTGATCTTCTAGTCAAGAGCTTTCATTTGATACCCATATTGAGACTTGTGAAATTATTATTTACTCCGCCATTTTGTAGCGACGGCCATCTTGGATCAATCATCCGTTTCATCTGTTTAGGCGCTACGATGCCACAGACAGACAGACACACACACACACACATACGCACACACACGCGTGTCGGGTGTTTCACTAATAATTATTTTCCCAACGACATACGAGGGTCAAACTGAAAGTTCTTAGAACTGGCCACTTATAAACAATATAATAAAAAAATAATTCTAAAATTTGAAAATAGAACTCTTTGCCAATATTACTGAGTATATATTTCATTCATTTATCATTTGCTTTACGATTTGGCGGCAAATTGAAAATTGTCTGTGTCACGTTAACATGAATTTAACACGAGAAAATTTTCGTGCAATGATTTTTTATGACTTTCGATGTCATTTAAGTCAACAAGAAAGTTATGATAGACTACGATTGGCCTTTCACGATGAAGCCCCATCTCGTGCGACTGTTTACAACTGGTTTAATGAGTTTAAACGTGGTCGCACTAATCTCACTGATGATTTACGTGAGGGACGGCCTTCTACGGCGACGACTGAAAATAACATCTGTGTTGTGCGGCGTATGATAGAGACTGACAAAAGAGTGACCTATCAGCAGATTCGGACAAGCTTAGGCATCGGTATGAGTCAAGTGCACAAAATCCTCCACGAACATTTAGCGGTCAGGAAGCTTTGCGCCTGGTGGATACCTCATAATTTGACTGAGGCTCAAAAACTCCATCGTGTGGATTGGTGCCGTAAAATGATTGAAAGATTTAACGGAGGTGACTCTAATGCTGTGTTCGACATACTAACAGGTGACGAAAGCTGGATTTACTGTTATGATCCTGAAACCAAAAGACAATCTGCTCAGTGGGTGTTTCCTTTCGAGGAGTTGCCAACTAAAGTGAAGAGAGATCGAAGTGCGGGAAAAAAATGGTGGCCTCGTTCTTTGGAAGGATAGGTCATTTCGCAACAATTGTGTTAGAGGATCAAAAAACAGTTTCTGCAGAATGGTACACTACCAATTGTTTGCCACTTGTCTTGGAAAAAGTTCGAGAGAAACGACCTCGCAGTAGGATCCTCCTTCACCACGACAACGCCTCGTCGCACACCGCCAAGCGAACGATCGACTATTTGGCGACATCAAACGTTGAATTACTGGGTCACCCGCCGTATAGCCCTCGCGCCTTGTGATTTTTATTTATTTCCAAAAATTAAAGAAAAACTTAAAGGAAAGCGGTTTATGAATGCTGAAGAAGCGGTGGCTGCGTATCGCGATGCCATTGAAGAGACCCCTAAGGACGAGTGGGCAAAGTGCTTTTCCCAGTGGTTCCATCGCATGCAGCGGTGTATTGACGTGAATGGACAATATTTTGAAAAGATATAATAAAACTAATAACTGGCTAATGTAATCAGTTTTTGATTTTCTAAGAACTTTCAGTTTGACCCTCGTAATATGGGGCGAGCCTATTGTCGTCTAGTGGGCCCTTAGTCTTGGGCTGTATGTTTACTGTCGGATGAAGAACATCCCTAACCCTTAGACGCCTTTTACGAGACTCACAGGAAGAGCTGGAGTGGTCCTATTCTACTACACTTGGAACCAACTTGGCAATTTCAATATTAGTTATAGGTATACCTTTAATGTGGCTGGCTCTCCATAGTCACACACATTTGCCGCATCCTGCAATAACCATTCAAAATTTAATGATCCAATACATATCATAGTGAAATAAGACAGAGGAGTACAAAAAAAAACATGAAATAGCAATATTCCAATGTAGTGTAATTCAATAACAATATGGAGTTCTCCAAGAACAGCATTAGACAGTTCATACGGGGCTATCGGGTGAGCCGTGTTTTTGCCTGCCACCCTTTTGTCACTATATCACGAACATCAAAATCCCCATTTTTTTGACACAGAATTTTCATTTATATATTTGGGTTACTTCCTTTTATCTATCTAATAAATCAATTTCTCGTGTCACAGTGTTGGTTGGTAGTTAAACTCCTCCAAAAAGTGGTGACCGATTCTCATGAAACTTTGCGTGCATATTGGGTAGGTCTGAGAATCGGGCAACATCTATTTTTCATCCCCCTAAATATTAAGGCGCAGCGGGAAAGGGATCTTCGATGGCAGGAAAAAATAATAACTCCTGTCATACCTGCAGTATCAGAGGCACTGCCCCAACTTTGACCTTCCTCAGTCCGCTCTTAGTCTCGTACAGATCTTCACACAGGAAATGCTCCGAGCATACTGCGCTACGTTCTTTAGGCTCCCAATCTTCTTTACTTAGAGCTTTCAACCAGGCTGTACGTAGTGACGGTTCATTTGGGAAACTGGAAATAAAAAATATTTACCTGAGTTTTTATATACAACAAAATTATTTTTTTAGGACAACAACGTAACTAATATTCCGTCTAACCCCTTCAGCACAGCTAAATGACTTGCGTTTGAAGCGAGTTCACGTCGGCACTGTAGGGTAGTGTAAAGATTTAAGCCTGGGACCGCTAGGTACAATAACATTGACACAATATGAGTACCTATTAACTTATATTGCCATAAGAACCTGGACCAAAATTGTTTTTGGATCCTATTCTCCTTAACTTTCTTAGCTTTTCAAAAGATTTTCATTTATTATTTTGTAGTATAATTATTGCTTTTACAAGAAGTTGAGGCAACTTTATTTCAAATGAAATAATTTAACAAAACTTACACATGAAACGTAATTCCCTGTGACTTGGAGATATGTCTGGAATCATTCTTGCAGTAGGATACGCAGCACCTCATATTTGTTACAAATTTATCACAACTTATGTAGGAATTACAAAAACATTAGAACACAACAGTACTCTTCACAAGCCATGATTCTATCAGATTCTCAGACTACTTAATATATATATTCTAACATGTTTATTTTCTTTGAATCCAGTGATTAATTAATGCTTATTAGTTTAAATATCCTAGTTAGAAAATTATAAACTCAATTTTTAACAAATACATATCTGTCATTTGTCTTGCCAATTGTTGCTATTCCATCCGAGTTAGATATTTTTTAGAGCAGAAAGCTTTTATTACCTATCTTCGTTTAGCTTAAAGGGGTATTACATCTTCCTAAATTCAGAAACCTGAATTTAGAAAATTCTGAATTTAGAACAGTGTAATTGCATTTAGGAAGCAAAGCTTCCTAATTAGGAAGCTATTTAGGAAAAGAATGGTTTCCGACGTCCTAAATGGCTAAATCGGATGAGTGTAATTACGTTTCCTAAATTCAGAACGCTCAGTCGCCGCGCGCCTGCCGTCGAGAGCGCACGTTTGTCTTTCCCTCCCAATATAATATTGCGTATGTACCGACGAAATAAATGAAATTTTACCTCATCTAGTATGCTAATTATTCAAATCGATCAAGGAAAAATTATATGATCGGTCCAGGCGGGATTTGAACCCGCGATCCTTCTTTTACAGGGAGAATGCTTTGACCACCTAGCTACCAGACTCACGCCCAAACCAATCTGTATCCGTCTTTAAGGCGATGGTGGAGCAATCTACCGACACTCTTACGAGCTATGCTATCGGAACCAATGAATGATCTGTCATTCATTTTATTCATTGATTTTTTATTACTCCGCCCAAATGATTGAATGAAATTTTACAGCATGTAGTAGGTATGCTAATTATTCAAATTGATTATGAAAGAAAAAATTCGTTCGTCGTTAAGCTAACCGCAAGGGTTATGGCAATATCAATATTTTGTTTTTTTTTTTTATAGTATTGAGGGCATTTTGTCGCAATTCACTCGACAGTCGACACGTCCGTCCCTTGCCGCTCGTCCTTCAAAAATGATTTAGGATCCTAAATTAGTGAACGTGTAATCGCGAGCTTCGGTGACTGAATTTTTTTTCCTAAATAGCTTCCTGAATTTAGATTTCTGAATTCAGGAAGATGTAATACCCACTTTACCAAAGCAATAATGATAATGAAAGAGACACAAGATTAAAACTGTCATAATCGTGACTTCTGAAATTTTTACTCTTATAGTTAACAAAATATGTAAACATAAAAGTATACAACTCATTGTTTATCTCTTTCTTACATTAGAAATGAGCTCATGTTAGACAAAGAAAAACTATGCATAGTCAAACCACAGAATATAGTAGGTACCTAAGAAAAAACCCAAGCTTGTTTGTTTTCATACCCTTGACCGCTTTTATAATTAGGTAGTCCACGATATTATCGTAACATAGTGTATTCATTGGTTTTGTAATTGTTCGGTAGAATGTTGGATTTCACCAGTTTCATATCTAAAAAATAATGAACAATAAATTACATTTTGTATTTTCTTGTTTGCTAAAAAACCTTGCTCCAAACACTAAACTACTAAACAGTTCCCTGACCTGTGAATGAGAATGACTGAGATAATGAGTGATTGAAATGACTGAATGGAAATTTGTGATTGTAAACTGTTGTAAACACCAAAGTTTACTCAGCTTTTTTTTTGTATTTCGTGATTCGTGATATCGTGATATCTTGAGTTCTTATGTGGTCATTCCCGTCATAGGTACTGTGTTACTGTTTTTAAGTATATTTTATATTAATATAGCCATTGAAATGGAAAAGTAAAAAGCCCCTGCTGGTCCTCCTGACCCTTCTTCTCAAACCCTAACCTCCTCTCCTTTTTTTTCCGATACCTACTCAATTGCAACGACCAACTCAATGGCACAATTCCTAGAGGTGGTTTTCAGTTTCTCTGATACGCAAAATTGAAAACACCGGTTGCGTAGGACACGCAGGTAGACTTGGTTTCTTACAATAAAATCGCACCTCAGTCAACCTGGCCAAAGAACTTTGGTCTATCCAACCAAAATATTGAACTGTTCACACTCATAATCGAAAGAATAAAAATAATAACCCCAGTTAACTTCCCGAATTACCCAAGTTCTCCATCCAACATTGCTGAATTTGTATCACTTTTGGTATAAGACTTTAGAATATTGATGTCAAAAGCTGTTTATTTTTGTAAGTAATAAGATATTTCTTTATAGGGATTATAGAAGAATGTGGGACAGCATTGAAAATGGCAACGACGTTAAGAAGGAAACTGCAACAATCAGAGGCATTACATATCGTATGTAAGTGTTCAGAGTATGATTTGAGATTGACATAGTCACTTACATCAATAGTAAAACACTCGCTGGGATATTTACCATGTTTTTTATTTTGTTTGAGTATATATCGCACGTCCAAAACAACACTGCACTAAGTCAAAATAGCTCTTTTTTCAGAAACGACGAAAAATCGATAACTTACGTTATATTAAAATTATTGCATATTTAATGAGCTTTGCATATGAAGAATCCAAATCCTTATTAATATAGTATAGTTCAGTCGCTGCAAAACATTCGCTTTAAATCAAAATAATGCGTTTTTGACATAATTCACTGTTGCGTAGTGACAGAACGAAATAAAAAATAATTATTTCGACATAAGTGCTTTTTACTGATTGATTATGAATTCAAATACTATCATTCTATTGTTTTTTTAATGAAATATATCATACAATATTGAATTATTAATTTTGTTAATACAGGAATAGGCATAAAAAGTTAAATAAAAGACCAAATTGTACTAAAATCAATAGGTATCTGTAATTTGAACATAAATGTGTGATTTAACTCACAAAAAAAACAATTCTAAATCTTTTATCATCAGAAAATGAAAACTCAAAAGAAGTCACAGTGCCATTGGAATTTTGTTGAGTATTTGCTGTAGATGGTCTCGAACTAATGAATTCATCATCAGATGAACTACTTGAGCTGCTGGAGCTCGAAGATGACGAGCTAGAATCAGATGAAGATGACAATCTTCTCGGGATTATAAGTGGCTGAGATAATTTCTTAACGGGCATTGAAAAAGTAGGATCATCAATAAAATCTTCTTCACTACTATGATTAGGTAAAATTGATAGAGGCACCTCCCTATTTGATTTTTCATCGGCTAAAACTGCCATCACTGATTTCTCATTTGTTGATGCTGCAACGGTTGAATTTCCGACATCCTTTTCCATGCTGTTTTGTTCAAAAGTAAGTCCACTTTCTTTTGTTGTGCTTTCGATTGCCTTTTTTACTAATAGGAGACTAAGCCCCTTCATCATCTGCCAAACAATAATTATAAATTTAATTAATTCAACAATAGTGCATTATCTTTAAAAAAATGATTTTTCTATTTGTAAATAAAACGATATAAATTGTAAATATTATTTCTATTAATTTTTATGGTAAGCAACAATTGTAAATAAGAAACAAAAATCTAGTATGATTTTATAACCAATTAAGACACTATTTATATAAACCATCAATAGTGCATTATTTCGCAAATTATCATCTTTTTTTAACGATACAGAAATATTTTGGAATAATACAATAAATATAGCTTACCTTCGTCAACAAGAGAGTGTTATTTCGAATTAGTATCTAACTTGTTAAATGAGCACAGTCACCAACACTGCATTAAAACAAAATAATTCACTGTTTCTTAACGAGCTGTGTGTTGTTCCCAAGACGGACAAGTCGCAACAAGAAATAGTACCGTATTCGCGGCACGATTTTGGCGGCGCGTCTTCACCAATAGAGAGTTAGCGCGCTCTCTATTGGTCAATTTTTGGATTAAAAATACGACTGTATTATTGGTATACGAGGCAATTTTTTGGCAATACAAATATATAAAAAAGTCGTTTTTGAGATTTTTCGACATAATACAGTGTTATTCTGGGTGTGCGATATGTTACAAGTGCGATGATATATCCCGGCATGTGTTATAATAATAAGTTTCTGAACGCCTTGAGATTATTGTTGGATCTGAATCCAACGTATATCTGGTCCGCCAAGGTTGAAGTTGGCTATAGTTATGTACCAGTGGCAAGGGGTCCCTATAAGCTGATTCCTGGTGGATTGGTCTATAAAGGGATGTCATGATAGAGATGTCTTACATTTACACTTAAAATGTCCACTGACTTCCTTTATAAAAATGTTCACTATTCACCACTGTTATGCACCAACTCTCGTGTAGTGGTCGCACATTCAACTCTTATGCCGGAGGTGTTTCGATTCACACTTATATTTGTATGAAAGAATCTCTATCTCCAATTACATGCTAATCTAATATTTGTTGTTATTCGCTGCGCTGTGAATGCGTAAGATGTGACTCAGTAGCTCAGATCATTCTTGTAAGATGCAGGCTCTGACTGAGTTTGGACTGAGCATCCAATTACTCATATCTAAATTGATTTGAATAGTTAGCATTTTTTCTATACTGCTTAGGTGGCTGACAAGCACACAGCCCACTTGATGGTAAGTGGTTACTGGGGCCTATGGTGGTATGCAACAACAGGGGCATTACACTCATGTTGCTGAACCTGAAGAAACATAATACCCTTCTTAAAGAACCTCATCATTTGGTCACTTGGGAAAACCACAGCTGGGAGTGCGTATCGCACAGTATGCACTATTTCCGGCTGCAATGTTTGAGGCTCTTTTTTTTTTTTATCGTGCAATAAATCCCCACAGAAACCACCCCCACGGAGCCGGTGGAGGTGGTATATCGGACTCTAACCAAATGTTTGAGGCTGAATTCATTGCCTATGGCGAGCGATGCGATGATAGAGGAATGTAGCTGTTGGCATCGTGCATACTAATTGCTTTACAATTTCAGTATACTAATATTTGCTTACTGTTCTAGGTATCCCAAAGTGCCAAAAGTTCAGACCGGGTGGGTGGTTGCCCTGGGATTCGAGGACTGGATGCCCAAAGTTAAACGTAAGAGAGCTGTACCTGCAGCTGCACAGGTGAGAGAACCTTGATTAGGCCAAGATAATTACAGTTTATAGTTAACTAGCTGTGCCCACGACTTCGTCCGCGTGGACTTCGATCTCTGTTTATTTCTGATATAGTTTTTTTTTTTATCGTGTGAGAGATTGCCAAAAGTACATCTCTGAAACCGAAAACCCACCTAGCCCAGTTTTCATAACTTCTTCCGGCCTGAGTCAAGAGTCTGTTTTACGACTTTTAAGTGGTCTAGGGAAGGTTGTGTTAATGGGGTTAAGGTTAAGTTTCTAATTAATATAACAAATGAGAAACACACAGACCAACTTTCAATTAGATGGGATGCATATGGCATCCTGGGGTTTCTCTTCAGAACCCAGTTTTTTTTTACAGGTCACGTCAATTTGACTTCACCTCGCCTGATATTAAGCTAAAGGCAAAGTCTCGTAAAGAGGGTCACTATCGTAACCATGTTAACAGTGGTGGCACTCAGCTTGACGGCCTCATTAGATGCTTTTCACGCCCCGCTTAAAGGACCCGGGACTGTAGGAAGATGGAAACACGTGAGCTGGCAGGGTGTTCCAGGTCTTAGTGGTGCGGCATAGGAATGATTCACTGAAACGCTTGGTTCTAACAGGTATACTCTGCACCGTATATGAATGGCAGCTTAGCCCTGCACGTGTCGTATACTCCTTTGTCCAATTACGGTGTGTAATGGTTTACATTCATTACATGATTTTTACTCTTCTTTAGTTTGCGAATACAGTTTGGAAATTGATTTGTGTCACTTTTCTCAAAGGACAGGTGTCCATGTTTCGCGATGACGTTTTTGACGTTTGGTTGTCCTGACATATGAAATAGTTTTTCGAACGCTTTTCGTACTCAAGATGGCGGGCTGAAGAGATTTGCTTCCGCATTGGCCATGAGTTGATTGAATTTTTTATAATAATAGTTTAAATCAAAACATTAAACCCATCTCCGTGGATGACTGGACCCGGATGGTGTGGTGAAATCGTATTTTTTAGTGGAGCGTTTTTGTCTCGTTATTGTGATGGAGCACGCTTGACACCAAGGCTTTCGGGCGGCCCATTCAAGTGCCCGATTTACTCCTGGATTTACTCCTGGATTAACTCCTGGATTAGCTCCAGATAACCCCAGACTAATGGAGGCTTATTTGGCGGTTTACCAGAAGATTAGTGTTCGCCATGTGACGTCTTACTTAACCTAAAATGTCACCTAATTTAGATTAGTAATAGAATAACCTTGACCCAGATGCAGATGATAACTTAATTTAATTTAGTTCTACTTTATATTTCAAGCCTCACTGCCTTTGAGATTAAAATTCCTCTTGATCTACTTACATCGTAGCTATCCAAATTTAATTTCTGGCTATAGAGCCAGATGGGGCCCGAATATGATAATAAAACTCCAAACTGTTATAAAGGCGATCATTCAGATTGGGCTAATTTTTATTTATGCGGCCACTAAAAAAAAATGCTTGACTTTGATAGTACACAACATTGTAAGCATTTTTTATTACTACACCAAAGTTCTAAATAGATTCCTTGAGATTTTATTTAGGGTTAAATATTTAGTGTAAAGTGTACATAAAACAAGCTAGTATTGTCTAAGTATTGTCTAATAACTACTATATTGCTTCTGTTATGGTAGTCTAAAATGGCTTTACGGTCTCGTATGGAAACTGTGTCTGTCCCGCAGTTCTGGTTCTGACGAAATGCGATTAATCCGAAAAAAAAAATAGGTGAAAACAAAAACACTAACTGTTAAAATGCAATTTTGTATTTATTATTTAAAGTTCGCCAGCTCTTACAAACATATCCTCTAAGCCTTCAGCAGGAATGTTTATCACAGGAAGGTGCCTTGCATACCCCAAGTACCACACAATACACATCACATGGGAGCAGCAACCGACAGTTCTTTTGCCATTAAGGCAGGTGCAATAATAATGCGCTATGGCTTGCCTGCCCGTGAGAGTTGTATCAACACATATATATACATTATATGTTCTTAAACGAACATGCCGTGATTGAATTCGGGCTCGAAGTAGGCAAAATTCTCTTTCTTCAACCTCACGTAGATGTTCAGCGGGTATTTCTCCCCCAAGTTCAATGGTAAATCTACCAGTGCCCTGGATGTGCTCTGCATAATAACTTCGGGCCTGTTTTATTTGGTAAATACCGACTGCGAATAAAATAAGGTCTTCCTCCGTTAACATAGGGAATGGAATTTCAGACGGCGTGTCGATTCGCACAAACTGTGCCCGTCTTCGGTTATAATTGTAAGTATTTACTATATCGCCTAGTATATTTGGAATACCCATCCTTTCTCTTACTATTTCTAAAAACGCTGGGGCTCTGACATTGTCCGTAATCAGCCGATGATATGCATTTAATAATGCTGCAGCAATCCTAAAATAGTCGATCATATCCGGTAAGGCAAGATTGCTATGGACTATTCTTAGCAGTCTAAAATCTCTTTTAAATCGTCCGTTAACTATTTCTACCACCCAGCGGCATAAGGTGACAAGGCGGGTCTTGTTGGCTTGTACTGTAGACAGTTGTGTTTCGTTAGCATCCTTTGTCTGGGGCATATGCACTGAGTATCCATGTGACCGTAGAGTCAACTCTGCATCTCTAAAACCACGATCCAAAATAAACACGTCCCCTGGTCTATGGAACCAGTGAAATACGCTTTCTTCATCCTGAAGAATTGAGTTCATTATGTGAGCATCGGAAGTCGTCGCAGCATGTGGACCAGATACCTCAATAATATGACCATCGCAGCACACAAATAAAAAAGGTTTCGTTAGGTTCCGATATTTATGGTGACTGTACGTGAGTCTTTGAAAAAGATAGTTTGAACTTTTTTGATTATATATATATATGTACCATCACAAATGACGATAGCATTTCTATGCTCGATAGAGCTCTCAGGATTTCCAAATAATGATTCGGGTATTAACAAGTTCCTTTGTGCCACATCTTGTCGATTCATGTGATCAAACCCTAAATGGGTAGGAACAAAGTCTTGCAATAGGGCTTCTCGACCTAAAATTAATAATCTTCGAAAACGAGATTCGCTTGTTCTGAAAATTAATGCCAGCCTAGCGTTGGAATCCCCTGTACGCAGTTTTGCTAAAGTTGCAGCCAGTATAGTTTTTTTAAACCTGTTATCATTTAGGCTGGGCGTATGATTAATTAAATTCAAAAATTGTTCATGTGTAAGCCCAATCCAAGTATGGAATTCGTTAGGATTTATTAGCTCATATTGCTCAAAGTCGAGAATATCTTCTGTAATATGATTACGCATAATATTAAGAGCATTAACTATCTCCGAGGCCGTAAAATCTTCTCTGAGATTATCTTGAAGAGGAAGTGTATGCCAGAGGTTTCCCTCCAAATGTTCTTGACATACTCGAGCATTTTCTGGTACAATGAGGTTATAGCGTACGATCTGACGAATTACAACATTATTCGGAACTCTAAGGCGAGTCCCATTCTGACAATGTTGAAAAACACAATTCGCAGTTGTGTTTGGAGTACGAAGATATCCAGTTAATGTTAGTGTTGGATGGAGACGATTTACCTGCGCAGCAGGTTCATCTGGTGCAGGAGCATTGACAACTTGATTTGCGTCACTAATTCTTCGTTCATAAGCCCTTTCAACTCTTTGCCAACATGGTCGACAAATGTGATCTGTCGGTTCTTCCTGAAAACAATAAAAAATAAAATGATTAGCGATCCTCCAATAAGACTTGTTGGTAACTTCGCTGACGCAAAGTTATGATGCGAGCGACCTCTACAAACTCATCGAGAGCCTCGACCGAGAAGGCTCTTCGAGAACATGCCTGTACACACTCGTTAGCACAGAGTCTCGTATAACTCCCTTGACAATGGACGTATAATTGTTGCTGCTGTTTATCTTTGCGCCATAAGCTTTCATTATAACCTTTTAAACATTTAATATACAAAGAAAACTTATTCGCGCCCAAGCATCATGAATACATTGCTTATCTTCGTGTTTCACATTCTTAGAATTCCAAAAAACGGCTACTGTCTGATAGCACCCCAAAAACTGTAATTCGCGTTCATTAGACAGACCCCCCATAGTGAAACGTCTGTTTATTAAAAACTTTCTGTGGGCGACTAAATAAAAATACCGACACGCTACCGAGAGCGACCGAGATGAGACGAGTGCTCCCTGTACACACTCGGCCTGTGTCGACGAGTGTGTATAGCCGCCATGAGAACCATTGTGTTGCCAAGACGAATCTAACAATATGCTTTAATTATGCGTTGTTAATCGTTTAGGTGAAGCTGCCCATTATTTAGGATAAGATCTATTAAAAAATGAATAACATAATTACCTGTCTCTCAATCAGTCCTTCAATAACTATCTGCGCCATGTCACTATGTTGCTCCTCTCGTGAAGTCCACGTATATGCACAACCTTTGTGACATTATGTCAAAACACGATAACTCAAAAGAAACAAGTGAGAAAACTCGATTGGTAGCCGTCCGATGTAACAGAAGTTGCATGGATAACTAAGTTCGTGACTAAACAAAACAATGCCGGCCGGTATAGCGGCGCCCGCCCCCCGCCTGGCCCCATCCGCCAGGCGGAGTACGCTACACCGTAAGTGCGAGCGAGATGGCATGTGGCGCAGGCGCACCCGCTGACCGCCCGTGAGGTACCTGAGACCTTTTTTTTACATTCTGGCTCGCTATTACGACAAAATATTGCAGTAATTACGATTTTTTCACAAACTTTTGAAGTTACATATTATCTCTCAGAGCTGACGCAGAGTTTTGGTCTAGTAATAAAAAATGTTTATTTTGTTATATTCAACTTTTTAACTAACTTTTTTTTCCGTTGGCCGGCACTTTCAAAATTAGCCCAAATAAGTATGACGAGTGAATGTTCTCCTTTGTTTTATTGATATAACTAGACCTTGTATTTTCTTGTATTGATCCCCATACTGGGACCTAATTACCCTAGTCCAACCTTTTTAATATTACAGGTGTTGTATCCCTTAATAATTGTCAATGGTTGTTGCAGGATGCAGCAAATGTGGCTGACTATGGAGAACCGGATACATTACAGGTAGGCTCTAGGTGTATCTACTTTAACATTACTTTATGGGGTTCCCTACCTAAAGGGTAAAAACTAAACCTACTTAGTCTCTGTTGTCTACCCGTCACCAGACCATGTTTAACCGTGATAGCTAGACAACTAAAATTTTTACAGATGAAGTAGTTCTGTTGCGGTTATAAAAACAAATACTAAAAACAAAAAAGAAGGCAATGGTAGGGAACTCTTCGTACGCGTATCCGACTCCAGGTTTTATAATACGTTTTTCTGGTTTAGGCTTGCCGAATTTGCCTAGCAACGGATTCGGAGTTGCATCCCATAAAAATCCAGAATTTGAAGCAGTCGTATGAACATTTAACTGGGATATCGGTGAGTATATGTACATTATGTACAACTTTATATCCTTTTGGGGCCCCGATTCTGTTATTTTTCTACCCACTACGAAACGGAGACGCTATATGCGTTTGGGTTGAGAGTATGTTTGTGTGTTTGTTTGTGCAAATCCATGTTGCCATTTTCTCGAAAACTACCAATCCCATTTTGATGCAGTTTTCAGTTATGGGTTTGGCTTTAATTGGAGCATGTTCTTAGACAGGTGTTACAATGACAACTCAACAGGGGGCGCTAGAGCAAGCATAATTAATGCAAATCAATGTTGCCATTTTTCTCCAATACTACAAGTCCGATTTTGATGCAGTTTTCAATTGATTTGGGTTTGATTGGTGCGTATTCTTAGATAGGTGTTACGGTGACAACCCACTAGGAGCAGTGCAGTGAACATTTTTCGGGCAAAGTCTGTCAAAGCTGTCTTTTAATTTACTTTTCTTGTATAAGTTGTTGTGTGAATCTTGATGCAACTTTATTAGTAAAATCTGTTAGTTGTTACTATCAGGTAAACCCCAACCAATAAAATAAAAAACTCGTACTGGGGGCGCTATAAACGTCTATGATTATGGCAACACCAAGTATAGTGATACACATATGAAATGGCTAGATTACAAATATCTTAGCTTATTTAGAAACTGTTGCAGACATAAAGTGTCATACACAAGAGCATGGCATTTATATAATACAAGCTGTTTCGCGCGGCTCCGCCCGCGTGGATGTCAATTTATCGATAAAAATTTCAAACTTTCATCCACATTTCTCACCCTTTAACCCCATGTCCGTTCGCAAACTAAATTTCATCAAGATCGGTTCAGTGGTTTAGGCGTGAAAGCGTAACATCAGACAGACAGACAAGAGTTGCTTTCGCATTTATAATATACAGGGTGTATTTTTGAAACGGGGCAGTAAGGGCAAGTACCTTAACCGTTGCAGTTACAGCAAAACGTTCTTAAAAGACCTTCCCTAACTTTTTGGGACATCTTGAACCTCGTAGCCTCGATCTAACACCACTTGATATTTTTTTATGAGTTTCTTGAAAAACGAGGTGTATAAGACGACGTACGCCAGTGTTCAAGAGCTCAAGGATGCATTAATGACCATTTTACGTAATATTCATCCCAGAACATTATTAGCCGCCATTCGTTCAGTGCAAAAAAGGATAGACTTATGTATTCGTGAAAATGGAAATCATTTTGAGCAATTTATTTCATAAACCAATTTCTTAAATGTTTAAATGATTTTTTTTATTTAAAAAAGTTCAAAATTTTACCTGACCTATGAGTTTCGAGTTGATTTATCATATTTCCGTACGAAATGTATGGGAAACGTTTTTGGCGATTTCTGTCTTTTCTAGTACTGAAAGCTAAAATGGTCCCATAGAGTTTTTTGATCCCCACGTGAAATAGAATCGATTGGCATAAACAAAAATTTTTGAACTTTTTGCATTTTTTTTGCTAACTGTAAGTTTTTTACAAAATCTGTGAATGCAGTTCAAAATGTCCCAAAAAGTTAGGGAAGGTCTTTTAAGAACGTTTTGCTGTAACTGCAACGGTTAAGGTACTTGCCCTTACTGCCCCGTTTCAAAAATACACCCTGTATAGTATGGATACATGTTTTGAAGTAGTGTGGTTAAAACAGAAAAATAAACAAGTTTATTATTTATTAAGTACATATTTATTAATCATCAAACTCAGAATCTAAATAATTAGTTACATTAGGTAAAATAAGAAAATAGGCCAATTTCCATTGCGCGTACTCTATGATGTACCTACCTGTCATGTTGACAACAAGGTTCGTGATGTTATTTAGATCCTTCCGACTTTTTATCGAACAAATACTAAGTTATTTTGTAAATAACTTTTTCTTAACTGGCTTTTAATACTTTTCGGCATTTATATAGCGCACTCAAATTCACAATCAAAAACACGCACAATTGACACCACATTGACAGATGATCATAATGACATCTTATAGATTGTTGCCATATGAGAAATTAGTTCCAATAGTTTTCCGCAATATGGTGAGGTAAAGCCCGACCAATAAAATAAAATATGGCGAGGTATTTTATTTTATTGGTCGGGCTATTGCGGAAAACTATTGGAACTAATTTCTTCATATGGCAACAATCTATGAGATGTCATTATGATTATCTGTCAATGTGGTGTCAATTGTGCGTGTTAATTAATGTGAATTTGATTGCGCTATATAAATGCCGAAAACTATTAAAAAATATTTACAATATAACTAGGTAAGTATTTGTCGGATAAAAATTCGGAAGAATCTAAATAACATCACGAATATTGTTGTCAACATGACAGGCAGGTACATCATAGAGTACGCGCAATGGAAATTGGCCAATTTTCTAATTTTACCAACTGTAACTAATTAGGTATTTAGATTTTGAGTTTGATGATTAATAAATATGTACTTAAGAGTCCGTACCACTCCAGCTCGAATTCAAATTTTACCCCCGCGCGCCTCAACAACGCACTCGCGCCGGTACTACTCGCGCGCAGATGCATCTATCTCACTCCCGCGATGACCCCGGGCCGGCCGACGCGAGGCTCGGCCGCCAAGTTCACGCGTTATCAATCGATAGGGTAAAGTAGCTAGTAATTTAGACATCAAGAAAGTTATGGCAATAAACAAACTTTTGAGAAAAGTGTGCATATTGTAATGATAATTTACATAAAACTTATAGTATATTTATACTTATCCTATTAATATTATAAATGCGAAAGTTTGTGAGTATGTATCGCTGTATGTATGGATGTTTGTTACTCTTTCACGCAAAAACTACTAAATGGATCTGGCTGAAATTTTATACAGGGGTAAATTAGAACCTGGAATAACACATAAGTTGCTTTTTATTCCGGGTTAAGGTTCCCATGGGTTGCAGGAACGGGAACAAAACTTCACGCGGGTGAAGCTACGGGCAGCAGCTTTTTTTTTTTTTTTGACCGTGGGGGAAATCCTTCATGGATGTTATGCCGGACTCCTACCGACTAAAACCCCCACGGTATCGCCCAGCAGCCTATAGTTGGGAGCCCCGGGTAAGCCCTCGGAAGGATGTCCCAGGGCTCCCAACAACCAACTCGTCTAGGGGGTGGTTCAGGTGCTATCCCGCGTCTATGGGGGGTTTTCGGGTATCATCCCGCTTCATAGGAGGGGGGAGGCGTGCGTGAGTCCGTCACGTCATGCTGCCGTCATGGGCCTGCTTCTGTAAGGACGATGAGCAGCCAACTCACCGTCCTCAGGCCCCCGGTCATGGAGGCCGATGGTCTTCGGCGAAGACACGTCGGCGGCGTCCAAGCCGCCGACTGCGGAACTCGGGTGGGAGAGTTCTCTCCCGCTTCCGCCCCGCCGCCTCCTTCACGAGCATGACCTGCTCGCAGAAAGAGGCGGCGCAGTCCCACTTACTCCCGCTGGAGACCATGGCTCCCACCATGGTCTCGAGCGAGAGAGTGTCCACGCCCAAACCCACCACGAGGACCTGGCGCTGTTGCGCCCACGCCGTGCACTCCACCAGCGTGTGGAGCGCTGTGTCATCGCTGCGGTCCCCGCAGTGCTGACAACCGGCCGTGGTTTCCCGGTGTCTTCGCCACAGATACCTACCGAAGCTACCGTGCCCGGTAAGCATCTGTGACAACCGGTAGGAGAGAGCACCATGTCTCCTCTCCAGCCACTCGTCCATGACCGGTCTGACGGCCGCGATTGTGGCGAATCCCCCCTTTGGTTGCTCAAGTCGCACCTTCCATGTCTCCACGGTTTCCTGGTGGAGCTGGGACCGCTGGGCCTCGATTTCTCGAGACGCAGGCCATTGGCCCCGCTCCAGCGCCTCCTTGCGCCATTTAAATAGAGACGCAAGGGCTCTCGCTTCCAGGTCCCATGGAGGGGTCCCGGCTAAGAGACATGCCGCCTCACCTGAGATCGTGCGGTATCCCCTTATCACCCTGACGGCCATCGCCCTCTGTGGGCTCAGCAATCTAACCACATTACTGGCCGTCAGGGTCTCCGCCCATACGGGGGCCCCGTATAGGGCCATACTTCGCACGATCCCCAGGTACAGTCTCCTGCAGGGAGCGTTGGGTCCCCTGATGTTGGGCATCAGCCGTGCGAGTGCAGCTGACACCCCCCTCAGTTTTGGGACCAAACTTCGGAAGTGATGTCCGAAGTTCCACCGGCCATCGAGTACGAGCCCCAGATACTTCATCGAGGGCTCGATGCCGATGCTGACGCCCCCTACCTGTAGGCTGGATCCCGCAGGTGGCCCCATCCGAGGTCCGTGGAAGCACAGAGCCTCGGACTTGTGAAGGGTGACCTCGAGACCCAGCCGCCGTATCCGACCCACGACTTGAGCAACCCCTGCCGTGGCCTTTAGTGCTGCGTCTCGGTGCGTTGCCATGGAGGGGTCCCGGCTAAGAGACATGCCGCCTCACCTGAGATCGTGCGGTATCCCCTTATCACCCTGACGGCCATCGCCCTCTGTGGGCTCAGCAATCTAACCACATTACTGGCCGTCAGGGTCTCCGCCCATACGGGGGCCCCGTATAGGGCCATACTTCGCACGATCCCCAGGTACAGTCTCCTGCAGGGAGCGTTGGGTCCCCTGATGTTGGGCATCAGCCGTGCGAGTGCAGCTGACACCCCCCTCAGTTTTGGGACCAAACTTCGGAAGTGATGTCCGAAGTTCCACCGGCCATCGAGTACGAGCCCCAGATACTTCATCGAGGGCTCGATGCCGATGCTGACGCCCCCTACCTGTAGGCTGGATCCCGCAGGTGGCCCCATCCGAGGTCCGTGGAAGCACAGAGCCTCGGACTTGTGAAGGGTGACCTCGAGACCCAGCCGCCGTATCCGACCCACGACTTGAGCAACCCCTGCCGTGGCCTTTAGTGCTGCGTCTCGGTGCGTTGCTCCCCGCGCCGTAACGAGGGTGTCGTCGGCGTAACACGTTACGTTCACCCCCCTGAGCAACGGACCACGCAGCACCCAATCGTAACCGATGTTCCACAGGAGTGGCCCTAATACCGATCCCTGCGGAACACCGCACGACACATCCCGCCGACCCGGCCCTAGCCAACTCGGGTAAGTAATGGCCCTCTCGGAGAGATAGGCCCCGACAATTCGACGGAGGTAGGGAGGCACTCCATGGTAGATAAGCGCCTCCCTAACGCAGCTCCAGGGCAAGGTGTTGAAGGCGTTGGCGATGTCAAGAGACACCGCCACTATCACCTCACCCTGTGAGACTGCTTCCTCCGTCAGGCCTCTAATGCGCATGATCGCATCCACCGTGGAGCGCCCCTGACGGAAGCCAAACTGGCTATCCGCCAGATCAGGCCCCACGCGTGTGAGATGCCTGACGAGGCGTTGTGCAATAATGCGCTCAAAGAGCTTGCACACCTCGTCAAGCAACACGATCGGCCGGTACCCTGATGGAGAATTTGCCGGCCGCCCCGCCTTTCGGATCAAGACCAGTTTTCCTGTCTTCCAGACCTTGGGAAACTGGCCTTTTTCGAGGCATGCGCTAAAGAGCCCTAGAAGTCGAGGCCCAAGCTCCTCAAGAGCCAGGACCCACGCTCAGCCTGGAATGCCGTCGGGTCCAGGGGCGGTGTTTCTGCGGGATTTAAGCCGCAGTACAGCCGCCCCTAGCTCACCCTCCGTGACTACGGGCACGTTGTTCTCACTGCCTTTCGCGCTGGGCGCCTGAGACGGAGCCATGCGCGGAGGAATGTGTTCCTCCGCTCTTGATGGAAACAAGGAGTCCAGGACCACCTCCAGCTGCTCCGGCTGGAGACTCTGGGTCAGTGGGGGCGCCTTGGGGCGTAATTTGCCCCTTACCATAAGGTACGGACGCCCCCACGGGTTCCGCTCCAAGGTCTCCATCAGCTCCTCGCGGCCCACCTTTTTGGACCGCTTGACGGCCGTCTGGAGGGCCCTCTTGGCCTCCTTGTACCCACCGGGGAGGCTCGGGGTGTGAAAACCCCCGCTCTCCGTGCTCCATCTAAGGTGACACCAACGGTGGTCCAGCTGCTGGAGGTCATCGAGCGACGCCTCGGCGTCCGAGGACCGGGCATACCGCCCACCGCTGGCGGCACCCGTCGTCGCGTCTTGAGCTACGACGGCTGCACCCAGTGGTGCTCCTGGTCCCAAGCCAAGGCCTCCGCCCCTAAGAAGACGGCACCTAGGGGAGGTGGTGGAGAACGACGTGCCCGTAGTTACGGAGGGTGAGGAACATCGGCTACGATTGGATGCTGCGTGGTACGTTGCTCAGAGGGGTCAGCGTAACGTGTTCCGCCGATGACACCCTCGTTTTTTTTTATCGTGCGATAAATCCCCACGGAGCCGGCGGAGGTGGTTATGTCGAACTCGAACTAAAACGCACGCCGTCCCAAGTCCTTGGTTGCCGGAGGTGAGATTGCCAAAAGCTTATCTCTCGCACCCCGGCAGACCCAGGAGGACCATTCCTTTCGAGATGGCCCCCTTCGAGTTGGGGGGACCACAGTGTCCCCATCTAGCCCCGGTTACGGGGAGGCGCACCTTGCGCCGCCGCCGCGGCCTGCTTCTGCTAGAGTGACAGGCGGCTCCACCGGTCACCCTAAGGCCAGCGCTCATAGAGGACGGAGGTCGTTCTGCGACCTCCGACGTCCGGTTCGCATGACACCATCATTACGGCGCGGGGAGCAGCGCACCGAGACGCAGCACTAAAGGCCACGGCAGGGGTTGCTCAAGTCGTGGGTCAGACACGGCGGCTGGGTCTCGAGGTCCCTCTTCACAAGTCCGAGGCTCGGTGCTTCCACGGACCTCGGATGGAGCCACCTGCGGGATCCAGCCTACAGATAGGGGGTGTCAGCATCGGCATCGAGCCCTCGATGAAGTATCTGGGGCTCGATGGCCGGTGGAACTTCGGACATCACTTCCGAAGTTTGGTCCCAAAACTGAGGGGGGCATCAGCCGCACTCGCGCGGCTGATGCCCAATATCAGGAGACCCAACGCTCCCTGCAGGAGACTGTACCTGGGGATCGTGCGAAGTATGGCCCTATACGGGGCCCCCGTATGGGCAGAGAATCTGACAGCCAGTAATGTGGCTAGATTGTTGAGCCCACAGAGGGCGATGACCCTTCAATAGAAACAGATGAATGGAAATTCATAATTACGTACTGTCTATAATAAATATAGGAATACGTATGGTAGTAGTACCTAACTACTGCTATATTTATATTATGATCATTCGGGTTGGTAGGTACTCATGTATTTACAGAAATATTCCGTTTATTCCGAAACTGACCCGAAAACTTGACCCGGTCGCGGGTTAGGTAGAAACTTTAAAAATTTGTTCCGAACGTAACCCTCTTCCTAACCTGACCCGACGGTCTCGTTCCTATCATAACCCGATCTGGCACTTCGCCGTCCGCTGCTGCGGCACGCTCGCTACGCTCGCTCGGCTCATGCGTTGGGGTCACAGTTCTAACCTAACCTACAGAAGTTGGAGTTACCGCACTTCGACTTTCGGCTCTGAGTCGCCCAACCGCGTCGTCCGTCGCGTCGTCGCAGTGAGCGACCTGTAGTAGCCAGGACCTGCCTGAAAGACTTGGGCTGCTACTGCAAGATTATTTTTGTCGATACATAGGCAGGTATGCCTATTTCATATATTACATATATTTTATTACTTTCTACTAATATAGTACCTATTGCAAATTGTTATGTACAGTATAAGCTACTTAGGTAGGTTGATTAGATACTTATTATAATAATAAATAAATAAATATTCCACAACATTTTACACAGCGCTATCTAGACCCATGGTAAGCTTAATTAGCTTGTGTTATGGAATCTAGAATGCGGATAAACATACTTAGATACTTTTTTGTATGTACATAAATATTATACATAGAAACACTCAGACCAATGCAAATAGCCATATTCATGCATACAAATATTTGCACTGAGCGGGGATCGAAACCGCGCCTCCTGCGTAGCAGTCGCGTTCACTAACGCTATTTTTTTTATCGTGCGTAAAATCCCCACGGATACCACCATCACGGAATCATCATCAATACATACATATTATAAATAGAAACACCCAGATCAATGCAAATAGCCATATTCATGCATACAAATATTTGCACTGAGCGGGAATCGAACCCGCGCCTCTTGCGTGGCAGTCGCGTGCACTACCACCACGCCACAGAGGCTGTCTACATAATACATCATTCATATGTTTTAATATTTTTTTACGCCAACATACACTTTTCCTCTTTCAGTTTACTTTATTACCCATTTCGCCTGTCAAAAGATAGGTACTTGAATACTTTCGTATCGTCTATCGTAATCGTTTGCGCAGAGCGCGTGCGACACAATTTCCCCGTATGATAGCCGAAGCAACACTGAGGAGGAGGCCGGGCGGCAGGGCGGTTCTAAGTTTAATGGTATCGCTTGAGTAAAAATTTAGATATTTGCTCGTTACGCAGAAACCAATGTATATTTGTAAAATATGTCTCTTAACCACTAAACTGCAATTTATTGTGTAAGTTTAGTGATCCTATTTTGCGTAATTAATCCATAATATCGTTTTATTTGTACGGTTTAGAGGTAACTTTGCAATGGTTTTCTATCAAGAAAATTTTACGTAATCGTGTTTTTGCCACACATAAACATTAGTATATATCCTCAACTTTACCACAAATGAATTAAAAAGTCCATGCTTTAGAACTTTTGATATTATAC
Source organism: Eilema sororculum (assembly GCA_914829495.1). Lineage (NCBI taxonomy): Eukaryota > Metazoa > Arthropoda > Insecta > Lepidoptera > Erebidae > Eilema > Eilema sororculum. Next base: position 8,539,229 of record OU618559.1, read on the forward strand.
ACGTTTATGCTATGTCATTTGAGGTAGTACGGACTCTTAATAATAAAATTGTTTATTTTCTATTTTAACCGGACTACTTTAAAACATACCGGGTGTAAGGGGAACGCTCCCGAAGCCGAAAACCCCTAGTAGTACTCCAGGTACATAGCACATTGGTATAAAAATAAAATCGATTTGGACAAAATAATTTATTTTTCGTATTTTTTTGTTTTTTTTTTATTATTTTTTATTTTGCATTACTAACTCTCCATCGCGTTAGTAAAGCTAAATGAAACGTAATTTCATAAAAAGAACATCAGTACAAAAAATACAAATAGCGCCAAGCCCGTGCTTCTTTGTAATGGTGTTTTTTTATGAAATTACTTTTTCATTTAGGTTTACTAACACGTTAAAGAGTAAATATTGCAAAATAAAAAAGAAATTCAAAAAAAAAAAATTGTGCAATTTTTTTGTTGTCCAAATCGATTTTATTTTTATGCCAATGTGCTATGTAGCTGGAGTACTACTAGGGGTTTTCGGCTTCGGGAGCGTTCCCCTTACACCCGGTATATCCATACTTATATTATAAATGCGAAAGCAACTCTCATCTGTCTGTATGTTAAGCTTTCACGCCTAAACCCCTGAACCGATCTTGATGAAATTTAATATAGAGATTTTGGGAGTTTGGGAACGGAAATAGGCGGTACCTTTTATCGCGAACAAGGGCGTTAAAGGGAGAGAAATGGGGATGACAGTTTGTATGGAAGTACGTTATTTTTATCGATTATTGACATCCACGCGGGCGGAGCCGCGCGCAACAGCTAGTATTATATAAAAGCCATGCTCCTGTGTATGTCTCCTTTATGTCTACAGCAGTTTCATAAACTAAGATATTTGTACACTAGCCATTTCACATGTGTATCACTATACTCGATGTTGTCATAATCATAGACGTTTATAGCGCCCCCGGTACAAGTTTTTTATTTTATTGGTCGGGCTTTATTTTATTTTATTGGTCGGGCTTTACAAGTTTCATATCTGGTTAAAAAGTAGTTGTCTAACAAAATGGATTGTCCTTTGGGACTTCATTGATATTGTGGTTCCTGAGATATTTTTTTTATTGACCGACCTGTTACAGTTGCAAGCAGAAGACCGGCTCCCTCAGATGCTGTGCATGGAGTGCGCACAGACACTGCTGACCAGCCATCAGTTCAGGAACAGAGCGTTGCGAGCCAACTCGCTCATGATGGAGATCGTGAGCAAACAAGATCGAGTGAGCATCCCGCTTTGATATTTTACTGATACTTTTATGGTAGATTCTTTTTCTTAGAGGTTGTCTTCCTTCACGGGTAGGTACCCCACCCGCTGGGACCGGGAAGTTTAATTTTTAGTTTGGCCTGCTTGTGGGTCAAATTTGTCATTAAAATGTTATCTCCTTCACGTTGTCTGAACTTAAAAGAAAACATCGAACCTTTTCAGGAAAAAACATCGTAAGCGCCAGAATTCCCATAAATCTTTTTTAATATTAAACACCTGATCGAATGATTTTGCACCTTAAAGCACTTACTCTAGAGTTCAAAGTAGAAATATAAGACTTTTTTCTAATTTCGAAGTTTTTTATCGTAAGTTTCAACCCATTCCGTTTTTTAACGTAACGTCCACCGATGGACAGATCGTAAGTAAAGTACCTGTCGTTTACAATATAGTACTAGGTTATTAAGTGCATTGCAAGCATCCTACTTGGTACTTATGATAATAAATTTATGAAACGATAGTTAAATACTTGTCATATTGAATAACACACTTGTACTTTTCCACTGAGTTTAATTTATTTCTACCTGACCAGTTTCGCCTTACGGCATTCTCAAAGATTTACATTGATGTTTCAAGCATTGTAATTCCGAAACACTACAATATTACAATACTTGAAACATCAATGTAAACCTTTAAGAATGCCGTAAGGCGAAACCAGTCAGGTCTAGAACTGTAATAAATTAAACTCAGTGGAAAAGTACAAGTGTGTTATTCAATATGTGTAGCAGATTCCACCAAGCGCCATCAATCTCCAGTATAAACAGTTTAAATACTTGTCGCTTGCGATAGAAATAATAGTAGATTGTATTACAAGGGAGCAAAGTAGTATTTTTACGGCGAGGGCGCTACTTTGAATCAAGAGCAAAGCGAAGGATTCTGAATCCTGAGCGCAGCGAGGGATTCAAAGTACACCGCCCGAGGGAAAAATAATTTGCTCCCGAGTTATACACTCTACTTTTCATCCCCTTTCTATGAGAAAATTTATTTCTACCAAGATTTCGGGCGTAACAAGTTTTGTACGGCGTTGTTAGCTTCTATAATATCTAATTGTTTCAAGATAAATGCATTGTCACTTACTTAACTCGAAGTAGAACTCATATTATTTTGCAAAATACAACTTAAATAGGTAATGTACTAATTACAAGAACAGAGAGGTAATTGGCGCTCTTTGTTTTTTTTTTTTAGTTAGCACAGGTCACCCCGAGCTATGCAGCCAACAGTAATCCGTACAATTTGAGTTCGATTTCTATGAAATGTTCCAAATTCAAATCACTTTTACGGCCCGCTGCTTGGCCTTGAACAGAAAAGAGCTATTTTGCGCCCCGCTACAGTGACAGTAAAGTGACATTTTTCGAATAGAAGGGATGAAAAATGCGTTTAACGTTTAGTTGTTCGTGAATTATAGTAATAATAAATATTTCCTACCTACATAACTATTTCTTTTCAGCTTACCCTCGAAGACATTAAAATGTTATCATTGAAGAACTTTACAGTGGATGACATAAAAAACCCTCCTTCAGCTGTTGCAAAAGAGAAAACAGAAGAAGGTGCTTCCTCTATCAATCAAGACCAGGAGATCTTCAGAACTGAGGACTTAATAGTTGAACAGACCATTGAAATTCAAGAGAATGAGTTACAAGCTAATGATGTCTTCAACAATGACTCACAGGACGATTTTGACATAGCATTCGATGATGATTATTTACCAGACGGCGACTCTGCTATACAAGAAAGTCAAGCAGAAAACATAAAAAAAGAAAAGGTCATGGTCGAAAAAAGAAAAAAAGGAGTTAACAAAGTAAAAGATCCGGCTGACCCACAGAAGACACCGTTAGCCGACAGTGTGAAGGAAATGTTCACAGTAGTTGAATTGAGTTTTGACGAGCAAGTCGCTGAGATAGTGAAGAGGCAGGATAGTGATAGGTATAAGTTATCTGCGTATCAGTGTACGAAGTGCTACAAAGGATTTGTACATGAAGATGTTTATACAAGACATATGATGAAACATACGAATGTAAGTACTATAGCAACTATTTAAACTTTTTTCATCCCCCGACGTAAGAACGACGATATTATAAGGTGCATGCTTGTGTACGTGTGGAGGCGTTTACTTGAATCCATACTAATATTATAAATGCGAAAGTAACTCTGTCTGTCTGTCTGTCTGTCTGTCTGTATGTTACGCTTTCACGTCTAAACCACTGAACCGATTTTGAAGAAATTTAGTATAGGGGTAGATTAGACCTTGAGGAAGGACATATGCTATGTTTGGTCGTGATAACCGACTTCCACGCGGGCGGAGCCGCGGGCAAAAGCTAGTAATCAAAAAACAGTTTGATTTGCTTTTAACTGACACTGACTGTACATATTGAATACATGGGGAAAAAATTAAACTTCTCGGGTGGGACTTGAACCCGCGATCTTTCCCTTACAGGGGGAATGCCTTAACTAACTCAGCTACCGAGACACGCCCGATGTGATTCAAATTTTTATCCGTCTTTAAGGCATTTCCCTAGTCAGGGAAAGATCGCGGGTTCGATTCCCGCCCGAACAGATTCATTTTTCTCCATAGATTAGCGTAATTAATGCTATAAAATTCATTCAAACTTCACAACAGTTCCCTTATCTCTCTTGAATGCAAGGAAATTATTTCCCAAAAGTTTTCAAAAGTAATGTGTTGCTACTAAGTATACCGTCGTTGTCCATCGGCCGTTTTAACTCCTCATGGAACCACAGGTGCATCTTGCAGCTCAAGTGGAAGGCCACTATCCGCAGACATTTGCCATTCAGTAATGGGCCCAAGAGAGGTGAAGGCAGCGCGTGCAATCATGCTCCTGATACCGGCTGTAAAACTGCCCGGAGTATGGCCAAAAGTGTATGCGCCCGTTGCACCCTTCACCTACTGATCTCTAAGGCTGTCAGCAATGCTGTCAAGAGATACAACCTGGTGACAAACAAACAGACAGGTGGACAGTGGAGTCATAGTATTTTTTTTTTCTTTTTATCGTTCGAAAAATCCCCACGGATACCACCCCCACGGAACCGGTGGAGGCGGTTATGTCGGACTCGAACCGACTAAAACGCACGCCGTCTTGGGTCCTTAACAGTTAGCATAATAAATGCTATAAAAAATTCATTCAAATATTTCACAAAAGTTTTGTTGAATTTAAAAGGATTTTGCGTGGTGAGGCCTTCAGCTAGAATAAGGACTATTTTTTTGTTGTTTATTTATGTATTATGATGTACAGTAAGCTTCAGAGAAAAGGAACCCTAACGTGAACATTTTTAAAAATAGACTGGACAAACATTATGCAATTTTAAAAACACGAGTGCAGTGATATACACGCATCAGCTTAGGCTGCTAGTGTATAATTTATATACCACCCCCACGGAGCCGGTGGAGGCGGTTATGTCGGACTCGAACCGACTAAAACGCACGCCGTCTTGGGTCCTTGGTTGCCGGAGGTGAGATTGCCAAAAGCATATCTCTCGCACCCCGGCATCTCTTTCGAGATGGCCCCCTTCGGGTTGTGGGGACCACAGGGTCCCCATCTAGCCCCGGTTACGAGCAGGCGCATTTGGCGCCGCCGGTGCGGCCTGCTTCTGCTAGGGTGACAGGCGGCTCCACCGGTCACCCCCAGGCCAGCGCTCATGGGGGACGGAGGTCGTTCTGCGACCTCCGACGTCCGGTTCGCCTTCGCTCTGCGCGGGCTTCCCGGGCCCGGAGTCTAGTCCGGACCCGACCCCAAGCGTTCGCGCATTGTACCATCGCTGTGAGCAACGTGTCGAGTGTGAGGACTCCCACCCCCAGAGCCGCCACTAGGACCCGCCTCGCTAGGGCACTCGGTCAGCGTGTGCAGCTCTGTGTCCTCGCTCGCATCACAGTGATGGCACTCGGATGTTGGCTCCTTCCGGATCCGACACAGGTAACTCCCGAAACACCCGTGTCCGGTAATCACCTGCGTCAGCCGGTACGAGAGGCTGCCGTGTGGCCTCTCTAGCCACTCCTTCATGATGGGTCTTACCGGCGCTATTACGGCGTGCCCTCTATTACGGCGTGCCCTGGAGTCTTAGTAATAAGGCCGACCTATTAATAAGACTCCACTGTCCAACTGTCTGCTGTCTTCTTGTTCCCAGGACCTGGGTCCCATCGTAAACCCTTTCATTTGATACCCATAATCATGGGGGTGGATTTCAAACAGCCAGTCCGCCATCTTGGGGAGGCCGCCATATTGGATTTGTAATAGCTAATCATGTATTGTCATCAGAACTCAGAGCGTGTGCAGAATTTCAACCTAATCGAAGACCGGGAAGTGGGTCAAATTAAGATTCCAAGATTTTCTTACATACATAGTTACAAGTGAAGCTAATAAGAGCGTGTTAAAAATGATGAAATAGGGAAGAACGGGGTATTTGAAGTGGACATATAATGTCCTTGACGACTGTCATATAATGTCAAAATCCCATACATTTGTTATTCTATTTGTTAATTTCATTTTTTATTTCCAGCAATTTGGTGTATTCGAATGTGAAATTTGCAAGATTCACTGCACAGCAAGACATCTTTTACGAAAACATATATCTTCTCACCACTCGCTGAGGTTCAGATGCAAGAATTGCCCTTTCGTGGCTTGGAACAAGTCACAAGCGCAGCGACATATGCGGTACCGTGATCGCTTTGCTCTCTCATACACACAGCTCTATCTCTCTCTCCCTGCCCCGTAAGTGCAGTATAAAGTGTATTTGTATTATATTCCAGATATCACAACGGCGCCACATACAGCTGCCCACACTGCACTCGCGAGTATCGGTAAGTATATTCATAAACATAACATAACATAAACTCACGCCTATATTCCCCGAAGGGGTAGGCAGAGGTGCTAGCACCCACATTTCGCCAGTTTGTGTTTAGGTCCCAATGTAATAGGTGGCGAGCCTATTGCCATTAACCGGGCACTTACAAACCTGCGATAAATACACACATAACTTCGAAAAGCATCGAAAAGTCATTGGTGTGTGCCATGGTAAACCTGGGATCGACCCCGAGACCTCGTCTTAGCAGTCCATTACCCATACCACTAGGCTACTCGTCGCTATTCATCTCGCCTCAATCTGTCAATTACCCTATCGCAACCAGAATGATCCGCTCGCTCGAATGTTTAGATACTATAATTCTGTATGCTCTCGTGTGGATATATTTCACAATAGTTTTGTTGAATTTAAAAGGATTTTGCGTGGTGAGGGCCTTTAGCTAGAATAAGGACTATTTTTTTTTGTTTATTTATTTTGTCATTAAGGGGCCAGATCGTGAAAATCACCGAAAAGAGTGTTACAATTTTTCATATTTAACCTATTTAGATATGATTGATATCAATGATACTTTGTATATATTACAATCAAAGACCAAAAATTATGGTATGCTTATATTAAACTCTTAAAACCTAATACAGTAATACCTCGCTTAACGCGACCTCGGTTAGCGCGATTTCGTTATAACGCGATTTTAAAAATTCGCGCTAATTTACCTCGCTTTACGCGAAACGCACTGACTGGTTCTTTAGCTCATGCTGCATGATTGTTTAACCAACCTAAAGCACATCGTCATGAGTCACAGCGAGGTCTGGAAGTATAGGTGATGTTTTTGCCACCAAAACCCACATCAAATTTACAGCCCATGGACCAAGGGGCTATAGCAAATTTCAAGGCTAACTATCGACGTCGCACTTTTGTTCAGTTGATCCGTGAAACAGATGGAGAAGGACAACAGGCTATGAGTGATTGGTGGAAATCCTACAATGTTATGAAAGCTGTACAAAACATTGCTGCAGCTTGGAGTGAAGTGAAACTGAGCTGCTTGAATGGAGTTTGGAGGAAGCTTTGGCCTGACGTAGTAGAGGCACCAAACAGACGCCAGCGAATTCAAGATGCGACACGACAGGTTGTTGAAGATATCGCAGTTATGATGGAGGGTTCTGAGCTTGGAAGCATTACAGTCGAAGAACTAGAAGATTTTGTAGCTATCGATAGCGCGTCTTGTAAGTAACGAAGAATTAATGGAAATGCAAAATACAGAAGAAGAACCGTCAGAAGAAACAAAGTTATCGTCAGGTAATCCAGGAGGCGCTTTCAAAAAAAATATTTTGGCCTGGAGATTTTAGAAAGTTCTGACGGTGATGTCAACCGCGTTTTTTATGCGCCAGTGTCATGTGTTTAAAAAATGGTGTTGCTTGTTACGAAAAAATGTTACTTGATCGCAGGAAAACTGCTGCACAAAAGACTTTAGACCAGTCTCCAAAAATTAAGATGTCATTATTTTTTTAAAAGCTTTTGAGGCAATAAAAGTATGTTTGTAATACATTTTGCTTGTTATTTTTTCAACCTCGTTTTACGCGAATTTCGCTCAGCGCGATTTTGTTCGGAACGTATCCCTCGCGTTAAACGAGGTATTACTGTAGTTGTTATATAATAAACGTCAATAAACGCACAAAATTGAGAAAAAAGTGCAAAAACATGCCTTTGTATTTTTCAGATTTAACCCAATAAATCAACACAAATTGATAAAAAGAAACACTTTTTGAACACTGAAGAAACCAATAAAATATAGCGTGTACGTTTTTTGTACCTTTACAAACAAGGACTTCCTCTTTTAAAGCCCTAAAATCTAGATATGTTTTACGTGAATTCTCCATACAGGCTAAGTGAAATAGGCTCCAGTTTTTGAGTAAATTCATATTGAAAATGAGTGATTTTAGCAATGAACCGGTATACATTTGGAAGTCAAAGACTTCTTGATAGGGAAGACAAAACTTATTTGATGATACATTTAGTAATCAATCTAAAAAATCACTTCAAAGTTACTGAAAAACGCGTAAAATAGTGTCTTTTTTCTGCCATATTTTTTCTTATCGCCCGTCAGTCGCCCACGGGCCTTCGAAGCAGGAGCACGTCTCTTTGGCGCGTGATGACAGTTCATGCATACACAAATAGGCCTACCAAGAAATATATGAAATGAAAAATGGCGCCATCGTCTTCATTAATCATTTGGACGGCAATAAAATAGTATGCATTTTACAGTGACAACCATAGTTCCGATTTTTGCCATTTCACACTTTCGTTGGTACATTTATAGCATAATGTTTCAGATTTTGACATACTTGCTTTAAGGTTTGAACTGTAAAGTTGGGGATATACCTAGTTAAAATATTTTTTGTAGAAACAATATTTTTAGGTTCTGTTGTAATGAAATTATAATTAGATACTAACTTCATGGTCTATTTTATATGATTGTATAGGTAAGTATATATGTATATTGTAAAGTAGTTGTTTCCGTACATATTAGTAATAAAAAAAGTTTCGTTGGCTTATGTTATATTAAAGATACTGATTCATATTTAGCAGCATCACTAGAGTCGCAGGAGTCGCGGGTATCAGTTAGTGCGACCACCAGTAGACCTGGTGCACTGTATTAGAAGCCTTATGTATCGCAATGTCGCAGATACGCAAGAGAGCCGCCTTCGTCGGTACGATCACGTCAATCTGCGTCTGATCGATAAGGAGCGAACGTCCGAGTGCCATCACTGCGACGCGAGCGACGTCACGGGACTGCACACGCTCACCGAGTGGCCGGCAAGGTGAGCGTCGGAGGGTACAGACTGACCTCCGTCCCTCATGAGCGCGGGCCTGGGGCTGACGGATAGAGCCGCCTGTCACCCCAGCAGAAGCAGGCCACGGCGGCGGCGTGGTTAGAAGCGCGCCTCCCCACTCTAGGGCGAGTCCTGGTTGTCCTCCTCCCGAAGAGGAACAGACCGCAAGGTATGGCCCTGATGGTTAGCCGGGGTGCGAGGAATATGCCTAAGACAACCTCACCTCCGGCCTAGCACCACGACCCTCAGTCGGCGTGCGGTTTTAGTCGGTTCAAGTCCGACATAACCTCCCCACCCGGCTCCAGCCGGGGAGGAAATGTAGGAAGAAGAGCTACAAGACGGACCCTGAAACTGTGCAATTGGGTTGCTAGGTGCCTGCAGGAGCGCCGTATTCGTGTCCTCTCTCCCCATGACTCTCTTTCTTCAGCTTTCATTGCTATGCAGATGATAGCACCTTACACGAGAGTTATCACGGAAATCCTGCGGCTACACAGTCTGATATCGATGAAAAAGGGTAGCTTCTTGTCACTGAGATTGTCCGGATCGTGGATCACATTTTGCAATGGCGCTCTGAGAACTTGGTGGAGTACAATGCTAAGAAGACGCAGGCACAGCAAAGGTATTTTCTTTTCTTACACCATTCCACTCTTCAGAGCACGCCACTACCACTAAACGACAATCGGATCGGCATCTACTCGTAGTAAGGTCGTCAAGCTGACTGCCACCATTGTTAACTAAGTACGTGTTTGTAATGGTGGCCTTTTCTTGACACTTTGCCTTTATCTTACCGTCAGGCGACGAGAAGTCAAATTGTCGTGCTCGGCTCCTATACATTCAGATTAATATGCGCGCTCTATACATCTATATATATAAAAAAGAACCCCTATTTCCCTTGGTCACGACATCACGCCTGAAGGGCTGAACCGATTTCGATAATTTTTTTTTTGATGTGTTCGTTATTGTTAGGAGAAGGTTCTTATGAAAGAAAAAATGAAGAAAATTGCGCGGAAAATTAGAAAATTTAAGAATACATAACCACCATTTAAAATAGCTAATCCGACATAGGTACGCCATGTTTAAATTTTGAATTTGGAATACGAATTGGAAAAAAATGTGTTTAATTAATACTGCTGTATGATATTCTTCTATGTTATCTGACGTTTGATATAGAATTGATATTATGCGTGCAAATATCGTCAGAGGGTGATTAGTAGACATTCTTCTGAATGAACAAAATGCCCGTTGCATGGGCCGCGAAAATATTTATGGTGGCAATTTTTTTATTTAGGTCGAAAAATTTATGGTTTATGGTAGTATGAACGCCCTTGAGCTTAGAGATATATAGTTGTATGGGTCCCATAGGTATATAGGCTCCGTAGGTGTAAGTATGGGCCCCGGTGACCTATTAGTGTCGGGAGCTCCGTGGGCGTATGGGGCCCGAATCGAAATGCTTTCCGTTGTCAAAATAATTAGGATAATTTGATACAGCTAATTGATTCTAATTTCTAAGGCGAAACGAAGTTTGCCGGGACAGCTAGTAAAATATAAACTAATGTGATCTTCGGTATCTCGTAGTTTGATATTTCGTACAGGTTTGAACTTCGAAATTTTGTAATTAGGGCTTTTAAATATCGTTTCTTTTGTACGTAACTGGCAGGTATGGTCTGTCTACGCGCGGTGGGCATTTTAATTTTATGAGTATTTTCAGTATCCTCAGATATCAACAATTAGGTGTAGGTATGTCCCCAGCCTTATTTTGTTCGAAATCTCATAATCTCTGTAAAAAGTTTAACATGCTATGTATGACACTGAAACAAAAGACATGCCAATGACGTCACGTAACATAATATGACAGGGATGAATGTATAAGAAGAAAAGAGATACGAAATGTAATTGACAGACGTAATACGTCACAATAAATCATATTACTCAAAAATGCACTCTAACCACAAGGCTTACAATAGTTTTTTCATCATTGGTAAGACAATTTTCACCATTATTTTGACTGGTAAAGAGCGTCTTGCAGCCCACTGTGCATCTCGGTGATGTGTGCGTGCACGGCTGCGTCTGTATTTTGACAGATTTTGAGTCGTGCGCTCCGCGGACTCGGTCCTTAAACTTAGTCATAGCTTACTTATATTTATAGCTAAGTAATAGTTAAACTGGCACTGAAGTCAACAGCAATGCTGTGTACAGATGTAAGTGGACTTCAGGTTTAAAATGCTATATAGTGTGTAGAATCATAGTCAGAGTGTCATCAATCTGATGTCTGTTTCTGTACCAATTTTATAAAAATACTAGCTGTCCCGGCGAACTTCGTACCGCCAATTTTTCCCACCCTCGTGGCGTCAGATCCCGTTCCCGCTGCACCATTTAGGGTGATGAAAAATAGATGCTGGCCAATTCTCAGACCTACTCAATATGCTCACAAAATTTCATGAGAATCGGTCAAGCCGTTTCGGAGGAGTATGGCAACGAAAACTGTGACACGAGAATTTTATATATTAGAAAAAATAAAAATCGCAACATTCGCAGTACACTGCTGCACGAAGGCCTCTCCCAACGTTTCCGTTGCGTAATTTCTCTGCAATCTGTGGAGGAATGAGGTATCTCAAGTCGCTCCTCGTGTCTTCGACCAGGCAACGTGATCACGTGGAATAGGCAGCATCCTAACGTCAACCGTTGGGATGTGGTATATATTATCAAGTTAATCAGCGTAAGCTGCAAGCTTAATATCGTTCGAGCTAGGTACTACAGTCGAATTTTTAATTAGACAAAGTCCCGTAAAAACTACAGAATGGATTTTCATGAAACTTTACAATAATATAGCTTATACAACAGAATAACACATAGGCTATATATATCATTGATTGATTTTCTACCATTGCACACACCCTCCATTTTCAAAGATCAGTCGACAAATGAGACGAGACAGACAGACGCCGCGAGGCCACAAGGGAAGGAGGGGAGGTCGGAGAGCTGTCGACTGTTCTAGCGCAGTTAACGGCTCGAGCAGTCGGTGCGAGCGGTTGACGGCACGATGGAATTTCGTCATGCAGTTGACGGCTGCTCGAGCAGTCGTGTGTACGGGAGCGAATGAATGACTATAGTTCACTGCGCGGTCGCGGCTTCACGCAATCAGTCTCCCAATTACCCGTGGTCCCATGGCATTAGGGATTGCTGCCTGGACTTCTGATTGTATCGATAGAAAATGAACACTACGAGTAGGTATCAGTAACATATAAAGAGTTTACTCATTAAAATAAAATATTTCCATCCTTAAGAACAAAAACATTGGGTATGTAATAGAACAAATATTGAAATGAAGAATTCATATTTTATTCCGAAATAAATTATATAAAAATAATAATAATAACCAAATGCAAATGGCTCATAAACTATCTTCACATTTCTAGTGCGTATCCAACCTATATTTCTCCAGTAACTAATATTAAATTTTACTAATCTGACGTCAGCTGGCATTTCAGAAAAAAAACAACACCTACTTTATTAATTGTTACCTATCCTTTGCACTGATTTGTCTTTTCAAAGAACAGTTCCACAGAGACGATTCATTTTTATAAACATTTTGCTTGTAATACTGATGATTTTTGAATAGTAAAACACTACCTTTCTTTCTTTTAATTATTTTTACGTTATTTTCCATGTTCAGCAAATTATATCAAATTCAGTTAAATTAATGTCACCCAAATTCAGTTAATGTCACCCAATTTTCTATCGATACAATCAGAAGTCCAGGCAGCAATCCCTTATGCCATGGGACCACGGGTAAATAAAAGATAGTTTATGAATGACAATTGCTGCTGTCAATTTGCTTCGTTTAATTAAAAAATCGACTATAGTTAAAGTACTTTCTTTATGTAGTTTAAATTTAAATGAAAATAAATGTGCGGGCTAGATTATGGCACGGAACTCTTCGTGTGCGACTCCAACTCGCACTTGGCCGGTTATGTGGCGCAGCGCGTTGGACTGTTGAATCAGAGGTTGTTCGTTCGTGAGTTGGGTATATCTATTACAACTTCATTATTGTTGAGTAGTTTAGTTACAATAAGTTATTTTCTGTCTACAGTCATTTCTCCTCGTACATGGGCCACCTACGGATCGATCATCCGTCAGACTTCGTGTGCGAGATATGCGGCTTCTCGTTCGTGAGTGCGAATGGGCGGGAACTGCACAAGAAACATAAACACAGATTTGAGAATACACAGGTAAGAGCGAGAAACGTTTGGCGTGTCTGTCTGTCTGTGGCATTATAGCTCCCTAACGGATTAAGATATTTCAATTTAGTTTTCTTTTTGTTGTATTAAAGGTTACTTATGTGTAAGTGTTCTTAGACATCTACTATATAAAAATAAGTCGGGTTTTCCTTCCTGACGATATAACTCCAGAACTCCTTTACCGATTTGGCTAATTTTGGTCTTGAATTATTCGTGGAAGTCCAGGGAAGGTTTTTACGGCGAGAAAAATTCGAATAATTGCCGGGAACCGACATCCACGCGGGCGGAGTCGCGGGCAAAAGCTAGTGTTTGATAAAATGGGTTGAGCCGTGTAAAAGTTATAAGAGTTAAACTGGGGATGGGGAGTGTCAGGGGTTCTTAATATTTTCAATTTCATGTTTATCTCATGTACTGATAGATGTGACGCTTCTTCTTCATCAGTGTTAATCACAGTCGCGTCCAAAGCGTTCACCTCGCAGTTAGTATGGGGTCCGCTTTACCGGTCTAACTGCGGGTTTGGCTGAACTTTGATAGTCATAGTCATAGTCATTTTCAATATAGAACATAAAATTATTTCTTATTGACGTCAATTTTAATTCTACTTAATCTAAGTTTACCACCGCTTCCAAGGCGCTGGTGGAGAAGAAATGGCGCAACAAACTCCACTGCGGCATTTTTTAGACGTCAATTTACAATATTTATTTTCTTATAGCTAAATGTGGACGAGTGTACATTTCGCGTCTGGATAAACAATCACAACAAGTATATAAAACACTTTATACGTAAGAATTAAAACAAAGTTGCATAGTTACATATTTTCTGTGAAGGGACTGCCATCTGACCTCCACAACCTAAACGCGATATCGAAGCAGGAGTAAGACCAGTTGAACTCTGCGCCCCATTTACCCGTAACGACTGTCATAAATGTTCGTATGACTTACGTCCATAGGTTACGGTAAACACTTTCTATTAGATGTACCGTGTGTCAAGCCTAAGCAAATTAGAATTTCATATTGGAAAAATACTAGTACATAGTAATTTTCTTTCGGAATTAGCTGCACTCTAAATTTCGTTTAGCATCTTATTCGGTTCGTTGCTTCCTCCGCCATCTTGTCAAATTTTAGTTTATACTTAATTTTACAAGAATTTATATTCTATACAACTTTGTTGTAACTATATCTAAAGTAAAGCCAACAAAGCGAGAGAAAAAAGGTAAACAAAGTTTCAGCGTTTCCAAACATTTTTATTTGAAAATTATTACGTATCACTTTAAACGCATTCCAGACAGGAATGAAATTGCTCATAAGATTGCGTATCTGACAGTTTAGAACCGCTGTACTGACAGCTTTCCTGTACTACGAAACACGCAACAACCGCTGTCGTTCGGCCATTGTCGCGTACGTGTGACATGTGCGACAAGGACGGAGAAAATAATCGCTAGTTATCGCAACGTAACTCAGTAATGGTCGCTTTGTTTACCTTTCTTCTCGCGTCTCGTTGTCTTTACTTTAATCATTATTGGTAATAATAATGATTAAAGTTGTATAGAATAAAATTTTCTACAGTTTTGGTTCTTGTACTTTTCCTAGGAACGATATTTTTCGATTTATACTTCAAAAGGTGGTGTTTTTTTGTTCGATTTGTTTGACATCATTAAATTCAAGATGGCGGATGATGCAACAAAACGAAACGAACGAAAATTGTTACATGGGAGTTATTTTTAAATGCCCCCTTTTTGAGCAATCAATCAAGCGATATACTGGCTACACCTGCTGATTGAGTGATGGCTTTGGCTTCTACTCTGAAACACGCGTTGGGCCGCATACACCGGCTATTTGCTCAGTACTAGTGTTGTTTCTGTTGTCGTAGGTACCAGAGGACGGGCCGCTCTGCGAACTGTGCAACGTGCGCTTTGCGTCCAACGAGGCACACATGCGACATCTCAGGATATCTAAGAAACATTATACAGGTAATGTATGGTAAAACCAACAATTCCGTCTACTGAAGGCCGTCACTTTCTCTGCAATAACGTCAAATCGTGCTAAATTGGCATTGCAGCAGGCGTTCACCAGTGACAATCGTAGTTTCTATTTTACCCATTTCACGGAATCTTTCTAACGTGTGGGAAAACCCCACGGATGCCTCCCCCCACTGGAGCTGGAAGGGGAGGGGGAGTATATGCCGGACTCAAACCCACTAATCCAAACGCCGTCTGTGGGTCGCTGTGCTAGACCAAAGGTGTGGTCGTCTTCGACATATCCCACGCACCCCGGCTAACCCTAGCGGTCTGGCCCTCCTCGGGAGGGGGGGCTTGGTGTCCCCAATTCGCCTCCGCTATTGGGAGGCGTGCATCTGCACGCTGCCGCCGTGGCCTGCTTCTGCTGGGGTCACAGGCGGATTCACCCGTCACCCCCAGGCCCGCGCTCATGGGGACAGAGGTCAGTCAGTCAGCCTGCTCCCGCTCTGCCGTCTCCATCGCGAGCATTACTTGCTCGCAGAAGCAGGGTGAGAACACTCACTCCCAGAGCCGCCACCAGCTCCCGCCTCGGTGGCTCCCACGCCGGACACTCGGTGAGCGTGTACAGCCCCGTGTCCTCACTCGCGTCGCAGTGATCTCACTCGGGCGTTGGTTCCTTGTCGATCAGACGCAGATATCGCTCCAAGCACCCGTGCCCGGTGATAATCTACGTCAGTCAGTACGAGAGGCTGCCGCGTGGCCTCTTTAGCCACTCCCCCATTATTGCTCAATACCTCAAGTCGTCGTTCCCACTCTGCCATCATGACCCTGTGGAGCCGGGATTTCTCGGCCCGAATGCCTTCAGGCTCGGGATCATATCCCTGCTTCCGCACCTATATTTCAACCGAGGCTTGACGTTTATGGAAGGGCCTCCTACTGTGGGGCTGGATCCCGGACCTGGCCGACTGAAGGACATGCGCCGAGGGCCATGAAAAAACATGGCCTCGGATTTATACAGAGCCACCTTGAGACCCAGCCGCCGGATCCGTTCCACGACTTGAGCAACCGCGGTCGTGGCCCTCTGGGTCGCCGTCACTAGCGTGTCGTCGTCGTGCCTTCTGTTCATACTCAATAAGGCGCGCTCTATGTGGAATTGTAACTGGCTACACCGCCACAGCTATACTTCGTCCGTATATTTAAATCTTAAAAATTTAAAATAGTTGGAAAACCTGTGAAAAAACCTATGCAATCAAGTGTGATCTAAACCCTAGTTACGTGATATCATTTGTGGCAACTTTAAAACACAGAAAAAGAAAGTAAACAGATAAGTGCTAAAAGTAGCAGGAATTCAAATTTTTGTACTACAACTCTTATTTCTCTACAGTTATAGCAAACCTAAGAATAATTGAAGTGAAGTGGCTTTATCAAGTACTAACCAACATAATCTTGTTTACTTAATACCTATGTCTGTTATGTAAACAAACCGTTAAGAAAATTATTTTCAAAAAACCGACTGCTAGCGTCACACAGTGGCCAATAGATGAACTACAATTCTCCGAACATTACCATAGATAAAGTAGAACTTCTGACATCCACCTGTAGAATTTCAACTAACATTGGCATATCACCAGCGCCATCTTGCTGGTAATAGGAAAAATAACTCTACTGAATGTTGCCAGTGCACAACTAAACTTGCAATTGCAGGGAAAAATAAAAATCACAAGGAATAACAAGTTGGTGCCGTCCCTTGAAATCAGAAGGATAACAACTGCGGTGAGTGCTGCTTGCCTAAACCTACTTAATTGAGATTTAATTTTTTTTTTCCTGTGAAGATGCCATTGAAACGCACCACCCTAACGCAGCACGCTTCGAGTAGTGGTGTCATTGCTCGCGATGAATCGGCTTGTAATCTAGGTGAAGATATAGAGCCCACCGCATCGGTTGACACGGATAGCAATACAAACAAAAAGCGGAAACTGGAAGGGTTAGATAAATTCTAATATAAAAAAATCAGATTTTATGAACGAAATGCGAAAAATGTTCACGGACTTTAAAACGCAGCAAAATAAAAAATTGGAGCAACTTCAATCTAGTATTAATATTATAAAAGAAAGTACTAATGACATTCAGACAAGTATGCTGTTTATCTCGCAGCAGTACGAGGAGATGAAAAGCAAGATAGTAGTTCTAGAAACAGACAGAAAAAATCATCTTGCATATTTTCAGAGCCTAAGAGACCGGGTTGAAACAATAGAACGAAATCAAAGGTTATCTAGTATAGAAATCAAAAATATTCCAACCAAAACTACCGAAAGTAAAAACGACCTTTTAAATACTATTAGTGGCATTGCGAAGACTCTAAATATATCCCTCCAACCAGCTGAGGTTCGGGACATATATAGGATCCCATCAAAAACTACGAGTAAATCAATAATCGTAGACTTCAACACAGTCACTATGAAAGAAAATTTCGTCCACTCAATCAAAACCTATAACAAAAAAAACAATACGAACACAGCACCTGAAATCAGATGGCCCTCCACTCCCTGTATATATATCAGAAAACCTTACATTCAAGACAAAAAAACTATTCTACATGGCACGAGACTTCGCTGCTCAAAACAATTTTAACTACTGCTGGTCTTCTAGAGGACGAATTTATCTGCGGAAAAAGCAAGGCGAGCCCTATTCGCGTATCGATTCAGAAGAAGATTTGTCGAAGCTCAAAAACCGTAAATGACTAGATATGCAAAAGCTTAAAATCCACATTTTAAATTGCATGTTTTACTATCGTGATGTAAACACCTATCACGCTTTTATAACTAGCATAATACATAACAACTGGATTACCATATATACTACTATAAAATACATACCATTCGTAAATACACTAAACACAAACTATTATATTATAAACACTAAACACTCAATGGTATGCACTTATATTCACAATACGTTTTATCAGAAACACTGTCAAGAAGCTCGTACCTATATACAAAAACTCTTCACGTATATATCTAACATAGAACGGTCGGACTTTAAGAACTACGGTCACAAAATAGTTTACCTCACGAATGCAGGGAAAGATGTAAACAAATGTCTTGTACAAAAAAATCAAAGTACCCGCAAACTTAGCATAATAAGCCACTACCCGTTCCTGGCGAGGTATGTTGGCTATTTCTTTGTCAAATATACACTTCTATACCGTATTATCAAAAAAACACAATATTGTGCACACATAATGGTATACCAAAACATTTCATTACCCAATGGCCAATTTAAATGCAATATATAATAACATAGACGACTTTTCCATAGCGAAATCTTTCACCTGTGAGCCTAGACAATGCTCTGGATATATCAATAATAGATGTGTAAAAACGCTTAATATCTTTCACATGAACATATGTAGTATAAATAACCACTTTGATGAACTTAATGTTCTGCTAGCCGACTTAGACACCAGGTGCGATATTATAGTCTTGACAGAGTGTTGGCTGAGCAAGGCGTCGGACATACCTGTTTTGAATAATTACGTGGCATATAACTCGGGATTCGCCAATCAGAACGATGGAGTGGTGGCGTATGTGTCTGATAGTTTGGCCTCGTTAATTTGTGAGGAGCCTACGTTTATGGATGGTACATGTCTGATACTAAAGATGCAAAATATTGCAATAGTGGCAATCTACCGATCCCCGTCTCATAAACAAATCGACAACTTTTTGATAAGCCTAAACTCGATTTTGACTAGTTTATCCTCAAACGAAACCATAGTCGTAACAGGAGACATAAACATCAACGTCGCACCTGAAGCGAAAGATTCTGACACTGACGAATATCTCAGTGTGACCGCTGCCCATGGCTTACTACCGGCTCATCAGTTTCCTACTCGTAAACACCGGTGCTTGGATCACGTAATGCTGAAAACGAAATGCCCAGCGACAGCATTAGTGATAAATTCGTCTATTACCGATCACCGCCCCACCCTGCTCTGTGTGGAATACGGGCTAAAACAGGGAAGGCCTAAACATAGCGCTCACGTACTCGATTTTCAGTCAGCAATTACAGACATAAAAAACCTTGATGTACTGCAGTCAGACGATGCCAGTGAGGCAGCGGAGCATCTTGTGTCGCTAATCTCCTCTATAGTGAAAACACACACCAAAGTTAAAAAAGGAAATCACATTAATAGAAGTATAAAACCATGGATCTCGCCGGGGCTCCTAAGATGTATCAGACAACGTGACAAACTGCACATGGAATCGAATAAAAATCCTGATAACATGGTGCTTAGACTCACCTACACGCGGTATCGTAATTTCTGTAACGACTTATTAAAAAAACTAAAAAAAAGCTTATGAGAAGGAAGAGTTACAAAAAGCAAAGGGATGTCCAAAATCAACGTGGGAAGTAATTAAAAAAAAACTCATTTGCAAAAACCTAAATCGGACCCGGTTGAACTCTTAAGGGATGCTGGCGACGAATACTCATCCGTAAATGTAGTTAACGACTTTTTCGCAAACGTGGGAAAAACTCTGGCAGCTAAAATTAGTAGACCACAGAATCACAACAATGTTTCAACCACCCCAGGTCTTTCCTCTATTGCAAATGATTCCTGTAACCTCCGGGGTACCTCTATGGGACTAATAGGTGTGGATGAGGATGAGCAGGACTCAATAATCATGAGCTTACGTAACGACTGTGCAGTTGGCTGGGATGGCATCCCAGCTAAACTTCTGAAGGAAACGCGCGCCTTTGATGCATGTTGTCAACCTGTGTTTCTCGCAAGGTGTATTCCCCAATGTCTTCAAGAAGTCACTTATACATCCTATCTACAAGGCAGGGGACCGGGGCAGTGTTACGAACTACAGACCGATCTCGGTGTTAACCACTCTGTCTAAAGTACTAGAGAAAGCCTTAAATAAACGACTAATACAGTACGTAGTAGTAGTAGATTCAAATAATATTATTGCACAAAATCAGTTCGGTTTCAGACAGGGTAAATCGAGAGAAGATGCTGTGATTGGTATGACAGATCACATTATAAAGACACTAGACTCCAGTAAGAAATGCCTAGGTATATTTCTGGATCTATCAAAGGCGTTCGATACGGTGTCGGTCCCCATCCTTGTGAATAGACTAGAATCAGTAGGCATTAGAGGAATTGTACTTGACGTTTTCCGTGACTATCTTACTGAAAGACGTAAATTTGTTAGGATAGGCAATTTCACTAGCGATGAACAACTTGTCACCTACGGGGTCCCGCAGGGCAGTGTGCTGGGACCAACATTGTTCCTAGTATACATAAATGCTCTATGCAAACTTAACCTACCACACACCAAAATCATAACATATGCTGATGACACAGCACTACTGGTCGATGGTTCAAATTGGGATCAGGCGCGAACCTTTGCAGAGAATAGCCTAAAGATAGTGTCAGAATGGTTGTCCCGCAACCTACTTACACTTAATATTAATAAGTCATCGTTTGTGACCTTTGCATGTTCATCTGTGGGACAACCGAGTAGCGAGGGGTACACTGTAAGGGTTCATGACTGTGGAGTGGGGGCTGTCTCTTGCAGCTGCACTAGTCTAACTAGGAGGTCTGAAATTAAATACCTCGGAGTATACCTGGACAACACACTTAGTTGGCAGACGCATATAAGTGCTCTAGTTCCACGCATTAGAAAACTAATGTGTGTGTTCAAAAGGCTCAGGTCAGCAGCGGATCCAGCCACCTTAAAAATGGTGTACTGTGCTCTTGCACAGTCTCTCATGGACTACTGTATAGCGGTCTGGGGGGGCACCTATTCCTCAGTCATAATGCGACTGGAGAGGGCACAGAGAGCTGTCCTTAAAGTCATGTTTAAGAGACCCTACAGGTATGCTACTGATTTGCTTTACAAGGAGTGCCAGGTTCTCACTATTAGACAGCTATTTGTGCTCAAAACAGTAATACGCAAGCACACCGACGCACTGAGTTCTGCAAATCAAAGGAATGGTATGCGTAGGAGACTGAAAATCTTTAACACGGAAAGGCACAGAACCTCCGCTGCTGAAAGGCATTTCTGGATACTGGATGCGAGACTTTACAACAAAGCAAATCAACATTTAAACATAGTCACACTCACTAGATATGGCTGTAGGCGCGTAGTTAGGGACTGGCTCAAGACATTATCCTATGAGGAGACTGAAAACCTTCTCTGTTTAGTAACTTAGGTACGCACACATACACGCATACGTACAAACACACACACACACACACACACACACACACACACACACACACACACACACACACACACACACACACACACACACACACACACGCACACTTTTTTTTTGTGTTTATGTAGCATGCCAACTTACTTATTATTACTTTAATTTTTTTTTGTTTTACTTATTTTTTTTTAAATATTTTAATTATATTTTTAAACAATGTAATAATTAAATTCAATTAAATATTTATTCACTACTCACCAGACAGCAAGAAAGGAAATGGCACTCGTGACACAGGGTCACCTAGTACGAGTGCCACGGCACTCTCTGGACATGTACCTACTACCTACCATTAATGTTATTCCTTATATATTATACACAGTTGTCTTGAGAGAATTTTGTACTTTTTATAGTAATAAATGAATTATTATTCTCTTTATTCATTTAAAATAAATTATAAATTATATTTTTAAATACATTAAAAAACATCTATTTAAAAATATAAAAAATAGTATCCCACCGGCATCGAGTACAGGGACCAAGCGAATTATTGTTATTATTATTATGTTTAATAATACGCTAAAATACGTAAGATAATACTAACAGTTAAATTCTCGACAGGTACGGAAAAGCGCGTAAGGAACGATCCGCAATCGCTGATGAAAGTTGACTACAGAAAGTTGAAAAATGCAGTACCCTCCAAGTTGAAAAATGCAGTACCCTCCTCCCACCTTCGGCAGTCGACCAAAAAGCTACCGGCGCCCGAGGGGCCTATACCTTGTGAACAGGTTGGTTGATTTTGTACAAGCTTTAAGTATGCAATGTTTTGGACACCGAACCTCGGAACACATATTTTGGACCTGTTGCGAGACCAAACGTTGGCGCACGCGGATTGTTTTGAAATAATCTATGCTTGGTAAATTTGGGTTCGTCCACCGCCGTAGCTATCCTCAAAGACACGTCAATTTGACTTCACCTTGCCTGATGTTAAGCGAAAGGCAAAGTCTCGGAAAGGGTCACCATCGTAAACATGTACCATGTTAACAGTGATGTAGAAGTGTAGTGCGCGTATAGAGCCAATATTAGGTCAATATATATGTCTCGAGGTATATATTGGTTTGTGAATGTAGAACCATTACCTCCTCTGAGCCTGGGCCCGACTCAGTTGGCGGTGATTTCCAAATTTCGCTGTCAAACTATGCTGTCGGGCTTTTTAACAAGCTTTTATTAACTTCACTTGTTAAGTATGTAAGAAAATCTTGGAATCTTAATTTGACCCACTTCCCGGTCTTCGATTAGGATGAAATTTTGCACACGCTCTGAGTTCTGATGACAATACATGACTAGCTAAGAAACGTCATTACAAATCCAATATGGCGGCCCCCCCAAGATGGCGGACTGGCTGTTTGAAATCCACCTCCGTGACATGGGTATCAAATGAAAGGGTTTGCTGTTAGGAGTACGAAAAAAAAAATAGACTACACTGACTACACTACACTGACTTAAATCCAATATGGAGGACGTCCAAGATTTTTGTCATTTTTAGTGCGTGCTAAAAGCGTGTTTCTTAGTTTTTTAAACTTATTAAAATTATTTAGACTCCAACTCAAACAATTAACATATCGCAGTCCACTGCTGGCCATAGACCTCTCCCAATGTTGGGAAACTTTGGCCTACTGTTTCCGCGCTGGTCAGACTTATTGGCACAGGGTTTTATTTCGAGTATTACTTCTCTCGCAGTGATATCGGCTGCATATTTTTTTCCAACACTTAGGACACCTTTCTGAAGAGAGGGTGTGGTGCTACTTATATTTTTTCTCCGTCGCCGGACACACGGACCCAACTAACCGTAATAAATGTTACAGATATTCGTATGGTAACCGCGCCGAGGGCTTAATGGCCACCCCTTTTAAAACTGATCAGACTGATGTCCGGCTATTTATCTTTCAAATAATGTATGGGAATCTGCAGGATTTGTTCACATTTACGATTACCTTGGTTACTAGTGTGATGTTATGTAGCCTACCTCAAACAAACAAACTCTTCTCATATATAATATTAGTACAGATTCAGCCAGGGACGGGCTACGAATCTATACATATCTATACATCCTAGACCTCTCTCTCTCTCTCTCTCTCCCACTGAACCTCCTGTGCGTCGTGGAAGACTCGCTAAAACTAAATAACGTTAGTTTCGTGAGACAGGTCTTAACACTATGTCCCCTTTGTATTTTTTTTTATACGTGCTGTCTATGGGTTAGCTATAGGCAGAGGTCATACAGCGCCCTGCGCGTGCAATATAATGATGCGTTCAGGGTGTTGATGGGGCTGCCGCGTTACTGCAGCGCGTCCGGCATGTTCGCCGAGGCGGCAGTAGATGGCTTTCACGCCATTATGCGTAAAAGATGCGCTTCTATCATGCGTAGAGTGCGCGACAGCCCCAACAACATTCTGAACACAGTGGCAGACAGGTGGGACAGCCCTATGTGGGGACAATGGATGCGACTACATAGACCTGTGGCGCAGTGGTCGTCCTAGGTTATTAGAATAAAATAAATATTGTCATTAGGTTAATTTTACTAACATTAGTTTATAAGATTATGTATACTAACAGAATGGACCCTGGTCTGAATAAATAAATATATTATTATTATTATTATTCTCTTTATTCATTTAAAAATCTTATAAATTATATTTTTAAATACATATTTAAAAAAAAAATCCATTTAAAAATATAAAAAATAGTATCCCACCGGTATCGGGTACAGGGACCAAGCTACTGGTGGTTAGGGCTCTAGAGAAAGGAACTTCCTCACGATGCGCGCCGTATCAAGGAGTACTGCCTTCTGCATCTGGCCCTTGACCCAACCATCCAACCCGAGCCTCTTCAGATGTTGGTCGAGGCTCTTTGCTATCAGTCCGTTGACTGATACGACTATCGGTACAATGATTGCTGAGTCAACATTCCACATGTCGACAACCTCGTGGGCCAAGTCCAAGTATTTAACTTGTTTATCTTTCTCAGCTTTCACGAGATTCTCGTCATGAGGAATGGTGACATCAACAATCAATGCTCGGCGTTCGGATCGGTCTATCACCACAATGTCAGGCTTGTTAGCTACAACAGTCCTATCAGTGATGATAGATCGATCCCAGTACAATGTGATATGGCTATTTTGTAGAACTGGCTCAGGAACATACTTATAGTACGGCACCTCAACTTCCACAAGGTTGTATTTCAGAGCAAGTCGCTGATGGATTATCCTGGCTACTTGATTATGTCTGTGCAAGTACTCGCCGTTAGCAAGACGAGAACAACCGGAAGTAATATGCCTGAGGGATTCACCAGGTTGGTGACACGCTCGACAAATGTCAATTGTGCCATCCCTCATGATATACTTCCGGTAGTTATTCGTCTTAATAACTTCGTCTGCAATTGCACAGACAAAACCTTCAGTTTCCCCAAAAAGGTCACTGAAACGTAGCCAGGACACAGACGCCAGTAGATCTACTTCGGGCCTGTGTAGGGCCCGATAGAACCTGCCATGTAGCTCCTTACTCTGCCATACCTCCCTGCGGCTGTCAGTGCTAACTATTGTAGGCCTGCGCCAGTTCTCTTTAGCCAAACCGAGCGGGGTGAGTCCGGTATCTACGTTGACTACATCATGATGCATGTCCACGTTCGACTTAAGAAAGTAGTCTCTGAGATTGCACACCTCGCGATTATGAAGGGTCTTAGCATTTAAAAAACCTCGACCTCCACATTTCCGCGGGATGTACAATCTCATGACTGACGACCGTGGGTGGTGCATTCGGAATGCAGTCAACTGAGTCCGGACTTTCCTATCGATGGTATCGAGTTCAGTCTGAGTCCACCTGAGTATGCCAAAAGAGTACATCAAGAGTGGCATGACCCAACTGTTACAGGCACGCACCTTATTACCACCTGACAAAAGACTGTTGAGTACCTTTTTCAGGCGGCCAAAGAAACGTTCCTGTAACATTTGTTTCATGTCGACCTCATTGATGCATAACGCCTGTGACATACCCAAGTATTTATAGGTCTCAGTTACGAGGAGTGATCTTAGGTTAGTGGAATCAGAGAGTTGTATACCCTCCGACTCCACCACCCGCCCTCGCTTTACATGAATTACTGCACATTTGTCCACACCAAATGCCATTTTAATAGAGTTACTGAATGTTTCAGTTACCTTCAGTAAAGCTATTAATTGAGGATTGGTGTGGGCAAATAGCTTTAAGTCATCCATGTAAAAGAGGTGGGATACCATCTGACCCTCTCTTCGTAGCCTATAACCTAACCCTGAATTCACCAGTAAAGTACTAAGTGGATTCAGGGCTAAGCAGAACCAAAGGGGACTCAGACTATCCCCCTGAAAAATACCCCGCTCTATTGTTATCGGCACGCCGCCACCCAAAGCCTGACGACACCCTGGATAGAAAAGAACCGTCCTCCATTGCCCCATACACGACCTTAAGAAGGTACATAGAGTTGTATTCACTTTATACAACTCCAGCACCCTCAAAAGCCATGTATGTGGCACGGAGTCAAACGCTTTCTTGTAATCTATCCAGCATGCTGTCAGATCCTTACGATTGCGGCGAGCTTGTTGGCTAATAGCCATATCAATCAGGAGGAGCTCCTTAGTACCCCGGGCCCCATTCCTACATCCATTCTGAGAGGCACACATAATAGAATTATTGTTTATATGATTGTTAATCTTAGCTCTCAGGATGGATGTAAGAAGTTTATAGACCGTTGGTAGACATGTAATCGGTCTATAATTATTGGGCTCCAGAGTACTACCAGTTTTATGGAGCAGGTGAGTAACTCCTGTCGTCATAAAAGCTGGTAGCGTCCCAGATTCTATAGCGGATTGAAATTGTGAGGCCAAAACAACATGCGAACTCCGTAGCCACTTAAGCCAGAAATTGTGCAATCCATCCGGTCCCGGAGATTTCCAGTTAGACAACGAACGGACTGCACAATCTACATCAGTGGCATCAATGTAGATTTCTTCCATTTCTGGAATGGTTTCGCATGCTCTTTCGACCTCACGCATCCAATCACCTTCAGTGTGACTAACGGGCACCGACCAAATGCTGCGCCAGAACGCATTTGTGGCTTATTATTATTATTATTTCCTTTATTTCAGTATATTACATATAAATTACATTTTTAAATATATCCTAAAAAAAAAAATACAAAATATATTTAAAAATATAAAAAATAGTATCCCACCGGCATCGAGTACAGGGACCAAGCTACCGGTGGTCAGGGCTCCAGAGAGAGGAACTTCCTCACTATGCGCGCCGTGTCGAGGAGTACCGCCTTCTGCATCAGGTTCTTGATCCAGCTGCCCAGCGCGAGCCTCTTAAGGTGTTGGTCGAGGCTCTTAGCAATCAGCCCATGGGCTGATACGACTATCGGGACAATGATTGCTGAATCAATATTCCACATGTCAACAACCTCATGAGCCAGATCCAGATATTTCATTTGTTTATCTTTTTCGGCTTTCATGAGGTTTTCGTCATGAGAAATAGTGACATCAATAATCATTGCAAGGCGCTCTAATCGATCTATTACCACTATATCAGGCTTATTAGCGACAATAGTCCTGTCAGTGATAATAGATCGATCCCAGTATAATGTGATACGACCATTTTCGAGAACTGGGTCGGGCACATACCTGTAGTATGGCACCTCCGAATCAACAAGATTGTATTTAAGGGCAAGTTGTTGATGTACTATCTTGGCCACTTGGTTATGTCTGTGCAAATACTCGCCGTTGGCAAGACGAGAACAACCGGAAATAATATGTCGAAGTGATTCTCCGGGTCGGTGGCATGCCCGACAGATGTCCACCGTACCGTCCTTCAGGATATACTTCCGGTAGTTGTTCGTCATAACAACTTCGTCCGTAATTGCAAAGATAAAACCCTCAGTTTCTCCGAAAAGATCACCGAACCGTAGCCAAGATACGGACGCTTTTAAGTCTATATCGGGTCCGTTTAAGGCCCGATAAAAGCGTCCGTGTAACTCTTTACCCATCCATACCTCCCTGCGATCAGCAGTATCAAGTACTATAGGTTTGCGCCAGTTCTCTTTAGCCAACGCAAGAGGAGTAAAACCATTGTCCACTGCAACCACATCACGGTGCATATCCGTGTTTGCGTGTAGGAAATATTCTCTGAGGTTGTATATCTCGCGGTTATGGAGGGTCTTGACATTTAAAAAGCCACGCCCCCCCAGCTTCCGCGGGATATACAGCCTCATTACGGAAGATCGGGGGTGATGCATCCGAAATGTGGTCAACAGTGAACGAACTCTTCTGTCCAGGGCATCAAGTTCAGTCTGAGTCCATCTAAGTATGCCGAAAGAGTACATTAGGACTGGCATGACCCAACCATTGCAGGCGCGCACCTTGTTACCGCCCGATAAAAAGCTTTTTAGGACTTTCTTCAGGCGGCCAAAGAAACGCTCCTGCAGTGCCTGTTTCATGCCAGCTTCAGGTATTCCTAATGACTGCGACATACCCAGATATTTGTAGGTTTCGGTTGAAGAAAGAGATTTAAGCTTAATGGAATCAGAAAGAATCAGGTTTTCGGATTCCACTATTCCACCCCTTTCTACATGCATGACTGCACACTTGTCCAAACCAAATTCCATCTTGATAGAGCTACTAAAGCTTTCAGTCATCTTTAGTAGTTCTATCAATTGCGCATTATTTGGAGCAAGTAATTTGAGGTCATCCATGTAGAGGAGGTGGGATATAACTCGACCCTCTCTCTGCAACCGATAGCCTAGCCCTGAGTTCTCCAGTATTGTACTAAGAGGATTCAGTGCTAGACAGAACCATAGGGGACTCAGGCTGTCACCCTGGAATATACCCCTCTCAATTCTTATGGGTGCATCGGTTGTCTGGTAACATCCTGGATAGCGAAGGACCGTCTTCCATTGCCCCATACATGACCTCAAGAAGGCCGCTAGAGTTGTATCGATTTTATACAACTCTAGGACCCTCAAAAGCCATGTATGCGGTACAGAATCGTAAGCCTTCTTATAATCTATCCAGGATGTTGCCAGATTCTTGCGTTTACGACGCACCTGTTGACTAATGGTCATGTCAACTATAAGGAGCTCTTTAGTACCACGGGCCCCCCTCCTACATCCATTCTGAGAGATAGAAATGATCGAATTTCGTTCTAAATGAGAGTTAATTTTGACTCTCAGAATGGAGGTTAGAAGCTTATAGACCGTCGGTAAGCAAGTGATTGGTCTATAATTTTTGGGGTCCATGGCACTGCCGGACTTATAGAGTAAGTGGGTTAATCCAGTTGTTAAAAAGTTAGGTAGTGAACCCGAGTCTAGAGCTGACTGGAATTGAGATGCTAAGCAAGCATGTGAGTTGCGGAGCCACTTCAGCCAAAAGTTGTGCAGTCCATCCGGACCAGCCGACTTCCAATTCGGTAGTGAACGGACTGCACTTGATACATCATCAGATGTAATAGTAATTGGCTCCATAATCTGTATGTTCTCACATGCTTGCTCAACCCCTCTTATCCAATCACCTTCTGTGTGGACGACAGGTGTCGACCAGATGCTACGCCAGAATGTATTCGTAGCGTCAGCATCCGGTCGAGCAGTGTCATCCACATTTAACTCGGGTTGTTCCCATTTTCGGTAAACCCACCTCTCATCCTTTTGGAAGATGCGATTCTGATTATACCTATCAACGCGTTTTTTATAGCGGCGGATTCTATTTGCCCATGCATAAACTTTCTGCTTCAGAAAGTCGATGCGCTCTGTGACACATGAGGCATATTGTTCAGGGCTGATATTAGTTCCTGAAAATGCCTGTGTCACAAAGCGCATTACCCTCGGGCGGGTATTGCCCGATCTGAAACAGATTAGCTTACCAATAAGTGCCCTAGCCTTGGCGATACGACATTCAATCCTATACTGCCAGGCCGGCACAGCAGGTCTATGACGTGTAACAGGTTTATCAACAATAAACCTGACACCAGCCACTCGACATACTGCAACGGCCGCACAATACAAAATTGAATGCGTATCCCCGAGGTCTTCGCTATTTTCTAAATAATTAGATAATAGCGAATCTAGGGCACATACCAGCGCTATATTACGTTTATGCACAGGCAAACGGGGTAAGCGAGGTCGATTGCTTGGGATCATAGATCGATATTCCAGCATCGCATCTTCCAAAGCGCTCCTTAATCGTTCATTATACTGGGTACTTACGGATATAGTCTCACATTCCTCCACTTCATCAGCGTGGACGAGCTGTGGTGTGCTTACACTCATAACTACACTGGTTTCCACTGGAAGCACAGCTTGCGATGAAGTGGGAGTAGCCAGACTATTCCGTACATCAGAGAGCAGCCTCTCGAGTACGGAGTCATCCAACAAATGACATCGCTGGATGGCCCGCACCTGATCCGATAACCGTTGTGCAGAAACGCTGACAGCTGGCTCAAGCTCCTGGAACAAAGGAAGCATCCGAACACGGTACGCAGTGAGGTTAGTTCCACCTGCTGTAGCCACAAAATATGCCCGCATAACGTTTTCATTTACCGACATTGTCCACTTCATGCGGCGCACATTACCACCGGTAGCGGGGGCCCCACTCGAGGCCGGTGGGCCTCGGGATCCCAAGCTGGACGGTGGTCGGCCTCTCCCCGGCCGGCGCACAGGTGTTGGCGACGTCGGCGGGGAGAAATACTCGTCGGAGCTCGACGCCTCAGCAGTAGTTGGTCTCGGAGATGTGGTTTCCGGAGCCTGCGAGGCGGAGCTGCACGACGAGTCCGATGGTGTAGGGTGTGCTAATTTCCTGGCTTTTGCCCTTGTCAGCATATTTTTATCTAGTTTTTCTTATTCATTTTCTATTTTCTGTTTTGACAGCTGTCTGTCAATTTCGGATTTCTTCGTACTTTATTATTTTGGATCTTCGCACATTATTTATTAGTAAATTCATTGTACAATATGTTGTTCTTTTGAGTTCCGATGGAGAAATCACAACGTTTTTATTATTTAACAGAAATAAGTTATAAGAAATCTTCTGTAAAAACTATGCGGCCATTTGGGACCAGTGTTGCCAGTGTATTATTATTATTATTATTATATTATTGACGTGACAACGTCTTATAATTCGATGGAGCCGGCTGCACGCACGAAAAAACATGACGTCATGCGGCGTTACCTCGCTCTGAGGCGTTCCATTTAAAGCTTAAACTGCAAGCGAAAGCGCGGAACGAGCGACAAATCAAACAAATCAAAATTAAAATTTTCTTTTGGAAAATGAAACCATTCCATCAGTATTTTCTTATGACGTTGTCAAGTTCAACTATCGTCAGTAAACCGACTTTACAGACAACCGATTTTTTTTCGCGGTGTATTTCTTGCGTATTATGTCCGCAGAAAATACGATTACCGGGAGGGGTGGTGTAACATATTTTTGTTAACAAATGAGCGTAAAAAGAAATTCCATATGGTGGAGACATCTGTTCACAGACTGTCGACATCTTCTCTTGTCGGCCATTCCTCTGAAGTATGACGCATTCGTGACAGGCTGTTGACAGTATTCTCGTTGCCAACAGTGTGGTATGCAGCTAAAAGACTACAGACAGTACTTCTACCACTTCCGGCGGACGCACCCGGACAAGAACCGAACCAACTACACGCCGACGACACCACATTTTATGTGCGAACTCTGTGGCAAAATGTTACAAGTAAGTTGTGAATCTGACTAGATTTACTTTTATTACCTACGCACGTATGCAAGTACGCACGCACACGTGCACGCGTGCGCACACGCGCACATACACACACACACACGCGCGCGCACACACACACACACACTTACACATACACATTCACATACACATCAACACACACATACACACACACACACACACACACACACACACACACACACACACACACACACACACGCACTATTGCACGCGCCCACACGTACGCACGCATGTACACAGACACACACATTCACATCATACATATATGTTCGTACTCATGTTTAAGGCACATAATGATTATAAAATAAAATAAAATAATAAAATAAAATCATTTATTTGCTGACCAAAGGTATATAAAGGTGTTAGGTAGTACACTTAAATACTTAGTAAATATGTTCTCTTCAGCCTACCATAAAGGCATGCAAAAATTTCTTAATTTATGAATAGTAGGTAGTATGAATTATAGTCAACTTGTACAGTGATCATATTACTTGTAACAATTAAACATTAGAATTATTAAAACACACGGAATGTCAACTGTCTGCAAGATTGAAATAAAACCACTTTTTACGGATTCTATCGCGATATATTTGTTATTATTACTTTTAAACCCGACGTTTCGGCTGCTTTGCAGCAGCCATTTTCGCGGTGTGACTCACGATGGTAGTTGTCGAATCCGTAAAAAGTGGTTTTATTTCAATGAGTGACATTCGCGTAAACTTCAGAAAATATCATGTCTGCAAGATGTACAGAATAAGGTAAAATGTCAGATTCAGAAAGTACTTATATAAATGTCAAAATCAAATTACTATCATACTTGCTAATAACAAAATAATAACATCAACAATACAATCAATAAGTAATATAAATTCATGTCAATTGTCAATAAAATCGAAAACCTACTTGAAACAATAAATTTGATTAAAATATACAGAATGTCAAATATGTCCACAAGATGTACAGAGTATTGATTTTTTTAAAAGATCCTTTATTTTCATTAAGGTACATTAAAGTGTTACATAAACAGATCCTATTCTATTTACGAACTAACATGTGAATAATTTTTTTTTTTTTTATTTTTTTTTTTTTTTTATTTTTTTTTTAAGTAGGCTTACCTTTATAAAAACATGCTACATCCTTATAAAAACACACAAAAATATTGGTATCCAAAAGAAAATAAGTACATCATTATTATTTTGCTGGCTAGGAGAACAACCACTGCAAATATTAATTAATTTTTCAATATAATATTCAATAGACAATAACAGTTAATATTGTATTTATTAATACATTGAAAGTTAGAAGTTACGAGTAGTGTAATATAAAATGACGGTATCGCACAAAAATAAATGAGTGTGTGGCGGTAGGCCGTATGTGGTGAGGCGCCGATGTCACGTACCTAGGAAATAGTGATGTGGTAGTCGGTATCGGTTATACTTAGATGCGTACGATAAAGTATTCAATCTACTTCGACCTATTGTTGATATTAAAATGTTGCTGTGTGTAGGGTTTTTGTAAATATAGAATTTACGGGCAAGCTTTATGATGTAGTCCTTCAATAAAGGGAAACTTAATTGACAATGAAGTCTTTTTAGATTGGTTTTAAATGGTGTATTGTATGCAATTTTTAAAGATTTGTTTTGCAATACTTGCAGTTTCTGGTAGTTTGAGTCAGATGTACTGCTCCAGACTGGTGCAGCGTAAGTAATACACGGCCTTACCAGTGTGGTGTAAATGCGTAACTTGGTTGGCGGGCTTAAGTTTGATTTGCGGTTCAATATGGGTCGTAATGCGTTTGTTGCTTTGGCACCTTTAAGACATAGCTGTTCGGTATTTATGCACCAGTTAAGTTTGCAGTCTAGTATTGTACCCAGATATTTAATGGACCTGCTCCAGGGTATAGCGAAGCCAGCTATTTTTACGTTAGTATCTGGCAATGTGCGTTTGCGGGTGAACATTATGGATTCGGTTTTGTTAGCATTAAGTTTCAGCTTCCAGTTGGTAAAGTATGAACTTAAGAGATCCATTGATAGTTGTAAGCGTGCAACAATAAGATCGCAATCATCCGATGAAGTGTAAGTGGCAGTGTCGTCTGCGTAAACAGCGAGTTGGGTGTGAGGCTGAGTAGGTATATCATTTAGATATAAGATAAACAACCAGGGGCCCAAAATTGACCCTTGCGGTACACCAGCAGTTATGGGTATGGGGTCAGAGTGAGTATCGCCTAAGTGCACTGAAAAACTACGATCTGTGAGATAGGATTGGATTAGTTTGACTAAAGTTAGAGGAACGTTATTGATCATAAGTTTATGGAGCAAGCCTTCATGCCATACAGTATCGAAAGCTTTTTCGACATCGAGCAGAATCATACCCGTGGATTTACCTAAGTTAAGACAGTGGGCGATATGTTCTGAGACTCTTGCCAGTTGCTGAGTGGTGGAATGGAATTTGCGGAATCCGAACTGTTGGGGCACGAGAGTGGGTTCGGTAATTTGAGATAGTCGGGATAGAATTATCGACTCAAAGAGCTTACCAAAGCTGGGAAGCAAGCTTATTGGGCGACAATTGCTTGGGTTTTGATCGAGATTACCAGGTTTTTTGATGGCAATTACCTTAGCGGCTTTCCAGGCAGAAGGATAATAGCCTAAGAGTAAACAGGCGTTGAATATTTTTGTTAGCAACACAATAGATTTCTGAGATAGGTTTTTCAGCAATAGGTTACCTATCCCGTCAATGCCCGGGGCCTTCCGAGATTTAAGCTTGCTCACCAAGTTACGAATCTCAAAGGGCCGGACCAGAACAGTCTGTTGATCTGCATCGTTGATGGCGTCATTTAATTTGTTCATGGATTCCGACACAGACGACTCAATTTCTGGTGTGCTAGGCCATTCCCTGGTGAGATTCATGTTTTCTCCGAAGGCAGAAGCTAGGGCCTCACATTGCTCGTGTACCGAGTTGGTCCAGGTTCCGTCAGGTCTAACGAGAGGTGGAATGATGTTAGGCCTGTAGTGGATACTTTTGACCACTCGCCACAAGTCTTGGTGGGGATTGTCAACGCTGGCTAATTTTTTGCTCCAGGAGATGTCATTTGCAGTTTTGATAGCGTTTTTTATGTTGAACTGCAACCCCTTGACAACAGCGAAAAGACGTTTCCTAAGGGCCGGATCCTGCTCCTTTAAAGCAATTCGACGAATTTTGTTTTTATTCTTGATGTCACTCCTGACTCGTCTAGGCAGTTTAAGCTTGTTGTTTGTGGTAGTTTTAGGAACATTATGGTTACGCGCATCGATCAGTATCTTGGTGAGGCGATCAATTTGATTGTCGATATCAGAAGTACAATTGAACACAGAGCTAGTCAGGGAGACATTGTTGTCGAGGTATCGGCGAAAAGAGAACCAGTCTGCTTTAGAATAGTTGTATGCTACATGGGGTTTGCGAGTAATGTTGCCGCTTACCGAGAACAAAATGGGTAGATGGTTTGAGGACAACTTAGATAAGGTCTTGGGTTCTGTATATGGTTGCGTGCAGTTATACAGAATAATGTCAGGGATGGAAGGGGACCTATTACTGTCGTAGTGAACGAGTGTTACAGTAGCCGGAGCAAGAATTTCATAATCATTAGAGTTCATATGATGAAAGAGAATTTCACCATGGTCGTTAGCAGCACAAGTGTCCCAGTAAGGGTGTTTGCCATTGAAATCGCCCATCACTATTGACTGAGGATTGATGCCAATTACTAAATCCAGATCGCTTGTCAAGAGTGGACGGTTGGGAGACTGATAAGCAGAAACAATGACAATATTATTTCCCGAGATATTTAGCTGAATGCCAATGCATTCTAAGTGTTGTGTTGCGGGTAAAGAAATTCGAGTGTGAGGAATATCGCTTTTTATGAGTATTGCAACACCTTGACCTTGAAAGACGTTCAGTTTGTCCTGGCGATAACACGTAAAACCAGGGGTGCTGAGTTGCTGTGTGGAGGAAATTCGTGTTTCACTTAAAGCTACAATGTCGACAGCAGATTTACTCACCAGGTCGAGAAGCTCATGAATTTTTGTGCGAATACCATCAGCATTCCAATATAAGATACGCAGTGAATTAATATCAAACATATTTTCCTAAGTGTGTCAGTATAAGTATAACTTTGTCCATGATGTTGGAACAAGCAACAAATTGATTTTTTATCGACTTAATGGTCATTAAGATATTAAGCATATCTGTTGTGGCTTGATCTTGTCCGCTCGATGACAGAGATGCCTGTGGTAGCATTTGAGGGTCTGCTACAGTGCTAATGATTTTTGGTGGGGGTTTTGATCCAGCAGCCACGGCGTTCCATGCTCGTCCATCAAGCTTGCTTTGCTTCATGATCACGGCGCGTTTAGCAGCTTGGGTTTCCTGAAGTAGTTGCTGTTTTTCCCGCATGGTTCTTAAATATTTGTCGCGTTCTTTACACAGCCGGAAGTTTGCGGGGTGGTTTTCTTTGCAGTTACAACATTGAGCTGGCTGGCTGCGGTCTTTTTTGGAACATTCAGAGCTAAGATGGGCTTCAGTGCATTTGACGCATCGCGCAGGCAAGTTGCAGTTTCTTGAGGAGTGCCCGAAACCTTGACAACGGTAGCACTGGGTACCATAAGTATTGTTAGATCGGTATTTATGTACCTGAACCACGCAATTAAATAGGTACTTGATCTGGCGGAAACGCACCATGTCGCTGCCGGCAGGGAGTTGCACCAGAAAAGGAGGAATGGCAGCGCTTTTGCCTACGGGAACTTTCATTTTACGTACAATGACATCATTGAATCCGATACCAGCAAGTTCTCCCTTAAGTTGGTCCTCGACGTAAGCCGGTAGACCAAATATAACAGCTTTATACAGCTTCTCGTCTTTACGGGAAAAAGTATGGTAGGCCATATTTTCTGACAGCAAGCCATTTTTAAGAGTCTGATGGTCATCAGCGGAATAGCATATAATAGATACGTTGTTGTTACCTTTGTATTGGAGGTGAAAATTCTTGGTGTACTTGCTGATGATAGTCCGAATGGCTTCGTGAGTCCAGTCAGATTTCAACTGCAACATAATTGGAGGTATATGACCAGTTTTCTTTCTTAGTGTTGAGGCATCCTGTTGGCGAGCGTTGTGAGATCTATCCAGGCTTTTCTCTGCTGGAAGTGTGCTGAAGCGATTGGTAGTTTTCGTCGTGGGAGTTGACTGTAGTTCGGCAGGCCGCGCAGTCTTCTTTGGTAATTTCCACTGGCTCACGTCAACTGGACCTTCAAGGGGACGTTTACCAACAGAATTTGATCTTGTAAGAAAAGCTTCCATAATAGTAACGATATCTAGGTATAGGTATCAGTACGTAGTTATCGACAGTTAGTAACGGGTACCGAACGTATAAGCGCTTGCCCATCACTAGAGTTAGGTAAGAGGCAGCGAGAGGGGAGTAAAGAAAAGGACATGCGACCACGACTGGCGCACGAGCCAAACAGAGTATTAAATGTCAGATTATAAGAAAGTAAATTAATAACCCAGCAATTACATTAACAATACAATTATAATTTAAATTCAATGTCAAGTCAATATGAGATGTTAATATTCTTCGAGAAATTCACTCACTGTATAGTAGCATTTTTCTGACAACAAATCGTGTAAACGTTTCTTGAATAGATGCAAATTTAATTTTTTAATTTCTTGAGGTATCCTATTATATATGACTGGTGCCATGCAGTAGACACTTTTATGTAATAATGCGGTATTGGCTCTATGTATGCGAAGTCTACTGCGAGTGGTTTCCCGTCTGTTACGTGTAACCGTAGCCGCCAGAGTCTCGAAAAGTTCTGGATTACACTTCACGAAAGTAGCCGTTTCAAAAATATATAGCGATGGTAACGTTAATATACCATGTTTAAGAAAATACGGTTTACAGCTATCTATCCTATTTAAACTGAACATAGCACGAATACATGCTTTCTGGGCTTTAAAGACGGTCTCTCTATGGGTTGAATTACCCCAAAACATTATGCCGTACCTAAGATGTGACGCTGTCAATCCATGGTACGCGGTAAGTAAAGCGTCAGTATTTAACACTCGCGTAAGTTTAAACAAGGCATATGCTGAGCTGTTGAGTTTTTTGCATAATCTTTCTGTATGTGTTTGCCAATTCAGCTTATTATCTAGTAAGTCCTAAGAATTTTGTAGTGTCAACTTCTTCTATTTTATTGTTATCATATCTTATATTCAAAGGTATTGTGGCAAGTCTTTGCGAGAATTGCATTATTTTTGTTTTAGATAGATTGATTTTCAGATTGTTATTATTAAGCCAATTTATTATATTTACTAGTGTGGTGTTGATTTCACTTTCATAATTTTTTCTATTTTTGCACTCAATAGCAATTGTACTATCGTCCGCAAATAATGTAACTGGATGATTGGTTACTTTAGGTAAGTCATTAATATATAAAATAAATAACAAAGGGCCCAAGACGCTGCCCTGTCCCACACCATATTTAACTGTGCGCTTATGTGAGACAAATGTTTCTTCTCGTTTATTTAAACTATTAACTCGCTTAAGTTCTACATATTGCTGCCGATCCGTCAGATACGATTTCATTAAGCTTAAGATATTTCCCCTTATTCCATAATGATCAAGCTTGGCAAGAAGGATTTCAGAATTCACATAGTCGAATACCTGAGTCATATCACAGAAAATAGCGGATACCGGCACCCTACTATCCACTCTTGTCATTACTACATTTAAGAAGTCATAAATAGCTCTGTTTATGCTCTTCTTTCGTCTGAACCCTTTTTACCCTGATTTATCTACTTATCTTTCACACTCACATACACACAGTCTTATGGGATAGTCGAATATATTGTACCGCTTCGTACCACCTCTATGGCTCTACTTTACATATTAAATGACACTTTTTTTCTACACTGGCAACATGTTAGACGTCAACTTAGAATGTAGGGTAAGTTTGAGGCATTGGAGTTACACTAAAGCATAAGGTGTTGCCAGTGTAGAAAATATGTGTCATTTAATGCGAAATCTGAAGGTGGTATACGATATCAGATGGAACTTTGATTAAAAAGTGCTTTATTTTGTCTATTTGAATTTATAACTTTAGATTTCAGGCATTTCCTTTCGTTTAATTTACCTAGTTTGTTAGACAGATTTGATCCTTATGATTGTCACTATCGATTGAAGCCATGAAAAATTCTGGTAGTAATATTTTTACGTTTTAGTCGGTTCGATTGCCGGGTGAGTCAAGCGAGATTTCGAAAACCTTTGAATGCAGTTTTGTTTATTTAAAAAAATAAAGAAAGTATTCTCCAGTATTTCGAGTACTTCTCCCCGAGGGGGCATGAAAATCTTCCACACTCTAGTAATCTGATTATCTAAGTATATATATCTATATATCTAAGTATCCCCCATCTGTTGTAGAGCAACTGTCTGCTACAAGAGCACAAATACGTGCACACCGGCGAGAACCCCTTCAAATGCGAGACTTGCGGCAAGGCGTTCAGCATGAAGTCGCGACTGGCGCTCCATAAGCAAGTGCACACGAACCAACGAAAACCCTATTTGTGCAAGATTTGCGGGAAGAACTTCAGCTCGTCTGGCAACCGCCTACGGCACATGCATGTGAGTATATGGCTTTATATGAAGAAATAGAAAGTTGGGAGGTGGGAGAAATGGGTATGCTGGAAAATAGGCAGGTTGGGAAATAGGGACGTCGGTAAATGGGGAGGTTGGGTAATAGGGAGGTTGAGAAATAGGGAGGATGGGAAGAGAAGTGAAAACGCGCGAATGCCAAGTAATAACCCACGACTTATAAAAAATAATTCAAAAATGTTTACTGCAGCCCACTAGGGGGCCTAGTGGGTTATCACCGTAACACCTATCTAAAATCATGCAACAATCAAACCCAAACCAGTAATTGAAAACTGCATCAAAATCGGACAAGTATTTTTGGAGAAAATTGGCAACATTGATTTGCATTAAAAATGCTCGCTGTAGCGCCCCCTGTTGAGTTGTCATTGTAACACCTATTTAAGAACATGCTCCAATTAAAGCCGAACCCAAAACTGAAACCTGCATCAAAATTGGATTGGTAGTTATGGAGAAAATGGCAACATGGATTTGCACAAAGAAACAAACACAAACATCCTCTCACCCCAAACGCATATACCGTCTCCTTTCCGTCGCGGGTAAAAAGTCGCGTAGTACTTATTGATCAAATTGTGACAATATAACTTAGTATATCTCTCTCCTGTGACGAGCCATGTCCTGTCCTACAGATCCACTCGGGATTGAGACCGTTCGTGTGCGAGGTGTGCGGCAAGACCTTCAAGACGGAACCCGAGAGGAGGCTGCACGTCACCTACGTGCACCTCAAGAAGCCCTGGCCCAAGCGCGACCGCAGCAAAAGGCGAGCGCTCACCAGAGAGGTACTTCATATCACACAGATAATCATAGCAATGTGGGTGTTAATACACCTCTGCCTACCCCTTCGGGGATTTAAAACCGGGAGTATGTGCATGTGGGATATACAAGGTTAGAGGAAAAGTCGTGCTAGATCCGTTAAGAGCGTGGAGTACTTATCATTTCTGACTTATTTCACTATGAAACATCCCACCCTAAACTTAATCCTTTTCGAGATTTTCGACTTTTAATTTTTTTATTCAACTTGCCGATTTTTAGGCCATAAAATGTTATTTTGTTAATTTTGTGTGTCTTATTATTATTATTATTGCATTTTTACATGTGTAATAAGATGCCTTAGGACGTCAATCATTAAAATAGTGCACGAGTTAA
This sequence comes from Eilema sororculum, assembly GCA_914829495.1. Classification (NCBI taxonomy): domain Eukaryota; kingdom Metazoa; phylum Arthropoda; class Insecta; order Lepidoptera; family Erebidae; genus Eilema; species Eilema sororculum. The sequence goes on from OU618559.1 coordinate 8,579,185, forward strand.
TTGAATAGGCAGTAGTAGACAAGTGAAAGTAAAGAAATTACAAAAATAATTAGCAGGTTTATTTTTCTCTAAGGGATACCTAAAATAGTAGATTGTACACCAAGGGGATAAAGCACTGTATTATGTCACGGGCGCGATATTGAATCCTGAGCGTAACGAAGGACTCCAGATTTAACTCCCGAACGTAGCGAGGGTGTTTTGAGTTGATTCCCGAGCGAAGTGAGGGAATTAAAATGGAGTCCTGAGAGCAGTGAAGGATTTAAGCGCGCCCAAGGCAAAATCAGTTTTATCCCTGAGGAGTATACTCTACTTTTCTCACCTTTTGCGAGACAATAAAAACCAGGGCTACTAGAAAAAATATTTTAATTATTAAAATACTATTTCGTCACTCGTCATTTTCTTAATGTTTTATTCTATCTTCTTTTGCAGTTTTGTCTGATACTAATTGCACCGTATTGAAATACTCGCGGCTTTTGTTTTAAGTATTGATTTTTTTCGTTCGGCTTGCCGTGGCGTGGCCAGCTCGATTTTAGAATAAGTTCGATTTTCAAATCGCCGCGCGATTTTGACGAAATTAGACTTTAAATGCATAACAATAAGAACTAAGAGAAGTGAGAATCACATTATTGCCCGGCGGGTTATAATGAAATTCAGTACAACATTACACCCCGGCAAAAGACAAGGGCTATAATGATTTACTTTGAGTAAGGTTTGCATGATATATAATGAGGCATTGTCGAGCAGGTGGTGTGAAAAAAATATTATGTCAGTTGTAGAAGGATGCGACAATGTGTTAGAAATAGAGGCGGCCATGTTGAACATGAACTTTAGAGAGTGTAGAGTAAGAAAAAGTTGTGTGAAAACCTGATTAAGTAAATGACATTTTATGCTTACCTATTGTTTTACTTTACTTTTTAGGGCTAAGTATTAACTTTCTTCACCACTGTCGCCTATGAAACTAAGTTTTTTCCACGAAATGTAATACGAACCTCGTTAGAAAGCTGATGAAACGTAGATATTTTAAAACACATGTGCCGAACAACTGCCATAATATTTTTTTAATTAGTCTTAAAATGACCTTAGTTTCAGGTTGTGGAGACCGAAGAAGTCCCGTGGGATCCTGATCACGGCAGTCCCACCCCAGAGTGCTGACGTCATCGACATACCGCCGACCTATAAAGTCAAATTCTCGTGAGGGGCTCGTCAGACAGTGGACACGTGCACTCGTACAGTTGCCGGCAGCAGGGGAATGCCTTCCCTGCCCTCTACACAAGTGACAATACGTACAATAGAATAGAATGACCATACATTGACATACGTGGACGACTGAAACACATTTCACACAGGGGAGAGTCGCGTATGTTGTAACGCTTTTTAACACGCTTTTATTAGCTTCACTTGTAATGTAACTATGTATGTAAGAAAATCTTGGAATTTTAATTTGGCCCACTTCCCGGTCTTCGAGTAGGGTGAAATTTTGCACACTCTCTGAGTTCTGATGACAATACATGACTAGCTAAGAAACGTTATTACAAATCCAATATGGCGGCCTCCCCAAGATGGCGGACTGGCTGTTTGAAATCCACGCCCATGATATGGGTATCAAAATGAAATTTGTAATTTTTAGTGCGTGCTAAAAGCGTGTTTTTTAGTTTTTTTAACTATTATGCTTATTAAATCGTACCACCTCTTTAAATTATACTTTTTTTTCTACACTGGCAACACAGATGTCTTTATAAAATGGTGGGTAAGTTGGGGACCACACTAAAACATAGCCAGATGGGCTGACGACCTGAAAAAGGTAGCCGGGATGGACTGGATGCGGAAGGCGGAGGATCGGGTGAAATGGCGCACATTGGGAGAGATAGGCCTCTCCCAGTCCAGCAGTGGACTGCGGTGGGCTAATTGGTTGATTGAGAGAATAAGGATTTTTGTAATTATTCAATTGTTGTTTTTATAATTCTATTTATTGATTGCGACTACGAAATAATATGTATACATACCTACGCTGACATTCCTTTATGACTTGTCATTATTTCAATATTTATTTAAATGACATCCTACATTCATAATTTTCGATTCATTTGACATAGTATTGTATTTAATGTATCTACTATATTTTGCAAGCCAATTTTGGTGAAATACGTTATCCCATGGACCTGTAGAAAAGTACGGACGGAGCATCGCGTACAGTCTGAGTTAAGCAAAGAATGCTAAAAGTATACTGGTATATTATATACACGGAATACGCACACATTCTCACGAAAAGTATACTAATCGGAAGCTCTCAGGATGTCAATAATGACAGGAATCGCTAAGAAAATACCTACATCTTATTATTAAAATAATAAAAATGAGGTAAAATAAATTTTAAAGGTAAAAACATTACATGTTGCGACTTCCACACCGCCTTCAAGCGGCATATTTCGTTGCGCGTACTCTAGTAAAAGTCTGAGTACCTATCAAGACATTTTTGAAAGCTATAAATACCACCTGACAGGATATAATTGTTGCCATATAAAAAAATTAAAAAATGATTTGTTCATCTTCATTGGCCAAAGTATAACTATTACATACTTTTTTACGTTTTATTCTGATGATTGTGTTAAAAATTAGTTATAATATACGTTTTATTATAATACCAAATTGCAGTTATTATTTATGCTTTAACAGCCTTCGCAAGAATCGCAAGTAACCATTGCATATAATTTAAAAATTAATAACTCCTCAATCATCTAATGTATTGACACAAATTCTAGGTAGGAACCTATACGGTGTCGATACAAAGTCTGTAGCTAAATGTACAACGTATAATAAAATGATTTATTGTGAATGAAATTAGTTAACATTCGAAATTAGTGTATAAATGTTTTTTATTCAATGACAACTAAAACTAATAAAATACTAATACTACTACTCTAATCTTATCGGAGATTACGAATTTGTGCCGTTTGGAGTCGAAACGTTGGGTTCATGGGGTCCGAGCGCCCGCAATCTCTTCAGGGAGATTGCGAAGCGTATGGTCGACGCTTTCCGTGACCAGAAGGCTGGCCTCTTCTTAGGTCAGAGATTAAGCATTGCCATACAACGTGGCAATGCTGCCAGCCTTCTGGGAACGCTACCGCAAGAGGCATGCGATGCGGAGGAATTTCATGACGCATTTTAATAATATTTTAGTACAGTTTGTAAATATGTATTTTAGTTTTACTTTATTTAGTTTTAGTTTTATTTTAATAATATATATATTTAATTAACCTGTCTTTAAAAAATAAATAAACTTATTTTATGACAACTAACAATACAAGCAATGATGTATTATCTTATATATAAAATTCTCGTGTCACAATGTTCGTTCCCGTACTCCTCCGAAACGGCTTGACCGATTCTCATGAAATTTTGGAAGCATATTGAGTAGGTCTGAGAATCGGCCAACGTCTATTTTTCATCCCCCTAAATGGTGCAGCGGGAACGGGATCTGACACCACGAGGACAGGAAAAAATTGGCGGTACGAAGTTCGCCGGAACAGCTAGTAAACTATAGATACGTCATACAGGAACATGCTGCTTACAAAAATGGCGCAAACACTAAATATGTTTTTTTTTATATAGGACACGTCAATTTGACTTCACCTCGCCTGATGTTAAGCTAAAGGCGAAGTCTCGGAAAGAGGGTCACCATCGGAAACATGTACCATGTTAACAGTGGTGGCACTCAGCTTGACGGCCTCATTAGATGCCTTTTCACGCCCCGCTTAAAGGACCCGGGACTGTAGGAAGAGGGAAACACGTGAGCTGGCAGGGAGTTCCAGGTCTTAATGGTGCGACATAGGAATGAGTCACTGAAACGCTTGGTTCTAGCAGGTATACTCTGCACCGTAAATGAATGGCATCTTAGCCCTGCACGTGTCGTCCTGTGTAGGAAAGGAGAGGGTGAGACTAATTGGAAGAGCTCGTCAGAACATTCACCATGGTAGAGACGGTAGAAAACTGCCAAAGACGCAACATCTCTACGCATCTGCAAAGGCTCGAGGGTGTTCGTGACCTCAGGATTACCAATAATGCGGACCGTACGTCGCTGCAACCTGTCGAGAGCATCTAGTAAGTGCTTTGCGGAGCCGTCCCAGAGATGTGAGCAGTATTCCACGCAGGAACGAATTTGGGTCTTGTATAGAAGACACCGCTGTTCCGGCGTAAAAAAACGTCTTACTCTGTTCAGGACTCCGTGTTTACGCGAGGCTGATTTGATGATACTCTCGATATAGTTTTTGTTATTCAGTTTGCAGCGAACATCCATACCGAGGATAGTGAGGTGATCCTGCAGTGGCAGTGGTGTTTTCTGAAGAGTGGGAAGGGGTAGGAAAGGAGATACTTTTGCTGTAAACGCACATGCCTGGGTCTTCTTGGCATTGAATTCGACCAGGTTCCTAGCGCCCCATTGAGAAATGTGGTCCAGAATCCGGTCCAGCCCAGTGACAAGAAGCTGCCTTTTTTCCGCGATATCAGACTGCTTGGCCGCAGGATTTGCGTAATAACTCCCGTGCAAGGTGCTGTCGTCTGCATAGCAATGAATGCTACCGTTAGAGAGCATATCATTGATATGCAGAAGAAAGAGAGTGGGAGATAAGACGGAACCCTGCGGCACGCCAGCATTTACCTGCAAGAACTCCGAAGCTCGTCCATCACAAAGGACGCGAATACGGCGCCCCCGCAGGAAGCTTGCAACCCAGTTGCACAGTCTGGGAGGCAGGCCAAAGGCTGGTAGCTTGGAAAGAAGCGATTTGTGCCATACCCTATCGAAAGCCTTGGCAATGTCAAGACTAATTGCCAGTGACTCGCCGTGCTTTTCCATAGCCTCACCCCAAAGGTGGGTCACGTACGCCAGAAGATCACCCGTTGACCGTTTCGGTCTAAAACCGTATTGCCGGTCACTAAGCAAGGAGTGATCCTCTAGGTGGCGCATGAGCTGTGTGTTAATAATGTGCTCGAACACCTTGCACAGCACTGAGGTGACGGCTATGGGTCGATAGTTGGCTGGGTCCGAGCGATCCCCCTTCTTGGGGATCGGCTGGACATTCGCCTCCTTCCAAGCCAAAGGCACTTTACCCGAACTGTAGGACAGTCGGTACAGCCGCGTTAGCGTAGGAGATAACTCCGCTGCACATTTTTTAAGTACGACCGCTGGAATACCATCAGGACCACTGGCTTTCCGGACATCGAGTGATTGCAGTACTGCACGGACATCGCGTTGCCTGATATGGATATCAGGCATTGCGTGGTCACCAGTGGGCATTGTCCGTGGTTGCATACCACAATCATCGACTCGGTAGTTGGCCGCGAAGAGATTGACCAGCAAATTTTTCTCTTGCGGCTCATGGGCCAGAGATCCATCGGGGTTGCTCAGCGGGGGCAGCGAGGGCTGGCAGAAGTTAGCTTGCACGGCTTTGGCCAGTCGCCAGTAGCCACGGCTACCCGTGGGATGCGCCACTAGCTCTTGGCCCAGCCGTGCTATGCGCTGGGCATTCGCCTTGACGTAAGCCCTCTTGCAGACCTTTGTGGCTCTGTTGTACGCCGCCTTGAAGTGACCCACGTTGGGATCGCGTGTGACGCGCGCCCGCACCCAAGCGCGATACGCAGACTTTTTATGTTCAACAGCCTCCGCGCACTCGCGCCCGAACCACGGACGCGCTCCGCGGACTCCGGTGACATCGGTGTATGGGATATAGTATTCCATACCCACACCGATCTCACCGGCGACAGCAGTAGCGCTCTCAGATGGGTTCGACGTTCGGAAACCGCTCCTGCGCATCATCTGCCGCCTGACTCAGGTATTCAAAGAGTCGAGTTACCTCTGCATCTCCCGTATGGGAGCGGTAAAGGCACACATAGATCTGACTCGCGGAGCCATGGTCTACGTGTACCCACAGGATGGAGAAGGATGGGTCCTCTAGACAGCGCAAACGGCGACAGCAAATATCCGCCCTAACAAACACGCACACCCCGGCTTTTGCTCGGAAATTTTCCTCGATAACATAGCCGGGGTAAAGCAGGTAAGTCGTGTCGTCAGGGCGGCGTATTTGTGTCTCCATCAGAAACAGCATTGCTGGTTTCGCCGCCTCCAGGTGATGGTGGACGGCGTTGAGGTTTGTATGGAGCCCACAGATGTTCGTGGACTCCACCTCAAATAGTCGTGTTGTGGGAGACTCCTTAGCCGCTGTTCTGACTCTATCTTTTTGGTGCGCTGTCATGGTAAATGGAAAGGAATGGATGGGAAGGCGTGAAAAAGAGGTGATTGTCGCCGCAGCACCGTGTGACAATACATGGGACATTGGTTTTGTCTATGATTATGACGGCATGACGAAAGCCGACGCGCCGAACGGAAGGCCCCCCGTACCCCCCCGAATATGGTCGCCGGGCTTCCATCCGGTCGCCAACCGGCACGACGAGCCATATCGGGATTATGCGCGACCTGGTGGGGCAGCCTGGTGGTTAGTCCCAGTTGGGCCCCTGTACTATGCCGCAGGCGGCCAGCGGCACCACCGTTTCTACAGGTCTTCCTGTTCGGCGCGGCGCCCCGCGTCACACCCCACTAGACTACGCCAAAACCCACCGGTCCCACCAGTGCTGCGACTACCATCACCTCGGCCCGGCTATGCACTTGCTGATCCCTGAACGCAATCCAACCGAAATTGGATTACTATGGAGGGTTTTTCGCACTTGTGCACGGTGGTACAGTCAACTACAAAGAGATGTATCCAATTTAATCTTACAAAATTATGTACCCTTGCGAGTGCCACTATGAACTATCCAAACATTGTGACAAACATGGTATCCACCGAACTTGACAGTAACATGTATGCGCGTAAAGCGCAACAATTATGTGTCCCACTACATTTCCTGTGATATGTACACTTACAATCTTACTTAAAAATCTATCCAAGTAGTGTGAAAGAAAATTGTATACATTTAATGTTCCAAAGAAATGTAACCATAATAATAAAGGATGTACGAATTTCGAAGTGCTACCGAAAACAAAAAAGTTTCTTCTCTAAGAATGCCATTTAAAAATAAATTCATTACATTGCACATTTATAGAGTTTGACTTATCTGTCTGACACTTCATATTATCTGAAACTAGCTTTTGCCCGCGACTTCGTCTTCTGGTTCTACATCTACAGCTACATCCCCGCCAATTTTCAGCCAAATCGCTACAGCCGTTCTTGTGTTATAAATACTGTAACTAACATGACTTTCTTTGTAAATTATACTTAACGATTTGTAAAATGTAGTTTAGAAAATAAGTTTTTGCTGGAAATAAATTATTGTATTGTATTGTATTATTATATATATTTATAGATATTCGCGATACTTATTAGTATAATTATTAACAGTTTTTGCAGTATTTTGTCATCATAAGTGTAAGTTCTTTACTAATAAAAATAAGTGATCACAGTCTTTTTTCTTTTATCCGTCATCCAATAACGTTTTGAATAATATTTTGCCATGGGTTTCATTCGGCAAAGTTCGTATTTATCATACTTGCTTTCCATTCACTCTATTTATCATACCTACTCATTTTCTCGCGATTCGTCAACTCTTGTTTTGAAGTTATGTCAATAATAGGAACATTTAAATGTATACAACTTTCTTTCACAACATTTGGATAGATTTTTAAGTAAGATTGCAAGTGTGCATATCACAGGAAATGTAGTCGGATACACAGTACACGGTAGCACTTCGAAATTCGAACATCCTTTAAAATATGGTTACATTTCTTTGGAACATTAAATATATACAATTTTCTTTCACTGTATTTGGATAGATTTTTAATTAAGATTGTAAGTGTACATATCACAGGAAATGTAGTGGGATACATAATTGTTGCGATTTACGTGCATACATGTTACTGTCAAGTTCGGTGGATACCATGTTTGTCACAATGTTTGGATAGTTCATAGTGGCACTCGCAAGGGTACATAATTTTGTAAGATTAAATTGGATACATCTCTTTGTAGTTGACTGTACCAACCCGGTCGAAATTAGTGACAAATTTGTGCCAAATTTCTACCACCAGTATGATATGTTATGATAAAATTATAACTACTTACTATTAATAAGTCAATATTATTAATTTATATGAATTATATTATTATTTTACTAATAATAGTAGATATTCTTTTTGCTGACCTATTATTAAAGCCGTATTTTTTCCGCAGCGTACTATCGCGGTTGAGTCGCTGATTGGTGCATAAAATGATGACCAGTCATAATTTTTTTGTCACCATTTTAGAGTGCGGACAATGCATCTACAGTTTATAATACATCTTTGAATACAAGTTAACAAAAATATTGGGTATTTAACTAGAATAACTAAGAGACTGTCGCACATCGGTGTACTACAAGAACTCCTCGGTATAGTAGGAGTATGCTATTGGGATTTGTGTTATAAATTTTAATTTTCTTGTTTCTTTTTTTTCTTTTTTTTCTATAAATGGTTTTAAGAATGCCATCAATGCCTTTTCTGACTTCACCGTTTGTACCTGGAATTACAAGGGATAACTTTAAGTTCAACTTGTTTACTTTGCTTGAACAAAATAATTGAGCGAAAACGATGCAAAGTAATCGCTTTACGTATTAATATACTAGCTTTTGCCCGCGGCTCCGCCCACAGGGATGTCGGTTATCGCGACCAAACGTAGCCTATGTGTTAATCCAGGTTGTCTAACTCCATATCCCAAGAAAACAGTTGTAATAAGTTGAGATATACCTTAAATATAGCGGTATGTTTTTCTATTTCAATATAAAAAAACAGCTTAATTAAACATCTGGAACACGAGAAATCTTAAAGTAAGTTTATTCCAATAAAAAATTTGTGTGTGTGCGTGCGTGCGTGCGTGCGTGCGTGTGTGTGTGTGTGTGTGTGTGTGTGTGTGTGTGTGTGTGTGTGTGTGTGTGTGTGTGTGTGTGTTATATTACGTTATTAATCGTTACTTGGATGATAACTTGATAAGTGTAGGTACGATTCATCTTTAGCATTTCTTAGGCATCTTTTTGTTTTTTTAATATAGCCAGTCCTATGCCTGGTAAAATATATAGGAGAGATTGTGGACTTAGTGTAAATACCTAGTTACTTTCGACACGCAACAAACCACGCGAGTAATTAATAATCTGGCGAAGAAAGTAGGTACTAGTAAGTATTGTTCGGAAGCGCAAGCGCTCGCGAACGTGCGTGCGTTGGTCGGTCAGTATTTAGAATGGAAACATAGACTCAATAATGTCGCGTTATAACAATAAAAACTTGAAAACTCATTATTAAGTAATGTATTCAGTTTTTTTAACCATTATCCTTATGATGTCTGCTGCCTACCCCTGGGAGGATGCTAATTAATTACAAATAACCCTGTTTATATCATATAGTTTTCGATATTTACCTTTTGACCTGTATTATGTCGTGGGCGATGACCGTGGAGATTACCCCATGATTTTTTATTGTAATGATCGTGGATAATATCGGGTGGTATAGTAGCCAATATCTCTTCATGCCATCGTTGTGTAAGGGAGTCAGGCATTTGTATGAGCAGCAGACATACTGCGACTGGAAAGTTTATTCATTTTAATGATTTAATAACATACACTTCGCACTTCATTATTATAGATAGAGATAGAAGAAACTTACCCCAGATGCAAATCATATTGTTTCAAGTAGCCGGGAGATAGATGGCGTGACTGGGAATATTGGTAATGTGTCAACACTACGTTTAGTTTCTGGAACACTGCGCGCGAACTTAAAACGCAAGTAAATTTATATTGAGGTAATTATTTTGAGTATTTGTGTATTAAATCATTAACGTTTTCGCATGTTTGTAATTTAACCGTACAAATCGATTAGTAGTTAATATATTTGACATGAAAATATAATGCGCGTTAATTGCTTAATTTATCCAAGCGCGGATCAAGGCACGTAACTAGTTTGTGGGCACAGGTACCCGGAAATCGCTCATGTTCATTCATCCATCAAGCCAGGACTTCATGGGCCTACCCCTTTTACTTGGGGGTGCCATTGCCAGGCATTTGTTACCCACTTAGCCTGGCGGTTACCGCAAGACTTGGCCGCACTAGTTAAGGCGGGTCTCTTGCATTTTTGGTTTTCATAATATGATAATATAATATAATTATTTATTTCTATCTGCCTAATGATATAGATAAAACTTATCTCAAATGTCATAAGAGAAGCCATATTGCTTCAAGTAGCCGGCAGATAGATGGCGTGATTAGGAATTTTATTTTTGTGGCAACAATGCGTGCCGTGCCTAGAACACTACGCGTGAAACTAATAATGTTTCAATAAATAGGAAAGTAAATGTATATCGAGGCAATTAAGTATAGTTGTGTCTGTTTGATTTACATTAACGTTATCGCATGTTTGGGTGTTTCAACCGTGGGTACAAACTGCAGCAGTAGCAGTTAAAATTTTTGACATGGAAATATATTGATTGATAGTGTCAATATCACGTAAAATCGGAGCCCTGAACAAAATGAGACGTTTTTCTCGCCGAAGCAGCGGTGCCTTCTATACAAGACACAAACTCATTACTGCGTGGAATACAGTACTGCTCGCATCTAACTAAAGAATGGGTCCGCAAAGTACTTACTAGATGCTCTCAACAGGTTGCAGCGTCGCGCGGTCCGCATTATTAGGAATCCTGAAGTCATGAAAACCCTCGAGGCTTTGCAGATGCGTAGAGATGTTTTTTCCTTGGCTATTTTTAACGTCTCTACCATGGTGAATGTTCTGATGAGTTCTTCCAATTAGTTCCATCCTCTCCATTCCTACACACGACAACACGTGCAGGGCATAGATGTGTCTGTAGATGTGACCCGCATACGGTGCAGAATTCCTTCAAAAACCAAGCGGTTCGGTGACTCTTTCCTTTGTCGCACCATTCAGACCTGAAACTCCTTGCCAGCTCTCGTGTTTCCTTCGTCCTACTGGACTACGCGGGGCGTCAAAAACCATCTAATGAGGCCGTCAAGCTGAGGTCCACTGAGGCCGTTATCCCCCCTCCCGAGGAGGGCATGACCGATAGGGGTGGCCCTAGGTCAGCCGAGGAGCCAGGGAGCCAGGGATGTATCGAAGACAACCTCACCTTTTTAGCACGACGCGACGACTCACAGACAGCGTGCCGTTTTAGTCGGTTCGAGTCCGGCATAACCTCCCCCTCCGGCTCCGACGGGGGAGGTATCCGAGGGGATTAGCGCATGTAAAAAAAGTTCCGAAAATGGTAGATCGGGCACCAAATCCTACATAGTTAGACAAACCGACATGGCTAGACAGTTTTTGTATTCGTTGGTCAAGTAGTATAATTTGACAGAACGCATGAGTGGGTATCTTGTTCTCAACTTGTCAGCACTAGTACACTGCTAGTCCATACATCCATCAAGCCAGGACTTCATGGGCCTACCCCTTTTACTTGGGGGTGCCATTGCCAGGCATTTGTTACCCACTTAGCCTGGCGGTTACCGCAAGACTTGGCCGCACTAGTTAAGGCGGGTCTCTTGCATTTTTGGTTTTCATAATATGATAATATAATATAATTATTTATTTCTATCTGCCTAATGATATAGATAAAACTTATCTCAAATGTCATAAGAGAAGCCATATTGCTTCAAGTAGCCGGCAGATAGATGGCGTGATTAGGAATTTTATTTTTGTGGCAACAATGCGTGCCGTGCCTAGAACACTACGCGTGAAACTAATAATGTTTCAATAAATAGGAAAGTAAATGTATATCGAGGCAATTAAGTATAGTTGTGTCTGTTTGATTTACATTAACGTTATCGCATGTTTGGGTGTTTCAACCGTGGGTACAAACTGCAGCAGTAGCAGTTAAAATTTTTGACATGGAAATATATTGATTGATAGTGTCAATATCACGTAAAATCGGAGCCCTGAACAAAATGAGACGTTTTTCTCGCCGAAGCAGCGGTGCCTTCTATACAAGACACAAACTCATTACTGCGTGGAATACAGTACTGCTCGCATCTAACTAAAGAATGGGTCCGCAAAGTACTTACTAGATGCTCTCAACAGGTTGCAGCGTCGCGCGGTCCGCATTATTAGGAATCCTGAAGTCATGAAAACCCTCGAGGCTTTGCAGATGCGTAGAGATGTTTTTTCCTTGGCTATTTTTAACGTCTCTACCATGGTGAATGTTCTGATGAGTTCTTCCAATTAGTTCCATCCTCTCCATTCCTACACACGACAACACGTGCAGGGCATAGATGTGTCTGTAGATGTGACCCGCATACGGTGCAGAATTCCTTCAAAAACCAAGCGGTTCGGTGACTCTTTCCTTTGTCGCACCATTCAGACCTGAAACTCCTTGCCAGCTCTCGTGTTTCCTTCGTCCTACGGGACTACGCGGGGCGTCAAAAACCATCTAATGAGGCCGTCAAGCTGAGGTCCACTGAGGCCGTTATCCCCCCTCCCGAGGAGGGCATGACCGATAGGGGTGGCCCTAGGTCAGCCGAGGAGCCAGGGAGCCAGGGATGTATCGAAGACAACCTCACCTTTTTAGCACGACGCGACGACTCACAGACAGCGTGCCGTTTTAGTCGGTTCGAGTCCGACATAACCTCCCCCTCCGGCTCCGACGGGGGAGGTATCCGAGGGGATTAGCGCATGTAAAAAAAGTTCCGAAAATGGTAGATCGGGCACCAAATCCTACATAGTTAGACAAACCGACATGGCTAGACAGTTTTTGTATTCGTTGGTCAAGTAGTATAATTTGACAGAACGCATGAGTGGGTATCTTGTTCTCAACTTGTCAGCACTAGTACTGCTAGTCCATACACAGCGTGTAGTTACAGACAACAAGAGCAAATAAAACTGGTTTATTGATTTATATTGTACTAGCTTTTGCCCGCGGGCCCGCCCGCGTGGATGTCGGTTATCGCGACGTGTGCATTACCCCAGCAAAATGTTGTGCTTTAGAGAGTTGAAAGTATATCAGATTTTTAGTGTGTTATGAAAGATTTTTGTGTGCAAATAGCAAAATTTGTGCATATTGTAGTTTAAGAGATATTTGCGAAAAATAAATTTTGCTGCAGTAATTATCGAAACGTTACCCCAGCAAAAAGTTTTTTCCTAGCCCGGAACCAAATACTGGAACAGATAGCTTATGTTACGTAACAATTGTTAGCCAATAGCAAAATTTGTGTGTGTTGTGGTTTTTAAGTTATTTAAGATTTTGCTGCGGTAACGTTTTGGGATTTCCCAGATCTCGAAAACGCCTCAACGCAGATGTTTCAAAAAAATACCAATAATGTAACTGAATTTGTTTAAATTTGTTACAACATTACATTTGATTTGCTTCATAAACACCAGAGTTATTAAATAGTTTCGAAAAACAGAAAAAAACTAATTTGCAAGTAAACTAGTGCACTTAACATCCATTAAAAATATGTAATATATACCCTTGATTCACCTTTATATCGACAGCAAATATAGGTTCGGTAGCTATAACCAATATAAAGAAAAAAAATAATTTAACAAAATTTACAGTGGTCTTATTTTGGTGATCGAATACGCTGTTCCTACATAACCCGGAAACGAGATATATATTTAACAAAAACGCATGTTTCATTAAGAAACCGGCCTATTAATTTCAGCTTTCAATTACTAATATTGTGAAAGTTTCAGCAAAAATAAGAATGTAGTAGCAATTCTTTAATAAGCCGGCCAAATTGCGAAGGCTATTAAAAAGCGACCATTCCATACATACGGATACACTTCCCAAATTAGCAGCTTAGTATCCGATGTTTTGTACAGTGAAGCACAAAAGCTTTCGTGGAGCCAAATAATAAACATTACTAAGTAGGTAGGTACGAAGTAGTTTTCTATTTTATTCAAAAAATACAATCATGCTAATGAAGATAATAATCACCATGTTAATTTTATATAAGTGTGATAATTGTTTTTATGTATCTAGCCTACCTATATGATACGCATCTTTTTTTTAAAACCTACTATACATAGGTATTCCATTCCATTCGGTTAGGTAGGTACCTACATACATTTAAACAATCTTTTTAATATGTTTTATTGAAAAACTACAATTATTTTCCTGTTTAGAAACTTATTTTGATGACTAAAAATCGATATTAAACCACTAGTTACCTAGTCAGCTATTTAGCCTGGTTCATTTGTATATTATGTACCTGCCTATGTATTTTGATAAAAATTTGCCTCAAGATGGTTTACGATAAATTAATAAATTAAGTCAATATTACCTAGTTGTAACAACGATAATTTTGACGATATTGACATCTTCCACCTCTCCAAAAGTGTTTTCAGGAAACAAATTATTAGTAGTTTAGAATCATACTTGCCCAAATGAAGGTGTATTCGATAAGCTAATTAATTAATTAATTAATTGAATAACATAGCTGGAACACTACTGTTTGCATAAATTAAGTATTGTGTACCTAGTTGTTAAGTTATGCATGCAACTCTTTACTTGACGTGAAACTTTATTATTGGCTTAGAATCCTACGTTATGCTTAAGTTTACCCACGATTATTTAAAATAGCTGTTAAGTTTCCAATAAATAAATAAATAAACATTTACCATTTGAGATTAGAGAATGAGATTTTCGGGTAAGTTACCTATCCGTCGGTAACTACCATATGGAGTAAGTATTATAACTAGTAGCTTATGTATCTATGATAAAAACTGGTTTTTATACATACCTATGCTAGTAGGTAATAATATGTCATCAATTCATCATGTTGTCTAACTTTTTTCCTTTTTTTAGTTATATTATAAAGTATAACTACGGGAGTATATAGCTATAAAATATAACTTTATAGGTACTTTCCTTTCCGTAACAAAAAGTAATAACAGGTAGGTACCTAAATTAGGCAAATTAGGTACCTACCTGTTATTACTTTTGTAGGTAGGCATTACATTACAAACTAATTAAAGAACCAACGGAAACAAATCAGAAATGAAAAAAAAAATACTTAAGTATTTGTCAATATCTACTTTCATCTCGTCGGTAGCGATATAACATTCAAATGAGGAAATCATATACATATATAAAAAAAAACTAGTAATAAGTTGAGCTTTGATAATATTCTCGTAGCTTTTTAATTAAAAATTGTTTGTCCGTTTTTACATTAAGAAACTGAAACGGAACACGAGTAGCTGAACGGACAACTTGAGTTTGACAGTTTGCTTGTTGAGACTCTCAACAAGTAACAACAACAACAACCAATCAGCAGCTCTGAAAAAGTACCTATCAGCAAGATGGCTGATTGCTGGGTCTGTGAATTGGTCTCTGGTCGACACATGACCGCAAGTCGGCTTCTATAACACACTGTGCGTATAAACTAACCAATATGATAAGTTATTTATAAGTTGTTTCCTTGTAGTTATCCACCGGGGTACATGATACCTATAATCTTCCGATCATCCGAATACGGTGCGCACCGTGCGGTATGAAAAGAACTTCATCCCACGTACGCTCAAGCTGTGGAATGAACTCCCTGTCATGGTTTTCCCAAGCGACTACAATATGGGGTTCTTCAAGAGGGGCATTAGAAGGTTTCTTCAGGGTAGGCAGCGCAAGTGTAACGCCCCTGGTGGTGCATACGTCCATAGGCCGCGGTAACCACTTTCCATCAGGTGGGCCGTGTGCTTGTCTGCCACCTAAGTGGCATAAAAAAAATCTTCATTAGGTAGGTAACTATATTGCCGCAATATGATATACCTAATTGCGTTAGGATTTAAACATAGAATTTATTCAACGGATCAGTGATTTTCCTAAAGAATGTAAAAGTGTTAGGAATAGCACATAATCAAAATAATATAGGTAGCTATAGTGGAGATGTTTTCAATAAATATTTTTTTATTTTTTCACTCTTTTCATATTTCTTACCAAACTGATAACCACCGAACACTTTTGTTCGCAAGTGTACAAACAAAACTTTTATATTATATCGTTCGTTTAAGATGGTATGCCTCATGTATGGAAAGGTCGCTTTTTAGTAGCCTTCACAATTTGGTCGGCTTATAAAAGAATTGCTACTACATTCTTATTTTTGCTGAAACTTTCACAATGTTAGTAATTGAAAGCTGAAATTAATAGGACGGTTTCTTAATGAAACATGCCTTTTTGTTAAATATATATCTCGTTTCCGTGTTATGTAGGAACAGCGTATTCGAACACCAAAATAAGACCACTGTAAATTTTGTTAAATTATTTTTTTTCTTTATATTGGTTATAGCTACCGAACTTATATTTGCTGTAGATATAAAGGTGAATCAAGGGTATATATTACATATTTTTAATGGATGTTAAGTGCACTAGTTTACTTGCAAATTAGTTTTTTTCTGTTTTTCGAAACTATTTAATAACTCTGGTGTTTATGAAGCAAATCAAATGTAATGTTGTAACAAATTTAAACAAATTCAGTTACATTATTGGTATTTTTTTGAAACATCTGCGTTCAGGCGTTTTCGAGATCTGGGAAATCCCAAAACGTTACCGCAGCAAAATCTTAAATAACTTAAAAACCACAACACACACAAATTTTGCTATTGGCTAACAATTGTTACGTAACATAAGCTATCTGTTCCAGTATTTGGTTCCGGGCTAGGAAAAAACTTTTTGCTGGGGTAACGTTTCGATAATTACTGCAGCAAAATTTATTTTTCGCAAATATCTCTTAAACTACAATATGCACAAATTTTGCTATTTGCACACAAAAATCTTTCATAACACACTAAAAATCTGATATACTTTCAACTCTCTAAAGCACAACATTTTGCTGGGGTAATGCACACTATCGCGACAAAACCTAGCCTATGTCCTTTCTCAAGGTCTAATCTACCCCTATACCAAATTTCATCAAAATCGGTTCAGTGGTTAAGGCGTGAAAGCGTAACATACAGACAGACAGACAGAAAGACAGACAGATAGACAGAGTTACTTTCGCATTTATAATATTAGGTATGGATTATTGTCCGTACTGGTGTACACACCATGTACCAAATATCACGTTAATAAGTCATCAGGAATGGGAGAAAATCAAGGAATTCATATAATTGTGAGCACTTTGTTCATCAAGATCAATTTGATGATGACTGTACCTACTCGTATCTTTGTGAAGTGACTCGTCGATCGCAATCTCGAGACCGCAAGCTTCACATACATATCATAGGTTCATGAAACTATCTAGGTTTTTAAACAGATGAAGTGAATGAGGTGGGGTGCATCATTTCAGCTTAGAAAAGCTGTACAAGACATGTAACCGCAGTTAGATAGTTGTCGGTCTATCTATCAAATGTTTTTGGTGGGGGCCCCAAAAATTTCCATCCACTTCCTCTATTTGTTGATCCATTATTTTTCATAGGTAACAAGCTGCAAGGTCCAATTTAGGGCAAGGCCCCATTAGTGCGTTGCGCTGCGTTGCGTCGTCGTCGCAGCATCACCTCTGCGTTGTTTTCCATATCAGTAGGCTACTTTATAAAGGGTACGAATAACGATTTTTTTTAAAGGATATTAGAACTGAAATTACTTAATATTCCCTCTATGCCCTTCAGCTAAGCTAAATTACTGGTTTTAGGAATGGATTCACGTCGGTAGTGTAAAGGCCAGGTTCCGAACCAGGTACTTAGATTGTAAGGCCTTACCTTTTATACCTTAACCACTAAGCTACCGACGCTAAAATATAACGTAAAAAGAAATTCGACTGCTGTTAAAAGATCGATCGTAACGGTGGTAACTATTTGCCAATCAAAGATTGAAAGAGAATTATTGAAAATTATTCTAGTCTAATAGGTTTTAATTATGAGTAATATTTCTATTTGGTGAAGAATAAAGTGTTTCAAAATCAGATACTGTATTTAGACAAACACACATAATGATTTGTTTTCATCCTCATTATCATCATGAAGACATTGACACCCGATTGCACCTGCCTTCACCTTGGAGACCAGAGTAACCCTGATCAAGCAATCGGCCTTCCAGCTTTACACCTCCAATTCCCACCGCTATGGATACCTAAGCATTCGAGGCGGTGAGACCCTTGGCACGCATGCTACCTCTACGACCTAGACAACACTTCTTGGGTCTACGCAATGCCATGTCGTGTAGGATGATTTGTTTTGAATGAACTTCATAACATTTGAGATTTCAAAAATAATATTTTTAAACGAATACTGGTACACGCATAACTTAAAACATTTGGGTTACAATAGTTAGGTTTTTGGTGTGGGTTATAGGGCTAGTAGTTTGGTGAAGGTACGACGTCGTCCACGTCGTAGTAGCTGTAAGCCACTACTGGGATAATATCTGTACTGTTTTGTAATTTCGTATCTAGAGATGGTTTTATGAATTCCTTAAATGTGATCTCTGACTTCTTTGTTTGTACCTGGAATTATAAGGAATTACTCTTAAGTGAAACTTGTTTACTTTGCTTAAAATAATTGGGTAGATATGTACTCCTCCATTCATCGTTATCTGTATGCTATTCTAGATCTTATCCTAATTATTTAGGGCATGGATGATTATTTTTTTGTTCTTACCCACGACGGAACGGAGACGGTATATGCGTTTGGGGTGAGAGGATGTTGGTGTGTTAGTTTGTGCAAATCCATGTTGCCATTTTCTCCGAAACTACCAATCCAATTTTGATGCACTTTTCAGTTATGGGTTCGGTTTTAATTGGAGCATGTTCTTAGATGAATAATGAAGAGGATTATTTTAACGATAGTGATGTCAGTATGTTAATTCGCAAAGCAACGCCTAGTAAAATTACTAAAATCATACGTAAATTAAATAGTCTTAAAGCTCCTGGTCAGGACAATATTAAAATTATAGATATTAAAGCGATAAGTCAGAGTATGGCTATTGCTATCACCAATTTGATTAATACTAGTTTATATTCGGGAAAATACCCAGATGCACTAAAACATGGTTGTGTTAGACCCATATATAAAAAGGGTAAACAAGATAACATGTCCAACTACCGACCTATTACGCTTTTATCGAGCATTAACAAAATCGTAGAGAAGTTCATTAGCGAACAAATACATAACTTCTATAATGATAATAATATTATAAGTAGCAATCAGTTCGGGTTTCAGCCAAATAAGAGTACAACTTTACTTCTGTCAAAATTCACGGATGACGTAAATAAAGCACTAAATTCCAAGCAGCATGTACTAGCCCTGTTTATTGATTTTTCCCGCGCGTTTGATACGCTAAATCACGGCAGACTTGTAAATAAACTAAATTGTGCTGGTATACGTGGCCCTCTTTTGAAATGGTGTGATAGCTATCTACAGAACAGGTCTTACCGTGTCAAAATAAATGAAACACTTAGCAAGACAATATCAGCTAATGTAGGCACGGCTCAAGGATCCGTGCTTGGCCCTCTTCACTTTATTACCTATGTGAATGATATGAATAACATTCTGAGTCACTGTACCACCTATCAATATGCAGACGATACATGTCTGCTCGTGGCTGATACAGATGCAGCTGAGGCATTCGTAAAAATACAAGCCGACCTAGACAATATTAACAAATGGTGTCACGATAACGGACTAGTCCTAAACGCCAGTAAAACCAAACTGGTTCACATTTGTTCTCCCTATAGCAAAACCCAATTTCCCAATGAAAAAAAGCTGGTAGCCCATGAACATATGTGCCTACACAAAAAGAATAAAAACTGTCAATGCCCCACAATTGAAATAGTTAATAATCACACATACCTTGGTCTAATAATAGATAATAAATTTAACTGGTTACCGCAAGTCAATAAAGTGTGTGAAAAACTGAGAGCATTTCTGGCCAATATGTATGTAATAAAAAATAGGATACCGCTAAAAGTGAAGCTCATGCTTTACAACGCCCTTGCTGAAACAATCATTGCATATGGCATCACTAGTTACGGTAGAACTTTTAAAACGTACCTTGATCGCATATTAGCACTGCAAAGTAAAATTCTAAAAGTAATATTGTCACACCATAATTCAGTAAAAATTAAAGATACTTCAGATCTATTTAAACACTGCAAGGTACTCCCAGTTCATTCCATTGCTACATTATGTCTCCTTAAAGAACAATTTTTTAATGCCAACATACAGATAGAAACATTTCATTCTATTCGGACACGGTCAGTATCTAATAAGAAATTAGAAACCTGCAGGGCCAGCAATACCTACGGTGAAAGGACCACCATGTATATTATTCCCCGTTTACTGAATAAATTGAATACGTCCTTCCGACAAAGTATCACACCAGTAAATATAAAACATAAGTTAAAAGCGCATTTCCTAAACATCCTGTGAATACCTCGCACAAAACCGGTTCTCTGCCCGGTCGCCCGGGCGTACGCTGCCGATTAATATATTTTTTACATTTACCTTCTGCATGCCTTTCTAATGACCATCTGTTTGTTACAATGACGATATATTGTATTTTGTTTTTGTATTTGGTTGTAGTTTGTTTTGTCTTTATGAAGTATTAGGTTATTGAATTATAATTATAATAATAATATATTATATAATCGCAATGTAGAATGCGCGGCAATCCACACAAACCTCAGTGGTTTAAGGTTTGCTATGATTGTTATCGAATTGTATAATATTGTTGTAAAATAAATAAAAAAAAAAAAAAAAAAAAAAAGATAGGTTTTACAATGACAACTCAACAGGGGGCACTACAGTAAGCAATTTCAATGCAAATCAATGTTGCCAATTTCCTCCAAAACTACTAGTCCGATTTTGATGCAGTTTTCAATTATTGGTTTGGGTTTGATTGGTACATGTTCTGAGATAGGTGTTACGGTGACAACCCACGGTTACGGTGTAAACATTTTTAGCATGCATCTTGTCAGTCTGCTAGCGACACTTTTGCGCGGGAGCACTCCAGTTACTGACACAGAGCATATTGTATTAGAATAGAAAGCATAGATAAGTAATATTCTTTGCACGTCCTTGGCGTTACTTATGGTGCCATCTGATGTGTGTCATCTGATCTTTATGCTGAGATGGCTATTTGGCACTCACGCAATTTTTAGTTATAAGTTACCTAATTTATCACTAGTCTAATTTTAAGTATGTGAGTGATTGCCAAATAAATTTCTTTCTTTCTTCTTATGGGTTCGGGTTTGATTGGTACCTGTTCTTAGATAGGTGTTAAAAAAAAGGGTGACTATTCACCAGCTTTTTAATTAAATTATTTTTTAAACGACGTGGGTTTTTTCAAAATTTTAAATTTTTACTTGTAGTTCTTGTTAGACACGTCTGAATGTTATGTCCTGAACGATTGATGAGTTGATGATGTCTTTCATCCCTCCTTGAAACGAACTTTCTACAATTTCGTCTGCATTCAGACGAAATTTCGAATGCATCCTTAGAAATGGTATATTATTTATTTCTTCTTCTTTCTTTCCTGGAATTATCTACGACTCTTTCACATATTCCATTATTTTCTTTAGCTTTACGAGTAGGTACAGGTATATAATTTCTGCTCATCATATGCCCTACAAGTGCATCATGAACTAATGTTTTTGCGGTAGGAGTATAAAGTGTGGAAATAAATTTACTTTGCTACCTAAAATTGGGTGATCGTCATTTTTGAAGGATTATTCCTATTGGTTGTATTGAGACTAATCTTAATAATTCTATCCTTACGTTTGCTTCTCGGTATATCAAATAATGTCTAGACCCTCAAATAAGAGGGACATCAAACGACAAAGACTCTCAATTGAGAATTCAATAAAAGGAACATAATTTGCTCTTTGTGTTGATCTATATTGCGTTTTGAATTGTCTGGTAAGTTGACATAACTTTACTCGACGCTAATGTTATTACGACACCGTTCGATTGAATCAAATAAAATATTTTATAAAGAGGTAACATCATGTTTCGATATTGTCAGTAAATTTATTCATAGTCATAATACGAGTATGCTAAATTTGATTGATATCTTCTCTTTTCTCTACCCAAAGACATATCTCGATCCTTCTCCTCCTGAGCAAGCAATTCTACCAAATCATTAATGTATTTCTGCGGGGCATCGGAAAGTACCTGAAATTACATACATTTGGTCAAAAGAAAAACACCAAATCAGCTACCCTTTGTATTATGCTTTGCGAACTTGAGAGTCTCATGATTTTACAGAAAAACCTGTCTATTGGGTATTTTAAACTAAATTGCTTGGAACCACGTCTTGTCATGTCACGTTGCTGTTGAACTGAAAAACGATGCTTTTTTACGTCCGTGGTCATATTATTTTGTGTACTTTTTAATTTATTTTGACATACCTACTGTGATTTTGCAAGCAGATCTACTGTTTTGCGGACTATTTGCGTGGCGTCAGATAGTCGTACCCAATACTAGTGTTCAAGTTTGAATCGTCAAAAGGATGTTTTAATTGAAGAATAACGAGACCGCTAGTGTATCAAATTGTTTTTATTCAATGTTATTTGTGTTATATATTTTAGTCATCGTCTAAATAGTCCTCCAGATAAGCGTGAGACACAAAAGGCACTAGAAAACTCGCTGGTGTAGTAGTGTTCTGTTTCATTTCCTTGCCAGTAACCGGAGTAATTATTTTATCATTATCCTGAGAGACGCAATTTACCTGAAATTGGACATAAGTCGTAGTTCATCTAATATTTTGTAATAAATTTATATGTTGTTACGACAAGTCATGCTGTGTAATTCTAGCTTGTTAGAGATTGTTATTGGCCTAAGGCGTCACAGCGCTTTGCTTGACGATGTATGCATAGAAAATTGTTCAGCAGTAAAGGATAGATCTAGAAAGAAAGAAAGAAAAATTCGTTTATTATACACTTACACTACACACTGAACAAAAGAAAATATAACAAGAAAAAAAAACAAGACAAAACAAACAAAATAAATAAAAGAACCCGGAAAAAAAAGGCAGTCCGATCAATAACATTATTGTTGTAAAGCTATTGTATGTAATCTGTGACATTCTTGTATAGTTTCTTGTGTTATTTTACTTTACGTTCTTCGATATACACTCTAGGGACAACACGCAATAACATACAACGAAAATCTGTATTGCTACTACTAGTTTAATATAGTTACCATCAATGCATATTGTGATCATAAACCAAGAAACCACTTTCATGTTTATTGCAAGTTCCTCTATTCGACTACAAAACGCCTGAACAATTTTGAATGTGTCATCCATGAATGGCCAAGATCGTGCGAAGTCGGAGATTGAAAAATTGTAAGCGGACTGCAGACTCCGAGGTAAGGATGACAGCTTCGAATAGGTTGTACCTATTCGGGAATGTGTAGGAAATATCGTCCCAGCTGTAAGTACCTAATATTTTTTACAGATCAGTCGTATTAAGAGTTTACACGAATAATAAGGTATTATTGAGAAACTTCTTCCTTTTCAGAAGCCGAATTAATTTAAAAAATATGTCGCTTAAATAATTACTGCAAATATAATTGTAAACATTTTTATTTAATCAATTAATTTAATTAATGTGATTATCAAATTAAGTATTAGTGTCGCAACATCAGTCATCGTAATAATAGGTCCAAGATATTAATGAATTTATTTTTTCTTTTTGAGAATTTTTATTCTTGGAAGTTGATTTCACCTGTAATAGCCTCTTGAAAGCATTCGCCTGAAATACATATTTATGTAAATACTAACTGTTGCCCGCGGCTATTTAGCCTATGTAGGCTTAGGTCCTTTCTCAATGTCTGATTTAACCCCATGCCAAATTTCATCAAAATCGGTTCAGTGATTTAGGCGTGAAGGCGTGAAAGTATGGATTTGGGTCCTTATGCCCATATTGCGCGAACCCCACTGGGATGAATGGCAGGTTAGATAATGACTGCAATGTACACATTCATTTGCACAAAATGGTGTACGTGTAATACATAAGAAAAATAATTGTGTGAATAGTGTTTGTACTTATACGTTTGTTACTAGACAATTTGTTTAAGTCCATAAACAATAATTTATTTATTTAAAAATTACGTCATTTACAAACGTACGTACAGACTAAATGACTTCGATCGTTTCGGCAATTTTTTTAGGCCACGGGAACCGGAACTGAATTTTACACGGGCCAAGCCGCGGACATCTGCTAGTTAGTAATAAAGTATTTGAAAAGTTTTTTTCAAAATTAATTACTAACCGCTGCTCGTGGTATAATTCACTGTGAACAAATCCCCTCGAATGACTACACCATCTGAGCCAGCGGGACTGGTTATGTCGGGACCAAAACCGCACGGCCGTCTCAGGCCATCAGTTGCCGGGTAAGGTAGCCTCCCGCATATCCGTCGCGCATCCCGGCTAAGCCAAGGCTAGAGAAAGCGCCTCAGGTGGTACTCGTGGTCTCATTGATAAAAAAAATATTCACACCGAAAATAATAAAACACTTTTCGATATTTACCTTTTTACCTTTGAACTGAGGATAATTATAGTCGTAGCTGTTCAGCAGTCTTTGCGGGATTCGATTGTGTACGGGCGTGGGGTTCACCATCCAAACATCTAGTGGCCGGCGGTTCGCTGGTTTCGTCAGAAAGTCAGGCACTTGTATTAGCAGCAGACATACTGCGACTGGAAAGTTTATTCATTCTTGTAGCTTCCTATTGCCATATTTTTTACAAACAGGCGAAGCCCGTCCCAGCGAAAAATCCAAAAAACAGTAGTAAAGCGCGACTGATGGCAGAAGTGATAATAATCAACTCTTTGTATAAATGGAGCTACCTAATATAGGGTGTCTCAATAAGAGTGCATTTTTTAATTTTAAAATAAAACCAAGTATTTTATGACAGAGCTGTGATATTTTTATTGTATTTTAAAGAAGACATGTTCCGATTAAATATGGAATAAAATATCCGGCATTTTCATGAAATTTTCCATGACTTTTGCACAGAGATGTGGCTGTATCTCACCGTGATGACGCGTAGGATTTTTTTCGGGTTTATTCGCACTAACCCGAGATTTCACAAAATTCCAAAGAAAAAAATGCACGGCGTTAAATCGCACGATCTTGATGGCCAGTTGACATCAGAATTTCGTGAGATAATGTGTTCTGGAAATCGTTAGGTACTGCAATAAATGGATTGTTTTTTAATGAGTTTTGTAATGAGTTTTTACAATTGTAACGCGTTGTTCTTTCGAAAAGCGCTCCATTTTTAATAATCGGAATAAACTGAGATGACAACTGTAAAATGTCAGAGTTGCCACTGGCATGGAAAAAACAAATTCCAATTTTAAAAAGTGCACTCTTACTGAGACACCCTTTATAAATGTGATAGATATCTACTCGTGTAGGGACATTTTGATAGCAGGCGGTACCTATTTGTAAAACGTGTGAGTTAAGTGAATTTTATTACCTACTAGCTTTTGCCCGCGGCTCCGCCCGCGTGGATGTCGGTTCCCGGCAATTATTCGAATTGTTCTCTACGTACAAACCTTACCTGGACTTCCACGAATAATTCAAGACCAAAATTAGCCAAATCGGTAAAGGCGTTGTTGAGTTATAACATTACAACGTAAAGTGGCATTGATTTTTATATATATAGATAAGAAAATTAATGGGTTCCCCACTCCCACCTGTTAGCAATCTTATTTCACTCTTTTTAGTTGCAGTCAGGTTTTTTATTTTTGTTAATCTATTTTTATTAAAAAATCCTTGGTCTAGTTTTTATAAAAGTTTATTTCGATTTAGTTGTAATAATAATACTTACCCCAAATATAATTAGAAACCATATTGTTTCCAGTACCCGGGAGATAGATGGCGTGATTAGGAATTATAATGGTGTGGCAATGGCAATACTTCGTGGCGTGACTGAAACACTACGCGCGAAACTAATAATGTTTCATTATTTATGAAAGTAAATATAAATTGAGTTAATTATTTTTGTATGTTTGCTTACTAAGCCATCAACGTTATCACATGTTTGGGTAATTGAACCATACAATTGATTTCCATGAGCGTTCTAACATGGAAATAATAATGAGATGAGTGTTAATTGCTAAATTTAACTGACGTTGTAGACGAATGCTTCACGTAATATAAGTCTAATAAAACAACAATACTTGTCAAAAAACCATATCTCACAAGTTTATGAGTATTGTTCTACCGTAAAAGTTTGCGAGATAAAATGAAATACCAAATCAGTTATTAATTTATTCAGTCCTTACTTATGGGACCTTCTGTCTTAAGTTGTTATGTAATTATCTAACCTAACTACATGTTAGGTATAGTATAGTGACCATAATCTATATAATATAAAAATCAATTGCTATTCGTTAGTCTCGCTAAAACTCGAGAACGGCTGAACGGATTTATCTTATCTTGGTCTTGAAATGTTCGTGGAGGTCTAGGGAAGGTTTAAAAGGTGAGAAAAAATCGAATATGTGCCGGGAACCGACATCCACGCGGGCGGAGACGCGGGCAAAAGCTAGTGTAATTATAAAGCCTCCTTCCTTCGGCAGTCGGTTAAAAAGTGTCGTTACAACTTTTGGTCCCAATTTTTTCCGTCTAGCTCCCTTAAACAACGCGCGATAAAGATCTTCGTTCCAATAAAATACGTATTTTATCAAATAATACTTTTATTTATAATAAAAAATCATTAACAATAATATTAAACCTCGTTTCACAGACTTACATTCTATAAAGTTATGAAGAGCGTATCTAATGTGTCGGTCTGTCTGTCCGTCTATGTGGCGACGGCGTACGCGGGCTCCTGTGACATCTCCTCCTCTTCTTCATCGAACACCTCGTCTCCGTCCACCACAGCCTCCTGGAAAAGGAATGAATTGTTATATCGTATAATGACCGGCCACAGAGGACAGAATATGATTAAGTAACGGAGATGCCCCATTGATATTTCTCCTAATAAAAACGCGCGCCGAATGCGGGTGTGAAGGGAGACGCGCGGGGTGTTAAAAGTCGAAGGACTTCAGGTATAACGTTCCTACCGAATGAGTCCATTTGACGTTTGGATGGCACGCGACTCGATTGCCTTGCAACAACTCCGCTATCATTTCCTACTCCATGTGACCGGCAAACATACAAACGTCAACGACAACGTACCTACCTAAACTACGTTGTTTAGGTCTCTTTGCATCTACGA
This sequence comes from Eilema sororculum, assembly GCA_914829495.1. NCBI lineage: Eukaryota > Metazoa > Arthropoda > Insecta > Lepidoptera > Erebidae > Eilema > Eilema sororculum. Next base: position 8,606,342 of record OU618559.1, read on the forward strand.
GTATACTAATATTATAAAGAGGAAAAATTTGTTTGTTGTGTTTGTGTGATGAACCCAATAATGTAGCTAAACAATGGTTACAATATCTTGTTCATCATCCTACTATTCGAAATCAATTTCGTCAACATTATACTGAAATTAAAATTGTATAAGAATTAGATCCCAGTGTAATTAAGTTATTATTTTGACATTGAGTCAAAGCCAATAAACACACAATGCAAAACACAAATATTGTGCTGTCAAAATGCATCAAAAGTACCGTTTACAACATTTGACGTTCCAGTACACTATTATTTAATGTATTTAAAATTCACACAATATTGAGCCAAAATGGAGCTAGTGTGGTGTACAAGATACGAAAACGTTCAATTCCAATGTCAATAGATTGAATTTAGTTTCAACAGTAAGCCCGCAATAATCATAAATGTCAACCAATCCTGTAAATTGCTATATCTATTGTTTGAAATTTATGTTCTTTTTCCACAACATTCTACTTTTCTACACAACAATCTAGACCCGTTGTAAGCATAGCATAGCTACTATATAACTAGCTTGTATGATGGAATTTAGAATGCGGATAAACATACTTAATACATTTTGTTTTTATAAATACATACATATTATACAAAATAACACCCAGACCAATGCAAATACCCATATTCATGCATACAAATATTTGTGCTGAGCGGGGATCGAACCCGCGTCCCTTGCGTAGCGCCCGCGTTCACGATAAATTACGGACATAGTAATATTGTGGGTTATAGGGGTGAAAAGGGAGGAGGGTTGAAGTAGGTAAAGGATGCAGCGAGAGCGGGATTTAAAATCCACGCCGAAAGAGCAACCGCTAATTTAGTAATTTATAAAGTGGCGAATCAAAAAAGCACGTCTGCACGCGCGGATAACCATAGCAGTATTTACACGAGACAAGCCTATTACCTGGTACTGCTGGTATTCTGAGACCAAGTCGGCCATATTGCTGGCTGCTTCCGTGAACTCCATCTCATCCATGCCTTCGCCGGTGTACCAGTGGAGGAAAGCCTGCGGGCAAACATATGTTAAAGTGAGAATTCTAGGAGACCCGGCTAAACGCAGCTGCTTAAAAAGTGTTTATTTTTTGTATATTTGGTGGTCGTGCAGGTTGTCGGGGTTATTACATAAAGCTATATACTCATTAAAGTAATAGGATAGAATGATCAGTCAGACACGTCAAAATACGTGTCAATCCCATACATTCAACATGGCTACTAGGGGGCTGTCTTTTTATTCCTTTTTTGGTGGTTCCGTGTGGTGTACCACTTTTGATTTGAAGAAAAACCGGATATTAAAACAAATCAGCGACCGGTGACTAACGGCGAAGACATCTATTTAAACAATCACTGTCGACCGAGTCGCCGGCGACAACTAGTCGGCATATAGCGTGTCAACAAATCGTAATGGGTCTCCGAAACCGACTAACAGATGGCGTGCTACCCAATATTGGCTTTGTGAACTCACTCGTCTCCGGAACATGGCGGTGAACTGTTCGCTGATGCGCTTGAAGATCTCCTGCACGGCGGTGCTGTTGCCGATGAACGTGGCGGACATCTTGAGGCCGCGCGGCGGGATGTCGCACACCGCCACCTTCAGGTTGTTGGGGATCCACTCCACGAAGTAGCTAAGGGATCATCTTTGACATTGAGATTGATTTCATGCTAGAAATTGGTGAATCTGGGGTTTCAAGGTCGATCGGGGTTTTTAGGGTGTATCTAAGGTCTCTGGGTGTATATGAGTTCCCAGGGTATATCAGGATTTGAACAGTGTCCGTGCGAGTTCCAAGGCAACGCATTCCCCTATTGCACGTGGAAATGTAAAAACACCACGGGAGCTAGAAGTGAATTGGACATCGAACCGATTAAACAGGGTTTCGTCATGGATACTATTTTGCAGTTCCACACTACCAGTGAGTTGTCTACGATTCTCTGCGCCTTTGCACGGAGTAGAAGGTATCAAGCTGTGGTGGACACACAAGGGTTCAAAGCAATACTGTTTCCTATTGCAACGGCAACACCAGAGCTAACAGTGAAGTCAGAATCGACCCGACTAAACCATATTTTGTTTCGTCAGGTGCCTTCATCAGGGTGGGTATACTGTGTATACCCTAGCGCGTGTTTTTTTTTTATAAAGTATACTCAATTTGACCTCGCTTGATGTTAAGCTAAAGGCAAAGACTCGGAAATAGGGTCACCATCGTAAACATGTACCATGTTAACAGTGGTGGCACTCAGTTGACGGCCTCATCAGATGCCTTTTCACGCCCCGTTTAAAGGACTCGGGACTGTAGGAAGAAGGAAACACGTGAGCTGGCAGGGAGTTCCAGGTCTTAGTGTACTTACCTTGAGTTCTTGTTCTGTATGGCGAGGACCTGCTCGTCCACCTCCTTCATGGACATGCGGCCGCGGAAGATGGTGGCCACCGTGAGGTAGCGGCCGTGGCGCGGGTCCGCCGCCGTCATCATGTTGCTCGCGTTGAACATCTGCAGGCCGCGGGGAAACAACGTTAGATAAATGATATTTTCTGAAGTTTACGCGAATGTCACCCAGTCATCCACTTAATCAAACCCAGTAAGCAGCAAAATCCAGCAAGACTTAACAACACAGTGAGCTCATTCTGCGTAAATACGAACACCAATAATTCACCATGATTCGGGTATTTTGAGATAACTTATACTTCAAACTATGTGACAACTACCATCGTGAGTCACACCGCGAAAATGGCTGCTGCAAAGCAGCCGAAACGTCGGGTTAAAAAATATCAATAACAAATATATCGCGATAGAATCCGTAAAAAGTGGTTTTATTTCAACGTTAGATAAATATTGCTTAAACCATAAATTATTATCTTGGGCCCAAAGTGTGTTAAAAATGAGCTCTAAATGCGCAGTATACGTTTCTTAGATGTATTGCGATGATAACACAGGGTGCTACGGCGATGCAAGAGCTCAAATTCACCAAGCACGGATTGTTACAAAACAATCCGCGCGCGCCGGGGCCTAATACTTTTATATCCATCTCAAAGCTGTAGGTGGTTCGAAGTCAACTGAGGTGCGAGGAAGTACCTTACACTACAGCATGTGAGAAGACCATAGACGGCATGCGGTACTGGACGGCTCGCGCCCAACATAACCGCCCAAATAACAAGATCTTATTGATTGAGCGAGCAAGAGTCTCCGTTTTGACAAGGTGGTCGATTTTGCTTGTCAGTTCCAGTCTAGACAGTGTATTTCTTAACCGATTTTTACCTAACATGGCGTACATGTTCTTTGATTTAAAACACAACTGAGTTTTTTGGATAAGAGTGTAAATGAGAGAGAAAAGGGCTGAAGTTTGCTGTCGCGTTAATTATGAAAGGATTTTGATGGTTTTTGGCTGAAACATGAAGGACATGGTCCTTATAGGTGTTGTGAAATCTATTCTACTATACACAATACTATACTAACTACAGGTACCTATATCTGCAGGTAGAAACACCCAAAGAAAAAAATAATACAATGAATCCGTTACCTGACTCATTAGTTCGGAAACTGTTTGTGGACGGTAGTTGAACGAATTTCTTGCTGTTAACGGTGCGAATCCTGCAAATAAATAATTGACTATCAGTTCTCTTATCGACATCCGAGCATCTCGAGAGTTGCATCCAAAATTTTTACGTTGAAGCCTGGAGGCCACTTCCCGACAACTAATATAAATTACATTCTCATCTTGGTTCACGAAGGAGCGCTTCACCTGAGCGTCTAACGGCTAACCTTCCAACAACGGGAGGTATCGGAAAAAATTAAATGCTCAAGTGAGACTAGAACTCACGACCTTTCCCTTACAGGGGGAAGTCTCACTTGAGCATTAAATTTTTTCCGATGTTTTTCGAACTTAAAAGTTAGCATAATAAATGCTATAAAAAATCATTCAAATGGAACACTATAGTTTAAAAGTTATTACGGGAGGAATGTCCGCGCCAGAGTCTCGTTCATCAATCAGCAGGTGTACCTGTTGTAGGTAAGGTTGTCCTGGGCGCCGAAGATCTTGGTAGAACCCCAATACACCTCAGAATTCTGGCAAAAGTATAGTGACTCACCAGGCATGAAGAAGTGCAGTCTGGGGAAAGGTACCATGTTGACAGCCAGCTTGCGTAAATCCGCGTTCAACTGTCCCGGGAACCGCAGGCATGTGGTCACACCCGACATCGTCAGCTGCCGAGGTAAAATATATTAACCTTTAGAATTCACTGTTAACCACGGCTCTGTGGAATTCTGAACCTATTTCAGGAATAATAATTATCCTACATGTTATTCCAGACTATGATTTATTACAATATCAAACAGCCAGATCCATATGTACTCGTATATCATTTAAACAAATTTAATTGAAACACTAGCTTCCGTTTAAGGGCACTTCCTCTTATGAACACATTTTTAAAGTGAAGACAGGCGCTCAGAGCAGTGAAATCTTCTTTAGATGCTTTGATTTCCCTTACGTTGGCCACGGTCGAAGTCTACGGTAAAATTGAGTTAATATTCCATGGGTTCAAGGTAGAAAGAGACTTTTGAAGCCTTCTTGCTTGCTGCTCGTTGTGTTCTATACCTACCTACAGTCAAATTAATAAAGTAACAAGCAACTCACCGATATCAAATGGTTGAGGTCGCCGTAGCTGGGGCTGGTGAGGCGCAGCGTCCTGAAGCAGATGTTGTAGAGCGCCTCGTTGTCGATGCAGAACGACATGTCCGTGTTCTCCACCAGCTGGTGCACCGACAGCGTCGCGTTGTACGGCTCCAGGACTACCTCGCTCACCTGGGGTTGGATGGCACGGGGTTCAATATGTACGATAGTTTTACCGGTGACTTCGATGGTTTTATGTCAGTTATTGCGGTTGACGAAGCCTAAATCTATATCCGTGAAATATGAGATGGTGTTATGTCGACATTCGTAGTCAAAGTTTTTGGTAAAATGTGTTAAGATCCATATTACCAAAGACTTCGACCGTGGTTGTTAAGATGATAATAGTTTTAGCATATACACGCAATAGCTTTAACCAGTAACTTCGAAAGCGGTAGTTTCAGAGTTATGGCGGCCACTGTCGAAGTCTACGGTAATATTTTACCTATGCCTATTGGCCAGCCGAAAGTTATTATGGGATATGGGTAGAATATTAGAAATGAAGATATTTGTGAAGGCAGTTCTTAATTCTTCAAAATATTTTTTAATCACCTTTAAGTCTTCACCTATATGTATCTTACCTTAGGTGAAGGGACAACGCTAAATGTGTTCATAATCCTATCAGGGAACTCCTCGCGTATCTTGCTGAGCAGCAGTGTGCCCATACCGGACCCGGTGCCGCCTCCCAGGGAGTGCGTCAGTTGGAATCCTAGAAGAAGACAAGCTTTAGTATTTCTCGCTCAGCGAGGCCAGCGAAAAGAACGGATCCTGGGCTCCAAAGGGCAAGTTGAAGCTCCAATTTATATCATGATAGAATGAGTATAATATCTGTCTTGTTTCAGTCTTCCTATCCGTGCCATGAGATCATAAACGAACTGTAGGAGAGTAGCCTTCTTGAAAGTGATTCTCCTACAGTTTACCGACGTTTCGCAGCCACGTTTTGCGACGCCTGGCGAGGTAAATATCAAATATCGGTTCATACCGCTTCCGCCGTGAAGACCCAAGAAGTACTGACTTGAAGTCGTAAAAATGACCAATACTCTAGCTTCCAGGAAGACCGAGCAAAGATGTGGTAGGGCTTTGAGGTCAGGTCAACGTCGCCTGCAACTTAGTGCACCTGCTGATTGAAAAACGAAGCATTCCTCTCAGGGTCTACGGCAGTCACTCTCTTAAAAAGAAAAAAAAAAGCCAAACCAAAAGGCGAAGGAGCGAGCGGACCTTGTTCTTTTAGGAGAAGGTCTCAGATGCAACCGGAAAAACGCTAAGATAGATAATTGAAATGATGGATCTTACCTTGTAAGCAATCACAATTCTCCGCCTCTTTCCTGATCACATCCATTACTGCATCGACGAGTTCTGCGCCCTCGGTGTAGTGGCCCTTCGCCCAGTTGTTCCCTAGTGGAGACAAATGTATAAGTTTGAAATCCTGTTGTAGACCGGTTTAGCAAATCTGCTACCTCATAGGATCGACGTAATCGACATCTTCAATAACTTATACAGAACACTCATGCTGTATAGGCAAAGGTCTTAATAGACCAAATTATAGGTATGTACCTACGTAAATTATACTATGTACGCACATTTCGCTATAATTTTCGGTTCCACGTTATAGACTGCGAGCCTATTGCCATCAAGTGAGCACTGGGGGCTATTTACTGTCGGATGGAGAACAACCCTATCCTTTTGTCACCTTATACGACATTCACTGAACCTAGGAATCAACACAGCCACAGGCAGTATATTAATGTTCTAAGAAAACCTCACTAACCTGCTCCGCTTTGTCCAAACACGAAGTTGTCAGGTCTGAACAGCTGGCCGTACGGGCCAGACCTCACCGAGTCCATGGTGCCCGGCTCGAGGTCCACCAGCACGGCGCGGGGGACATATTTACCTAGAACGGACAATTATTAGTTTCAAAAACCTATTAGGAAAGACTTGGAATGGTTACCGTCACCGACACCTCTGTAGTTCTCAAATGTTCTACTAGATAGCGCTAAAATTTAAATTTTAGCATAGCGCCGCCTAGTATAGTGTTTGAGAACTACTAGCGTATACCTTGAAGTATTCGGCAGATGGCGGTTTTACAAGTTTCTTATATGTCTTGCATATTACATGTTTTCACTTCTGTTGGTACGCCTGGGGTTCCACTGTTTTTTTTAATTAATTTTAATAGCAGTTGTATAGTCCATGCCTAAAGGAACTCACCTCCAGAAGCTTCACTGTAGTACACATTGATGCGCTCCAGCTGGAGGTCGCTCTCGCCCTGGTAGATGCCCTCGGGACCCACTCCATGCTCGTCTGATATCACCTCCCAGAACTGTAAGACAAGGAAAAATAGTCCATAAGTATGTAGGAAAGTGTGGAACATGTGGAAAAAGGTCCGAACCACTCGAATTCCGCCGGCTTGCATGAGCTTTAATGTTGGTTGAGGAAGTTGTGGCGTGTGTAAGGATAGAAGCAGATGGTGGGCTATTGACTCCGCCAACACCAAAGCGATGTGAACGCACGGGGTGAGATGTTCCTCCGACACAGAAGGAAGATCCACCAGGCAAGGTAATCACCGCTGATAGTTTTTTTCGTTACTAGTTACGATATAAATTCCACATATTGATGGACACGATTATCATTAGGTACTAGAGACTATGACGTGGGTCTACCGGGCTCGAGTCGACTATAACTGCACTGTGTCGCTCATGTGAGCCACCCAGGCGTACCTACCCGAAAAATTCACTCGCCATCGCAGAGAATTTATCCTCACACATTGCTATCGGAAACAGTACGCACTGTGCGGTATGAAAGGAACTTCATTCCGCGCACGCTCAAGCTGTAGAATGAACTCCCCTGCTATAGTTTTCTTATACAACTGCAATATGGAGTTCTTTATGTAAAAGAAGGTAGTAGTATAGAAGCAACCTGCCTATCACAGAAGAGCATGATTTGCCGGTTTCGGACTGACCTCTCCCCTAGCTGGTTCCCCTGGGGGGGGGGGGGGCGGATTTTCTAGTACTAGCGTCTCCACTCAGTGAGGGGAGATAATAAAACTCCTTTTTATTATTTTCCTTTCGGCCTGAAGTCTCCCCTATCTGGTTCCCCGGGGAGACATTAGGATTCCCAAGTCCCAGCGTCTCCCTAGACTAAGGGGATACATTAAAACCTGATTTGGAAAGAACATTAAAACCTGGTCTGAAATCGTATTGCCGGTCACTAAGCAAGGAGTGTTCGTCAAAGTGGCGCATGAGCTGTGTGTTAATGATGTGCTCGAACACCTTGCACAGCACTGAGATAGATATTTCCTGCAAGATAACTCCCGCTTTTTAAGTACAACCGCTGAAATACCATCAGGACCACTGGCTTTCCGGACATCGAGTGATTGCAGTAATGCACGGACATCGCGTTGCCTGATACGGATATCAGGCATTGCGAGGTCACCAGTGGGCATTGTCCGTTGTTGCATACCACAATCATCGGCTCGGGAGTTGGCCGCGAAGAGATTGACCAGCAAATTTGCTTTCTCTTGTGGCTCATGGGCCAGAGATCCATCGGGATTGCTCAGCGGGGGCAGCGAAAGCTGGCAGAAGTTGGCTTGTACGGCCTTGGCCAGTCGCCAGTAGCCACAGCTACCCGTGGGATGCGCCCCTAGCTCTTGGCCCAGCCGTGCTATGCGCTGGGCATCCACCCTGACGTAAGCCCTCTTGCAGACCTTTGTGGCTCTGTTGTACGCCGCCTTGAAGTGACCCACGTTGGGATCGCGTGTGACGCGCGCCCGCACCCAAGCGCGGTACGCAGACTGTTTATGCTCAACATCTCCGCCCGCACCCGAACCACGGATACGCTCCGCGGACTCCGGTGACATCGGTGTATGGGATATAGTATTCCATACCTAGACCGATCTCACCGGCGACAGCAGTAGCGCTCTCAGATGGGTTCTTACCCTCAAAGCAGCGTTCAACGCACAATAGTCGCGCAATCCATCCCAGTCCGCTGACGAGTAGTGCCGAAGGGCGCTACAATGGGCACGGTGGAGCGGACCAGACAGTTACGATATATGAAAGGTAATGCGGGGGTCCACTACCCCTCTAAACAATTTGTTTATATGTCAAGTCACATCCCATAATGTCTCCTACTATCAAAGGAGAGCCGCTAGTACTAAGAAGTTTCAACGTCGCCCTAATGGTGGCCTCCCCTTAGTCTAGGGAGACACTGGTACTTGAGAATCCTAACGTCTCCCTGGGGAACCAGATAGGGGAGACTTCAGGCCGAAAGGTAAACAATAAAAAGGAGTTTTATTATCTCCCCTCACTGAGTGGTGACGCTAGTACTAGAAAATCCTTGCGTCCCCTCCAGGGGAACCAGCTAGGGGAGAGGTCAGTCCGAAACCGATTTGCCTACCACAAACTCACTGCTGACAAAATCTGACGAGTTGAAAATCTGTCGAGTTGGAAATGAGGCAAATTATAATGTATTGAGGATTTAACATGTAACCGTCCTTGGGAAGGTTGTGGCCTAATCTATTTGTGTTAAGCTAAGATAGATACTGGAGTAGGTACCTGCCTATAGTAACGGTTGTAAACAATGATTACGATTATTCTAGGTGTGTCGAAGATAAATTGTAAAGATGTATCGAATCAAAATAAATGCTAAGGGATTTAGATATGACTGCAACTCGTATAGCGCACGTGAATGACGCCAGTTGTGAACAGTGATGCGAAAGAGGGCGCTTTCGAATAGGTACGACGTTTTGTAAGTTTTAGAATACTTAATTGACCGGGCGAGCGAAGCGAGCCAGTCTCTTTTTCGACAAGGTACCCGATGTTGCTTTTGTGCATATCTGTATGTTTGTCAGTTCCGGTCTAGAGGGCATATTTCTAAACCGATTTTTTTCCCCGACCCCGAAACGACGACGGGGATAAGTTTCGGTTGCCATGTCGGGGGCACCTTAAATGGTTCCGTTATTATTAACGGAGTGATTAACAAATTAGAGTTACCCGACACGGCTACCGTTGAATCAAAATATTACTAGGATCAAAAGTTAAAAGGCAAACATAATTTATTTTCAACGTTTTGGTGGTGTTTGTTGTCACCAAACTAATGCCGGGCGTGTCCAAAAACTGCACATTTTAGCTCTGGGTCCGTCCTGCTACTCTAGTCGCTGTTATGGGTGTTACCCACCAATCCATCGAACATAGTTCAGGCCTAAGCCTGCTTTGTCGTTCTGCAGATCTATTTGTCCCGTACACGGGTGTACGTGTGTGCAGGTGAATGTTGTCAAGAGCCTGGAAGATCTTCATTGGTTAAAAAAATTGCCAACGTAACATTGTAACGACTAGTTTTTTTTAAATTATTGTTTAATATGTATCTTTGCTACCAATGACAGTGTTAACCGAACCATAGTATATAATTTGTTAACCAGGGTTGTGACAGGCACTCACAGGACAGGCTTAGACCTAGTGTGGGGCCACCCGCAATGTTACTATGTCTGTTTCTTTGTTATTAAACGATTTATTTATTTATTACTAGCTTTTGCCCGCGGCTCCGCCCGCGTGGATGTCGGTTCCCGGCAATTATTCGAATTTTTCTCACCTTTTAAACCTTCCCTAGACCTCCACGAACATTTCAATACCAAGATGAGATAAATCCGTTCAGTTCAGCCGTTCTCGAATTTTAACGAGACTAACGAACAGCAATTGATCCCACGACCCACAAATACCCACGACGGAACGAAGACGGTAAATATCTGTTTGGGGTGAGAGGATATTTGTGCAAATCAAGGAATTATTTTTCTCCAAAACTACTAGTCCGATTTTGATGCAGTTTTCAGTTATGGTGGTTCAATAGGCGCATGTTGTTAGATAAGTGTTGGGTGGTCTAGTTCACTAGTGGCCAACATTTATGGAGGTATTTTTTTAGTTATTAAATATTTATTTTATTTTCGTGTCAGTGTATGTTTAGTTGAGTTACTTTAGTACAAGAGCATCGTTATTGTGCTTTAGTAGTTGAGTAGGGAAAGTGAAACCAACAAAGATAAGCAGACTCACTTTCGCATTTATAATACCAGCTGCTCAACTAACTGTTACCGGTGGCTCTGCCCGCATAGAATACAGAGCCCGTTCCCGCCACCTACAGGGACTAATTCTCGTTATAAAAAGTAAGTACCTACTACATGTATTATTCCAGGCTGTAATCGGCCCTTTCTCAGTTTGGTACAGAGAGAGGTTTCTCTGAGTACCGAACTGAGAAAGGGCCTCAATCTGGCTTCAAATTTGTAACTTTGTTCGATCGCAACCCGTGGTTGAGAAGAACCGGATGACCAACTCGCGGTAAACGTGAGTAAAAATGCGAAAGTTACTCTGTCTGTCTGTCTGTCTGTATGTTACGCTTTCAAGCCTAAACCACTGAACTGATATTGATGAAATTTGGTTTAGGGGTAGATTAGACATAGAGAGAGAAAAGACATTAGTGGCTTTAGTGGCCTTTGTCCTTTCTCATGGTCTAATTTTTGTTTGGTCGCTAGCACAATTTTATATAATACTAGCCTTTGCCCGCGTGGATGTCGGTTCCCGGCAATTATTGGAATTTTTCTCACCTTTTAAACCTTCCCTAGACCTCCACGAACATTTCAAGACCAAGATAATGCCAAGATAAGATAAATCCTTTCAGCCGTTCTCGAATTTTAGCGAGACTAACGAACAGCAATTGATTTTTATATATATATATGTATAGATGTATAGAATATGTTATGTGGATAACCTTGTAGGTGGTCGGTACCATACTAAACTATGTAGTCTGTCGATATCCATTTAAATACCTGCTTACCTACATATTTATGAAATCCAATGTGATTACGCTATCGTATCCTAGCGTAGTACCTAATGAATGAATATTGCGATAACAGTACATTATAGTTAGTAGGTATTATACTTAATAATGTAAATGTCACTAAAGTGGTGGAATACTTTATTTGGACATGTTTTTATAGCATAACACGGGGCATATCCTACTAATATTATAAATGCGAAAATAACTCTGTCTGTCTGTCTGCCTGTATGTTACGCTTTCACGCCAGAACCACTTAACCGATTTTGATGAAATTTGGTATAGGGGTAGAGTGGACATAGGCTATGTTTTGTCGCGATAACCGACATCCACGCGGGCGGAGCCGCGGGCAAAAGCTAGTATCATATACGCGAAAGTTTTTAAGTATGGGTGGAGGGATGTTTGTTACTCTTTCACATCTGAACGGCTGGAGCGATTTTAATAAAATTTGGTGTGGAGTTAGCTGACACCCTGGATTAACACATAGGTTATCTTTGGTCGCGATAACTGACAATAGTTAGTACCTGGATACAGGGCCCACGGGCTATATTTTGTGCCTATTTAGCTGACATAAGAAAGGGACATTTTGAGAAAGGGAGCATTTTGGGAAAGGGACGTTTCGGGAAAGGGAAATTATAGGAAATGGGCATTGTGGGAAAGGGACTATTTGAAACCTAGGGACATTTTGGGAAAGGGACATTCTGAGCCTGAGCCTGCGTGGGCTGTTGTGAAGTGAATAACAATTTCGTCTGCCTATCAGTCTGTTTGAGTTTCAGTAGGTTCCTGCCTAGCAAGTTTCTGGAGAGCGCGACGGCGCCGATACTATAGGACGTTTCTGCTATTTAACAGATATTCCACTTTAAGCCACTGGGATGTGCCGGTGTATTTTTTCTTCATCACTAAGCAAAGTCGTTTCCCGTGTCCCTATGTCCCTATGTATGCTTATATCTTCAAAACTACGCTACAGACTTTGATGCGGTTTATTTTAATGAGATATAGTAATTCAAGAAAAAGGTTCGATCCCAGGTTTACCATGGCACACACCAATGACCTGTCGATGCTTTTCGAAGTTATGTGTGTATTTATCGCAGGTTTATAAGTGCCCGGTTGATGGCAATAGGCTCGCCACCTATTACATTGGGACCTAAACATAAACTGGCGAAATGTGGGTGCTAGCACCTCTGCCTACCCCTTCGGGGAATACAGGCGTGAGTTTATGTTATGTTTATGTTAAGAAAAAGGTGTAGTGTAGGTATATGTATAATACATATGCTTAATATAGTAGAGGGTGCAGCGGGAACGGAATCGGACGCCACGCGGGAGGTAAAAAATAGGCGGTACGAAGTTCACCGGGTCCGCTAGTTTAAAATAACTATATTACTCCTGATAATGTTAAGTTCTTTCAGTTTGAAATAAAAAGTTCCATACAAAAAATCACTTATAATCATGTCCACGCGTATAAAGCCTGGGGTCTACCTGCCTAGAAAGTAGGTGTATGTATCCATACTTAATCTGTGTGTATCCATACTTAATCGGAACATGTCTTCTTTGAAATACAATAAAAATATCACAACTCTGTCATAAAATAATGAATGAATGAATGAATGAATATGAATGAATGAATAAAAACATAACATAACATAAACTCACGCCTATATTCCCCGAAGTGGTAGGCAGAGGTGCTAGCACCCACATTTCGCCAGTTTATGTTTAGGTCATAAAATACTTGTATTTATTTAAAAATTTAAAAGTGCACTCTTACTGAGACACCCTATACATATATACCTACCTACTTCCTACCCCATAACGCACGACGGAGTACGGACACAAAATATTATAACTCCCAAGTCCCAACTGGCCTAATTGAGCTGGAATAAATACGCCTAAACACAATGTTTCCGAAGTACAGTCAGAGTGAAGATAATTGAGACAAGTGACATTTTTATTGTTTTCCTTCTAGAGGCACTGTGTGACTCAACTGTTATGAAACCACGTTAGATACCTACTTGATATTACGTCAGCCACATTAGATATCGCACAGTGGAGCTGATTGTAGTAAGTCAGTAGATACTATAGAGATATCTATGGACGAGAATTTTAGTAAAGGCTAATAACGAACGTTTACTAATTGAAGAAAAACCGGCCAAGTGCGAGTCGGACTCGCGCACCGAGGAGGGTTCAATAACTTCTACATATATCTATATAATAATATAAAAATAAATAAAATTGGAGTGTCTGTTTGTAATATTAAAATAACCGCTTTCTACTACATGCATATGAATGTATATACGGTACACATACCAAAATATATATTTTTAAATTTTTTGTCTGTCTGTCTGTCTGTCTGTCTGTTTGTTTTGGCTAATCTCTAGAACGGCTGGACCGATTTGGACGGGACTTTCACTGGCAGATAGCTTATGTAATAAGGAGTAACTTAGGCTACTTTTATTTTAGAAAATTTTTTTTTTATTAAGTACATTCCACGCGGACGAAGTCGCGGGCACAGCTAGTATATATATAAAAATCAATGCCACTTTTCGTTGTAATGTTATAACTCAACAACGCCTTTACCGATTTGGCTAATTTTGGTCTTGAATTATTCGTGGAAGTCCAGGGAAGGTTTGTACGTAGAGAAAAATTCGAATAATTGCCGGGAACCGACATCCACGCGGGCGGAGCCGCGGGCAAAAGCTAGTGCTACATAAGCCACAATTGATGATTGCGTTGACTTAGAAGTTTGATTTTTCCACAGTTTCAAGATGTTATACTTGAGTATGTTCCACGCATAATAAATATTCTACAACATTCTACACAACGCTATCTAGACCCATGGTAAGCTCAACTAAATGAAAATAATGAAATCTAGAACGCGGAAAACCTTCCTTAGATATTTTTTTGTAAATACATATTATACCTACTTACATAGAAACACCCAGACCAATGCAAATAGCCATATTCAAGTATACAAATATTTGCACCGAGCGGGGATCAAACCCCACCTCCTGCGTAGCAGTCGCGTTCACTACCACCACGCCACAGAGGCTGTCAATGCTGTCAATCAATGAGAATGGATGGATGGATCAATGAATGGATGTTTGTTACTCTTACACGTCTAAACGACTGGTGCGATTTTAATAAAATTTGGTATGGAGTTGGCAGACAACCTGGATTAACACATAGGCTATGGTTGGTCGAGATAACCACATCAACGCGGGCGGAGCCGCGGGCAAAAGCTAGTTCAAATATACTTTTAACTTGAAAGTACTACTAGAGTCATCTATTGATGGAAAGCGGCGACAGTATATCAATATCCTACTAATAATATTAAAAACGCGAAAGTTTGTAAGTACATAAGGATGGATGGTTGGATCTTTGTTACTCTTTCACGTTAAAACTACGAAATGGATCACCATACAGTTTTTTTTTTCACATTTTATGTACCCAAGAACACTTGGGAGAAGAACACTTGAAAGCCATACAGTGATTCAGAAGATATAAGGTAAGTAATAAAGAATATTACAAACATACATACATTATATAGAAAATACGCGCGAAAAACATAATCCTTCTTGGCTATCGGGTTAAAATACAAATGATTTCAAAATGTAATGAATGTTTATCAGATGCGGATGTAGGTGACATGCAGAACGTGTGATTATGTGATTACGTTCTGCGAACGTTACCCAGTCAGTTAGTGAGTAACCTTCCAATAATCACATCTATATAGCACGAGATAAACAGCCCAGTTATCAGATACGAATGCAGGCGACGGCAGGCAGCGACGACTTTGTTAATACCTCGAACTAAAGTAATAATAATTGCGGCTCGGAACTTCGTACAGCATGTACAGGGTGTCCCAATAAGAGTGCACTTTTTAAAATTGGAGTATTTTTTGTTTCATGCAAGTGGCAACTCTGAAATTTTACAGTTGTCACCTCAGTTTATTCCGATTATTAAAAATGGAGCCCTTTTTGAAAGAACAACCCGTTACAATTGTAAAAACTCATTACAAAACAATCGATTTATTGCAGTAATGATTTCCAGAACACATTATCTCACGAAATTCTGATGTCAACTGGCCACCAAGATCGTGCGATTTAACGCCGTGCAATTTTTTTCTTTGGGGATTTGTGAAATCTCCGGTTTGTGCGAATAACCCCGAAACAATTCCTGAGCTCAAATCGAAAATCCAACGCATCACCGGTGAAATACAGCCATATCTCTGTGCAAAAGTCATGGAAAATGTCATGAAAATGCCGGATATTTTATTCCATACTTAATCGGAACATGTCTTCTTTGAAATACAATAAAAATATCACAACTCTGTCATAAAAGACTTGTTTTTATTTTAAAATTAAAAAGTGCACTCTTATTGAGACACCCTTTAGTACCAATGGCATTTGAGAAAGTGTGCACTTCACTTTTTCCTGAGAAAAAGGTCTTGAAAACAGACAGACGGACAACGAAGTGATCCTATCAGGGTACCGTTTTTAGGGTTCTGTAGCCAAATGGCAAAAACGGAACCCTTATACATAGATTCGTCATGTCTATCTGTCTGTCCGTCCGTATATCACAGCACAGCCACTTTTCTCCGAAACTAAGCTAGTACTATTATCTATTCTGTGCTACGATAAGGCCTATTCTGTTAAAACTTGGTAGGTAGATGTATTCTGTGAACCGCATTAAGAATTTCACACAAAAATAGAAATAAAAATACTCCCCATATGTAGTAAGTATGTAGTTTAATTAATTACTTCATTTTTTTTTCATCAAACCCATACGTGTGGGGTATCTATAGATAGGTCATCAAAAATGCTATTGAGGTTTCTAACATTATTTTTTCTCAAAACTGAATGATTTGCGGGAGAGACATCCAAAGTGGAAAAATGTGTGTGATAAATCTAAAAAAATATGATGTACATTGCTATGCAAACTTGCAACGAAAATTGCTGTGTACGAGATCTAATAAGTATTTGTTTTAATACGTCATGAACCGCAATTTTCGTCTTTCATTCAATTAATTCAAAAATATAAAAAAAAACATATGACCTACAAGAACTTTTATATTATGTTACTTGCTTCTACGTAACCCTTCATGGGCCAGTCCGACTGGCAATTGGGCGGTTTTTTTTCTTTTGAGGGGCCGAACCCCTAAAAATGACGAACTTCCGTCACTTCCATGTAACTGATCAACTCTTACTTTACACCCCTAAGAATGAAATTCCCAAAAAGTTTTCGGCCCAGTGTGGTTGCCCTGCGTTAATTTTATCTCTATAATCTCAAATTTTATATAAAAAAATAATTTTTGTAATCCTGTAAGTATCCCGATTGCACTTATTGCAGCGCCACCTATCGAGTCCCACTATATTTACAAACACTTCTTGTTGTAAACGCAACAAACTGTCAAAAGTGTCAAAATTTGTAATTAATCGATCTACTACGTAGAAACCTACCTACCTACTAGCCAGATTTGTGTAATACGTATAAAATAAACAAAGCATAAAAAAATATACTGCATCCACTAAAAATGAAAATAACATTCATACATCAATTAATTATTATTATTTCGAGGTAAGAATTTCAAGGTAAAAATCGTAAGGTGCAACAAGTTTTGTCTCTGACTGTACCTTCACCAAAAAACGAAAGTAGGTCCTACAACCATCAAACGAATTACACTTAGAACTACGAACGGAAATATATATATACACTGCAATTCATACAACAGAAAAAATACACTAGTATAAATAGGTACGTATTCAATTAACTGTAATGTAGGTAACTCATAAATTTTGTCAATTGGTAATTCGAAAGCGCCATTCGACATCTGATTCAATGCGTAGAATGCTATGCGTTAAACAAAAGTATACCTAATGCAGATGTACTTAACACTACGCAATAGGACCCGACGATATAAGTCGACAGAGGTCAAATTGGCCTGGTTTATTTCTTCGCGACATCTTCGAGAAAACTCCAACACTAAGCTAGATTTGAACATCGATTTTGCCGCATGACGGTACAGGTAAGTACAATAATGTTTATGTAACTTGTACCCGGTACCCCACTAGCGTGACCTTGTACCGCTACTATTTAAAGTAAGTTATGTGTGTGAGAGCGTGAAGCCACTGGAATAATTACATAAAATTGTTATCACTGACAGCAATGGTTGATATTTGATAACACAATTTCTGCAATAAGTATGTAGACTTTATACATTTGGTACAACGTTAAATGACAATTGGATTAAAGTCGGCGACTCAAGGCCGATCGCTCGCCGGGTCTGTCGTACGGGCCGTTGATTTTCGCGGTATCTTTTCAGTAATATGTATCAAAAATGTCGTATAAAAGTAATTATTAATTCTGCCGAGCAATGAAATTGTAACATGTGAAAGTCCGTACTTACCTTTGATCCGATTTGGTTTCCGCACTGGCCTGCCTGTACATGCACAATTTCACGCATTTTAACACACTACCGAGTACTGAGGCCCTCAAATTAAAGAGACCTACGTGTTACAACGAAATCGGGAATGATGTATTACGTTTATTATCGTCCATTTCTCAGTAAATTGTGATTGCGGTGTTGCCAGTTTAGAAATTTTCCTTAGTGTTTTAGGAAAAATTTTTGTTAAGAGAATGTCTTTTACATTGATGTAGAATATTTTAGATATATTTTAGATTGATATAGAATATTTTAGGCAACTTCCTAGAAAGTTTCAAAGAAAATATTGTAAATATTAATTAAATAATATAATAATAAATAAATATTCGACAACATTCTACACAACGCTATCTAGACCCATGGTAAACTTTTATAGCTTGTGTTATGGAATCTAGAATGCGGATAAACATAGTTACATACATTTTTTTTGTAAATACATACATATACATAGAAACACCCAGACCAATGCAAATAGCCATATTCATGCATACAAATATTTGCACTGAGCGGGAATCGAACCTGCGTCTCCTGCGTGGCAATCGCGTGCACTACCGCCACGCCATGCATTCAGTTCATTTGGATATAGCATGACTATAATAAAAGACAGATATTATAGATAAATGGATAGATAACCACGGATGGATATAAGGAGATACATCAAAAGCTTCGTGACCATGCAAATCTCACCTGCAACTCTTGTAAGTCGGTACACCTGCTGACTTACTGACTAGGCTCTGGTGCGAGCTTTACTCTTGGGAATGGGAGATCAAATGGCAGTAGTTCCAGGAAAAGCCAACATACCAATAAAAAGCATTAATTGGGCCTCCAAAGTGCATTCACCAAAGGGATCTTAATCCATACTTAATATTATAAATGCGAAAGTAACTCTGTCTGTCTGTCTGTCTGTATGTTACGCTTTCACGCCTTAACCACTGAACCGATTTTGATGAAATTTGGTATAGGGGTAGATTAGACCATGAGAAAGGACATAGGCCATAGGCTATGTTTGGTCGCGATAACCGACATCCACGCGGGCGAAGCCGCGGGCAAAAGCTAGTACCGTATATGGCCCAGGGTCAGCCGAGGTGCAGTTCAAGGTGATTGCCTAGTTGCCATTTTGTCTGGTAAACAAATTAATATCCGATAAAGAATACGGCTCCTGTGGTTTCGATGTATCGTATCGTGTCGTCAAGTACTATCAATGTTGTGTCGTGTCAAATCGTATTAAATAGCGTAGTTACATGATTGAAAGCCCCGGTGCATCTCATGTTCGGAATCTTTCAGTGAACACACTGCCTCATGAGCATGATGAAGAGGTTGCAAGGGTTTTTGCGTTTTTGTATAAATCTGTTGCCAGGGTGAAGGTTGCCAGAGGTCCATGTCCGGCCACCGATATCCACCCCTCGATGGCCAAAGGGATTTTCTCACTGAAAAAGGCTCCAAAGTGCCAACTATCAATAACAACTGGGAAATCGCTACAAATTTATAACTGCCAGATAATTTCGCTTCCCTTTTCCCTAATATTACATTTTATTATAACATTAGGTATATTTTAACAAATACCCTAGTAACTCCAGCATTAAAGCCTTGCAAAGACCGTACGGTGGTGGCGAATTAACAGTGTCCTTATTACTCAAATTTAAGGTTCATTTTAGCATGCAGGAACCAACGATGTGACAAGCTGTCTATCAGTAATTATGGATGATATTCTATCACAGCACATTACTTCGTAACAAGTAGGTACTTTATATGATTCAGTGATTATTTCAAGCAAAAATTTAATCAAGGTGCCCTGTTGCTGGTTCCCGGTGGACTAAGAAAGCGAGGGTATTATATAACGATTTATAAAAGAATGAAACTAACTGTTAAACATCGAAACCATTCGTTCTGTCATTCAATTCCTCATCTATCGTGTTATTATGTCTATGTAAAGCTGAATATAGGGAAAATATTGTGGGTTATTTTAGTCTTAGTATGGGAACACTGTCTGATAAAGTAATGCAAGTACTTTGCTGATAATGATAACCGATAAGGATGTAGATATTTCAACGACCATAATTGTGATCTATTTTCAAATTGCAAATATTCTTCGTGAGAGTTTAAAATACATTGGTGTTAATAACCAGTGTTGAAGAGCTCTGGATGAGTGTAAAGTGTTTTATGAGAAAGGTCAACTTGTACCGGTGGTATTATTTGTCATCGAATCACTATTTCAATCGGTGTTATATACTTAGGTGTGGCGATGTACAGATACTTAGTGTGGACGATAACACGAGGTGGTACCTAGGTAACTTCAAATAACTGACCTATATTTTAATGCTTCTCTATCGGTTGGGGAGGTCAGATGGCAGTCGCTTCGCGGAAAATATCGAACTTCAGCCAATTCCGCAGATAGACCGGCAAAAGTGGATCCTAGACTCCAAAACTAAAACTTCGTATGCGACAAAGAGGGACGAGCCTAGCGTTAGGCTGAATAAGATTTTAAAGCCGACTTTATAGGAAGTTAAATTACAATAAAATTGTACGTAGGCTGTAACCGTATCTCTTTTGTTGAAAAAGAGATACGGTTGCAGCCTACGTACAATTTTATTGTAAAGGTGCACGTTGCAACCGTACCTTCCTATCTCCTTTGTCGGCTGTACTTGCCTACCTATAAGTACAAGGTTCAATCTTTGAACCGTGCTCAGAGAGAAAGTATTATCAATATCAATACTGGAGTTAACTGGAGATAGCAAAGGAAACATTCAAAAATATCCGAAAACAGGCTTGCCATCCGCGGCGCTGCAATCTGGTTTTTATTTTTACGAAATGATTTCCGAGCGAAGCCGGGAGCCGGGCCGCTAGCTAGTATACAATAATTGATGTCGCTAATAATATCTACAATCCCAAGCCAATGGCGAGCTTGGCTGGAGTATTACGGATTGGTTAAAGTATTTTCGATAAGTTCGTAAAGCTGTTAGCGCCATCTGTGGTGTGCCATTGCCCTTTTGGCTTTTGCAAACACCCCATAGGCTTCACTGCATGGCCTTTTTTCTTGTAAACTAAATACAATAATAGTATTGTATTATGTATCCGAGAAAAATATGACTCTTGGGGGTTCGATGTATCGTATCGTGTCGTCAAGTGAGTGCTATAATATAATGTCGTGTCGTGTCGTATCTAGTTGCGTAGTTAGATGACCGAAATCTACGGTGTAATGGAATCGCAATCACGGTTTTCTTACACCTCGACCCAACAGGATCACATGCATCTTTTTGGCCACGACTGTGAGCAAGCTATTCAAAAAGTATGTGGAGTGTCCCCCTTCTTAAAGTTCACATCTGCCCGGGAATACGAATTGCTGGGAGACCGGTACCACGAGATAGGTTCGCACACAATTGCCAGTAAAGAAACACCGCCTGTAGGGGAGCCCCTGAGCAGTTATGTTATCTGTGCCCTGAGTTTCCTTTAAAACTTGCTGCTTACCAAAGGCCCACAGACCACTGGGTCGTGTCATTCGATGAGGAGTGAATAAAAAAATGGCTAATGAATAGAGTATCGCACTATTAGCAGTAAATGTAAGCGAACTCCCCGAACGAACGATTGGAGGAACATTTGGAGTTCAGTATTTTGATCATTGACTAATATTAAAGTTTTTTTTTTTTTTTCACAATATTTTTCCATCAAACCATTCTTGAATTAAGTCTTTAAGTAGTTTTTTTCGTAAAATAACGTGATTTGCTTTACCCATAGAGTTTAGTTACGATTGTAAATTGAACTGTTGTTGAGAATTTTATTAGACGATTTTATTCGATTCGATTTTATTAAGTTTCCAAACACACAGCTTGACAAGTTGACACTTTGACACAGCTGACTCCAAAAGTCAAGTTCTGTCCAAGTCAATGTCAAGAAAATTGTCATGAAAAAGCGCGGGAAACGTCTCGGTAGCGGGAAGTGTTTTGAATTTAATTTTTTTATTATTATAATTTTAGTGATCAGTTGGGAATTGTAGTATATTGTATATATTATACTGTCATATATATTGGTTTGTATATATATAAATTTAGGTAAGTAGTTAGTAATAAGTTTTTTAATATGAATGAGCCACCTGACCCAGGGGGGGGATCTCTCCCTTTGGATGTGGGTGCCTATGTCACTATTTCTAACGAATCTGGTTTGGATTCGGATGCTTCATCCGCATCCAGAAGTAGAAAAAGGGTTAAAATAGCAAAAGTTTGCAAGATGTGCAACAAACGGCGAAAGAAAAATGCTCATGATACAGATTTAGCTAATGTATGTATTTGTAATAAAATTGCTGAGAGTTCTACACCCATTGCTCCTATGGACACTTCACCACCTATACATGAAGTTAAACCACAACAACCACGGCCTATTGGTATTGGTAGGCAACTCTATGAAAAACATGATTCAGCCCCTTTCATAGTTCATGTGCAAAAAACAACTACATCTCCAAATGATGGCACCACACTTCATCCAATCACCTTTGGCAACTTCCTAAAACACAATCAACAACAAAACATAGTCAATGGCAGTATTAAACGTATAGGTAGGAACCGTATCTCTGTTTCATTCACCACTTTTCAGTATGCTAATGATTTTGTAAATAATAAGAATTTAGAGTCAAATAATTTAATAGCATTCATCCCATCTTTTCATACCACCCGTATGGGTATTGTCCGTGGCATCCCTGCTGATTTAACCGAGGAAGAAATATTGTCAAATATTACTGTCCCAATTGGGTGTGGTGCAGTTATTAAGGTGAGACGATTAAACTACAAAGTTAAGGTAAATGATAGTGTTTCATGGAAGCCTACTGAGTCCATTGTCCTCACATTTGATGGACAAATATTACCTAAAAGAGTTTTTATGTTTTTTAATTCCCTTCCAGTAGATTTGTATATCTTTCCAACTATTCAGTGTTTCCATTGCTGCCGCTATGGGCACACCAAAGTACAATGCCGTTCTAAGCCAAGGTGCTTCAAATGTGGTCAAGACCATACTGCTGATTCATGTAGAATAGGTGAAGACAGCGCCAGCTGTATTAATTGTCAGGGTTATCATTTTGCAACAAACAAAATATGCCCTGAATTTGGTCGACAGAGAAGTATTAAAAAAGCAATGGCTGAGAACTGTATCTCTTATGCAGAAGCAGATAAATATTTCCCAAAGGTTTCCAAGTCATATGCTGAAGTAACTGTTTCCAATAATTCACCTGTCCATAACTCTTCATCAACTCCTCATATCGTATCACCTAAAACATCTTCATATAAGAAAACTGTCTTTTTGAAACCTAGAATTACGACAAAATCTCAACATGGTTACGATAAATCTTCTCATGAGGCTATTATTAATGAGCATAGGATGCCTGAACCAGCTAATGGATGTGCACTTAATAAACCCAACGATTTTGACTCCTCCACAAAGAACCAAAGCATTTTAGAAGTTATTACACAGTTACTACGATCATTATCTAAATCAAATATTTCACCGTCCCACGCTGCCCTTATAATAGATCACGCTGCGAAAATACTATATACTGACGATGGATCAGTCCGTTCTAATTCAATGGAATTGCCGGAGTGCAACCAGCAAAAAAAGTGAATTAATAAGTTTAATTAACATGTATAACCCCTTTTTAATTGCTATATCCGAAACATGGTTGAAACCGAATCAATTATTTAGACTCTCAAAATTTGTTTGTATACGGGAAGACAAAAGTGACGGACGCGGATTTGGTGGTGTTGCCATACTAGTGAATTATAATTTACCATATACAATAGTTTCAATTCCTCTTCATAGCGATGAATTTGAAATAGTTGCCGTTCAAATTCAACACATCTGTTTTGTCTCAATCTATATTCCTTACCCTTCGTCACCTATCTTACAGGAAATAAATAGTATTATCCAAACCCTTCCTCAACCTTTCATTCTTCTGGGCGATTTCAACTCGCATAACACGATATGGGGAAGTTGTAAAACTGATGCTAATGGAACCGAACTTTACAACATAATTAATCATAACAACCTATGCATCCTTAATACTGGAGTCGCTACTCGTAGATCTAAACCAGGGCAACGAGTTAGTGCAGTTGACTTGTCCATATGTTCGCCAACTTTATTTCCCTTACTATCTTGGCAGCCATTATCTTCTACTTTTGACAGTGATCATTTCCCTCTAATTATATCTGTTCCTTTATCGATAACCCTTCACAACAAACGCCGATCGCTATTAAAACACAAGATAACCCCGGATGCCGATTGGGACATATTCAAATTAGCTATAGAAAAAGAAATACACCGTCTTCCCAACATTCACATTGGAAATGAAATTGTTTGCACGGAAGCATTTTCAGACCTAATATTAAAAGTAGCTAACGCTACATTTCCCACTAAAGGGGATGGCCCCCACCGTATACCGTCTCCACCTTGGTGGGACA
This sequence comes from Eilema sororculum, assembly GCA_914829495.1. Taxonomy (NCBI): domain Eukaryota; kingdom Metazoa; phylum Arthropoda; class Insecta; order Lepidoptera; family Erebidae; genus Eilema; species Eilema sororculum. Next base: position 8,630,713 of record OU618559.1, read on the forward strand.
AAGAATGTACTGCTGCCATTCAGAAACGGAAAGAGGCTGAAACAAACTACAATCATTTCATGTCATGGGAAAACTATGAAATTTTATCTCAGGCCATCCGTGATACAAGGGAGTTATTTAAAAATAAGAAACAATCTTCCTGGCGGTCTTTCTGTTCCTCTCTCTGTCCTAATTCTAGTCCTTCAGTTGTTTGGAATAAAATTAGGCGATTCCGCTCAGCTTTTACACAACCATCTTTAAACACAATACCGTCTACGATAATTAATAATTTCTTAAATATTCTTGCTCCTCCTTCTGTTTCTGTAATGACCTATTTAAGTTCTCCTATGCCTAATTCTCCATCAATGATATCTTCTCTCTTCTCTTTTCAAGAGTTAAAATCTGTGTTAAGCACACTAAAAGACTCCTCTCCAGGGAAAGATGGTATTCCTTACTCCTTTTTATGTAATCTTGGTGATGTAAGCTTACACTATTATCTGGATCTTATTAACTCTATCGTAATCTCAGGTATTATCCCTCCATCTTGGAAATCTCAGATTATTATTCCCATTTTAAAACAGGATAAAGATCCAAATGACCCATATTCTTATAGACCTATCGCTCTTTCGCCTGTGATTACAAAAATTGCTGAACATCTTGTTAAAAATAGGCTGGAGTGGATTGTAGAAAGCAGTGGTATTCTTTCAAATAGTCAGTTTGGCTTTAGGAAAGGTAGGTCCACCATGGATTGTCTTAGCATATTTATAACGGACATTCAACTTTCGTTTTCATCTAATCAATCGGTAGTTGCTTCTTTTCTAGACATCAAATCTGCATACGATAATGTTATTATTTCAATTCTTAAACAGAAACTGATTCTCTTAAACATTCCTGAACTATTAACGAACTTTATTTGTAATCTACTAGTAAATAGAACAATTGAAGTAACCCATGAAGATAACATTTTTTTGAGAGTTGTGGAAAAAGGACTTCCACAGGGATCTGTTCTAAGCCCCTTGTTGTACAATATTTACACCTATGATTTAGATAGATCTCTAGGAAATTCTGTTCATTTACTTCAATATGCCGATGACTTATTGTTATATTGTTCAGATCAGGACACTGAATTTGCTTGTGAGATGCTATCTGCATCTTTATCATCTTTAAAACAATGGTTTGATTCTAATGGCCTGGAGTTATCAACCTCTAAAAGTACCACAGTAGTATTTACGAGAAAAAGAGACATCCCTTCTGTTTGCGTGTATTATGATAACATGGCCCTACCGGTAGAACCTCACACCAAATACTTAGGTTTAATTCTTGATTCTCGGTTGAATGGATACGCTCATACTAAGTATATTGTTAAAAAATGTGAACGTCTTCTTAATATTATTAGATGTCTTTCTGGCGTATGGTGGGGCGCTCACCCTTTTTCGTTAAAATTAGTTTATAAAGCCATTATTAGAAGTGTCCTAGATTATGGCACATATCTGCTCAGTCTGTGTAATAAATCCAGTCTTAAATTAATGGATAACATACAAGCTAAAGCTCTTCGAATTATTACTGGCGCTATGAAATCCAGTCCAATTAATGCTTTGCAAGTTGAAGTGTCGGAACCCCCACTAAATTTGAGAAGACAATTCCTTGCTGATAGATTTATTTTTAAAGCACTGCTTAACTCTAACCATCCTCTCCATTCAAAACTTCATAGTCTTTCAGAGTATATAAACAATAGTTCATACTGGCGTCATAAAAGAAAACCGTATATTCTAGAAAGCTATTTAAAGTTCAAATCCTTTTCATCGCCTATTTTCCAGTCTCCTCTTTTACCTCTTTATAGTGTTAATTATGCAGCTTTAATGTTGTCTCCTAGCATCAAGGATATATTGAACTATACAGATTTTACAAACCAATCAAACTCACACCAGTTGTTTACTGATGCTTCCAAACATACATTCCCTAAACCAGTGGGAGTAGGTGTGTATCACATTAATTATAACATCGTCCAAAAAATTAAATTGCCCCCAGAGACCTCTATCTACAATGCGGAATGTTTCGCTCTTCTTAAGGCTTTGGAATATATTTTAATTGCAAAACTCAAAACCTCGATCATATTAACTGACGCTCTTGCTGTTCTGGAATCATTAAAAAAGAACCCTTTTAAAACATCAAATAATCCGATAATTTTTGGTATTAAAAACTTATTATATGAATGTCAATGTAAACAAATTGTGGTTGAATTTGCCTGGATTCCGAGTCATTCTGGCATTGTAGGAAATGAAATTGCCGACAAAATTGCTAAGGAAGCTGTTTCCTGTGGAGATATGGTTCCATATAAAATATTTGGTGAAGATGCTTATTGTGGTGCAAAACGCGATCTATACGACACATGGAATGAATCGTGGCAGTTTGGTAGTAGATCGAAGGGACTTTTTTACTATAATATTCAACCTAACATTCCCAATAAACCGTGGTTTGCTTTTTTAAACTTAAATAAAAGACTAACAACATCTATAATAAGGATGCGTTTGGGACATACATGCACTCCTGCACATCTTGCAAAAATAAAAATTAGAGATATCCCTATCTGTGATTGCGGTGCAGAAGTGGGTGATCTAAATCACCTTTTTCTGGCTTGCCGTCAATTTAGTATTACATTTTTTGATCTTCTTCCTTCCTGTATTCCATTACCTACTCATGTTCCTTCGTTACTTACGTTTCCTTTTAATAAGCAAGTATTAGAAGCTATATATATATTTATAAAACATAATGATCTAAAATTGTAGTTTACATTTTTATATTCCTAAGTATGGTTTATTTATGGTTATTCAGTTCCTTATTTCTCTTCCTTTCTGATCCTTTCCTTGTATTTTCCTAAAAATTTCCCTAAATTAATAATTCCGTTCCGTTTTTCATTGTGTAATAAAAACGTTTCCTCGTTTTAACTTGACATTGGCATACATCTATTACTTGCCAAAAGGGGAAAAAAAAAAAAAAAAAAAAAAATTGTCATGTCATTTTCAAAGTAATAAACTTTGTGTTTTGTTGTATTTGTTTACTAAATTATTATGTGAACTGTTAAACTATGTAAACTCAGAAATCAATAGACATAGTTTTCGGCAAAATGTAGTTGCCGCAACCAAAAAATGATTCACAATAACAATACAAAAATGAGGTTCATAAAAATAATACTCAGCATAGGAATTATCTTCACAGCGTATATTGGGGACCATATTGTATTTAAATCAAAATATTCTGACTCGTTTATATTCCGCGCTGTTGCAGACAGCATCCTCCATGGCAGTTTGGGATTTTTATCATCCGTAATGTTTTTTAGTCACGAAACCCAACTGAATCCACAAGCTTGTGTCTTTAACATTATATTCTGTACATTCATATCGTTTCTCATTGATATCGACCATTTATTTGTGGCCAAATCGTTTCATTTAAAGGTTGGTATATTCATTAATGACAACCTCACCTCCGGCCTAGCACCACGACCCACAGTCGGCGTGCGGTTTTAGTTGGTTCGAGTCCGACATAACCTCCCCTTCCGGCTCCGGCAGAAGAGGTATCCGAGGGGATTTCTGCACGGTAAAAAAGAGGTATATTCATTAATATAACACTGATTATATTGTTATATGTAATGGACAACATAAATGTGGCTTATCTGGACATTTATGGGAACGACTACTGTCTGCCCCACAGCGGGCAGTGTGCACTAGAACTTCGTCACTTACTCAGCAGGTGTACTGGCTCATGAAGCAGATGTTCTAGAAAATCTAGATGGAACCCTGTACACACACATTGAGTCCGCCTATGTGAAGGATTGTGTTACGACTTCATTTATAACTGCAACTAAGATGGTGAAATGCAGTTATAATAGAATAAACATTATAGTATACAGGTTGCCTCTGAGAGAATTTTAAGCCAATAACATGGGTAATTGAAATACTAAAAGTATAATAACTGGTCTATTAATTTAGTTTCAACAGTGGGTCGTGAAGGTCATATTGCAATCAGTTCATGGAAAATATTGAAGTTCTGTTCTGCCGTTAAAAGGGAAATCTAAACCCACAACTGAGTTGAGAACCATCTTAGGCCAATTATTTATTATTGTTTTCAGGACCTGTCCAACTTAAAAGAGCGAGGAGTTTTCCACTGCACCACCTTCTGGGTCCTCTTAACCACATTATTATTAATATATAGCTATGTACAAAAGAAATTTAACATTTATATTTTGACTTTTATGTTAATATTGGCCTTCACTAGTCATCACATCCGAGATGCCAATAGGCGTGGGCTATGGTTATACCCATTTGGTCATACATCACCAATAAACAAAAGCATGTATATTTTTCTTTTATCAGTGTTACCGCATGCGATAGCCTATTTTTATTTCATGTTCAAAGGAAATTTTATTAAAAATGTATATGTTGATTATACTATGGTAGTGTAAATGGAACGGAATGAATGTGATTTGGAGATAATGATAATATCTCATGGCCTTACACTGCCTGTATCAGTTCCTAAAATAGCTCATTGTAATGTATTCTACATGTTTGTTAACTTACACTTGTTTGTCAATATACAAGTATACAAACAGTTTTACAATTTTTACCCGATTTCAAAATAGAACATATTTTTTGCTGAAAATTGTCAAAAGGGTTGTTTTACAATATTATACTTCAGTTCAAATTGTATTTTTACCAGCATTTTTCAAGTTAGGTGTAAAACTTGCATTTATTGTAGGTATATTCGTTCCTGTAGGTAAAGGAAGGATATTTAAATAATTGAGTATTGCTGCCTAGAGCAACTGTGTGGCTCGCTCACACTATGATGCCCGAGCCTACCTATGATGCAATCTCAATTTGTTAGAAAGATTGGAAATCTGGGTAAAAAGACTGAAATAGGTACATGAAGTTTTAGGATGTTTATAATAAAAACAATTTGAAAATGTTATGTACAGCATTCCATTTGAAAAGGGGTATGTAAACTTTGTTATTTATGATTTATATAAGTAATTTATTTTGTTACTAAAATTTATTTAAAAGTTGCAGGAATTATGTAACTTATAAAATTGTTTTTTTTTATTAAAATTAAGATTAATTGCAATACTTTCGTGCTTAATTTACTTTAATGTCATAGGAGATGGCTCACATCTCACAATGCCATCTAGAAGGCGTTAACTAAACTATTGTAGTGCTATTAGTTTTTAACAGATGGCGCTGTACTCAGCTTATAGAGCCATCTATCGACGAATAGATCATTTTAAACTTATGGTAGTGCTACCATTCGTTAATAGATGTCACTATACTCAGTTTATAACGCCATCTATTGATGACTAGCTCTATTTAAACTACTCCATTAGTGCCACTAACAGATGACACTATAATCAGATTCTTTTAGCGCCATCTATTGACGACTAGCTCTAGTTAAACTTTCCTTTAGTGCTATCAACGGTTAATAGATGTCACTATAATCAGTTTATAGCGCCATCTATGATGGAATAGCTTGACTTGAACCTGTCTTTATTAAAATATTAATCCATAGATGTCACTGTACTCACCAATGAAAATAATTATTTAAAAACGTTGAAACATTCTTCTTCATACTTTTAGGCAGACATACCTTTAAACCTATTTCCTTACCTACGTACCTGTCTATAACTTTGTTTACAAGTTGCTCTCACTCAAGTGACTGCACTCTACACTTTAGTATTATCACGGATATCTGTGAGTACCTAGGTAGGTGTTAGGTTATCTGTAACTCTACCACAGAAATACTCTACCTACTCTACTCAGTAAACAACCACGCTTTCAATTATTGTGTGCTAGACCTCTCATAAGTGCGGAGCTGTGTTAATTGTTTTTACTTATACACGTCGTTGAATACGGGTAATTTGCATTCCCAGCATCTCAATATACTATCTCAGAGATAAATATAGAAGACAAAACAATTAAAACGTAATGTAATAATAATATTTTTGATTGAATAAAATGAAAATAAAAATATAATGAGATATAATAAAATTCATATATCTACTGTATTAAGATTTTTTAATATAAGGAAAATGTCACAAAAAGAACTTAATAATTAATTATTAGCATTAAAAAATAAGAAAATAAAATAAAAAATATCATAATAACGTATATCTTGATACTAGTCAATAATTTTCACGTTCAGCTCACGGGGTTCCGTGGTGTAGTGGTTATCACATCTGCTTTACACGCAGAAGGCCGCCAGTTCGATCCTGGCCGGAATCATTTCTTTTTAGTACTTTGTTTCTGTTTAAGAATAGTTTAAAGTTGTTGCAAATCTCATACAAAGATTTTTTCGGTTTGGACCATATTGAATTTTATTCTATATAATTATTTGGTTCTGTGCTCAGACACAAGACCTTGGAGACATCCCAGCGTCAAGTTCCAGCGTCAGCTTCGACATTATTACTTTTGTTTGACATTTGAGTTTGTGATCATCTCTGTGGCGTTGACGTAGCGGCAGAGAGCCGTCGTCACGGGTTCGATTCCTGCACAGTATAAATTTTTACCGATTACCGATATACCGATTTCTAACATTACAAAACTATTTTTCATTCCTCAATACAATAAACACTTTTTTATGACTTGCGATTAGCATAAAAATAATTAGATGTTAAATACACATAATAATAATTATAATATGGTACTATTTTGGGTTTGTTAAATAAATAATCTGTGCGCAATGTGGATGTTAATACCTCTGCCTTCCCCTTCGCGGATTTACAGGGGAGAGTATAAATAAACGTTTAATCTATGATTGGTGACTCTCTTTCCGAGACCTTTGCCTTTAGCTTACCATCGAAAGAAAGAAAGAAAGAAAGTTCAGTTCAGTGCAAGGTGGTCACACAAACAATTACTCGTAGTAATACCATCGGGTGATGTGAAGAAAAAAAAACCGGCCAAATGCGAGTCGGGCTCACCCATGAAAGGTTCCGTAGGAGCACGTAACAAAAACGCACGTACTTTTATTTATTGAATTATTTTTGAGTTAATTGAATGAAAGGCGAAAATTGCGCTTTATGACGTTTTAATAAAACTACTGACTTAGATCTCGTTCAAATCAATTTTCGTTGGAAGTTTGCATGGCAATGTACATCATATTATTTTTTTGGATTCATTTTTACTCTTTGGAAGTGTCTCTGGCGCAAACTATTCAGTTTAGAAAAAAATATGTTAAATCAAAATTTTTGACTTTCAGTTTTAAGTATGGGGACCCCCAAAATTAATTGCTTGTTTTCTATTTTTGTGTGCAATTCTTAATGCGGTTCACAGAATACATCTACGTACCAAGTTTCAACAGAATAGGCCTTATAGCTTCGGAGAAAAGTGGCTGTGACATACAGACGGACAGACAGACAGACAGACATGACGAATCTATAAGGGTTCTGTTTTTTTGCCATTTGGCTACGGAACCATAAAAAGACTGGTGGATTCGTTTCAACTCCTCGGCCTAGTTAGAGTAGGTATACCTAATATTATGCCAGTAACTATAGTGTGCTTGGGATTATTACTCGGCTACTCACCGTGACGGAAGGCGAGATTGGTGAGATGTTACACAAAAATATTCATATTTGTCCTGTTATTCATTACAATGACCTTGAGTGATCGTTGACGCCTCGCTAAGTCAACGTAACTTGAATGTGGGAGCAAGCTAGAGGAGCTAGATTTACCGATACTAACTTACCACAAATAATTTGTAGGTAGTGTTTTAATCCGTTTTTAACCGACTTAAAAAAGGCGGTAAGTAGTTCTGTGTCCGGCTGCATCTATTCAGCATGTAGGTATAGGTATACCAGCTGGCCCTGTCTTCACCCCGGTGCGAATACAACACCAACGCACATAGGTAGGGAAACTTTGTCTTTTCTTGCTAAATGAAAGATTTACCCAGTGTGCATTCCTTTGGAAGTTATATGCGTACCTACTTACACCTACCTACTAAATACATTTATGTGATTCATCTATGAACAAATAAATACGTACAAGACTCAGACCAAAAGAATATCTACAAGACTAAAGTTTACAGGAAAGGTTAAATTAAAATATAGTTGCGCTTTCCACCGATAGATAGCACTAGTAGGTTAAGTTAATTGGGAAGCCGGGCCAAAATTGTGTTTTAATATACTTCAAAATATTATTAACCTAACTATAGTCTTTTTAAAGTTTATTTCAATATTATTTTAATTGCGATTCACTGCAGAAGCCATTAAGAAGAAGAAGAAATATTATCTTCTTCTTCTGTCGAATCGAAGGCGTCTCAACTCTCAGATTCTATGTTCCCAGTGTGCCGCCACCTGGACTGCATTTTTAGAGGCACTCATAAGTTCCTCCGCTGTACAAGTGGATGGGCATGCAGCACACGTTAGCAGGTTGGACATGGTCTGTGGAGTAACTCCACACTCACACCGCAGGTCCACACCGTCTGAGAAACTCCATTATTATTTTAAACCCCAATATTATTTTAACAGTGCATACATACCTACACTTAAATTTTGTTCATGTGTACAAGGGATAGTTATGTCAAATTCACAATATTTATATTTTATCCTATAATAGTAAGTTCAATTTTATTAAGATCAATGACCTCTGCTAAATAATTAACCCTGCAAGTTCACGTCAATTTGATTTCACCCCGCCTGCTTGTAAGGTGAAACGGACAAAAGGCGTAACGGACAAAGGAAACCATTATATAACACCACAGATTTATAATATAACTAGCTGTCCCGGCGAACTTCGTACCGCCAATTTTTTAGATCCCGTTCCCGCTGTACCATTTAGGGGGATGAAAAATAGATGTTGGCCGATTCTCAGACCTACTCAATATGCTCACAAAATTTCATCAAAATCGGTCAAGCCGTTTCGGAGGAGTATGGCATCAAAAACTGTGACACGAGAATTTTATATATTAGATATACCTGCCTGTCTCATTTTCAGCACCAAACCCTACCTTAGATTTAATACATCTACTACTAGCTTCTGCCAGCGGCGCCTGCGTTGATGTCGGTTATCGCGACAATACATTTTTGAAAAGACCTACGGTAGGTGTACATAGTTTCATAATGCTTCTAACTTTGAAAATGACGAACTTTCCATACAAACGTTTATCACCTATTTTATTACCCTCTTAGTAGTTAAATTTTGAATAACGCTGATACACGTGTTCATTTATTTCTTAAAAGACATAGGTTTATGAAATGTAGTGCATCTAGCACTGAAAATGACGGACTTTCATATAAACTTACATCCCTTTGGTAGCAGAATTTCCAAATCTTAGTGGAAATTTCAAGTTTGTAGGTCCAGCAGTTTAGGCTCTGCGTTGATGAATAAGTCAATCAGTCAGTCAGTCGGGACAAGTAATTTTATATGTAGAGACCATAGTCTAAGAATGGTATTAAATAGCTTGGTTCTTGATGGAATTATTTGCACTATTATGAGGCAATGAGAGTGACACTTCAGCCCTGCCCTGCACTAGTTGCTTTGAGTGCCTAGTGCGAGCTTTTTCTCAGATTCACCGGTGACACAGATGATCCTGACTATTATAAGTATGGATAGATGTATGGATGGATGGGAGTTTGTTACTCTTTCACGTAAAAACTACTGAATCGATAATAATGAGATTTGGTATGGAGTTAGCTGACACCCTGGATTAACGCATAGGCTAAACTTACACAATTAAAAAAAAAAAGTTTTTGAAGTCAGTTAAAAATGTGGTGAATTCTCGAAATAATGCAATATTTATGAAATTACGATGTACGAGTACGAGTATTAGGGTGCTACTATCGCTAATAATCATGACAACGGTAAAGTGAGTTAGCTAAAGAAGATGACTTATAATGTGTTGAAATGTATTTAAATGTCATTGGCATTTAATGTTTGGTATGGCCGACACCCTGGATTAACACATAAGCTATGTTTGGACGCGATAACCGACATTCACGCGGGCGGAGCCGCGGTCAAAAACTAGTATAATTAATTCTTATGACAAGTAAACGGTCAATTGTATGACATTGAATTAGCGCCACCTTATAACATTTCTTGCGTACACAAATCACCGTTTACTTACTCGTCACCGGTGACGCGGTGAATGTGAGAAAAGCTCACCCTAGGCACTGTGTATAGGAATGGATAGAAAGGCAACACTGGAATTATTAGAGTTGGTGGCTAATATGCTCTTATATTGAACAGTGCAAGGCAGTAATATACGACCAGAAATGAAAATTATAGCTGAAAGTGCTGATGGTGTCTTTCTGGAGCATTGGTGCCGTATATGTAGATGCTTCAGGAAGATACAGGAATTGTTTTTTTTTTTTTTTGGTTATTTAGTGGATAAGATGTACTAACATAGTTTATTAAGTTTGTGATACTAACAATTATTGTATGGATTTTTAGTCCGAAATAAATGATAATAATAATAATAATAAAAAGGCAATGTCTCTACGTAACTACATGTTTGATTAATGTTTAAGGGAGTTTGATGTGAAGACTTTTTGAATTGTTCATTTTTTAATCAAAACTTCTTTAGGCGCTTAAGCGCCAGTTCGACCAAACGCTGGTAAAGTTTATTCCTAGAATAAACAGCCAATATGTGGGTGATATTGCCTGTTTATTCTAGGAATAAACTTTACCAGCGTTTGGTCGAATGTACCATTAGGTGCAAGATATATGTATGAGTCGTACAATAACACTAACCGGCATATTTACCATCTTTTACAAGTAATTGTTTTGAGTAACGAACCGATATTTCGGCGTTGTTTCAAGCGCCATGATCACAGTGTACCTACTGACGATCGTCGAGTTAGTTATTACCTACTGGGCAGACCGTATCTATCAGCCCTCTTTTGCTTTCGTTAATGTGAATGACCATGTCAATCTCAAGTCATACCTCTTTAGGCACGTTGAACATTTTACCCCGTGACGGAACGGAGACGGTATATGCGTTTGGGGTGAGAGGATGTTTGTGTGTTTATTTGTGCAAATCCATGTTGCCATTTTCTCCGAAACTACCAATCCAATTTTGACGCAGTTTTCAGTTTTGCGTACGGCTTTAATTGGAGCATGTTCTTAGATTACAATTATAACTCAACAGGGGGCGCTACAGCAAGTATTTTTAATGCAAATCAATGTTGCCAATTTTCTCCAAAAATACTAGCCCGATTTTGATGCAGTTTTCAATGATTGGTTTGGGTTTGATTTGTGCATGTTCTTAGATAGGTGTTATGGTGACAACCCACTAGGGGGCGCTGCAGTGATCATTTTTTGAATTATTTTTAATACGTCGTGGGTTTTTTTAAATTTTTTTAATTTTATTACTTGTTAATCTCTGATTGGTGGATTGGAGCTCATCTACCGATCCAACAACCCGCACTGTCCTCAAAAGACACCCAAGAAACGTAAACTACGCGTGTCATTTAGGTCCAAGGTAGGTATTTACTTGTCCCAAGGTACCGGCATATATCTTGCTCCTTGATACCAAGTGTCGTGAGACTAATGATTCGTTTATTGAATCTATCGTCGCGCGTCGTTGTCAAACCAAAATCTGCTATGTGCATTTTTAATCATTTTAATATTTCGAAAATTGCGTCTGAATTTTGACAGTTGCGACTGGAAAATCAACCAATCTGCTACTTATGTGCCTATAAAAGTAGTAGGTATACGACGCACTAAGTATGTATGACAAATTAAATGTGGAGCTAGAAATATTGCCAAATTGCTAAGTGAAAATGCACGTACCTAGTAGATTTTGGTTTGAAAACGACCCTAGGTATACTTGGTGGATCTGTAATTAAACAATGTTGCCAGATGACATTTAAGGTTATATTTAAGTTTCCAACCGAACCGGAAAACAACATCAAGTCGTGATGATGCGCAGATGAATAATTGAATATATTAACTGTTCGCTGTATATTGTTAGATAAGGCAGTTGATACACTGTCCTCTCAGCAGGAACCTGCGTGCCCTCGCCGGCTGTGTGGAACCGTTCAGCTTCAGGAGTCAAGAGAAACTTTGCCTCGCCGTGCGTGCTTGAGGGCGCATACAACCAACGCGACTTTTGGCTTGGTACTCAAACCGACTAAAGGATGACTCACGCTAGACCGTGTCGAGTCCGAGCCGAGTGTCGGCCGCAGCACGGTCAACTAATATTACATATATTTTGTATGAACACACTCACGCTATACCGAGCGGCAACCCGGCAACGGACAACGCTCGGAAACAACTCGGTTCCGCTTCGGTTCGGCCACGGTTGCAGGAATACAGTGCCGCCGAGCTGCGCCCGAGTAGTCGCTCAACATGATTGTAGTCTAGTTAAAACACTGATTTTACTCGGACGAGTTTACTGCATCACGGCGCTACCGTTGCGCCGTGATGCAGTATACTCGTCCAAGTAAAATCTAAACTGCCCGGTTGAGGCCCGTCTTTGTAATTTTAGACACAGAACCGGCTCGGTGACCGTGCTACGGCCGACTCTCGGCTCGGACCCGACACGGTCTAGCGTGAGTCATACTTAAAACCGCACATCAAAAACCGTTACGAGGACCTATTATTTTAGGGTTCCGTAGACAAATGGCAAAAAACGTAACCCATAAAGATTCGTCATGGCGGTCTGTCCGTCCGTACCTATGTCACAGCTACTTTTCTCGGAAACTATAAGGCCTATTCTGTTGAAACTTAATAAGTAGGTGTATTCTGTGAACCGCATTAAGAATTTCACACAAAAATAGAAAAAAAAGCTTAGACTGAAAGTAAAATTTCTTTTTTCATCAAACCCATACGTGTATAAATAGGTCTTCTAGAGACATTTCCAAAGTGGAAATATGTGTGTATGTTTATGTGTGTCCCTCTAACTTCTAAAATAAGAGAATGATAAATAACAAAAAATATATAATGATGTACATTACCATGCAAACTTCCACCGAAAATTGGTTTGAACGAGATCTAGTGAGTAGTTTTTCTTAATAATGACGTTACCGTAATTTTCACCTTTCATCTATTCACTCAAAAAAAATAAAAATTATATTATGTTACTCGCTGCTAGGAAACCTTTCATGGGTCCGACTCGCACTTGGCCAGTTTTTAAAAATATAGCGGTCACTATATAGTGGCAAATTGAAGTCTCGTCCTTTTAGAGTCGGATAAAAACCGGAATTCTTTACGAAATCGCAAGTGAACGTCACGCTTTAGTTAACTTTTTTTATTATCACTGAGCAGACAGCCGCCGGTAACACCAGTGACCAGTGTTATATCATATTCGCACAAGGATAAACGTGTTTTATTCGAGACTTTTATTGTGTATCTGTGCTTATTGTGACGAAGACGATAGGTGAGTTAGAGCCTGTTTTATCATGTAAAGATTACATAAGTATCTAGTTTTTTTGGAAATTACTGTTCAATCTAGCATAAAGTAAGCACGAACGGGTAGAACATCATTACTTTTGGTCCAAAAATGACGGCACTTTCAGTTTTGCCTAAGAAAAAAAAAAACGTAACAATAACCCGTTAGAGCTTGTGTTATAATTAAGTAAGTGTAGGTATGTATTAGCATAGAGTGAAATATACACTAGGAATTTATTTCCTGAAAATATCTAATGATGTAAAAACTGAAGTCTCTCAATGAAATCAAGCTGTCCTGGGTTTATTATGATTTATGATTGCAATTAACAATTGTTCCAAAATACTTAGTGTTTTTCGTTTTTTTTCTTTTTATTCCTTTTCAATAACTCATTTATTTGCAAATGGATGTTTACAAGCAATAGAATATCTATCTTCGGTCGGCACTTTCGATTTTGAACCAAAAATGTATGAAAAGTGAACGATGTCCATTTGTGTTTTGTCCGGCTGCACGAATGTTCAAAAACACCGTTTGTTTGTGTGTGTGGAGTTGCTTAAACTAATTATGTGTTGGAAAAATTGAATAAAGAGCCGTAGGAGGTCGTAGAACAACCTCCACCCCCCATAAAGGCGTGTCTGGGGTTACAGGGGGTGAGAGACCAATCAGCCTAGGAGATACAGGCCGTACGAGCGCAAGATGCCTCTCCATACCCCTCGTCTAGATGGAGCTTTTGTGGTCCCAATACCCGAAGAGAGCCACCTCGAAAGAGGTGGCCCTGGGTCGGCCGAGGTTTGGTGTCTCAACCAATCTTACCTTCGGCTATCGGTATCTTACCCACCGAGGGGATTTTGCGCATGTTAAAATAACAACGGCATGAACAATCAAAAATAATTTTTCACGAGGAAACCTTGAACTACATTCATAGATCTGAGCTATCGGTGAGGTATTTTGTCAAAATAGAATCAACTAAAACTGAACCAAGAAGAAGTACTACAAAAGTGTAAATACGGACAAGTGTAAAAAAAATTTTAAATAAACAGTGTCCGTATACAGGGTGTAATCGTTAAGTGTGTCCAGGCGATTATTCCGTAACTATTACTGATATCAAAAAACTGTAAACTGATATCGAAAGTACGTTACCTAATGAGTAAAATGACATCAATAACTTTTTAAAAATCAAACGAAAGGTATCAAAAATTTTGACATTAAACCCTCCCATACATTTAGTATGAGATACGTAGAAAGGTTTTAGTGTCCTTATTTTAAAAGAATATTTTAGCTTAGTACTGATATAAAGGAAACTGTTTATTAACCTAGCAGAGTAATAAAATTAAAATTAATAATATTTATTTATTAGTAAGTACATTTTTTATGTAGTGTGTTGCTTTTCAGTAATTTTAGTCTGCTCAAATTAATTCGATATTGAAACACGGTTTATTACTAATTTGAAGTGGTAAGATAATTAAAAAACTTTTAAATTTAAAAGCGTCGGTAGCTTAGTGGTTTAGGAGTCAGCCTTACGATCGAGAGGTCCCGGGTTCGATCCTGGCCATTACACTACCGACGTGAACTCACTTCTAGCACAAGCATTTTAGCTTAGTTGGAGGGGTTAGAGGGAATATTAGTGACTTCGGTTCTAATATTCTTTAAAAAAAAACTTCACATCTATCTACTTGAAAATCATCATTGTCATAATCATACGTAATCATAAAATATGATTAAGGTAAAATGAGTACTAGACCACTTAAAATAAGGAAACTAAAACCTTTCTACTAATCTAATACTAAATGTATGGTAGGGTTTAATGTCAAAATTTTAGATACCTCTCATTTGATTTTTAAAAAGTTATTGATGTCATTTTACTCATTAGGTAACGTGCTTTCGATATCAGTTTACAGTTTTTTGATATCTGTAAAAGTTACGGAATAATCGCCTGGACACACTTAACGATTACACCCTGTATATATAAACATCTTTGACATTATGACGTCATGGAATCGTCTTAATATTATGACATAGCGGTCATGGTTTCCCCACTAGATAACCTCCAGGCCTCCATCAGTAGGTGCATGACTCTACTATAACTTACGACTTACGAGGTAAAATATACTTTAGGGAAATTCTTGTACCTGCGTGAGAAATACCCAAGGCTTTCATGGGAAAGGTAATTAACCGGTTAGGTTCGTGTCGCGGGGAAATATCACGCTGCCTCAACTTGTATACAAACATAATTATACTCACGCCTGTGAATCCCCGAAGAGAAAGGCAGAGGCGTATTAACATCATATTTTTTTTTGTGCGGAAATCCTCTCGGATACCTCCCTCGCTGGAGCCGGAAGGGGAGGTTATGCTGGACTCGAACGCACGCCGATTGTGGGTCGTGGTGCTAGGCCTGAGATGAGCTTGTCTTCGACATATCCCTCGCACCCCGGCTGATCCAAGGCCATCCCTTACGGTCTGGCCCTCCTTGGGAGGGGGGCAACGGCGTCCCCGACGCCACCGCCGTGGCCTGCTTCTGCTGGAGTGACAGGCGGCTCCAGCCGTCACTCCCGGGCCTGCGCTCATGGGGCATGGAGGTCAGTCTGTGGGCGTATTAACATCCATATTTCGCGAACTATGATATTCAGTACCATGTAATTAGGGCCAACCTTGACGGCAAGTGGCACTTCGTCACGGGCTGTATGTTGACTGTCGGATGGAGAACAGTCCTATCCCTTAGTCGCCTTTTACGACACCAACATGAATAGATGACCTTCATAAACATTCACATCCAACTAAGTATACCCCACGTACGCTCAAGCTGTGGAATGAACTCCCTGCCATGGTTTTCTCAAGCGACTACAATATGGGGTTCTTCAAGAGGGGCATTAGAAGGTTTCTTCAGGGAAGGCAGCGCGAGTGTAACGGGTAACGCCCCTGGTGTTGCATACGTCAATAGGCCGCGGTAACCACTTTCCATCAGGTGGGCCGTGTGCTTGTCTGCCACCTAAGTGGTATAAAAAAAAAACGCGAAAGTTTGTAATTGTAGGATGGATGATGTTTGTTACTTTTTCACGTCTAAACGGCTGGAGCGATTAATAATAAAATTTGGTATGGAATTAGCTGACAGATTAACACATAGGCTATGTCTTAGTCGCGATAACCGACATCCACGCGGACGGAGCCGCGGGTAAAAGCTAGTTTATAATATTAGCAGCACTAGTTATTGCACGCGGCTCTGCCCGCGAAATTTTCATTCTCTCCCCACCACTTTTTTTTTTTTTATCGTGCGATAAATCCCCACGGATACCACCCCCACGGAACCAGTGGAGGTGGTTATGTCGGACTCGAACCGACTAAAACGCACGCCGTCTTGGGTCCTTGGTTGCCGGAGGTGAGATTGTCAAAAGCATATCTCTCGCACCCCGGCTATCTCTCGCACCCCGGGGCATTTATACCCGGCATGAAATCACCCTATTGCAGACCATAATCTCTCCCTGAGCCTAAGTTCGCCAGATCAGTTCAGTTGAGCATTATCAAACAAACATATTCACAAACTTTGAGCGAGTGAGTCTTAAATATTTAAATTACGTACACTCCTTGAGCTTTCTTTAACTTTCCAAAAAATTCACACAAATACCTACTAAGTATATTATTATAAACGCGAAAGTTTGTGAGTATGTATGTTTGTTTGTTACTCTTTCACGTAAAAACTACTGAATGGATTTTCATGAAACTTTACAATAATATAGCCTATAAATCAAAATAATACATAGGCTATTCATCACGCTACTACTCAAGGGAACGGGGCAGTGATCACGCAGGCGGAGCCGCGGGCAAAAGCTAGTGATGAATAAACATTATGTCTCGCGGTTTGAAACTTGTAAGATTATAGTCTTACTAACAATTATTTTGGCACTCAACTTTTTTTCAGGCATAAAATTACTTGAATGTAACTAGGTACTCTGATAGCACTTTTTACCCACGACGGAACGGAGACCGTATATGCGTTTGGGGTGAGAGGATGTTTGTGTGTTTGTTTGTTTGGGCAAATCCATGTTGCTATTTTCTCCGAAACTACCAATCCAATTTTGATGCAGTTTTCAGTTATGGGTTCGGCTTTAATTGGAGCAAGTCCATAAATAGGTGTTACAATGACAATTCAACAGGGGGCGCTACAGCAAGCATTTTTAATGCAAATCAATGTTGCCAAATTTCTCCAAAAATACAAGTGAAAGTTTTGATGCAGTTTTCAATTTTTGATTTGGGTTTGATTTTTTATTAGCCTCATCATCATCATCATCTACATAAAGACGTTAGTCCTGATTGCATCCGAGGCCGCGGCGCCCTCGGAGCTCAGGGTCCGCCTTCCAGCTCTTTCTCCTCCACTTCGCACGATCTTGAGCGTCCAAGGTAGTGAGACCGCTTTCACGCATGTCACACTCCACGACGCCAAGCCAGTACTTCACCCCTTCTACCTGGACCGGGTTTTTTTTAATCGTGCGCAAAATCCCCACGGATACCGTACCTGGACCGGGTGGGGGCGCCATTGCCAGACATTTGTTACCCACGTAGCCGGGCGGTTTCCGCAAGACGTGGCCGCACCAGCGGAGGCAGCTCTCTTGCATTTTATCTGCGATGTCACAGACATGAAGGCTGCCGCGGATACGAGAGTTCCTCACGCGATCTTCACGCATGACTCCACACAGCCACTGCAGCATTTTCATCTCCGTGACACGCAGCATTTGCTTGTGTCGCTCCAACAGCGGCCACGCCTCACAGCCGTGTAAGAGGACAGGTCCAATGATCGTTTTATAGATATGCCCCTTCAGCTTAACTGGCATTTTAGCATCGGCGGCAATACGTGCCTTGACGTCGTAGTCGATGTCACCAGAAACGTGAAGTACAGATCCCAGGTACTTAACCTGATCCGTGCGCTCGACCAAGTCATCGCCTATCGAACGGGTGTGGGATCTGTTGAGTTTAACGCCAAGTATTCTGTCTTCGCCACATTTAGCTTCAGACCGCCGTTCTCAAGCGCCTCCTTCCACACTTTCACACGTCGCACCAATCTGTTCCTGTCTGCGTCCATAAGCGCAATGTCATCAGCATACATAAGCAACCATGGAGGCTGCTCATGTGAGTCTCTGATGCTGCCCGACAAAACGTCTAATACCAAGCTGAACAGGTAGGGACTAAGTACGGATCCTTGGTGTACCCCAACGGTGATAGGGAAGGTTTTCGTGTCGTCAACAGCGCGCAGCGGTCCGAACTACGGAGCCGGAATCTTTTTTATTAGTTTCACTTGTAACTGTGTATGTAAGAAAATCTTGAAATCTTAATTTGACCCACTTCCCGGTCTTCGATTAGGATGAAATTTTGCACACGCTCTGAGTTCTGATGACAATACATGACTAGCTAAGAAACGTCATTACAAATCTAATATGGCGGCCTCCCCAAGATGGCGGACTGGCTGTTTGAAATCCACCCCCATGATATGGGTATCAAATGAAAGGGTTTGCTGTCAGGAATACGAAAAAATTGTCACGTGACTTAAATCCAAAATGGCGGACGTCCAAGATGGCGGACAGGTGCTAAAAGCGTGGTTTTAGTTTCGTAAACTATCATCTCAAAATAATTCGTCTGTATTCTATGTAGGTGATACTAAGATCACTGGATTATCTAGTCTTTTATATTTATTAACACGTTTTCCTCAAAACAACCTCAAATGGTATTTACTAGAACAATTATAAAATTTGCAAAAAAAGAACTTGTTTTGAATTTGAGTTTTTGCTTATTTTACTGGGATGTAGCAAACTGGAGCCGCAAGCTGGGGCCACAATAATTAGTTACGTAAAACCAGGCATAAAAAGTTGAAATAACCGATGGAATTGAGGGTATCATGCTAGTTCTGTATTTAACCTTCACAATGAAGATTGTTATATTTTCTTCAATCCTTTTTAACGAGCACTCTCTTTGTCGGCAGGTAGCAGGTTCAATGTTGACCGAGCGCGGGACGTGAGGAGTGCGACATGTATGTCATCGGCTTCTGTCTGGTGCTCGTGGCTATAGTGAGCGGACAGCGAGGTGAGACTCTCTTTGTCGGCAGGTATCAGGTTCAATGTTGACCGAGCACGTACTCAAACATGTCTTTATGTTCACAGAGGGAGACTCCTGTGCGGACTCGTACACGTTCACGGCCGGCATCTGCACGCGGGCCTATCGCTGTCAGTCAGCCAAGCGGGACTACCAGTGAGCACATATTTTATACCTAGATACATTTCACAAAGTGTCCTCTGTGGTGAATTTGAGAAAGAACTCGCACAAAACACTATGGTTACAGATTTGAATACAAGTTTGAATACTTTATACTTACTTTAAAACCCTCGCGTTCCATGATATTCACTGTACCTCGTGCAAAATGGATTGAGAATAAGGTTTGTTGACAAAGTAGACCTTGTGACCAGTTTGAACCGGTTACTTAGGGGCTGTACCTAAACATTTTTCACACTGTGGTGAAACGACTGCAGCACCCTTGAACCTTTATTATTGTTACAAACCACTACTTAAAATACTACAAACGTTATTCTTAATCGGTCTGGCACGGCCTATAGTGATAACGAGAATATATTGGTACTTATACTTGTGTAACTGGTTTTAAAAAATCTTCATTATTATATTTTTCAGGGTAAGCGGCATCAAACCAACGTTCTGTACGCACACCCCTCCGCTGAGCCCCAACACGCTCGTCTGCTGCCGAGACAAGACCAACATCTTGCAGACACCAAAACCACAAAGACCCAAGACTACTACGTAAGTGTTTCAAATAATTTACTAATTAAAAAAAAACGAAATGACACCTTTTTAGCACGTACTAAAAATTACTTGAACATCCGCCATATTGGATTTAAGTCAGGTGAGCTTATCTACCTTGTGGCCAATATTTTTCAACTAAAATCATCCAGATCCGTTCATAATTAACGCGACAGCACACTTACTTTTCTCCCCCATTTTCCCCCCTATCAAAAAAAGAGCACTACAAAAGATTTTTTTTAACATCTCTCTTAATCTCAGGTAGTCCCAGTAAACATATCTCTCATAGATGTAAACCAGTGCGAACTTTTTCTCACATTCACCGGTGACGAGTAAACGGTGATTATATGACATTGAATTAGCAACACCTGGCGGCCAACTTATGAAACATTTATGCGTCGTTTACGTATCACCACTTTCTCGTCACCGGTGAATCTGAGAAAAAAACTCGCACTGGGCACTCAGTTATATTTATTTGATGATCTTACTTTTCAGTGGCCGTCCTGTTTGGACCGGCAACCGGGCGGGAGAGACTAAGAGAGTGAGTGAACGAAGTGAGTGCCTAGACAATATTTCATTTTTTGTAGTGAAAAATTCCTTGGCGCGTTGGACATTTCATGTAGAAATTTTTTGAGATGCCAAAAAGTATTGAACTCTCAACACCGTGACTGACTCCTCTTGTGACAAGGATAAGAAGCAAAATTATTATTTTTTGATAAAACCCACGACGTATAAAAATAATTCAATAAATTTTTGCTATAGCGCCCCCTAGTGGTTTGTCACCGTAACACCTATCTAAAGACATAGGTACACTATTCGAACCCAAACCAATAATCGAAAACTGCATCAAAATCGGACTAGTATTTTTGGAGAAAATTGGCAACATTTAATTGCATTAAGAATGCTTGCTGTAGCTCCCCCTGTTGGATTGTCATAGTAACATTTATTTAAGAACATGCTTCAATTAAAGCCGAACCCATAACTGAAAGCTGTATGAAAATTGGATTGGTAGTTTCGGAGAAAATGGCAACATGGATTTGCACAAACAAACACACAAACATCCTCTCATCCCAAACGCATATACTATCTCCGGCAATTCAAAGATTGTGTCAATTCACCGATTGTAATCCCTGTGTAATAACGCCGGGGATTCACGGTGTGAGGTTTCACGGACGCATTTACTATGACAAACGTGTCGGAAGGATCACGCTCGCACGAGCAACTTTCCACGGTGCGGTACATACGCGGTCTGTGAAATCGCGCACGCGTCTGTAAAATCGCAGATCGTGGAAAGCGGCCCTTCATAAATATAATGGTCAAGTTTTCTCTTCTGACAGTTTTTGTTGAATATCTGCATAACATGGGTATATTTATTTCAGAATGTGAAGAGTACACTCGCCGGGTGGTCGAGAAGGTGGAGTACTTTGGTCTCTTGCCGGAACCGGAGACTTTGTCGGTATCGACTGCCAAGTGCGACTACAACACCGTCGGGCTCATCTATGGCGGCTCGAAAGCTGAACTTGGGGAATTCCCGCACATGGTAAGTGATTATTATAATTATTATCATCATAAGAAATTAAAACGATTAAAATTTAAAAATCTCTTACGAATTTGATACCCATATAATTAGGGACTTAGGAGAAAAAAAATCGCCATTAGGTAGTGGCGGCCATCTTGAATTTATAATCTATCTATATATATATATATATATATATATTTATATATATATATATATATATAAATCAATTGCTGTTCGTAAGACTCGCTAAAACTCGAGAACGGCTGACCGTATTTATCTTATCTTGGTCTTGAAATGTTCGTGGAGGTCTAGGGAAGGTTTAAAAGGTGAGAAAAATTCGAATAATTTCCGGGGAAACCCTAAAAACAGCCCTTTTCTTTTTCCTATTTAAACGTTTTCTAAACAAAATGCAGTACGAAGTCTGCCGGGCCAGCTAGTTTATTATAGTTTTCTAGTTAAGTCCTTTCATTGGATATGAATATTGATGGAGTTGAGAGTAAATAATCAATCCGCCATTTTGTGGCAGCGGCCATCTTGGCACATTTTCATCGGTAATTACTTTATTGACCCAGTTATAAGTAGGATAGGTAAATGGCCATAAGTGGGATAAGAGAGATAACTAAGATAAGTGGGATAAGAAGGATAAGTTACATCACTACATAGTTTAAAACTAAGTCGCTTTCCGCGTCTGTCCGTCTCTATGTATGTTTATATCTTCAAAACTACGCTACAGATTTCGATGCGGTTCCTTTTAATAGAGTAATTCAAGAAGAAGGTTTATATGTATATTACATGCTTAATATAGTAAATGGTGCAGCGGGAACGGGATCGGACACCACGCGGCCGGAAAAAAATTGGCGTGAATGAACATCAATCATTATTTCGCTAACTTTTTTGTTACCTGTTCCAGGCAGCAATAGGATGGGTGGGCCACGATGAGGAGTACGTGTTCGGCTGCGGCGGCAGCCTCATCAGCCACAACTTCGTCCTGACTGCCGCTCACTGCACCAGCAACCCCAATAAACGGTTCAGCAAGTATGAAGCGCCCGTCATCGTCAGGCTGGGAGACCTGAACATAGACGACAGCGTGCAAGATGGAGCCAGCCCTATCAATGTGAGTCTATAAGTATAAACTAGCTTTTTTACCCACGACGGAACGGAGACGGTATATGCGTTTGGGGTGAGAGGTTGTTTGTGTGTTTGTTTGTTTGTGCAAGTCCATGTTGCTTTTTTCTCCGAAACTACCAATCTTCTTTTGATGCAGTTTTCCATTATGGGTTCGGCTTTAATTGGAGCATGGTTTTAGATAGGTGTTACAAAGACACCACAACAGGGGTCGCTCCAGCAAGCATTTTTAATGCAGATCAATGTTGCCATTTTTCTCCAAAACTACAAGTCCGATTTTGACGAAGTTTTCAATTATTGGTTTGAGTTTGATTGGTGCATGATATCTGTTACGATAGGTGTTAGATAGGTGTTACGGTGACAACCCACTATATGGGGCGCTGCAGTAAAAATTTTTAGGGCAAAGTTGGAGTTGGTTTTTTAAATTTATTAATTTACTTTTCTTCTTGTATACCAGTCAGGTGGCTGAAAGAGGTTACCGAGGCTCGTGGAAGTGTGAACACCCTGCCGACCATTTAAGAACAGAGACATTCTGTGCCGTCAGTTCAGAAGACAAAGCAGGACAAGCCTTTGGTCTTCCCAAGTCCCACTGATAGCACATAACCTCTTCAGCTCGCTGGCTATCCTATTCATCACTAACTCACCCCGGCTTCGCTCGTGATAAACTTTGAAAGCCACCCTTTTAAGCCCGCAATTTATGAAGAAAGATGAACATGAAATTTGACATCATCATCATTTTTCTGGAGATATACCTACTTTCCTAATTGCATCCGATCTTGGTCATCCGTGTTAGTGAGACCATTTGCACGCAGGTTTCCTTCCATGACACCAAGCCAGGACGTCTTGGGCTTGCCCCTTCTACCTGAACACGGCGGATTAGCATTGCCAGGCAGTTGTTACTCATGTAGCTTGGCGGTTACCCTAAGACGTGACCGCACCAGGGAAGGTGGCTCTCTTGCATTTTATCTGCGATGTCAGGGAGATGAAGGCTGCCGCGGATGCGACAGTTCCTCAAGCGCTTTTTACACTTGACTATGGATATCTACCTCAACATTATCATCTCCGTTACACGCAGTTCCTACTTGTGTAGCTCCAGCAGCGGCCACTCTTCATAGTCGTGTAAAAGCACTGGCCTAATGTTCGTTATATAGACCTGCCTCTTCACAGTTGAAATTTATGCGGACGATTAATCTGCGGTAGCCTAGTTGTATGGGTAATGGACTGCTGAGACGAGGTCTCGGGTTCGATCCCAGGTTTACCATGGCACACACCAATGACTTTTTAATCCTTTTCAAAGTTATGTGTGTATTTATCGCAGGTTTATAAGTGCCCGGTTAATGGCAATAGGCTCGCCACCTAAACATAAACTGGCGAAATGTGGGTGCTAGCAGCTCTGCCTACCCCTTCGGGGAATACAGGCGTGAATTTATGTTATGTTATGTTATATGATTATTTTCTAAGTAACTGTAAACATATTTCAGGTGCAAATCCAACGCATGCACGTCCACCCTGAGTACCAGCCGCCATGGAAGTACAATGACATCGCACTGCTAGAACTGTCCAGTGACGTGACCTTCAGGGCACACATCCGCGCCGCCTGCCTCTGGACCAAGCCCACCTTCGCTGAGTACGATAAGATCATCGCTACTGGCTGGGGAGTCACTGAGTCACGTAAGGATATTACACTTACGCCCAATTAATTCTATGCAGCTTTTTTCGTGCGAAATCCTTACGAACAGATTGAAGGGACCCCACGCTAGTTGGCGTGAGTGAGTTGCGAGGCAAATGTCACAATAAGACACTGGGCCATCTTTGATTTTGAGATGCCCCCCTTGGTGTGCCCCTAACTTTCCTCCGAAAGGGGCCGTTGCCCCGGCCTTCTTCTACTAGGATGACAAGTGGCTTAACCCTGATTCCCTGGCTACACAAGCAGGACCCTGATTCTGTTAAAAAAGTTTGCAAGGGAAGTTCGTCATATTCCAAGATATCGGCATGGAAATTGGTACACAAATTAAGAAAACCCGCGTCACAAAAAACACCTTTAAGAAGTTGAAAATAAATGGGGTTTGCCTAAAAGGCACGTTTGATATACCTAGTAATATTTTGATTGAGGGAGTTATGAAGAAATATGAATTTTTTCAAACATAGCTAAAAAAAGAACACTTTCGATTATCATACCTTTCAAAC
This sequence comes from Eilema sororculum, assembly GCA_914829495.1. Taxonomy (NCBI): domain Eukaryota; kingdom Metazoa; phylum Arthropoda; class Insecta; order Lepidoptera; family Erebidae; genus Eilema; species Eilema sororculum. The sequence goes on from OU618559.1 coordinate 8,655,680, forward strand.
AAAATAAACTACATGCAAATCGGTTCACCCGTTTGGGTGCTACGATGCCACAGACACACACACACACACACACACACACACACACACACACACACAGACACGTCAAACTTATAACACCCCGTCGTTTTTGCGTCGGGGATTATATGTGCCATCTATCAGTGGAAAGCGCGGCTATATTTTAACGTGGTTTGATTGCATTTTTTCATTAAATTGTTTTCTTACTTTAGGCGAAGCTTCGAAGGATCTCAGGAAGGTGACGCTGGACATATTGGACAATGGATTGTGTGCCTCGATGTTGGAACAAAACAGGAAGAAGTGGACAGGATTCTACAGACAGATGTGTGCCGGTGTTCTGTCAGGGGGCAAGGATACCTGTCAGGTCAGGGAATAAGTGGTGTTTATATAGTGAGCTGGTGTCGTTATGGGTTAGATAGGCGGTGCCATGCACCCCCAAGCTTAGGGATCCTTAAGCTCAGGGCGACCCAAGCTTTTTGAAGTTTGCTGTGGCGTTTGTTTAAGAACGGGTCGTCGTGAAACATTCAGCGCTGTTCAAATTACTAAACTTTAAAACACTTCACGGATTTCAATGATTAATGTCTCAAATTAAAGGTATTCGTTGTCCAAGTGTTCTTGGATATACCTACATGAAATGTGAAAAAAGAGCTATTTGATGAATATTTAGCGCCAAAATGTATGTTATCAAAATATTTACACTTGAACTTATCAAGTAGGGTAGGTTATAAGGAGATTCTAAAAATATAACACAAAATAATACTTACCCATTTGCAAATCATGAACCGGATGAAAATTATACCGCCTGCTATCAAACTTTTTTCAATCTGTTCAGTATCACTCGGGTTTTTTATTTTGAACAATGATTTTTTTAACCATAACAGAGTTGATAAAGGGTACAACAAAAATGCGGCAAAGCATATTCGCGAGGTCTACCGTTCACTGTATTTCTACATTACATAATTTCGGTTATGGAAGTTAATACATTTTTTCCTGGATTTCCAGATGCCCGAGAAGATTCTTTTTCTCTATGTATTCGACATAGGGAAAAAGAATCTTCTCGGGCGGGACTCTTCAATTGTTTGGGCGGAGTTATCAAAAATCAATGTTTAAAAATGATTGAAACATCATTCATTGATTCCGATAGTTCGTAAGAAAATCGGTGGATGACTCCACCGTCGCCTTAAAGACTTATAAGATGGGAAATTTGAATAACATCGGTCGTGTCTCGGTAGCCGAATTGGTCAGGCATTTCCCCTGTAAGGGAAAGACTGCGGGTTCGAGTCCCGCCCGAGAAGATTCTTTTTGCCTATGTATTCGATTTGTATAGTTAGCATACATAATGCTGTAAAAATTCACTCAATTCCAGATGTCAATATTTGTATGTATTTTTATATGTTCCCAGGGTGACTCCGGAGCTCCAGTACAAGTGACGTCAAAAGGCAACCAGTGCATATTTTACGTGCTAGGAGTGACCGCCTTCGGGAAGAAGTGTGGCCAGTCCCTGGGCATCTACACCAGGGTCGCGGATTACCTGGACTGGATCGAACCGATCGTGTGGCCTGGTGAAAGATAAAATATTTAGAAAATTATTCTGCAGTTTTATTTTTAAACACCTTCAAAAAAGAAGGAGCCGCCCAGTTCGCAATCCGATCGAAATTAAAAAGCCGGCCAAGTGCGAGTCGGATTCCTGCACCGAGGGTTTCATAACTTACTAGCTAACCCGGCGAACTTCGTACCGCCAATTTTTATTCGCCCGCGTGGCGCCGATTCCGTTCCCGCTGCACCCTCTGTTATATTAAACATGTATTATACATATAAACCTTCTTCTTGAATAAAAGATGGTGTATTTCTATGAAAACAATACAATTATTTAAGTACAATATTACATAATAACTATGTCCCGGCGAACTTCGTACCGCCAATTTTTTCCTACCCTCGTGGCGTCAGATCCCGTTCCCGCTGCACCATTTAGAGGGATGAAAAATAGATAATAATTAAATGACGATTGATCATTTTTCTACCGGAAAGAAAAAATGATTAAATTACTAAAATGGCTATTAAAAAATAAGGGTTGATCGTAGAAGGGTGAAAATTGAGGATTGTATGTATTTTTGTATCTTGTATCATAAAAAAATAGAAATTAAAAATTTTGTCTAAAAAAACAAAAAATTTAGGGGTGGACTACCCCTAACATTTAGGGGGATGAAAAATAGATGTTGGCCGATTCTCAGACCTACTCAATATGCTCACAAAATTTCATCAAAATCGGTCAAGCCGTTTCGGAGGAGTATGGCAACAAAAACTGTGACACGAGAATTTTATATATTAGATAATACAATTACAGTCAAAAAAAAAACATAATTCATAACTATGTCACGTCAAATAACCCACCCCGTATCGTTCCCGGCGCAAAGGTGCCCATGACGCTGGCAGCATTACCACGCTGAATTGCGATGGCCATCCTTTGCCCCAGAAACGAGCCGGAGCGGGGGTCCCCACCCTGCTCATGGATACGGCGGCCAATTTCTGTGATCCATCTTTTTGTCTCCGTTCCCAGCTGCCCATAGTCTCCACCGCAATGGGCACCCACAAAGTAATATTGCGTCTCCATTGCAGCGTATTTCACCCTTTTCTTGCTCGCCGCGTCCTCAGCCGCCGCCGCCGGGGCTGTGATGTGCGACTCAGATGCGTGGGCGCGGCAGTACTGACGCAAGTAGCGTCCCACGCCAGGCACTTGCCTTCTTCTTGAATTACTCTATCTATTAAAAGAAACCGCATCAAAATCTGTATAGTTTTGAAGATATAAGACTTTACCTTATACAATGTAGTGATGATAGTGGAGCTACATAAAGCACATTATTTTAGTTCCATGGTTGCCATCCATGCAACGATATTGTTCTCGAAAATTACGCCCTGATAACTCAATACCTCATAACGTATTTTAATTATATCGATAGTTTCAGTTAGTATCCTATCTCTATTCGAAAGTTAATAATCATTGGTGCGCTTCGAGGAATAAAAAGTTAATATTTTTATTTTTTCTCGGAAGCGCTACTAAATGGTGCGCTTCGAGGAATAAAAAAGGTGGGCCTCATTAGGTGCGCCTCAAAACGGTGGCGCTTCGAGGAATACCTCTATATTTTGATTGCGTGACCTAGAAGTTTGATGTTGCCCAGCTTCATGTTGTTATATAGACCTGAGTATGTGTTATGAATTTCAACGATACCTCCACGCTAACCTGAGAAAAACATATTAACAGACAGACGGACAACGAATTTATCCTATAAGGGTTCCGTTTTATCCTATTGACAAAAATATTTTTGGCTATTTTTTTTTACACAGGACACGTCTATTTGACTTCACCTAGCCTGATGTTAAGCCAAAGGCAAAGTCTCGGAAAGAGGGTCACCATCGTAAACATTTACCATGTTAACAGTGGTGGCACTCTGCTTGACGGCCTCATTAGATGCCTTTTCACGCCCCGCTAAGAACCCGGGACTGTAGGAAGAAGGAAACACGTGAGCTGGCAGGGAGTTCCAAGTGTTAGTGGTGCGGCATAGGAATGAGTCACTGAAACGCTTGGTTCTAGTAGGTATACTCTGCACCGTAAATGGATGACATCTTAGCCCTGCACGTGTCGTCCTGTGAAGGAAAGGGGAGGGTGGGACTAATTGGAAGAGCTCGTCAGAACATTCACCATGGTAGAGCCGGTAGAAAACTGCCAAAGACGCAACATCTCTACGCATCTGCAAAGGCTCGAGAGTGTTCGTGACCTCAGGATTCCTAATAATGCGGGCTTGTTTTAGTTTCGAGTTTTTAGACCGTACTTTGTACTCCCTAGATTTTAGAGGAGTTTGGAATCTCTATTTTCCCAACTCATTTGGCGTGGCTTTCTTATCTACAGTGATGTGGGTGAACTTCGATATTTTCCGTGAACCGACTGCCATCTGACCTGCACAAGGCATTGGCGATACCGAAGTTCTACATATAGTTAGACTAGTCAGAATTTTGAGGGCTCCAACTACCCGTAACGACTGCCATAAAATGTTTGTATGGCAACCGGGACCGACATCACCCACCCAGACCAATGTCAATATACAAATTCACTCATGCATCCAAAAAAATAGGTATACCTACTGTACAACTCGTGCGAGTTAACATGGCACCTGGCTCGGGGCTTTGCGCGGGGGAGCGGGAGGCGTGTACGCTGACGCTACTAGCCTCGCACGGCGAGAGCGGGGTCGCGCGCGGGGAAGCGGGAGGAGGGTGTCATCGAGGCAGGTGCCATGTTAACTCGCACGAGCTATAGAAAAAGTGTGTATTATACTGTGGAAAAGGTACATGACATACGAGTTGGAATGGAACTAAGAGTTGTGACGTCGAGGATCCGCCCATTTTGAGCGTGATGATGACGCGTGCTCAGACTACATACGAATACTAAGTAGTGCTCGCATTCTTTGTGAGCACGCCCGAGTGCGAGCGAGATGACACTACTTTAGTACTCTTTTTTGCGGCTTCAATTGCTAGTTCTATACGTTCCGTCTATTTTTAACCGACTGTCGAAGAAAGGAGGGTAATGTTTCCGAGACTATTTTTTTTTTATTAGAAAGAATATTAGAACCGAAGTTACTAATATTCCCTCTAACCCCTCCAACTAAGCTAAAATGCTTGTGCTAGGAGTGGGTTCACGCCGGTAGTGTAATGGCCAGGATCGAACCTGGGACCTCTCGATCGTAAGGCCGACTCCTTAACCACTAAGCTACCGACTATGTATGTATGCATGTATGTCTATTTCTTTAGAACGCCCTGCAGCCTGATAGGCTTGACGGATTTTGATATGCGAAGTGTCATTTGATTCGTCGTGATTGTGTGAGTGACGTCACATTCTGGTCCACTTTGTCTCCTTCGTTAATAGCTCTACTACGGGACATTGGCGGAATTGATGCTCAAAGCACAGAGTCATTCAACAAGAAGTTAATTGTGTGAGTGACACCAGGTATATTAAAAAAAATCCCCTGGGTCAGCCGAGGTGCCGAAGGAAATTAGAAGGAGATTACAAAAAGATTATACATGTCATATCCTAACCAAAAAGTATAAAATAAAACAATACATACTAATATTATAAATGCGAAAGTAACTCTGTCTGTTTGTCTGTCTGTCTGTCTGTATGTTACGCTTTCACGCCTAAACTACTCAACCGATTTTGATGAAATTTGGTATAGAGGTAGATTAGACCTTGAGAAAGGACATAGGCTATGTTTGGTCGCGACCGACATCCACGCGAGCGGAGCCGCGCGCAAAAGCTAGTGATTAAATAATAAAAGAACCCGACTGCCACTGAAAAGATCGAAATAAGTTTGATAGCAGGCGGTACCCATTAATTTTCTTTCGGTTTATGATTGGCAAATGGGTACCGCCTGTTAAACTTATTTCGATTTTTCAGTGGCAGTCGGGTTTTTTATTTTTTAACCATTTGTTTTAATTACTCTTTTAGTCTGAGGACGCGTGACGGTGACAATGCGGGAATTCCATGTCACCCAAAATTTTATACGTAAACTGCGCAACGCGCCTAAAAAGTTTTCATTTCAAAAATCTTTAATTTCAATGGCGTTGAAACTTGGACTCCAGAGGGCACATACTCCTCAAAATTTAATCCACTTTTATACAAATCTATAATTGTGAAAGTAGCTCTGCCTATTACGTTTCACGCCACCACTGGACCGATCTTAATGTGGCACAGTATAGATAATACCTTCGGATAAGGATAAATGTGGTCGCGATAACCGACATGCATGCGGGCGGTGTAACTAAACAAGCTACTTAGTTAAAATCATACTAATTAATAAAAACCTATTATCATTTATTTATTTATTTATTTATTTATTTAATACAGTACAAGCTAACAGTGAAAAACACCAAAGCGCTTATATTGTTATGCTAATTCTTACTTACTAAATACAACTAACTTAATCTACTAGGTACATGCAAATATTACAGTTTATATTAATTAGGCTGGACAATAAATAAGCCACTCATATGCACACCTCATGAGGGTGCGTTCAGATACGCCAAGATGTTTCTCGTCATTTGATGTATATTGTCAGAGAACACATCAACATCAGGATTCGATTTTAGGATCCCATTTATCAGTTCGACCGCCCTTGCGGTGGGACATGCGGCAGCCTGAGCCACGCGCCATGTCGGCGGCGTTACGAAAAGGCGATGCTGGCGACGCCCAATGGCGCGCATATAGTTATTTGGAACATATAAATTAAGGCATGCCAGGACGGATGGGTTATCTACTTTATGATTGAGTAACAGGTAGTAGTGTATTGCATGCAAGAAATTTCGTCTAAGCTCTAGGGTTTCAAGACCTACCATCCCTGAGACAAACAGGGAGGGATACAAGAAAGGATAATATCCGTATGAGCGCTTGTAGAGATACCGGGCGAACTTGCGTTGTATTCTCTCGATCATCAAGGTATAAGTTATTTCGTAGGGCCTCCAGACAATAACGTTGTACTCTAACTTGCTTCTTACATATGCATTGTATAGAAGCTTTACCGCAAGTACATTATTGAATTGGGATGCTGTCCTTATTATGAACCCCAGAGACCTGTTTGCTGCCTTACATGTATTTCTCATGTGTTCATGGAAGTTCAGTTTTGCGTCAAGCATCAGGCCAAGATCTCGAATGGATGTAACGCGGTCAAGCTGCGTCCCACCTAACGTATACGATACAACTATTGGAGCATGTGATCGAGTGAAGGTAATCAGTTTGCATTTAGAGATATTCAAGGACAGTTTATTAGTTACACTCCACTCTGCAACTGCATCAATATCTCTTTGCAGAGCCTCACAATCATTAGTTTCTCTAACTGCTGTGAACAACTTAAGGTCATCAGCAAACATCAAACATTCTGATCGGGACAGGACAGTAGGTAGGTCATTAATCATAATAAGAAACAAGGTTGGTCCTAGGGTACTACCCTGACTCACCCCGGACCTCGTGTAGTAGTCGTGTGATCTATGGTTACCCAGCTTGACATACTGTCTTCTGTCTGCAAGATAACCCGCCATAAATGTCATAAGTTGTTTATCAAATCCAATAGAAGACAGCTTAGTCAAAAGGATATCATTATCCACACGGTCAAACGCCTTTTCAAAATCAAAATATGCCGCATCAACCTGACAGCCAGATGTTACGTTAGTTTTTAGGTAGTCTACAAAGTTGGTATGATTTGTAATGGTAGATCGCGCAGGACGAAAACCGTGTTGTGAGTCATTTAACAGAGTACGGAGTTGAACCGTTATATACCTATTGATAATAGCCTCAAATAATTTACTAAACACTGACAATATTGCAATGGGTCTAAAATTGGTAATATCTGTTGACGTCCCATCTTTGGGCACCGGCGTAACCCGCGAAACTTTCCAAGTATCAGGATAAGTACTACACTGCATGGCGAGATTATATAAATACAGTAGAGGTTCTTCTAGAGCTGGTAGACAATCCTTAACCAGAAAAGGAGGTACGTTGTCTGGCCCATAAGCCGAAGTCGATTTAAGACGACGGGCTGCAATTTTCAGATCTGAGCTATTAATGTAAGGGATGCTAATGTGGGACCCTTGTACATGCGCAACACGTTCCGCCAACTGAGGATCCAACTGCGGTATATTTTTATGGAAAACTGAGCTAAAATAACGAGCAAAGGAGTCGATAGCTTCTTGTCCCTGTACCGGTCTACTTTCATACGTGTACACGTTGTTTTGCTGTCTGTTCTTTTTCTTATCCCTAACATATTCCCAAAACTTAGAGGGATCGCTGATAATTTTGTTTCCCACTGACTTCAGATACTTTTGTGAAGCACTATCTATAAGTGCCTTGACTTTGGACCTATAATATTTAAAAAGCTCTTTGTTAAATTCTAATCTCTTTTCCTTGAACATTTTTAAATTATAATGCTTTAGTTTAATATAATGAATGATCTCTCCAGTAAACCATGTTGGATATACATATTTTTGATTGCGTGGAATACTTTTTTTGGGGACGTGATTGTTAATGGCGCTATTTAACTTTTTGTAAAGAGTATCCACTGCCACATTGATATCAGTCTGCAGAAGTAAGTCGCTCCAATCTATACAAGCAATTTCAGCATACAGCCCATAGAGATCTGCCTTGCGAAAATTCCACTCTGGGTTGGGGTTATTCGGGTTATTACTCTCTGTTAGAGACGGTGGAGAAAATATTATATTAGTTTTAAATAACGTTGAGTATATTTCTAGAGCAGGGTGATTAGCGCCGGTATCTAATCGTACAAGAGGCTCAATATCGGATACTATTTTGAAGTTTTTTGGCTCGTCATTGGTTAAAACCAGGTCCAAACTGTACTTTCCCGTGGTTTTATCATAGATTTGATTACAAGGCCGCAACTTACAAAATTCTAAAAACATATCGAATTGTGTTATTACAGCGCTAGTGCAGGAATTAAGATTAAAGTCCCCAACAACTACGAATTTATAATCACTGTATGCACTAATAGCGTTTTCTATACAAGACAATACATCCAGATATTGACTAGCCCTATAACTAGGAGGCAGGTATACAATACAGATAAACACGTTAATATTTTTCTTAGATAGTATCGCGAATAGTAGTTCTTTATCCACAGTTAATCCATCTACATCTGTTATCCTTTTCACTGTGTAACAATCTTTGAGAGCCAATATCAATCCACCATATCCAGTATCACCATGTCTGTCCTTTCGCAGTACTATATAATTTGACGGGAATAATTCGGCATCATTTATAGAACTATTCAGGAATGTTTCCGTGAGAGTTACAATATCATACGAATTACACAACATATTATTGTAGAAAACTGTGGTTCTAGTACGCAAACCTCTCACATTTTGATAGTAAATTACACTTTGATAGCATGTATTCTATTTCTGGGCTTTTGCTTCTTTAAAATATGTATACGTTTAACAGGTTTTTGCTTACATACAGTGTTACTCAAGAAAAAACTGAGAGAGAGTTTGCTTACCACCACCAAGTGCAACAGGAGTGGGCGTATATTTACACATGTCAGTTTTTATGTTATCCATTAATTCCCGGTATATAGTTCTTAAGCCATTTCTATTAATTCGCCCTGTACTATGTGAGAACATGTCAAAGGAGAGGTATCTGTTTGTATCAAAGTAATAAGCGTAAGTAGAGCGGCAGAGCTCTTGATACAGCTGACTGTTAAATAACTCAATTTTATAGTTATATATAGGGGCTCCGCAGATATAGGTTGGAGTACATATTACAATATTTGTGTAGTTAACATGCCTTAAAGATTCTCTTATAGAGTTTATTAGACCCATGCAGTCTGATTGTTTAATTTCATTACCACTCAACATAATAATACAGTAGTCATTCATATTAAAGCCCTGCAACTTACTATTTATATTATTCAGTAGTTGTTTTATAGAACAATTCGTATGTATATACCGACAATAATCAAAGTGATAACCGAAAGTATTATCAACCATCTGTTGCGTACCATAGGAACTAACATTAGTCAAAATACATAATTTATTTTTTGTGAAATTGTGTGGATATTTTGAAGAATCATTGTTAATAGTTTGCATACACTGAGATGACAGTAGATCATTGTTAATACAAGCCTCTTGGATAGACTGTTCGAGAGCGTGAATTTTTTCACAGAGGACATCTATTTCTTTCCTGGCTTCATTCAGTTGTTGCTCCAAATCTGCGATGGTATCCTGCATCAATGCAACTGCACCACTGGTGTCTGTCTCTGTTGTTTGCGAAGTACTTCGTCGTGATGGTGTGCAAAAGGCACTCACTTCCACTTGCCGTACGGAGGATCTACCTTTCTTTAACGGAGTATTACTCGATGGTTTAGTTAACAGCTTTTTTAATGTGGAGTTGTCCTTACATAGTTTTGTGTTTTGCTCACGAAGGTCATTGTTTTCAAGAATAACTATTTCCAGCTCATTCTGTGAGCTACTCAGCTCTAACTGAAGTGCTTTCATTGATTCCTGCATATCCAGAAATTCCTGTAGCGTCAACAAATCCAACGTATTGCAATCCATACTTTTTGACAAAGGCTGATCGATTATGCCAATAGTATCATTCACTGTTAGACACGTCTTCTGTTGATTATTTGCTACACTAGTGAGAGAATTCTCTGTCTCAACAGGGGAACTGGTTATCGGTGTATTTTGCTTTTTCCTCATAGTTACAAATGACTGTTCCGGAGTAGTTGTAGGAGTAGGTGTATTTTGCACTTTTTTTTGTTTACAGTTGTTACAAGTCAAAATACACGTTTTAGGGTCTTTTCTGAGTTTTGTCCCATTGCATTTATTGCATTTAACTTGCGGCAACATCTTGTTGTTTTTGTTTTTTAGAATATTGGTATCCAAAGGCATCTTTCTAAGGCTAGATAATGACTAAGTCGACAATTCTTTAAATAAAAATTTCCAAAAAGAAATTCCGTTGAGGGGGTTCGAACTCACGAACTCAATTTTACAAGTCTTTTACACTATCCAATCGGACACAAGTAGTTATGATTCCCTGGCGAAATATGATATTCTGTTTATAGGTCTTCAATTTGCATGTAAAAGTTATTATTAGATTAGTTGTTTAAAATATTTATAGTAGAAATTGACTGGTTGAAGGTATTTTTAAATGATAGTGAAAACTTTTGATCTACGAGAACTTTAAAAATTTAATATCCACTTTTTTTAGACACCATTTATGCACTTAATAGCACATATATTATTGGTTGAACAGTACGTTACACCTAACTACACATAGATTTGCTCACAGTTCACTTTATAACCGATTCTCACTTTCTGGTTCACAATATTATTTGATACTATTCTTTCTTTGGGTCACGAAACTTTCCACCAATGATAGGTGCTATTTATTAACTACTGATCTACAACTTTGCGATATGGAATATAAAAACGCAAACAGTTTACTATTTTTTTAAAGATAAATACTACGGAGCTGATGTAAACACGGCAACTAGCGCCCTCTCTATTTACTTGAAAAACGCAAAAGTTTTTCAAGTAAATGATGGATGGATGTTCCTTCCTCTTTCACGTCTAAACAGCTCGAACGATTTTGATTGAATTAGGTATGGAGTTAGCTGACAACTTTGGTTAACACGTAGGCTTTGTTTGTTAGCGATTACCGACATCCACGCGGGCGGAGCCGCGAGCAAAAGCTAGTGTTAAGAAGAAAAGGATTTCCCATAGTTACAATTTTTTTTCTCTTAGATGCACTTTCTCAAAATTTTCGTTTTCATTCCTGTTATTAGGTACTTTGTGAAAGCAGGGGGCGCGGGTTCGATTCCTGCTCAGTGCTAATATTTATCCAGTCCTTACGGGTAGTTGGAGCACTAAAAAGTCAAACAACTGGTCTACATAACTGCAATACTTCGATAAATATAATAGGGCCGGACCGAGGCGGGAGCTAGTGGCGGACCTGGGAGTGAGAGTTCTCACCCTCGCCACCCTGCTCACAGCAATGGTCCGCTGTGAGGACGTGTGGGCTTCAGCGAGCAGGTAATGGTCGTGAAGGAGACGGCGGAGCGGGAGAGGCGGCGCGAGCGAGAGAGACTCGCGCATCGCGCCGCCCGCGCGCGCAGGCAACTCGGGCGTCGGAGGGCACTGACTGATCTCCGTCCCCCATGAGCGCGGGCCTGGGGGTGACGGGTGGAGCCGCCTGTCACCCCAGCAGAAGCAGGCCACGGCGACGGCGCGCTTAAAAGCGCGCCTCCCCATTCCGGGGCGAGTCGGGGACACCGTTGTCCCCACTCCCGAGGAGGGCCAGACCGTAAGGGATGGCCCTGGGTCAGCCGGGGTGCGAGGGATATGTCGATGACAACCTCACCTCCAGCCTAGCACCACGACCCACAGTCAGCGTGCGGTTTTAGTCGGTTCGAGTCCGATGTAACCTCCCCTTCCGGCTCCGGCAGGGGGGGCGGGTATCCGAGGGGATTTCCACAGGGAAAAAAAAGCGAGCATTTTGGTTGATGTTATGATAGAAAACTCGAAATCTATGATCCAAGGCATGCTGAATTGGATTAAACCACTAATAAAAAGGGGAACAATAAGAATAACCTATTACATACACTAAAAAGTAAAAAATATTAATAAAAAAAGCTAGTTGCGTTGAAAAAACCAACTTCAACCACTAAAAAGTAAAAAAAAATAACTTAATAGACATAACATAACATAACATAAACTCACGCATGTATTCCCCGAAGGGGTAGGCAGAGGTGCTAGCACCCACATCTCGCCAGTTTACGTTTAGGTCCCAATGTAATAGGTGGCGAGCCTATTGCCATTAACCGGGCACTTATAAACCTGTGATAAATACACACATAACTTCGAAAAGCATCGAAAAGTCATGCCAAAGGTATGCCATGGTAAACCTGGGATCGAACCCGAGACCTCGTCTTAGCAGTCCATTACCCATACCACTAGGCTACCGCTAATAGACAAGAGAAAAATAACTGAATTTACACATTTACTGATCTGTTAGAAGTCGGTAGGTACCTAGCCCAAGATGTCATATTTCAATTGTTCCACACTTCTAACAGATCAGTAATTTTTTTTGTAAATTCAGTTATTTTTCTTTTGTCTTTAAAATAAGTTATTTTTTCTTTTTAGTATTTGAAGTAGTTTTTTTTATAAAAACCAACTTTTTACCATTCGATCCAGTAGTTCTTGAGATTAGCGTATTAGCCCAAACAGCCAACCGTAGTAAATAGGTATTAGATACTTTTACTTGTATTTTTTTCCAAGATGGCATTTAATGTTTTTTTTTGTTTCTAACGTCGAACCAAACCGGAAAATCACAACAAGTTATAAGTCAACACGTCGCGATGACGCGCAGACGGCGTAGATGAATATCATTACGGTGTTCACACACGGTTCACGGATAAGGCAGCAGATACACTATAACTTTTAGCTATTTTTATTTGGATTTTGTGGTGTGTGCGATTAGTCCGCAATAAAAACAATTTTTCTTTCTTCCTATAACTGTACAATTTAATTTCAAAACTATAACACAGGATGAGATTTTATTATAAGTTAAATACTTTGACCACGGAGAATGTTAAATTCCTCGTGGTCAAATCCGCAAAGATCCGTGATACGTGTGGTGTCCGTGTATCATAATCATAGTACCTGGAGGACCGTATTTTTTTATAAGTTGTGTTTTTTAGAAATTATAATAAACAACGCTGCTGGAATAGCTTTAGTGTTGTTGTGTCGTTAAAGCAATTAGTTGCTAAAAAAATAGTATATTATTATTCGCCAATAGATGTCAGGAAGAGCCATATTTAGTAAGTTTATAATGTTTAAGTTGATTATCGATAAATCACGAATAATGACATTTTCTAAAAATGAATCCTAGCTAGATCGATTTATCACCCCCGAAACCTGTATACTAAATTTCATGAAAATCGTTGGAGTCGATTCCAAGATTCCAATTATATATAATACTAGCTTTTCGCCGGCAGCTCCACCCGCGTGGATGTCAGTTATCGCGACCAAATATAGCCCATGTCCTTTCTCAAGGTGAATCCTATCTCTATACCAAATTTCATCAAAATCGGTTCTGTGGTTTAGGAGTGAAAGCGAACATACAGACAGACAGACAGACAGACAGTCAGACAGAGTTACTTTCGCATTTATAATATTAGTATATATAACTAGCTTTTGCATGCGGTTCAACCCCCGTAGATGTCGGTTATCGCGACCAAACACAGCCTATATCCTTTCTCATGGTCTAATCTACCCCTATACCAAATTTCATCAAAATAGGTTCTGTGGTTTAGGAGTGAAAGCGTAACATACAGACAGACAGACAGACAGACAGTCAGACAGAGTTACTTTCGCATTTATAATATTAGTATATAAGTATATATAATATACAAGAATTGCTCATTTAAAGGTATAAGATAAGATATACGCTGACAGTGACAAATCCGCGGTCAAAAGAAAGCTGATCTCAGACTCCAAGATGAGCTTCGGTTGCGACTGGACGCAAGGAAACGCTGAAACGCTAGGGTGAAGAAGAAGTAGAAGATACACTGTCCGAGACACTCGAGATATGAGTCCAAGTGTTACTTACTTCTCATTAGGGCCGGCGCCCATTATCGACATAGGCGAGCTTCAGGATTTTTTGGCCAAGCATAATAAGATCTTATCACTATTATCATAAAATTGAAATTTCAATGACGATCGTCGACCACCGTCGGCATAGATCGGCGTTCTGCAGCGGTATAGTTAGCAATTAAAGTTCAACCTTATATCTATAACAATAAGATAATATTTGAATGAATTTTTATAGCATTTATTATGCTAACTTTTAAGTTCGAAAAACATTGGAAAAAATGAAATGCTCAAGTGAGACTCGAACTCGTGACCTTTCCCTTACAGGGGGACTGCTCTTCCAACTGAGCTATTGAGCCACACTTGAATCATTCCAAATTTTCCTTCTCTTTATATCCGTCTATAAGGGCGACGATGCAGCCATCTACCAACATTCTTACGAACTGTTGGAAACAATGAATGATTTTTCAACCATTTTTAAACATTAAGATATATTGTTAAACGACAAATATAAATCATGCTTGCTGATGCCGGCACTGGGCGCCGGCCCTTACAGGACATGAAGGTGTCGGTAGCTTTGAGATCAGGTTCGAATCCTGGCCATATTCTACCGAAGTACCAACTCCTTACACATGCAGTTTAACTTAGCTGGAGGGGCTTACGGGACTATTAGCAACTTCGCCCATGGCCCGTGGCAATTTATTAAATGTGTCCCATTCGGCAAAAGGTACATTTTTATGCAGTGAAGAAAGATGTACCTACATTTAAAAAAACTTCATGCAGTTTTTTTTTTAAAGAATATTAGAACCGAAGTTACTAATATTCCCTCTAACCCCTCCAGCTAAGCTAAATTGATTGTGTTAGGAGTGGGTTCACGTCGGTAGTGTAATGGCCAGGATCGAAACCGGGACCTCTCAATCGTAAGGCCGACTCCTTAACCACTAAGCTACCGACGCTTCACAAGTTGTAACATAACATAAACTCACGCCTATATTCCCCGAAGGGGTAGGCAGAGGTGCTAGCACCTACATTTCGTCAGTTTATGTTTAGGTCCCAATGTAATAGGTGGCGAGCCTATTGCCATTAACCGGGCACTTATAAACCTGCGATAAATACATACATAATTTCAAAAAGCATCGAAAAGTCATTGGTGTGTGCCATGGTAAACCTGGGATCGAACCCGAGACCTCGTCTTAGCAGTCCATTACCCATACCACTAGGCTACCGCAGATTGCAGAGGCAGTTGTAGAGTTGTATAATACCTAAAAAAGTGAAAAAAATTAGTGCCGTGATACATTTTTCACATTTATTTATTAACTAGCTTTTGCCCGCGGCTCCGCCCGCGTGCCTGTCGGTTATCGCGACAAAACATAGCCTATGTCCTTTCTCAAGGTCTAATTTACCCCTATACCAAATTTCATCGAAATCGGTTCAGTGGTTTAGGCGTGAAAGCGTAATATACAGACAGAGAGACAGACAGACAGACAGACAGACAGACGGACAGACAGAGTTACTTTCGCATTTATAATATTAGCACAGTATAACGAGAGATCTTACAGTAGTTCATCGCGTTTGATGTTTGCGGAAATGCCGCCTTTTGCAGTTTAGTCAGGGTTGTCACTTCAGTTTTTATATATAATTTTTCTGTAATATTCTTTATATAACTCCTATTCGTTCTCTTTGTTCTATCAAGGCACATCAACTCACGCTAATTTATATTACTAGGTGATGCCCGCGGCTCCGCTCGCATGGATGTCGGCTATTGCAACTTTTGGTTATATCTCCGGTTCTACTCAACCAATTATAATAATAATAAATATTTCCCAACATTCTACACACAACGCTATCTAGATCCATGGTAAGCATAGCCTAACTAGCTTGTGTTATGGAATCTAGAATGCGGATAAACATACTTAAATATATTTTTTTTTGTAAATACATACATATTATACATAGAAACACCCAGACCAATGCAAATAGCCATATTCATGCATACAAATATTTGCACTGAGCGTGAATCGAACCCGCGCCTCCTGCGTGGCAGTCACGTTCACTACCGCCACGCCACGGAGGCAAACGTAATATTTTAAGTCTGAGTTTTTGGATTTTGGTTTCGATTTCGATTTCGATTTCGATTCCGACTTGAATTTGGATATTGATTCGGGTTCGGGTTCGGGTTCGGGATTGCCGAATCGTATGATTGCCTGCCGGCAATTGTCTGCTATCGGGCTTTACGACCATGTTACCGACGATCAAAGATGGCGGACTAGAAATTTAAAAAAAAAACATCGAGGTTTTCGGGGTGACTAATTACGTATAATAAAATCCATTTAGCGATCCAAGATGGCGGACTTGAAATTTCCCACAAAGTCATCATGAGCATCGTTTTGGAGGTTTTCAGAGTTGCTAATTACGAATATATCATCCATCCAGTCATCTGGGATTGCTACATGAATAACATATTCGTAATCAGCAACCCCGAAAACCTTGTAAACGATACCCGTATCGATTTTAGTAAAAATTTCGAGTCCGCCATCTTGGATCGCGAAATGGATGTTATATTCGCAATCAGCGACCCCAAAACCCTGAAAACGATACCCATATTGATTTTAGTGAAAATTCGAGTCTGCCATCTTGGATAACCAAATGGATGTTATATTCGCAATCAGCGACCCCAAAAACCCCGAAAACGATACCCAGATCGATTTTGGTAAAAATTTCGAGTCCGCCATCTTGGATCGCGAAATGGATGTTATATTCGCAATCAGCGACCCCAAAAACCCTGAAAACGATACCCATATCGATTTTAGTGAAAATTTCGAGTCCGCCATCTTGGATCACCAAATGGATGTTATATTCACAATCAGCTACCCCAAAAACCCTGAAAACGATACCCATATCGATTCTAGTGAAAATTTCTAGTCCGCCATCTTGGATCACCAAATGGATGTTATATTCGCAATCAGCGACCCCAAAAACCCTGAAAACGATACCCATATCGATTTTGGTAAAAATTTCGAGTCCGCCATCTTAGATCGCGAAATGGATGTTATATTCGCAATCAGCGACCCCAAAAACCCTGAAAACGATACCCATTTCGATTTTTGTGAAAATTTCGTGTCCGCCATCTTGGATAGCTAAATATAGAAAACGAAAAAAAAAACAATTTTAACAAACAAAACGAGCCTTGAAAAAAAAACCACGTGATTAGTATGATTACAAAAATGAGACAGCCCTGAATCCTTAGTACCGAGTAAAATGTATGGGCGTACCGAGTAATACCCCGTCCCCCACCACCCCTCTCCCCCCGCACGATTGCTCTGTCTAGACGGCTTCGTTGACCGACTGTATGTAGTATGAATCGTTAGACTGTGATATTAGTATGGATATGGATTATCATAATGAAATACTACCCTAAACCATACAAAACAACAGATCAAGACTGTTCAGTTGTAGTATGACAGAGATATTAAGGTCCTTTAGGCGGGGCGTGAAAAGGCATCTAATGAGGCCGTCAAGCTGAGTGCCACCACACTGTTAACATGGTAAATGTTTACGATGGTGACCCTCTTTCCGAGACTTTGCCTTTAGCTTAACATCAGGCAAGGTGAAGTCAAATTGACGTCTCCTGTATAAAAAAAAACACCACTCTCAATTGTCAAGACTTTCTTGACCGGCTATTTTCCCGCGAAATCGCAAGTGAGCATTACTCCTTAGATTTTAATATCATTCTGCAGACAGCCAGCCACACAGCCAGCCGGTTTGTGCTCAGTCTGGTTTAAACTTCGTACTTGGACAAACGTGTTTTAGTATTGTCTGTGTTTGTTGCGGAATATTCATACGACAGGTGAGTTCTAACCATTTAATATATTCGAAAAACATTGGAAAAAATGAAATGCTCAAGTGAGACCGTCGCCCTTATAGACGGATATAAAGAGAAGGAAAATTTGGAATGATTCAAGTGGTGCTCAATAGCTCAGTTGGCAGAGCAGTCGCCCTGTAAGCGAAAGGTCGTGAGTTCGAGTCTCACTTGAGCATTTCATTTTTTCCAATGTTTTTCGAACTTAACAGTTAGCATAATAAATGCTATAAAAAATTCATTCACATTTAATATATATTAAAAAAAACACATACCTATATGTTCTAAAAATGAACACTACTAAGCCATACTTTGTTAATTTTTTAAGGGACCAAATGGTAATTAAATAAGAATCACGTACTTAAATCCTGCTAATATTATAAACGCGAATGTTTGTGAGTATGGATGGATGTTTGTTACTCTTTCACGTAAAAACTACTGAATGAATTGCCATGAAACTTTACAATAATATAGCTTATAAATCAGACTAACACATAGGCTATATATCATCACGCTATTAGTCAAGGGAACGGAGCAGTGATCACGCGGGTGGAGCCGCGGGCAAAAGCTAGTCGGCTCATAATTCTCAGAGTAATAGGTGTTACAAACGTAAAAAAAATACCAGTCGAATTGGGAACATCCTCCTTTTTGGAGTCAGTTAAAAAGTTTAATAATTACTAGGGTTTGTTTTTAAATAGCATCATCCGTCAGTTTCACCCGCATAATTTCAAATTCCATTGAAGTATCGAGATAAAAAGTAGCCATGTTACTTCGGAATAAATTAGCTTTCGGAGAAAGAATTTATAAAGTCAGTTCATTGGTTTCAAAGTTTATCCATACTAATCCATACTAATATTATAAATGCGAAAGTAACTCTGTCTGTCTGTCTATCTGTATGTTACGCTTTCACGCCTAAACCACTGAACAGATTTGGATGAAATTTGGTATAGGGGTAGGTCGGACCTTGAGAAAGGACATAGGCTATGTTTGGTCGCGATAACCGACATCCACGCGGGCGAAGCCGCGGGCAAAAGCTAGTATTATAAATGCGACTGTAACTCTGTCTGTATGTTACGCTTTCACACCTTAACCACTCGACCGATTTTCATGAAATTTGGTATAGGGGTAGATTAGACCTTGAGAGAGGACAAGGTTATGTTTGGTCGCGATATCCGACATCCACGCGGACGGAGCCGTGGGCAAAAGTTAGTTGATTATAAACAAATCTACGAAATCACTAAAAACATTTCCCATACCTACATTTTGTGAGGAAAAAGAAGCTCAAATACTAGTTAAGTACAAGTATAGTCGGGGACACCGTTGTCCCCCCTCCTGAGGAGGGCTAAACCGTAAGGGATGGCCCTGGGTCAGCCGGGGTGCGAGGGATATGTCGATGATAACCTCACCTCCGGCCTAGCACCACGACCCACAGTCGACGTGCGGTTATAGTCTGTTCGAGCCCGACATAACCTCCCCTTCCGGCTCCGGCAGGGGGGGTATCCGAGGGGATTTCCGCACGAAAGAAAAAAAAGTTAGGTACTAGTATATATACGCCTGTGTACCTATACCGAGATTCTTGCCGGAGGCTTCTTAGGTCGGGGCCGCGTTTCGAACCGGTGCAGTGGCAGTGGTCTATTTGATAATTAAATCTTGTCTATATTAATTTTTCACGTTTTGTAAGCGCCATGGTGTTCCCGGTGGAGTAGAGAAGGAAGCTCTTCCAGTGGGTGTCGTAAAAGGCGACTAAGGGATAGGGCTGTTCTCCATTCGACAGTTAAGACAACGGGACAGTTAAGACAGGCTCACCCCCTATTACTTCGTGGGACCGAAAATCATAATTGACGAAACGTAGTAGGTACCTCCGTTTATGCCTTCGGGGATTTTATTTATTTATTTATTTCTTTTCGGAAAACTTACAGCTAATACAGGTGCATATATAGATAAGTTAATATAAGAGAAGACCACTTAAAAGTTTTCACATATAAACAAGACAATGAGTATTAAATAATAGTAAACAGCAACAAGAAATAAATACATAATATAGCGAAAGATACATAGAAAACATACATTGATAATACATAACACAACAAATTTAAACAAAAGCAAATAAAGAAAAATTTAATAAATAAAAAAGAAAGTCCAAGTGCAAGTGAACATACATATGAATTAAAAAGAATCTCCTGCAACCACCCAAGGAGATGCTTTGTTCTAAATGCTGAGGATTTAGAACAAAGCATCCCCAAAGAAGCGATTACAGGAGATTCTTTTTAATTTAGACACCTTGGTATTAAAAATATCGATATCAACACACCGGCATGCTTCGTTGTACGTGCGACCAGCTCTGATTACATACGAGTTCTGGCGATATGTACTTAGTCCTTGCTATGGGAGTATGCAGCAGGTTGGACCTACGCAAGTATGTACATGGAACACCTACCACCACCTATTTACAGACAAAAGTATATGTATGAATGTATAGTATGTTATGTAAGTGCCTTGACTATGACTTAAGTGAAGCCGGTGTTGTAATTGTGACTTACCGATGGTTTCTGTACCTACATCATGGTGTGACGTCATTATTGATATAGGTTTCGAACTGACATCGGAACGGTATCAGCCCCCCTACATCAGTGGCAATTTGAAAGAAAGAAAGAAAGAAAATTCGTTTATTATACACTTACACTACACACTGAACAAGAGAAAATATTGCAAGAAAAAAATTAAAAATAAAAACAAAATAAAAGAACTCCAAAAATTTGTTGGCCGGTTTATTTTATGTAGAATGGAATGAGGCATGTATGGGATTGACACTTATTTTGACGTTCATGACAGTCAACGTATGTCAATCCCTACATTGATCAATCTTTTTACCCACGACGACGGAACGGAGACGGTATATGCGTTTGGGGTGAGAGGATGTTTGTGTGTTTGTTTGTGCAAATCCATGTTGCCATTTTCTCCGAAACTACCAATCCAATTTTGATGCAGTTTTCGGTTTTGGGTTCGGCATTAATTGGAGCATGTTCTTAGATAGGTGTTACAATGACAGCTCAACAGGGGGCGCTACAGCAAGCATTTTTAATGCATATCAATGTTGCCAATTTTCTCCAAAAATATTAGTCCGATTTTGATACAGTTTTCAATTATTGGTTTGGGTTTGATTGGCGCATGTTCTTAGATAGGTGTTACGGTAACAACCCACTAAGGGGGACTCGCTGCAGTGAAAAAAATTGTAATTATTTTTTATACCTCGTGGGTTTTTTTCAAATTTTTTAATTTTATTTCTTGTGTATGGTACAAACTACAATCACATAACTGCAGGTGGAGCCGCGGGCCTCAACTAGTTAACTCTAGAGCGGTTTCTGTGGTGATGTGTTGAGCGAGTGATATTTGGGTTTTTTCAATCGCTGCACACTCCTTGAGCTTCCTTCAACTTTCCAAAAATTCCGCACAATCTGGCGACTGTCATCAAACAATGCGCAAAACAAGTTTGTTGAACTGTACATACATAAGGAAAGATGCACATTTACTCAACTCATTTGACTGCAGTCTCGCTTAGTAGCACTGTCGAACGAAATTGTATGATTTACTATGATTTGGAAATTTTTGAGATTGGACATTCTGGCATTTTCTCAATTTTGAGATTTAGACAATTCTGGTATATGGATTAGGGATATGGACGTATTGTCCTAGACTATTTTGTTTAGTGAAATAAATTTTAAAGCGAATTGTTCGTGATGTCATAAGGTATCCGGATTGTATTATAAGACCTTGTTTCATGCAAAATTCCAGTTTCTAGCTTAAACAATGTAGCTATGTCGCGTCATAATCTGCTTATTTAAATAAAGCTAGTAGGTACATCATTTTGACAAACATGACCTTCACAGTTATGTCTTGGAGATATTGTCTTACTTTGTGAGTTTGTTTGGCTACTTGCCCACCGTATGCCTGCACAGACCACCGAGGTGTGTCTGTTTATGTGTTACATGTAATATGTACGGTAACACTGCACTTGCTGGAAAGAAGTTTTCTCCATTAAAATGGTGGATGAACTACGAACTTCTTCTTTTATTGTGCGATTGCACCTTAATATTCTACTTAATATAAAAATTAAATTAAAAATTTAAAAGCCGCCGTCACAAAAAGCACTTCCAAAAAGTTGAAAATGAATGGAGTTTGCCTTTTAACTTTAACGGTTGCCATGTCGGGGGACCCAAACTGGTGAAACACTCCGTTATATTATCGGAACAATTCAAGGTCCCCCGACATGGCAACCATAAACTGTAACTTTATGGCGTTCTTGGAGGTGCCTATGAGTTCCTCCGGTGTATATTTATGGATATGTAGCACACGTTAACAGGTGGGTCATTGTCAGTGCGGTAACTCCACATTCACATAGCTGAAGAGCAAAGGTGCCAGAACACTGCCTTGAGGTAGGCCGTTGTTCTGAACTCTCCAGTTACTTGTATCTGAGCACAGGTGTACCTGGGTGCATTGGGTCCGCAGAAATTCAACCAGTTCCGCAATGAGTTTGCAATTTCCTGTGATTTTTTTCGTCTCCCAGAGCAGGCGTTTCATGTTGACAGTGTCGGAAGCTACGGATAAGTCAACAAAGACTGTACACTGCTTGGAGGCTACTTTGCGTTTCTCAAAACCATGCTTAATGTGTTGAGTAAGTTTGAGGATATGGCTGCAGTAGGAGTTTTCTAGTTGATTTTGAAAACCGTAGAGGCCCATTTTATTAGATCTTCTTTCCTTAATCCTCTTTAACGTGCACTCTTTTTGTTGGCAGGTAGCAGGTTCAATGTTGACCGAGCGCGAGACGTGAGGAGTGCGACATGTATGTCATCGGCTTCTGTCTGGTGCTCGTGGCTATAGTGAGCGGACAGCGAGGTGAGACTCTCTTTGTCGGCAGGTAGCAGGTTCAATGTTGACCGAGCGCGGGACGTGAGGAGTGCGACATGTATGTCATCGGCTTCTGTCTGGCGCTCGTGGCTATAGTGAGCGGACAGCGAGGTGAGACTCTCTTTGTCGGCAGGTAGCAGGTTCAATGTTGACCGAGGGCGGGACGTGAGGAGTGCGACATGTATGTCATCGGCTTCTGTCTGGTGCTCGTGGCTATAGTGAGCGGACAGCGAGGTGCGACTCTCTTTGTCGGCAGGTAGCAGGTTCAATGTTGACCGAGCGCGGGACGTGAGGAGTGCGACATGTATGTCATCGGCTTCTGTCTGGTGCTCGTGGCTATAGTGAGCGGACAGCGAGGTGAGACTCTCTTTGTCGGCAGGTAGCAGGTTCAATGTTGACCGAGCGCGGGACGTGAGGAGTGCGACAT
This sequence comes from Eilema sororculum, assembly GCA_914829495.1. Classification (NCBI taxonomy): domain Eukaryota; kingdom Metazoa; phylum Arthropoda; class Insecta; order Lepidoptera; family Erebidae; genus Eilema; species Eilema sororculum. The sequence goes on from OU618559.1 coordinate 8,679,028, forward strand.
GTATGTCATCGGCTTCTGTCTGGTGCTCGTGGCTATAGTGAGCGGACAGCGAGGTGCGACTCTCTTTGTCGGCAGGTAGCAGGTTCAATGTTGACCGAGCGCGGGACGTGAGGAGTGCGACATGTATGTCATCGGCTTCTGTCTGGTGCTCGTGGCTATAGTGAGCGGACAGCGAGGTGAGACTCTCTTTGTCGGCAGGTAGCAGGTTCAATGTTGACCGAGCGCGGGACGTGAGGAGTGCGACATGTATGTCATCGGCTTCTGTCTGGTGCTCGTGGCTATAGTGAGCGGACAGCGAGGTGAGACTCTCTTTGTCGGCAGGTAGCAGGTTCAATGTTGACCGAGCGCGGGACGTGAGGAGTGCGACATGTATGTCATCGGCTTCTGTCTGGTGCTCGTGGCTATAGTGAGCGGACAGCGAGGTGAGACTCTCTTTGTCGGCAGGTAGCAGGTTCAATGTTGACCGAGCGCGGGACGTGAGGAGTGCGACATGTATGTCATCGGCTTCTGTCTGGTGCTCGTGGCTATAGTGAGCGGACAGCGAGGTGAGACTCTCTTTGTCGGCAGGTAGCAGGTTCAATGTTGACCGAGCGCGGGACGTGAGGAGTGCGACATGTATGTCATCGGCTTCTGTCTGGTGCTCGTGGCTATAGTGAGCGGACAGCGAGGTGAGACTCTCTTTGTCGGCAGGTAGCAGGTTCAATGTTGACCGAGCGCGGGACGTGAGGAGTGCGACATGTATGTCATCGGCTTCTGTCTGGTGCTCGTGGCTATAGTGAGCGGACAGCGAGGTGAGACTCTCTTTGTCGGCAGGTAGCAGGTTCAATGTTGACCGAGCGCGGGACGTGAGGAGTGCGACATGTATGTCATCGGCTTCTGTCTGGTGCTCGTGGCTATAGTGAGCGGACAGCGAGGTGCGACTCTCTTTGTCGGCAGGTAGCAGGTTCAATGTTGACCGAGCGCGGGACGTGAGGAGTGCGACATGTATGTCATCGGCTTCTGTCTGGTGCTCGTGGCTATAGTGAGCGGACAGCGAGGTGAGACTCTCTTTGTCGGCAGGTAGCAGGTTCAATCTTGACCGAGCGCGGGACTTGAGGAGTGCGACATGTATGTCATCGGCTTCTGTCTGGTGCTCGTGGCTATAGTGAGCGGACAGCGAGGTGAGACTCTCTTTGTCGGCAGGTAGCAGGTTCAATGTTGACCGAGCGCGGGACGTGAGGAGTGCGGCATGTATGTCATCGGCTTCTGTCTGGTGCTCGTGGCTATAGTGAGCGGACAGCGAGGTGAGACTCTCTTTGTCGGCAGGTAGCAGGTTCAATGTTGACCGAGCGCGGGACGTGAGGAGTGCGACATGTATGTCATCGGCTTCTGTCTGGTGCTCGCGGCTATAGTGAGCGGACAGCGAGGTGCGACTCTCTTTGTCGGCAGGTAGCAGGTTCAATGTTGACCGAGCGCGGGACGTGAGGAGTGCGACATGTATGTCATCGGCTTCTGTCTGGCGCTCGTGGCTATAGTGAGCGGACAGCGAGGTGAGACTCTCTTTGTCGGCAGGTAGCAGGTTCAATGTTGACCGAGCGCGGGACGTGAGGAGTGCGACATGTATGTCATCGGCTTCTGTCTGGTGCTCGCGGCTATAGTGAGCGGACAGCGAGGTGCGACTCTCTTTGTCGGCAGGTAGCAGGTTCAATGTTGACCGAGCGCGGGACGTGAGGAGTGCGACATGTATGTCATCGGCTTCTGTCTGGTGCTCGTGGCTACAGTGAACGGACAGCGAGGTGCGACTCTCTTTGTCGGCAGGTAGCAGGTTCAATGTTGACCGAGCGCGGGACGTGAGGAGTGCGACATGTATGTCATCGGCTTCTGTCTGGTGCTCGTGGCTATAGTGAGCGGACAGCGAGGTGAGACTCTCTTTGTCGGCAGGTAGCAGGTTCAATGTTGACCGAGCGCGGGACGTGAGGAGTGCGACATGTATGTCATCGGCTTCTGTCTGGTGCTCGCGGCTATAGTGAGCGGACAGCGAGGTGCGACTCTCTTTGTCGGCAGGTAGCAGGTTCAATGTTGACCGAGCGCGGGACGTGAGGAGTGCGACATGTATGTCATCGGCTTCTGTCTGGCGCTCGTGGCTATAGTGAGCGGACAGCGAGGTGAGACTCTCTTTGTCGGCAGGTAGCAGGTTCAATGTTGACCGAGCGCGGGACGTGAGGAGTGCGACATGTATGTCATCGGCTTCTGTCTGGTGCTCGCGGCTATAGTGAGCGGACAGCGAGGTGCGACTCTCTTTGTCGGCAGGTAGCAGGTTCAATGTTGACCGAGCGCGGGACGTGAGGAGTGCGACATGTATGTCATCGGCTTCTGTCTGGTGCTCGTGGCTACAGTGAACGGACAGCGAGGTGCGACTCTCTTTGTCGGCAGGTAGCAGGTTCAATGTTGACCGAGCGCGGGACGTGAGGAGTGCGACATGTATGTCATCGGCTTCTGTCTGGTGCTCGTGGCTATAGTGAGCGGACAGCGAGGTGAGACTCTCTTTGTCGGCAGGTAGCAGGTTCAATGTTGACCGAGCGCGGGACGTGAGGAGTGCGACATGTATGTCATCGGCTTCTGTCTGGTGCTCGCGGCTATAGTGAGCGGACAGCGAGGTGAGACTCTCTTTGCTATTGAAAGCCGGACGTGTCGTGGTTGGACCACGAAGACAAGTCACAGACAGTGCTTTTTAGATGACAACTTTTATTTTAAGATGATGAGGGTTTTCTAGCTTCGGTTCAACTTGCTTAGATTGTCTTACAACATCCTCGTCCTGTGTCTTTTCTGTTTCCAGGACAGGACTGTAGGAAGACGGAAGTCTGCATAGTCTAGTCCCAGTCCGTATAACTGTCTTTATTGATGTTTACAGAAGGAGAACCGTGTGAGGATTCGTATTCGCTCACGGCCGGCATATGCACGAAGGCGGAGCAGTGCCAATCAGCAAAACGGGATTTTGAGTAAGAATACATACACAAACACACGCACACGCCTTCACCATTTTTTTAAACTTGTATAATTATGAGCATAAACAATATTTTTATCATGGTAAGCAAGGGGGGCGAAATAACCTTTTTTTGAGGAGTACGGACATCTTAAACCTTCCCCGTCCCCAACGAGGGTTTTATGTTGAACTCGAACCAACTAAAACCGCAGCCTTTTGCCTTTCGGGATTTCTGCACCCTTTCAGGCTTCCGTTCTAGAAATAAGATGTTATTAACTATAGATGTTATTCCAGATAAATCTGTCTTTGTACCAAATATCAGCCAGATCCGTTGAACCGTTTAAGTATTGTTGTTTTTCTCTGAACTAAACAAGATAGACTATTGGGTTCAAGTCCCACTTGAGCGCTTCTTTTTCCCGATGTATTTCGAACCTAAAGGTTAGCATATTAGGTCCTTACATATGAAATTGGCGTTTTTCGTACTGGCCACTTTAATCACGATTTTCTCCTCTTTGGTAAGGAATTCCAAATTCAAATTTGTACAGCTATTTACTCATGTATTTGTGCTTCGATGACCATCATTAATTTGTTTTTTTTCTTCTGTTTTTTCCTGTTTGCGTCACTCATTTTACAAAATGGAAAACTTAAAATATGGCATTATTTACGAATACGAGTTCCGCCGTGGCACTAGTGCTGCGGAAACGACTCGAAGGGTGAATGATGTTTATGGCGGTCATGTTGCAAAAGAAAACACAGTTCGTTTTGGTTCCAACGTTTTCGTTCTGGAAATTTCGACCTGCAGAACAAGCCCCGTGGACGGACTGAGACCCAAGTTGATAATGAAGTATTGAAGACTATTGTGGAAGCGGATCCATCGCAAACCACGTCGGAGTTAGCTGCAGGCTGCGGTGTTAGTGATAAAACTGTTTTAATTCACTTGAAGCAAATTGGGAAGATTAAAAAGCTTGAAAGGTGGGTACCTCACGAATTGACTGAAGCAAACCGGCAAACGCGCGTCGACTGCTGCGTTACATTACTGAACCGGCACAATAATGAAGGTATTTTAAACCGAATCATTACCTGTGATGAAAAATGGATTCTTTAAGATAATCGGAAGCGCTCAGCGCAATGGTTGGATCCTGGCCAGCCAGCCAAATCCTGCCCCAAGCGAAAATTAACCCCAAAAAAGTTACTTGTGAGCGTTTGGTGGACTAGTGCCGTGTTGTTCATTACAGTTTTCTCAAATCTGGCCAGACTATTACGGCTGATGTGTATTGTCAGCAATTGCAAACAATGATGGAAAAGCTAGAACCTAAACAACCTAGGCTGGTCAATCGCTCCACGCCACTGCTGCTTCACGACAACGCTAGACCACACACCGCACAACAGACGGCTACCAAATTAGAAGAGCTTCAATTGGAATGTCTAAGACATCCTCCGTACTCCCCGGACCTTGCTCCAACAGATTACCATTTTTTTCGAAATTTGGACAACTTCTTGCACGGGAAAAAATTCAACTCTGATGGGGCAGTCCAAATCGCCTTCACAGATTTTATTGATTCCCGTCCGACTGGTTTTTTTAGTAAAGGGATCAATGAACTACCTATGAGATGGCAAAAGTGCATAGAAAACAATGGTTCATACTTTGATTAATTAAATATATTATATTTAAAAATATTCGACTTTTTGTTCCTCCCATACAAAACGCCAATTTCATATTGTAAAAAGAATTTTTTATAGCATTTATTAGGTCCTTACACCTAGTACGTATGTAAATGCTATAAAAATTTAACTCAAAGATAGGCTAGTTAAAAGTACTTGGGTTCGGTTGGCTTATTTTGGTAAGCACTCTATTGCTACATGATATTACTAACACTAAAAAATGGTTGTGCTAATTTGAAAAGATTGTAGTGTGAACGCAACAGAGAAAGAATTTGCGCGATAAAAACTTTTCAAATAAGCACAACCCTTGCATAAAATTATTACAAGTATTATACAGTACATAGTACAACAGATCCTGTAAAGAAATGCTTGTTTCTAAAAGTTTTTTTTAATTATGGCATATTACAATTAATGATAAACTGACAGATGATCAAGACTTCGTCATGCCTCATGGTCCATCAGTCTACTACAACTAGTTTTTTTCTGTTCTGTGGTCACGTCAATATACCCTTTGGTCACGGCACGTTCAGCATCGAGCTTATTCCATAGAAAGATGGAATATTGAGCGTTCAGATTCCGGATTCCATTTCATAAAGTCATGTGATGACATGTGTATACCCAGCCTAAGTAAGTATCTATGGAAAACAGAATACACCATAGAATTTAATACATAAAATAAATGATTAAAAAAAAAATTTAACCGAAAAAAAAAAACTTGAAATCCGTCTATTATTGGCGCAAATATCGGTGAACATACATAAAAAAAAAATATGTATACAGACGAATTGAGAACCTCCTCCTTTTTCGAAGTCGGTTAAAAAGCACACCGAATTGCAATGCTGGAAAGTGGAAACCGAGGAGTTTGGCGGGAAAGCGTAGAGGACGCATCGCGGGTATTATTTTATTTTCCGAAATTGGTGTCACATTACATTTTGTTTGATTTCAGGCAAGGTGGCATCAGACCTACGTTTTGCTCGCACTCCGCATTCGAGCCGAACATCGTGTGCTGTAGAGACAAGTCTAGTATCCTGCAGAGACCCAAGCCTACCCCGTAAGGTTTTGACATTCTCTTTTTATATGCTTTTAAGACCCACGACGGAACGGAGACGGTATATGCGTTTGGGGTGAGAGGAGGTTTGTGTGTTTATTTGTTTGTGCAAATCCATGTTGCCATTTTCTCTGAAACTACCAATCCAATTTTGATGCAGTTTTCAATTATGGGTTCGGCTTTAATTGGAGCATGTTCTTAGATAGGTGTTACAATAACAACTCAACAGTGGGTGCTACAGCAAGCATTTTAATGCAAATCAATTTTGCAAATTTTCTCCAAAAACGCTAGTCCGATTTTGATGCAGTTTTCAATTATTGGTTTTAATTCAGGGCTTTGGGGTTTGGTTAGATAGGTGTTACGGTGACAATCCACTAGGGCGCGCGCATTTATTCAACACAATTTTACAATATAATATACATATCGAGTCAAAACCTATCTAAGCTAATTAAATAACCCGTCCCTGACCGCACCCGGTGGAAAAGTGCCCATCACACTCGCCGCGTTTCCACGCTGGATTGCGATGGCCAGCCTTTGCACCAGGAACGAGCCGGAACGATAGTCCCCTGTTGAGTTTTATACGTCGTGTGGTTTTTTTTTCAAAAATTTTAATTTTACTTTTTTCCTTGTATGTTTTTGATTTGTATTGTATTGGAAAACATGTTGAGCTTGAGTATAAGTCGGGATGTTCGTGCATAGCTATAGCCTAGGAGGACAGTATATGATGGCTCATACACAATATCCGAAAATGTTTCTCATATTTGATGACAATGATCACTCATAATAGTTTCTTTCATCAAATCTCATAATCCCCTCTCTAAAGTTGGTGATAAACGTGAGCTTGACTTGTAATGAGCATTCTTGCGGTTCTTGCAAATTACAGAGCAATGAGAGCGTTTTAGTGAGCAAGCTGTCGAGCGTTCTGGCGAGCATTTTGAAGAGAATTTAAAAACGGCGAATGCCCATTGGTCTGTTACAAGTGAACGCTCAAGTATATGGCTTATATCAGCACCTTAAGGGACTGGTTGCGGATTGAAGTCTCGTCTTGGACTTGCCCTTTTGTATTGCGTGAAATTTTGTACTTCTTACTTACTCACTCATTTACGTGAATGATTCCACGTCCTTAAATTAGGGGTAATTTATTTACTTATATACAATAAAATGCGCATAGCGTCTATCACATAAAATTAAAATCTATTTTAATATAAACTACCTATTTACAAATTATACCGAAATATTATTAAAATGCGGTAGGGTTCCCAGAAGGCTGGCAGCATTGCCACGTTGTATGGCAATGCTTAATCTCTGATCTAGAAAGAGGCCCGCCTTATGGTCATAAGAAGCGTCGACCATACGCTTCGCAATCTCCCTGAAGAGATTGCGGGCGCTCGGACCCCATGACCCCAACGTTTCGAAACTGCCTTAAAGTGAATAATTCCTTTTACCCCCTTAGGGCAGAATGATTTGCTGATGACAATCCATTGCTTTGCAGAAGCCGTCCTGTTTGGAGCGGGGGTAACACTGGCAACATTGGTAACACTGGTAACGCTGGTAACACTGGTAACCGGAATAAAAGAGTCAGTGAACGAAGTAAGTAACTGGCAATACTTAAAATTAGTAGTATTATAGCACTCTGGGAGTCTGAAAGAAATGAAATATAGAAAGTATATTTATCTTGACTTTAAGCCGCGAGATAAACCAGACCAAGCGCTCTCGGATTGGTTTGATATAACCTATGCTTGGTAGATTCGAGCTCCTAGACATAATATGCTCAAAAGACGCGCAAAAAACGTGTGCTTTGCTTAAAAAGTACATTTTGTAACGTGATTGGAGTCAAGATAATATACCAGTAACTTATAGGTATACAGGGTGTAATCGTTAAGCGTGTCCAGGCGATTATTCCGTAACTATTACAGGTATCAAAAAGCTATAAGCTGATATCGAAAGTACGTTACCTAATGAGTAAAATGACATCAGTAACTTTTTAAAAATCAAACGAGAGGTATCTAACATTTTGATATTAAACACTCCCATACATTTTTAGTAAGTATTAGATTAGTAGAAAGGTTTTAGTTTCTTTATTTTAAATGGTCTAGTACTCATTTAACCTTAATTATATTTTATGATTACGTATGATATGACAATGATGATTTTTAAGTAGATACACGTGTAGATTAATTATCTTATTATCACCCACAGAAGAGAGTACCCAGATAGAAAAGTCCCTTCTGGTACGTACTTACTAAAGCTGGATGACAATTTAATAAATAATGGATCTTTCAACAGAAAAAAAGGTTCGAGAGCAAGAGCTCCGGAATTTAATAATGATTCAGATAACAATATTATTAACTAAGTACCTAGTAAATAATCCACGAGAATCGACGCGGTCAGTGGCAATACTGGCAATTACTCCGCAAATGTTAAGGAAAGTTCATTTAGAAACTGTAAGTAGAGCTCGTCATTGTATCGCACAACAAGTTCGTCAGTTCGAACATCAGATCTGCTTTGAATACAAAGTTTTGTCCTTACTAAGAAATAAATATTATTCAATGAAAAGATAGTTTTATTACTCTGTTAGGTTAATAAACAGTTTCTATAATATCAGTACTGAGCTAAAATATTCTTTTAAAATAAGGACACTAAAACGTTTCTACTAATCCAATACTAAATGTATGGGAGTGTTTAATGTCAAAATATTAGATACCTCTCGTTTGATTTTTATTAAGTTATTGATGTCATTTTACTCATTAGGTAACATACTTTCGATATCTGTTTAAAGTTTTTTGATATCTATAATAGTTACAGAATAATCGCCTGGACACACTTAACGATTACACCCTGTAAAGGGCCTTAAGGATTGACACAATTTGTTGCAAGAAATGTTAGTAACGGTGTCCCGAGTTTAATGACTTTTTAACACGCTTTTATTAGCTTATTTTGCACCTGTTCTGAGTTCTGATGACAATACATGACTAGCTAAGAAACGTCATTACAAATCTAAAATGGCGGCTCCGCCAAGATGGCGGACTGGCTGAATCCACCCTCATGATATGGGTCAGGAATACGAAACAAATAGTCACGTGACTTAAATCCAATATGGCGGACGTCCAAGATGGCGCACAGACTATTTGATGTGTACCCCCATGATATGGGTATCAAATGGAAGGGTATTTTGTAATATTTAGTGCGTGCTAAAATTGTAGTTTTAGTTTTTAAACTATTATATTATTCTCATCTCAAAAAGTGACCTACGAAAATTGCATCGGATGCGACTGGGATTAATGCTAGGATGAAGAAGGAGATACAGCCTTCCCTGAATGTTCCAGAATGTGAGGAGTACAGTCGCGGCGTGGTGCAGAAGGTGGAGTACATCCCTCTAATCCAGGACCCTGAGGCGCTATCAGTATCAACTGCCAAGTGTGACTACAACACTGTGGGGCTGATACTCGGAGGACAGAAAGCAGAAGTTGGGGAGTTCCCCCACATGGTAAGGGTTTGATAGCTTCTATTTTTACCTGCGGCAAAGCGAAAGGAGGGTTAATAAAATCTGCTTGGTAAAAAGTCTTGTTGCAATTCTGCTCAGGATGAGTGAATATTTTACCAATTTGATAGGAATCTATTGGGATCTACTGGAAATTCTTTAAGTTATCAATGTGGCCTTTTTTATACGACTTAGGTGGCAGATAAACAGAAGGCCCACCTGATGGAAAGTGGTGCAACACCAGGGGAGTTACACTCGTGCAGCTGACTCTATAAGACAAGAAATCTTCAGTGCCATCAGTGTAGAAGACAAAGCAGGATAAGCCTTTGCTCTTACCACTGACAGCACAAAAACTCTCCAGTTTAGACCCCCGTTGGTCTAATTGCAATGCTTCAAAACTTTGCAATGTTTTTTTTTATCGTGTGATAAATTCCCACGGAGCCGGTGGAGGTGGTTATGTCGGACTCGAACCGACTAAAACGCACGCCGTCTTGGGTCTTTGGTTGCCGGAGTTGAGATTGCCGAAAGCATATCACTTGCACCCCGTCAGACCCAAAACCATCTCTTTCGAGGTGGCCCCCTTCGGGTTGTGGGGACCTTAGTGTTCCCATCTAGCCCCGGGTAGGGGGAGGCGCACTGTGTGCCGCCACCGCGGCCTGCTAGGGCGACAGTTGGCTTCACCGGTCACCCCCAGGCCGGCGAATCACCCCCAGGCCAGCAAGCAATGGATGCAATGGTTTGGATAAATGGCAGTCGTTTCACGGAAAATATCGAAATCCGCAGTTAGCCTGGAAACAGCGAACTTCGGACTCTGAAGTTAAAGCTTCAGAGGCGACGAACTAACGCCAGGATGAAGAGGAGGCTTAAAAAGATGTTTCTATATTCCAGGGTGCTATAGGATGGGTGGGCGTTGACGACGAGTACGTGTTTGCGTGTGGGGGGAGCCTCATAAGTCGCAAGTTTGTCCTGACCGCCGGCCACTGCGCTCATACCACCAACAGGCTGTTCAAGAATCCGGTGCCTGTCATCGTCAGACTCGGAGACCAGAATATAGACAATAGCGTCCAAGATGGAGCCAATCCCATCGATGTGAGTATATTTTGCAATCCTATCAATTCTACTAATTAGACCTATTCTACCAATTCTACCAATCTTAAATATACTACAAATTCTAATAGTTTCACTAATTTCACAATCCTACCAACACATCCAATACTAACATTCTCTACCATTTTTATAAATTCTACCATACTACAAATTCTACCGTTTTTACCATTTCGGCTAACTGTACCGTCTATCGTCGTCGTCTATACTACTATTTCTACCAATCCAAACAATTCTACCAATTCCACTAATTTGACCAATTATAAAAATTCTACCAATGCTCCCCATTCTACCATTACTACTTACTACATGAACGTGAAGTTGAAAACTTTGGATGCTACTGGGATTAATGCTAGGGAACGAAAAAGAAGGATGGATGTTACGCCAGATCTACTGAACCGATCTGAATGAAACTCGTCAAATTCAGAACAATATAATGGCTATCTTTTATCCCAGAATAGGGCCAAAGCCAATCATGCCATATAATGCCCAAAAGGCTCACAATTCAAGCTAGTGACCACTAAACATTTTGCAGGTACGAATCCAACGGTTCCATGTGAACCCTAACTACCAGCCACCAATGAGGTACCACGACATCGCTCTAATAGAACTGGCGAGTGAGGTGACCTTCAGGGCACACATCCGCGCCGCCTGCCTCTGGACCAAGCCCAACTTCGCTGGGTACGACAAGGTCATCGCTACTGGCTGGGGAGTCACTGAGTCAAGTAAGTACGTGACCTAGTTCGGACTAGGCTAGTAATTTAGTAGAGTAGCGACTAATTTATTAGCTAAATATGTGCGAACTACAAAAAATTTGTCGACTAATTTAGTAAACGATTTAATCGAGCCGATCCATTTTACTCTATGTTTTCGGGCGAGTAGCGCCTCCTACCGCTTCCGTGCTCACTGGTTCACCAGCTAGACAAGTCCGAACCTGTTGATTTAGTCGAGTTCATTAGTTGACGCCACCCGTTCATCATGCACAACACCACTCACTTGTTTACTGTACTGAACCGTAATGCGAACGATTTCTGTGTAGTATCGAGCAGTTTAGCCACTAAATTACACGCTACTCTACTAACTTACTAAAGCAGTGCGAACTTGGCTTTAAGGTCAATTTCTGCTTCAAGAGGAGCGTTATTAGACCGACCGTAACCGCTGTACATGTGCACATCGAAACGGGGGGAGTATCGATCTAGATCATATTTGGTCAGTACGTCGCCAACGCTCATAGTGGTATCTCGCTCGCTCTCGACTCATACCCTTTCTTTCTCTGTCTTTACCTCGTCCCCCGCCACGCGGCGCGCACCTTTGGCGCGGTTTAGCGGTAACGGATTAAGGTAGACCTATACTAGAAATGGTTTTGAGTAAAAATTCGCAACTTTTTACTACGCTGCGCTGTCTCTTCTTTGCTGTCAAACGATTATGAACTTTTACTCTCGTGGATAAGATTCAAATTGGTTTGCCGCTGCTACTTTTTCAGTTCGCTGGTTGACCAATATGCTAGCTCTTAGATTTGCACGATGTTCTTCTTCTTCATCCTAACGTTCATCTTAGTCAACACTATGGATCTATGTAATTAGTAGTTCTGTGAACGGTAGACTTCGCGGACTTTGCTACACTTTGCTGGTACCCTTTATCAAGCCTGGTTTCCTTAAAAAACGATGCGTATCTTCTTATTTTGAATAGCCCTGGACTGGATGTTTCATTAAGAAACACTGATGATCCGTTCATAAATAACGCGACAGCAAACTTCTCCGATTTCTTACCCCATTTTCTCTCCGAGCAAAAAAGCTCTCGACAAAAGTTGAGTTTTAAATCAAAGAACATGACATGTGTGCTAAGTTTGATGAAAATTGGTTAAGAAATCCTCTAGACCGGAACTGCCATGATATAGATACGGACAAAAGCAAAATCGGCTCTCTTGTCGAAACTGAAACTCCCGTCAATTAGATAATCTTTGCTCCCGTTCGCTTCGCTCGCTCCATCGACTAATTAATAGTTATGTGTACTTAAATTGTTTCCATATTTCAGGGCAACCCTCGAAAGACCTCAGGAAGGTGGCCTTACCTATATTGGACAGCAACGTATGTAACCAGCTAATAGAACACAATAGGAACTGGGACGGCTTCCAGGACTCGCAGATGTGCGCTGGTGACTTAAAGGGAGGCAAGGATACGTGCCAGGTAAATATTTTTTATGAAGGCATTTTATTATGGTAAGCTGAAGGCAGTCTCAGGGAAGAAGGTCACCATTACGAACACGTACCATGTTAACAGAGGTGGCACTCAGCTTGACGGCCTCATCAGATGCCTTTTCACTCCCCGCTTAAAGGGCCCAGAGCTCTAGGAAGAAGTAAACACGTGAGCTGACAAGGAGTTGCGAAAGTGTCACCGAACCGCTTGGCTCTTGAAAGAATATGCTGCACCGTATATGGGTTAAATCTAAGCCTCTAAATTGTCCTTATAGAAAAGGAGAGGATGGACTAATTTGAGTAATGGAAGTTAGTGCATATTATAATCTCAGCGTTAAGGCCCATCTTCACGGAGTCCAGGCTCTGTAACTGCGATGCGGCTGAAATTTTGTATTAAAGATATTGTCTTCCTTTCTTCTTCGATATTTTTCGTGGAGTGACAGCCATCTGATTAACATATTGGCCAGTTGTTGGACTTTTTAGGGCTTCAACTACTCGCAAAGACTGTTATAGATGTTCGTATGACAACCGGGACCGACGGCCTATTCTGCTTTCTGAGGCACGTAAATACCCTCTCCAATGTCTTGCCTTTAATAGATTTTATTTTCCCCAGGGTGACTCCGGCTCTCCTGTGCAAGTCGCACTGAAAGGCAACCAGTGCATCTTCTACCTGCTAGGAGTGACGTCATTCGGGAAGGGCTGTGGCCAGTTACCTGGCGTGTACAGCAGGGTGTCCAGCTACCTGGACTGGATCGAGCAGACCGTGTGGCCTGGCGAACAATAAAACTTTTTTTTTACATTTTTTATTTTATTTCTTTACTATCTTTGCCCGCGATTTCAGCCGCGGTCTTCGATCTTCGTTCACAAAGTAATACCTACCCCTTTCACCCCCGGGTAAGGCACTAATAGATGCGTAATTAAAATATATTTTCTTTGCTACTAGAGCGACTAATCAGTTTCGTGTGACGTCACATAGCTAATTTACCAGTGGACCATTAGACGTTCGATACCTAATTTATCGAATTCTATTAAGTAGTTAGTGTCAAAATCATAACCCTTCTTTTGTTCGCTGTAGTTGGGTAAAAACTGGTTGTGGCTCACCAGTCGAGGTGACTGTTTCAACATTGACGCTGAGAACAAATTCATTAAATTTTTCCTCATTAGATATCAAAACAAGATAAGTCGTGAAACCGGCTTTAGAAAAATAAGTAAAACGAGTTATATTGCAAAGTAATGATGCATTATGTTGTAGGTAGGTAGGTACTTGTACTTAAAAGTCGAGCTTACGATCGAATCCAGCCATAACCTAGATTCCTCCAGCTGTCAGCTGGTAGAAGTATTTACCCGCGCATTCGTTTTTTTTTTTACAGAATATTGGAACCGAAATTACTAATACCTTTAACCCCTCCGGCTAAGCTAAATTGCTTTTGCTGGGAGTGGGTTCACGTCGGTAGTGTAATGGCCAGGATTCGAACCCGTGACCATTTTCATTTTTGGCAATTACAGCGGCATCTAATGATGACTAGTCGCAATACAATAGTAGCTTAAATAGTTAATGCTATTCACTAATAGATGGCAAAGTAAACAATTTTATTCTTTAAGCTGTTTTCATCTATATTTATTACTGAGAAATAGAGAAAATAATAATAAAAATTTTGATATTATTACTTGTAAGAATATTGTGATTATCTGTGGGTAGCTACTTAAAGAGTTTTTAGTTACGGGTTACATACGCGGGATCAACAGTTCATAAGATCAACAGTCAATATGTCAACGCCACGAGATCAGCAGTTTAAAATGTCAATGGCTTACTACACCAATAAGTTACGAGTTCAATTGTTCATTAGATCAACAGTTCGTTTTGTCAACAGTTTCCTACATCAATAGTTCATGAGATCAACATTTATTTGGTAAGCGACCTAAAATTTGTTATAAGGGATAAGGATTTCAAATTCGTCATAGGGAGATAGTTGTTGCTGTATCTGTTGTCCAGATTGCATCGCTCTCGTTCTCGGCCAGGCATTCCCGGTGATGGGTGGAGCAGCCAGTCACCGCAGCAGAAGCAGGCCACAGTCGCCAAGAAGCGCGCCTCCCCATTCCGGAGGCGAGTCGGGGACACCTTTGTCCCCCTTCCCGAGGAGGTCCAGACCGTAAGGATGGCCCTGAGTCAGCCGGGGTGCGAGGGATATGTCGAAGACAACCTCACCTCCGGCCTAGCACCACGACCCTAAGTCAGCGTGCGGTTTTAGTCGGTTCGAGTCCGACATAACCTCCCTTTCCGGCTCCGGCAGGGGAGGAATCCGAAGGATTTCAGCACGAAAAAAAAAAGGTATAGACGGTGGAACCAGCTTTTGAATACTTACTGGGAAATGGACTTTATATAAATCCATTTCTGAAATTGTTAAGTAGTAAAAAAGTACAGAAAGGACCTCACCTCACCAGAGAATAATCAGCTAATGTCCCACGAATATCTCCACGCAAAAAATTTAAAACATTCGAGTGGGTTCTGAATGACCAAAACATGGATTCTATTGAGTTCATAAAAAGATAGCTTGTATTTATAATATTTAGTTATTGCTTATATTAAAATGACTAATATGATTTCATAAATAAATGATGTTTGTAACAATATGAGATTTTATTCTCTCTATAATTTATTAAGTAGGTACTATATCCCGCAGTGGACTGCGGTGGGCTAATTGATCTATTGAGGTACTATTGTACTGGAATGCTTGGCCGAGAACCTAAACGCGATGCAATCTGGACAACAGATACAGCAACAACTATCTCCCTATGACGAATTTGAAATCCTTATCCCTTATAACAAATTTTAGGTCGCTTACCAAATAAATGTTGATCTCATGAACTATTGATGTAGTAAACTGTTGACAAAACGAACTGTTGATCTAATGAACAATTGAACTCGTAACTTATTGGTGTAGTAAGCCATTGACATTTTAAACTGCTGATCTCGTGGCGTTGACATATTGACTGTTGATCTTATGAACTGTTGATCCCGCGTATGTAACCCTTTAGTTACTATTGCAGTGACATCTATCGAGTAGTTATATCACTATGACCAAATTATATTAGAGCTTGTCATGTATAGATGGCGCTATAAGCAATTAAAAATTTCATTAGTGAGACTTTTTTCTATAAAAATGAAAAAAAAAACCTAACTGAAAACATACAAAAACTATCAAGTATAATTTAATTAAAGCATTGGACAGGCAAACCACTAATTTCACTGTATTTTACTTTCAGCGGTAATTTCAGCGACATCTATCTGTTACTGTTGGCATTATCAAGGAAGATGAATTACTTTAGCTACTCACCTACAGATGGCACTGCAAAGTAATATTTAGAAAGTACTAGTTGTTTGTCTATCAAGTAAGTGGTAGGTGTATGAACCGTTTCGTCTTCACTCTTCGTCTCCAAACCCGATTTGAATTAGATTACATAGAACTAATATTACATTATCTGTGATTACATGAACCATTTTTTATACTACTTAGGTGGAAGGCAAACACACGGCCCACCTGATGGAAAGAGGATACCGTGGCTTATGGATGTATGCAACACGAGGGGCGTTACATAGTACCACATGTAGAAATCGTCTTTCTTCGATATTGACATTCTCTCCATAAATGTGTTTCCGATGTATGCATATACGATAAATTTCTTGCACGCTGAATTACGGCTAATCTTCGGAAAAAATGAAACGATCAAGTAAGATTTGAAATCACGACCTTTCCCTTACAAGTGTTGGTAGATGGCACCACCGTCGCCCATAAAAGGCGGATATAAAGAGAAAGAAAATTTGAAATGAATCAGGTGTGGCTCAATAGCTCAGTTGGAAGAGCATTCCTCCTGTAAGGGAAAGGTCGTGAGTTCAAGTCTCACTTGAGCGTTTCATTTTTTCTGATGTTTTTCTAACTTTAATGTTAGCATTAAAAATTGATTTAACTTAAATGTTTTTTGCGAACGTATTCCGGGCAAAGCTGGAACCTACCCGCTAACTGCTTGGTTATAATGAAACGGCAAAACCATTTTAAATTCTTTATTAAATCTCAAACATTTTACATTATTAATATCTAAAAAAACTTCTACATTTTCAAATATAATTCACTTTATGACTATTCTATTTAACTCACAATACACAACTAGTTTAATCTCATCTAGGAATTATTTAATTTTTATTACTTTTTCAATGGAATACTTAGATTTTAGCATGCAACTTACGTTAGACAAATAATTTTGTTGAATGTTGCAGGAGTATTATTTAAACCAAAAGGTAGGAGTATAAACTCGTAATAGTCGTTATCAACAATAGAATTTATACAATCATAACATTATATACTGTTAAATTTATTATAACATTAAATATAATTTGGTATTCTATAGCTAAAGCTAAACTAAAGGATTCATAAAAATATGTCAGTGCTTATAGAAAATACACAGACGTGGTGGGTGGTATATAAACACACATTACCGGCCGGTGAGGTAAAAATAGCAAATCTTGTAAAATAAACCACAATATTTTAGCATTTTATATTGACATTGAAATTTAAAATATGACTTCATCTATATTATATGCATTCAATATGGGCTTGTGAGTTTAAAACACTTTAGAATTATTTATTTTAATAAAATAGTTCATAAAAGTAATAACATTATGTAATTTAAGCCGATATCATCAACCAGCAAGTTGAAAAAAACGAAGCATTCTTTACAAAAAAAAATATCGCGTGAAGTCTCGAACTTTTATAAAACACGAAGCATTGTATGAAATTCGTACTTAAATATAAATCTAATTTCATGTTAAATCTATTTACAATTATTGCTTAATATTAATGGACGAATCTGTTAATATTTAATACTTTATATTTTGAAGCAATTTAATCTATACATTTTTAAATACATAAGCGTAAATACACGTGATTTGTACTAGATTTCGGTGTAATAAATAAATGACATCGCAAATATATATTAGTTTTTATTTTCTATTAATTTTATTGTTAAATTTTATATTATTTAATTTACTTAAGTTTTCTAAAAAACGTGTTTATAACTATTAAACGCACTTAGAGAACCAGCTTACTATAATATATAATCATGGACATTATGATCATTGACAGATATATTATAGATGAATTTATTTTGAAAAGACCATTTTATATATTAGTCCAAAATCCTAAAATTATTTAAAACACAAAAAGCCATACAAATCTATTTTAAAGATCTTAAACTTTGATTCAAGCTTGGTTTAAAACGAACTTTTTTGAAGGATTTGGCTATTGCCCATGACGACGGTTGTATTGACATGGTTAAGGAATTAGGATGCATACATAGCTATCTGATTTTTTGAGCTAAATACTGAATTTGAGCTGAGTATTGTGTAATTACTTTTATGAATATTAAAGCTACAGCTGATTCATACCAAATGCTTTATGAATATGGATTTAGGTACACGAAATTGTATGGAGTTTAAAATTTTGACGTCGAATGATTTAGTAAGGGAGCAGTTTTCTTATGCAAGACACGACGACGATGGCAAACAGCGAAGTGGTCACTATATCAGCGTCTGTGGGAATGCAAACAGTTATTATTTTAATATGGATATGTTTGGAAACGAAGATAGAATACAAGTATCACCAGCCCATCTCACCCGAAGAGTTAGTAAGTGGTGACTTATAGAAAATTCGCAGTCGATATCAATGCGAGGGAAACTCGAAATAAAACCCTGTACCAACCTAACAATGATACTAATACTAGGCTAATTGATAGATTGTTTCAATCGTCAGTAGCTGGTTAAGGCGTCGGCCTTACGATCGAGAGATGAAATGAGAACGTTGACATGGGTGTGTAGTCTGACAGCAATAAGAGAAAGTATGAAAGTGGTACTAAGGAATGAAAATTCGTGTAGGTCTAATAAAAGATCATTTGCATGAAAGAGGATATAGCAAAGTAAGGAGTGACTGAGGAAATAAGATCTGACAGGTGTGAAGAATGACACGTAGCGCCTACCACAAATAATTGGAGTAAGTGCAGATAGATGATACTGAATATTCTTGGATGTTAGTACGTTCCTGTGGCCTGTAGTAATAAAAGTATCACTTTTATATTGTGCATAATCCCCACGGATTAACCCTCCACCGAAGCTGGACGTTATGTCGGACTCGAACCGACCAAACCGCAAACCGTCTATGGGTCGTTGTGCTAGGCCGAAGGTAGGTTATCTTCACACACACGCACTACATATAACTCGTATCCCAGCTGACCCAGGGCCAACCTTTCGGTCTTTTTTTCTCTGTCGATAATAGTTTTATTTGTGTATTTTGTGTGCCATTTTGCGCTGTTTCCCAATAAATGAGTTTTCTTACTTTCTTTCTTTTCGGACCTTCAGGATGGGGGATCACGGAGCCCCTAAATAAAAGTATCATTATCTTTAAGTGCTCACCACTGCAAGCGTGCTCCTTCTCCACAAATCCATTCTCGGTGTCACAGAGACAGATCTTGTCGTTGGGGCCGTATACCCGGAGGTGCAGGGGCGCAGTGCCGGTGATGTTGGGCACGGCGCAGATCAGCCCGTCATTGCAGTCGTCAATGCCCGTGCAAGCGTGGTACAGAGCTGCAAGATTAGGAAAAAATATGAAAGAAATTTGATTTAGATCAGGAAAACTGAAATACCATGACGGGACTTGGTCCCGTGACCAGACCCTTGCAGGGGAATGCTCTGACGACTGAGTTACCTGAGCAACCCCAAAAGAAAACTCAGAATGTTCACTTTTTTTTCGGGTCGGGTAAAAAAATGCTCAATGCACCTTAAAAAAGTCCCTTCAAACGGAAATTGTCACATTTTGTCATATAAGTACTACTGGCCGTATATGCTTTATAAATTATATCGTTACGTCAGACGTGACGTTGCGATGACGTGAATTTCATAATTTCAGCTCTCCCAAACGACAAAAAAGCTTTCACTCCAAAAATGGGGACTGTGCTAATTTTAACCTACAACTTTGCTATAATAGTCTGATAAAATTGCGGTTTAGCCCCCGTATAATGTAATATCGGTAAGCTTATAACAATATCCATAATCATGGCAACGCTAAAATTGTTATATTGTGGTCACAAACGTTATCGAGCCAATCTTGGCCGGCCGCTGGCGCTGCGTGCGCTATAAAACCTTAAATCCACAATAAAAAAAGTAATTCACTTGTTTTTCGTTGGCCTTTTAATCCTCGTAATAAGCCTTGATTTTTTGGGTTCCGTAATTATAAAGACTGTCTCTTCAGCTCCAGTTTTTAGACCTTCTAATACCCTTCTTGAAGAATACCATAATTTTATTCGGTATCAGCATTTTTACTACGTCAAGACAGTTTTTCTTAGGACTTCCGTTCTTACGAAGCATGACGGATGTGGATTATTCAATTCACATATCACTAGTACTTCTGTGAACAGCAAACCTTGCGAGCACCCTATTTCACAACAACCTGCGAGGAATCATGTCCTTGACATTTCAGCCAAAAATCATCAAGATTCTTTCATAAATGACGCGACAGCAAACTTCCCCCCTTTTTCCATCTTAACAAAAAGCTCTCAGCAAGAGTTTTGAATCAAAGAACACGTGTGCAAAGTTTGGGGACAGTCGGTTAAGAAATGTGCCCTCTAGACCGGAACTGACAAACTGACTCGCTCAATCAATAACAGCAGCTAATCCGGTGGTATTCTTACACTTATACTTTTTCTCTTTTTAATAAAGAATATTATTAGTAACCGAACTATTTAATATTCCCTCTAACTAACCCCTCCAAATAAGCTAAATGACTTGTGTTAGAAGTACTTTCTCCTCTTGAAGTGGCTTTTCTTTGCCTTTTCGTCATATAGACATACGGAATCTCTGTATTCCCTCAAGCCGACACGGTGTTGACCATTCAGCTATCCGCAGTCCAACTTCGTGACACAGAACTCAACAAAGTACCAAGTTTCACGTGCTACTCACAAATAAAGATGTTATCGGTATTAAACAGCGCTTGTGACTTGAACTCCAACTATAATTTGTTTGTGAAAGAGCAATTATTATCGTGTGGCATGGAAACTTCATTATCGGAGGAAGAAATTATAACGAACTAGCATTTAACTGCGATTTTGTCACAAAAATCAGAAATCGTTACTGTATTCAAATCAATCCGATGTTTGGGATTGTCCTGATGTCATCGAATAGGTTCACCCCCTATTACGTGGGACCGAATCACTGTATTCGGTCTGGTGAAAGGTTAATCCCTCTACCTAACCTTCCGTGGACACATCGGTCATTATAAATCTATGTAAAGCCCGCTGCATGCGGGAGGGATTTTTGCTAGGACGGGACGGGGCGGGAAGTTTTAGAAATATCATTTCATACAAAATGTATGCGGAAGTGCATATGTCACGGTTACAAGGACGGGAAACAAGCTTGGAAATGAGCTGTTCGCTCAGCTATGCTACTCCAGCAAAGCACTTTATCTAGACCATAAGTTTTAGCCTAAGTACGTAAATGTTTGTAAATAGACCAAAAAAAATGCCCGCTGAGTTTCTTGTCGGAGTTTTCTCAGTTCTGGGCCGCGTTTCGAACCGGTGTGGTCCATTTGCTAAACTAGTATTTAATTTATTTTATATTGCCGTTTTGTTAGTTCCGATTTAATGGTCTATGCAGAATAAAATGATTTATGACTTTGACTTTGACTTTGGACGGAAACGTTACACTTGTGGGGGCGGGAAAAATCTATTTATTAAGTTTATGGAAAAATCTCGTTACCGTACGTTTAAGATGAAAGCCAATTCTTGTAAAGAAAAATAATAGAAACTGATTTGAAAAAAGTTTGAAACCTTATATCCGAATCACTGTCATAGTTTGTATGCATTAACACCCACCTGAAAACCCCCCATAGGCGCGGGATAGCACCCGAAACACCCCCTAGGAGAGGCCGCAATTGTAGTCGTAGGTCTGATGGGAGTCCTGGGACATCCTTCCGAGGGCTTACCCGGGGCTCCTGACCGTAGGCGCTGTTGAGCGTTACCGTGGGGGCTTTTAGTCGGTAGGAGTCCGGCATAACATCCATGAAGGATTTTCCCACACGGTAAAAAAAATGCATTAACACCACATTCAACTACGTGCCCGCACGGCCACGTTCTGGCCTCGTTACGTGTGCCGGGACCTTAAGTATGGGAATCAACGTACTTTTGTGTTGAGCGTCGCACTGCCCGTTGACCGGCGGCTGGTTCTCCCCGCAGAGGCACCTCGTGACGGGGTCGTAGTGGGTCCGCACGCAGGAGCTGCCGGCGATGCCAGCGCACTCTGTCTGGCGGCTGCATTGTCGCGCTGGAGATGGGAGGAACACATTAGATTTGAAGTTGAATGAAGCATAGTTCACTGTACAGGAAGATAATGATTTTTGGGCAATATATATGTTTCCGTTAATGTGCGAAAATCGGTTAGAGTGCAGATAATCTAGGTATTCTGCAGATTACCTGGCTGCTTCAGTTAAAGTGCGAAAAATTGTTTGAGTTTTTATATTAACTAGTTTAGTAGCATAAACAGTTTTTTTACATCAACGTTTTTAGTCATGAATTATTTGCATCCTCGCGGAAGCGAGTGAAGCGAGCTCGTGGACACAACGCTCCGACTTGAGTAGATTTGGTTAGAAGGGTAGGCGGAGGTCTCGCAAAGACTTCTGCCGTACCCTTCGTGGATGCCCTTGTGATAATGCAAAAGGAGCCTCGTAAATCAGGGCTCCGTCAACGTAGCTTCACTTCAAGAACAGTGTGCGTAAGTGGAAAAAAAGTATATCGTTCTCAGTTTTCCGCACTTTAACTAAGCGCAAAAATGGACTTTTTAAACATAAACTTCGCACTTTAACTGATCGTATCAGGTAATCTGCAGATTATCTAGTTTATGCGCACATTAACGGCTTCCACACTCTAACGTTAACATATACACGAAAAAGCTTTTGGTTCCCGATAGAGTAGAATAGGGCCACCCCATTCTTTGGTATCGTAGAAAACGACTACGCACGGACTTAGAGATAGGGCTGTTCTCCAAGTGGGTGTTAATACACTTCTGTGTACCCCTTTTTTTATCGTGCGAAAAATCCCCACGGATACCACCCTCACGGAGCCGGTGGAAGTGGTTATGTCGGACTCGAACCGACTAAAACGCACGAATATAGTGACCGACACTGAAGTTATTTAAAAAATACTTTATTTCAAGAGACAGAGTAACAGCTTGTTATTAAGATAAAACAGTAATTGATTCTATTGACAAAAGATTGATCTTATATACTAGTTTTAATGATTATTCGGCATTTAACAAAATGACGCTCGACCTAGATAGACCTGTCGATGTTCATCGAATGTTCTAGATCCTTATTTGCTGACAAAGCTAGCGTGTGTGGTTCCTTAACTCACGCGTCTTGGATCTTTGATTGCCGGAGGTAAGATTGCCGAAAGCATATCTCTCGCACCCCGGCAGACCTAGGACCATCTGTTTCGAGATGCCCGCCCCCCTTCGGGTTGTGGGGACCATAGTGTCCCCATCTAGCCCCGGGTACGAGGAGGCGCACTTTACGCCACCGGCTATCGGCAGGGGGGTATCCGAGGGATTTCCGCACGAAAAAAAAAGAATAAAGGGCAGAAGTGTATTGTGTCTACCCCTTAAGGAATTTAAAAGAGTCAATATAATATTTATGGAATGCCTTCCACTCGCGGCTCCAACCACGCGGATGTCGGTTGGGGCGACTTTTGCTTGTATATCCGATCCCACTGATCCAATTGCGACAAAGAAACTAACGATTTGAAGTCTAACCATGATCATTCAAACAAAAACATTACACTCCTTTCTTTAGCAGTCGGGTAAAAAGAACATACAAATATACATATAATCACGCCTTTATCCCCGAAGGGTCAGGCAGAGGTGAATTAATACCCACATTTCACCAATAATTGTAGTCGGGGTGAGCCTATTGCCATAATATTCCGGGCACTATTGTTGACTCGAGCCTATATATATCTGAGGCTGAGTTTGCGCTGTATATATATGTCTGATGTTAAACAATCCTATCCCTTAGTCGCCTTGTACGACACCGCATGGGAAGAGATGGGGTGGCCCAAATTTTTCTCTGCCGGGAACCACGCGGCTAGGGTAACAAGAAGCCGTATCGAAATCTGCTTAGTAGTTTTTGCTTCGTCACAAAGCTCTCTTTATTACACGTGTTTCCTTCTTCCTACAGTCCCGGGTCCTTTAAGCGGGGCGTGAAAAGGCATCTGATGAGGCCGTCAAGCTGAGTGCCACCACTGTTAACATGGTACATTTTTACGATGGTGACCCTCTTTCCGAGACTTTGCCTTTAGTTTAACATCAGGCGAGGTAAAGTCAAATTGACGTGTCCTTAATAAAAATATAAAAAAATTCTTGGGTATACCCTTCTTAAGGATAGCACAGGGTATACGGTGACGGAAGAGCTCAAAACCACCATTCATAGATTATCCTCTTCGTTTCTCTCGCGACTTAGGGTCAAAATATATGCGGGGAACTATAATAATATCCGTAGGTATATGAGCAAACATTGGCGGCCAACATTTGTAGGCCAAAGCCAGTAGGCCAATATATCGCGTGCGCTGATATGCAAATTGCCGGGGCAGTATAATATATGACATTGTATAAAGGTTACGAGGGTGACCAGGCTGCTATGGAAGTCAGGACATTCTTTAATAAAGAATAGCGGGAATTTAGACATCGGTTTTAGGTTTTTTTTAATGGGATTCGAATTCTAAGCTATGCCTTATAATATAAGCTATCTACTAAAAAAACCATCGTCCTAGCCCTTTCAGAAAATCCATACTAATCCATACTAATATTATAAATGCGAAAGTAGCTCTGTCTGTCTGTATGTATGTTCCGCTTTCACGCCTAAACCACTGAACCGATTTTGATGAAATTTGGTATAGGGGTAAATTAGACCTTGAGAAAGGATATAGGCTATGTTTGGTCGCGATAACCGACATCCACGTGGGCGGAGCCGCGGGCAAAAGCTAGTAATATTATAAATGCGAAAGTAACTCTGTCTGCCTGTCTGTCTGTCTGTATGTTACGCTTTCACGCCTAAACCACTGAACCGATTTTGATGAAATTTTGTATAGGGATAGGTTAGACCTTGAGAAAGGACATAGGTTATGTTTGGTCACGATAACCGACATCCACGCGGGCGGAGCCGCAGGCAGAAGCTAGTAATATTATAAATGCGAAAGTAACTCTGTCTGTCTGTATGTTACGCTTTCACGCCTAAACCACTGAACCGATTTTGATAAAATTTGGTATAGGGGTAGATTAGACCATGAGAAAGGACATAGGCTCTGTTTGGTCGCGATTACCGATAACCACGGGGGCGGAGCCGCGGGCAGAAGGTAGTAGTTGGAATAAACATCAAAATCGGACTAGTAGTTTTGGAGATAAATTGTAACATGGTTTTGTACAAACATCCTCTCCCCCAAACGCATATGTGGTCTCCATTCCATCGTGTATCAAGATAAAAGCACAGACAGTCAAAGATAGACAGACAATAAATAATTTTAATGAATACCTAATGATAAAAACATTGATAATGAATTAGAAACGTTTGGTTATTTAATGATGTTGCTCTGCGATCGTGTCAATAGGTAAGATTTTTCTTTGATTATGCCTTACGCCTTATGCCTTTTCTGTATAATTCATTACTTGCGATCTATTATATACTAATATAATAAACTTGCTTTTACCCGTGGCTCCGTCCGCGTGGATGTCTGTTTCCGGTAATTATTCGAATTTTTCTCGCCGTAAAAACCATACTTGAACTTCGACGAACAACAAATTGGTGCAGGCGTTGTTGAGTTATGCGCTTACCAACACATTTAGCAATTTATATTTATAATAAAAGATACAAAATAACTCTGTCAGTCTCTATGTTACGCTTTCAAGCCTAAACTACTGAACCGATTTAGTACAATGACGTACAGGGGTATACATTAAACCTTTCAAAAGGATTTAGGCTATATGTATTTGGCCGTGATAACAACCTTACAAGCGGGTGTACCTGCGGGTAAAAGCTATATTCCTAAAAGCCATCACTTCCACTAGCTTATCAGTTTGTACATAAGTTAGTTTATGAAGGTTTTGAACCAAAATAAGTGCAATATAATATTGTATGTTAATTATAATAACATGAGCATTTTGGAAATGGTCCAAGTTTTGGTGCCTGATAAGACTATCGAAATATCTGGTTAAAATTATTCCATAACTAACTTTTGCCCAAGGCTCCGCGCGAATGTCGGTTATCGCGACCAAACATAACTTATGTGTTAATACTGGGTGTTAGCTAAATCCATACCAAATTTTATTAAAATCGCTCCAGCCGTTAAGACGTGAATAAGTAACAAACATACACACTCACAAACTTTCACCTTTGTTAGTGAGAAGTGTGGTAGTAGGTATTTTAAATGCGAATGTCCCTATCTGTCTGCCTGTTATGCTTTCATGCCTAAACCTATGAACCAATTTTAAGATATAGATTATAGACTGGAATAAGATATAAATTCTATTTTTTAGTGTTCCGTACTGAAAACGAAAAAGGAACTCTATTACTTAAAACTCCGCTATCCGTTTGTCTCTCAACATTATGTATCTCATGGATATTTTAAGAATAGATTATATATATATACGTATTGTAGATTATAAGATAGTTATGTACCTACTAAGTGGATGGATGATCATTGTGCGTGTCTAGAATTATTATTTTTTTCTTTCTTTCTTTCTTTCATGGATGAACTGTAACCGGTAGACAGTAAAAATGTTCACATTCTGTCACCATTTTGCCACTTTATCAAAAAACATTAAGTACAGAAAAAAATATTATACGTAACCCACATTTTATACCAGAGACATGTCCTGAACACCACCTAATCATGGTGTCCCTACTTTAACATCAAGCTTCAGAATAACTCAGCGTTTTTCCTCCACTACATATTAATATAGGCCTCCTTCGTACTCGATGCTAATGTCGTACATTAGGGGAAGTACCGGCTGCGGGCTGCGGGTATTTTTAGATTTCCATAGCGTTTACAAATTGGATGGACTTTTGTTGGTAAAAGCACTTGATATTGTATATTTATTTATTTTTATTTATTTATTTATTTATTAAATTGTGGAACACAGGTAATACAGAGATCTTAAGCTAATATACAGGTGCTCTATGTCCTACCACATACATGGCGTACAAATTAAAATTAAATGTCGTTATGGTTAATATCAGGACTTAAAGTTATGGGATTTGAATGTTTTTTTTTTATTTAGCATTTATTATGCTAACTTTTAAGTTCGAAAAACATTGGAAAACATGAAATGCTCAAGTGAGACTTGAACTCACGACCTTTCCCTTACAGGGGGAATGCTCTTCCAACTGAGCTATTGAGCTACAACTGAATCTTTTCAAATTTTCCTTCTCTTTATATCTGTCTTTAAGGGCGACGGTGGAGCCATCTACCAACTACCAACATTCTAACGAACTGTTGGAAACAATGAATGATTTTTCAGCCAACATTAAACATTGAATTTTGATGACTCCGCCCAAATATTTGAATGATTTTTTTATAGCATTTATTATGCTAACTTTTAAGTTCAAAAAACATCGCAAAAAATGAAATGCTCAAGTGAGACTGAAACTGAGCTATTGAGCCACACACGCCTCAATAGCTCAGTTGGAAGAGCATTCCCCCTGTAAGGGAAAGGTCGTGAGTTCAAGTCTCACTTGAACATTTGATATTGTATAGTTTACGGTTAAATTTATCCGTGAGGTGACGGAGAAAGAATACAAGTATCCCCACCCCATCTCATCCGAAGGGAGTCGTAAGAGGCGACTGACGGAACAATACGCAGACGATATCACTGCGAGAGAAGGAACACTCGAAATAAAACCCTGTACCAACCCGTATGGTCAGCGTGGAGACGACGGATATCAGGTAGGCTAAAGCCTCCTGACATTGGGAGACGCCTTGGACATAGGCGTCTCCCAATGTCGGGAGGCTTTAGCCTATTTGATATCCTTTTGATATCTCGGACTGCGATAGGCTAATAGTGATTAAATTTATTATTACTGCCAGCAAAGACGATGTTGACTGAACGGGTGATCAGTCCTTCTGTGTAAGTGTGTGTGAAAATCTGTGAAATGCACAGATTTTCCCTATACATATAACGACTGCCAATATTGCTCTAGATGTTATGCCATTTAAGACAACTTAACGTGCTCTCCGAGGCATGAAGACACTCAGGCGAATGCAAATAGTCATATTGCACTATTAATTTAATAAAAATAAATAGGTATGTGTAATAATTTTATATAATTAAAATTTTGACATAAAGTACTAAAACTTTGGACATGATTAAATCTGAAGTTTATTTTTATTGATAATCAGTTGAGCTACTCCTTTATCGTGTATTTTATGTACCTACTTTTAACTTATATTGTAACCTTGCAAGCCTTTTTGTGTTGAATATGGAACGAGTAAACATGTATTATGTAAGACCATAATTTGTACCTGTGTTCGCAAATAAATATTGATTATGATTATGATTACAAATGTTTGCAGTAAAGTGCACTCTCGGAGTGTCATTGTTATGGGTTTCGCCAAGTGGTGGCAGGTCTATAAGACGAAGGTCTGTTCTTTTACACGGTAGTGAGGCGTGGCCAACGTTGGAGCAACACAAGCATATGCTGTGTGTCACGGAGATGAAAATGCTGCGGTGGTAGTGTGGAGCCACGCGTAAAGATCGCGTGAGGAACTCTCGCATTCGCGGCAGCCTTCATGTCAGTGACATCGCAAATGCAAGAGAGCCGCCTTCGGTAGTGCGGCCACGTCTTGCGGCAACCACCAAGCTACATGGGTAACAAATGTCTGGCAATGGCACTCCCAGGAAGAAGTGCTGGGCTAGAAGGGGTAGGTCCAAGAAGTGCTGGCTAGGCGTCGTGGAGGGTTACATACTTGCAAATGGTCTCACTACCATGAACGCTCAAGTAGGAGGAAGAGCCGGAAGGCGGACCCTAAACTCCAATGGCACCGTGGCCTCGGATGCATAGGACTGACATCTCAATGTAGATGATGAGGATGACAAATATTTGCAGTAAGCGGGAATAGAATCCACTTGCCTTGAATACACTGCTACCACGCCACAGAGGCTAGTTAAATCTAATTTGCCATTGGTTGCCTGGGTCTTTGGTTCCTGTGGAGTAGAATAGGGCCACATCTCTTCCTGTGGGAGTCGTGACTAGGGGATAGGACTGTTCTGCATTCGAAAGTAAACATACACGGACAAAGAACCCGCTACAGCAAAAGGCTCGCCCCCTTTTATGTGGTTCCACGCGACAGCAGTTCCACACTCACCATCTGGACAGCCACAACTGTGCGTTTCTCGATAAACTTTCTGCCTCGCACAACTAAACTGTGGAATGAACTGTCACCAGGCGGTATTATACGACCGTCAAGAAAAGAACCACTTGTGACTCCTCTGGTGTTGCGGATGTCCATGGGCGGCGGTGATCGCTTACCATCAGGCGATGCGTCTGCTCGTTTGCCTCCCTATTCCATAAAAAAAATTGGTGAAATGTGGGTGTGGGAACCATTCGTTATACCTACACCTTTGCCTATCCTAGTAGATTTACAGGTGTGAATATATATGTATGCAATGCTATAAATTTAAAGTAATAATGATGTTATCCATAAGCGTCATAACTACATAGCTTTTCATTGTAAATCCGATTGAAATTTCTAAGTAGATACAGTGGCCGCACGGCAAGCGTCCTATTAAGTTTGACCTCTCCATACATTACAAAGAACCCCGTTCATAGATCAAGATAAGTTGGTAATTGCTTCGTGTAAATCTACCCGCTTCCGAAAGCTATCAGACAACGCCATCTCTCGCCGAGTAGGAGAACTGGGTTATTGTATAATTTAAAGTCATGGACGCTTGTAATGTATTTTGTACGATGTATAGCCGCTGGTTTTGTTGCTAACTTAAGAATTTAATTCTGAGCCACAGAGGGATACCTCACCCTCAGAAACTGATTACCAGAGACGACTGTGGTTTTAGTCAGTTCGAGTCCGACATCCCTGCTGGCTCTGACAGGGAATCCTTGGTCATTTACGCACTTTAAAAAAACAACATACGTGAAGCCCAAACACATCAGGCAACGTAGTGCAACACATGCAATGTTGCCAGCTGAAGTGCAACATGGTACGTGGCTTGTTGTTTGTTGGAAAATTGATCATACGTGGACAGGCAACAAAGGTCCGCGTTCATACGCATCTTTATTTCACAATTTGATGCAACATGGCGCTCGTCAATGTGGTACAGTCAACGTCAGCAATATCTTGACGAATTCATACTCAAAATGATCTTAATTTCTTGGTTTCATGTTGACGGATAGTTCTAATATTTGGTACACAATTTAGTTAGGAATGATAAAAAAGTCCAAAAATGTAGGTCACTGAACTCGGCCCTTGTCAGTTTGAGAAGGTCCCTGGATAGACGAGTTTTGCTTCTGGTCGTAAGGCGGGTAAATCTAATATGTTCCATAGTTTTCCTTACAGCAATATTAGTTGCGGGCAGTGCTATAAAACCCTTAAGCACAGATTACCTGCCCTAAGTACCTACTTAATATTGACAATAATAAAATTGTAATAAATATAATAGTTGGATTTGCCAATAATACGCTAGTTTTAAAATCATTATGAGACAATTGTCGTCAAGATATTTATTTCTGACTGTGCACCTGTTAAAGAATGGACGAGGCTCTGGCCGACATACCAATTCGGACCCCGGTTTCCAAAGCGCAAGACTAAGATTCAGATGTAACTCGGATATTGATATGAAGATGATGATGAGATTGGAGATATTTATTTACTTGATGATCTAATAACCATATTTTTACCCATTTATTTGTGTGTGTGTGTGTGTGTGTGTGTGTGTGTGTGTGTCTCTGTGTCTGTGTCTGTGTGTGTGTCTGTGTGTGTGTGTGTGTGTGTGTGTGTGTGTGTGTGTGTGTGTGTGTGTGTGTGTGTGTGTGTGTGTGTGTGTGTGTGTGTGTGTGTGTGTGTGTGTGTGTGTGTGTGTGTGTGTGTGTGTGTGTGTGTGTGTGTGTGTGTGTGTGTGTTTGTGTGTGTGTGTCTCTGGCATCGTAGCACCCAAACGGATGAACCAATTTGGTTTTAGTTTTTTTTTGGTTGAAAGGTATATTAGTCGGGAGTGTTCTTAGCTCTGCTTGAAAAAAATCGGTCCAAGATGGCCGCCGCGCGCCGCCACAACTGTTGGAATACATATTTCTTTATCATTCCCTCAATATGAGTATCAAATTAAAGAGCTTGGCTGGTAGATCAATTTAAAAAGTATAAAATAAAAATTAAAATTAAAATTTTAAAAACCCCCGTCACAAAAAACACCAAAAAATTGAAAATAAATGAATAAATTTAAATTCAACGGTTGCCATGTCGGGGGACCGTAACTGGTTAAGTACTCCTTTATATCGTAAGGTCCCCCGACATGGCAACCGTTGAATTACAATTTATGCATTTTTGTGACGGGGGTTTTTTTCAGTTATGGGTTCGGCTTTAATTGGAGCATGTTCTTAGATAGGTGTTACAATGACAACTCAACAGGGGGCGCTACAGCAAGCATGTTTAATGTAAATCAATGTTGCTAATTTCCTCCAAAACTACTAGTCCGATTTTGATGCCGTTTTCTATGATTGGTTTGGGTTTGATTGGTGCATGTTCTTAGATAAGTGTTACGGTGACAGCCCACTAGGGGTCGCCGCCGTAAACATTTTTAGCGCAAATCCATGTTGTCAGTTATGGGTTCGGGTTTGATTGGTGCCTGTTCTTAGATAGGTGTTAAGGTGACTATTACCCAACTTTTTAATAAAATTATTTTTTAACTGACGTGGTTTTAAAAAAAAAATTACTTGTAATATTATAATTATGCGAAAGTAAGCTTGTCTGTCAGTGAAATGTATAACCCGACTCCTGGGGGCTTCCCAATAAGTCGCATGTTGCGTGACAATTTTGATCAAGGTATTTTATTTTTCCCCAGCCTCCCTTTTGAAACTTTTAACCCCCCAGTACTTGTGAAAGGACATAGACTATATTTCGCGATAGCTGACATCCACGCGGGTGGAGCCGCGGACAACATCTATTTTTACTATAAGATCTACTTGAAAGTTAGTCGCAATGGCGTTAATAACTGTACATAATTTTTAGTCGAAACAAAAGTACCCATTACTCTTCGGTTTCAGTCAGGTTGGTCAATAAAACACCTGTGGTTAGTTAAAATAAAACGAAAGTCGTTATAAAACCCAGCGAAGTGTGAGTCGGCCTCGCGCATCAAGGGTTCCGTACTATTAAGTGGCCTAGATATTATTCTGTTTTAACCCCGATGTAAAAACGATGGAACGGGGGACCGTGGACCGTTCCAGTAACATGCTGGAGTGGTTTACCATATATGAGCCCCTGACACGGCAACATTTTAATCAAAATATTACTAAGTAGCTGTATCAAAGCTTTATGCCCGGTTCACAGCATTCCAGTCCAGCGAGTGTATGCAGTGCTAGAATATTACTGAAATAATGTGGACCATCACTAGAATGGACACATTCCAGTGAATAATCCAGTCCAGTCACTCGATTGCCAGTCAGTTCAAGCGCGTTTGTTTTGGTTTAATTTTTTTTATACCACTTGGGTGGCAGACAAGCACACGGGCCACCTGATGGAAAGTGGTCTATGGACGTATGCAACACCAGAGGCGTTACACTCGTGCTGCCTACCGTGACGAAACCTTCTAATGCCCCTCTTGAAGAACCCCATATTGTTGGGCAAACCACGGCAGGGAGTTCATTCCACAGCTTGAGCGTGCGTGGTATGAAGTTCCTTTCATACCGTACGGTGCGCACCGTTTTCGGTTGCAGTGTGTGGGGATGAATTTTCTGCATATGGCGAGCGGTGCGTTTAAAACACAGGTATAATTGAACACTAAAATTCAGTCTAGTACTGGACTAGATTGATTAGCTGGATTACTGGACTGGATTATTGTGAACCGGGCAATAAGGTTATCACAATTATTTTTGGAGGATTTTTTGTGTCGGTGGTTTTTATTTTTTTTATTCGGTAGTATTATTGAACTGTCAAGCTCGTTTGACAAGTACAGCCTAATGATAGACAGACAGTAGAGTCTTATGCCTAGCGTCCACCTACCCGCACCGCATCATTATGCTTTGTATAGAAAGTTGCGATCCGTACGATGCGGCTAGGTGGACGCACTTGTTCGACTTTTATACAAAGCATAATAATACATTGCGTGCGGTGCGGGTAGGTGGACCTAGGCTTTAAGGTTTATTTAACCGAGGAGAGTTTTCCCCTGAAAAACACGATTATTATTGAAAGGATTTAAAAAAATTGCTTCTTCTATTTATTCCTAAAAACAATTGCTGTTCGCTCATCC
Source organism: Eilema sororculum (assembly GCA_914829495.1). NCBI lineage: Eukaryota > Metazoa > Arthropoda > Insecta > Lepidoptera > Erebidae > Eilema > Eilema sororculum. The sequence goes on from OU618559.1 coordinate 8,712,033, forward strand.
ACACTGGCGAGAACTGTCCCGCAATGACTATTGACTAAACAGAATTTTACAGCAATAATCGTATTTTGACATAAGGCGATATGTTACTTGCGAATCTCCTTTGAATATACGAATGCTACTCCGAAAATTTAGTGTTTGCCTGTTTGTAAACATTGTCAATTTTGTGATACGATAATGGTAGAGTGATTATTGCTAATGATCTAATTCTCGACACAAAACGTACGAGAAACTCTCGCTGTCTAAATCACGCCTTAATAATATGGTTCGTTTTCACCTTTTGAGTACGGTACCCTAAATATGTATCGTTCTTTATGGTAATTGAAAAGATAAGTATAATTTCTTTTCCACGTTTTATTTTTCTTTAAACACACTTTCATCTGCATAATAGGTGTTCAACACGATAGTTTATTACTTATAACATGGCACCTTATAATATTTTCGAAATAATATGTTTTAGTATTCAAGTAGTGAAAGAACGGGGTGAATTAAGATCAATTTATTGGTGTTGAAGGACCGATGGCCGTATTGAAAGTTGCCAACTCGCGGTTTCCCGCAAGTTTATTGCCCGCGAGTTGATGAATGACTCGTTGGAACAAATGAGTCCTAGAGTGGAGACTACGAGAAGGTTAACGGAAGCCAGATGAACTGACGACCTGAATCCATACTTAATATTATAAATGCGAAAGTAACTCTCTGTCTGTCTGTCTGTCCGTCTGTATGTTACGCTTTCACGCCTAAGCCACGGAACCGATTTTAATGAAATTTGGTTTAGGGGTAGATTAGGCCATGAGAAAGGACATAGGCTATGTTTGGTCGCGATAACCGACATCCACGCGGGCAGAGCCGCGGGCAAAAGCTAGTAAGTAATAAAAATAAAAATTTTGAAACAACCCACGACGTTTAAAAAATAATTCAAAAAATGTTTACTGCAGCGCCTCTAGTGGGGTGTCATCGTAACACTTATCTAAGAAAATGCACCAATCAAACGCAAACCAATAATTGAAAACTGCATCAAAATCGGACTAGTATTTTTGGAGAAAATTGGCAACATTGATTGGTATTAAAAATGCTTGCTGTAGTGACACCTATTGAGTTGTCATTGTAACACCTATCTAAGAACATGCTCCAATTAAAGCCGAACCCAAAACTGAAAACTGCATCAAAATTGGATTGGTATTTTCGGAGAAAATTGCAACATGGATTTGCGCAAACAAACACACAAACATCCTCTCAGCCCAAACGCATATACCGTCTCCGTTCCGTCGCGGGTAAAGAAGGTGTGAAGGTGGCTTGGACAGAATGGATGCGGAAGAATCGGCCGTAATGGCGCACATTAGGAGAGAGCTATATCCAGCAGTGAACTGCACTGGGCTAATTGATTAATTAGTGCGGTTTTAGTCGGGCCGAGTCCCCCGGTCGCCGACGGGGGCGGTATTCGACATTGTAGATAGGTAATACTCTACAACTTTGTAGGTATACGTGAAAAACTATAGCTAAATATTCGGTGGCCCGGCGGTAGTAAACGGGACTGTCACGCAGGAGGCGCGGGTTCGATCACCGCTCATTGCAAATATTTGTATGCTAGAATATGGCTATTTGCATAGGTCTGGGTGTTTCTATGTATAATATGTATGTATTTGCATAAAAAAAGTATATAAGTATGTTTATTCGCATTCTAGATTCCATAACACAAGCTAGTTTAGCTTACCATGGGTCTGAATAGCGTTGTGTAGAAAGTTTTGGAATATTTATTGTTAGAACTAATACAGACGGACATACTTACGAAAACTTTTCTACAGAAATGACCAAATATAGTACATAGGTACTAGCTAACACGGCGAACTTCGTACCGCCATTTTGTTTTTCCGCCCGCATGGCGTCCGATTACATTCCCGCTGCCCCCTCTACTATATTAAGAGGACTTCCTAGCAACTGTTTCTCCATAGTACCGTTCTCCCCTTTTTCCTCCTTGAATATTGCTTCTAGAACAATATTTTTGTTTTCGTAAAATCAAGATCTTCTGTACGCATGTCCCTGTTATTTTATTTTTGTCGGCAGTCAATAAAATAAGAAAATATGATCGTCTAAAGATGATAAAAAATTACTAATTCTTACCGTCATGTTTGGATTACTACCAGACAAATTTGAAAAGGTTTTAACGTTATAAAAAATAACAGGAACATGGATACGCTATTTCCTAATAAAACGGTGTCAAAAATATTTAAATCGGCGTAGTTTTCGCTGCAAAAAATAACGAGAAATACGAAACCTCGATTTTGCCCAAAAAATGTGATAAAATCGGTCTGAGCTGCGGCTATCCTTATCGCACTCTACGGGGACAGGAGTGACGGGAGCGACGGCAATATAGTGGCGTTCAAATGACCGGTTCAGGGTTATTCGCTAGCTAGGAACTCCTCTTAAGCATGTAGGTATTATACATATATAAAGCTTCCTCTTGATTCACTCTATCTATTTAACTATTTAACAATACCGCATTAAAATCCTAAGCCTATCCTAAGCCTACATATCGACAGACAGACGAGGAAAGCGACTTAACTTAACTTACACATAACAATTATTTCGGTATTCCAGTCGAACGGAGCTGCGGGCAACGGTTAGTTCAATTTAATCAAATAGCTGCTATTATTAAACAACTGTTATTTTAAAACGAAATAAACTAAATAAATGTTAGTTATGTACTATCGCGTTCGTCACTTTTATATTCATTTAATTACGTACCTACAGTGATTTGCGAAAAGCTAGTCGTTCTAGTAGGGAACGCGTAGAACGAAATTCGGTAGTAACTCGAGCGCGTCAGATTAAGCTAGGGGAGGCTAGTCACATATTGACAAATTCCTCCAGTCATATAGGCAGCCTTCAATATAGGTAGGTGAGCGAACAATAAAAAATGAATAAATCGTTCTACGAATTTACACCTACGCGTCAGATTAAGTTAAGTTATATTAGTTACTAGCTAACAAGTGTCAATTTTGAAAATCTCGCGATTTAAGCGTAACCTAAGGGTGTAGCAAGCTTTCAAAGAGATGAATTTTACATCTTTATGCTAATTATACAAATCTAATACATAGGCAAAATGAATCTTCTCGGGTGGGACTCAAACCTGCGATAGATAAGCACGAATAGCCGAGTATTATGTTACGTATACGCTTCCCCCACCACTAAAAGAATAAACTTCATATACAATCATTAAAATCTGCTATATGCATTTTCACTTAGCAAATTTTATTTAACAATATTTGTAGCTGCTCCACATAGCTTATTTTATTAAGTTGTCATAGTGCGTCGTACGCTTACAAAAAGCTGTTCTTTCATACGATAGATTGGTTAATTTACCAGCCGTTATTGTCAAAAGCCAGTCGTAATTTTCAAAAAGGTTAAAATGATAAAAAAATGCACTCAGCAGATTTTGGTTTGACAACGACACAATTATAATAGGCTTCCACGACGCTAGAGTAACTACAAATTTAACTTCGTGGCCTCCCTACCTATTGCGTAGCACCATTGACTATAAAAGTGCCAGCATTGTTACAGCGGTCGATATAACACCTCATGTATATTCATTACTCGAAGGACCTACCTACGATGGCTAGGGCCGGTAAAGATTGCTAAAGATTCATTGTAATGTCGGTAGCCTAGTTAGTGGTAGGCTTCGATCGAGAGGTTCCATAACTTAGGGTTTCATTAACGGCAATAAGTGTCGGTAGCTTAGTGGTTAAGGAGTCGGCTTCACAATCGAGAGGTCCCGGGTTCGATCCTGGCCAATACACTACTGACATGAACCCACTCCTAGCACAAGCAATTTAGCTTAGTTGGAGGGGTTAGCGGGAATATTAGTAACTAGCTTTTGCCCGTGGCTCCGGCCGCGTGCATGTCGGTTATCGCGACCAAACATAGCCTATGTGCTTTCTCATGGTCTAATCTACCCTTATACCAAATTTCATCAAAATCCGTTCAGTTGTTTAGGCGTGAAAGCGTAACATACAGACAGACAGACAGAGTTACTTTCGCATTTTATAATATTAGTATGGATTTCGGTTGCTAATATTCTTTAAAAAAATTTGATTGCGGTGACTTAGAAGTTTATTTTTGCACAGTTTCAAGACGTTATAGTCCTATGTGGTAATTTCAACTTGGTACCCTCATTTCTGAGGAAAAGGTCTTGACAAACAGACGAACTTACAACGAAGTGATCCTAGGGTTTCGTTTTTAGGGTTCCATAACCTAATGGCAAAAACGGAACCCTTATAGATTCGTCATATCTGTCTGTCTGTCTGTCCGTATGTCACAGTCACTTTTTTCCGAAATTATAAGGACTATTCTGTTGAAACTTGGTAAGTAGATGTATTCTGTGAACCGTATTAAGAATTTCACACAAAAATAGAAAAAAAGCAATAAATTTTGGGGGTCCCCATACTTAGAACTGAAAGTCAAAAAAAATTTTAGATAGGCCTTCATAAATGCTATTGAGGTTTCTAACATCTTTTTTTTTTTAAACTAAAGAGTTTGTGTGAGAGACACTTACAAAGAGGAAAAATCATGACGGGTTCATCCTAGGTTAGATATAAACCTTGGTTTTAATATCTCAGATATGAATCTAAATTTTTATGTACAAAATTCAAAGTAGGTACTTTCCACAAATAACCTAGGTTCTTTATAGACCACAGACTATAAAAGATACGTAAATTTTTTCTCATAAAACCTATTTTTTATCGCAAGAAAAACATTGAGCAGTTATTTATGATCAGTGTTCTTTCGATATCTGTGGTGACATGCGAACTCTTTGGTACCCTGCCGTACCAGAGAGTCGAGTCCTAAAAGAGGTCAAAAGTTATTGACGTTATAAGATTTTTGTTGGCATTGACTTTGAGTGCCTAATATCTTGAAGACACGAGATGTTCTGATGAAGGACAACCAAATGCGATGAGCTCTCAGATATAATTTAGTTATATCAGCACATCGGAGTGACACAACTAGAGAAACTTAATATCTAGTAACAAATATACCTTCCCTGGAACATCTGGAAGACTTAGGGCCTCGTTCACCATCCATAAGTAAAGCGTTGATTAGTAACTTCTCAGTTAACGTTAACTGGTAATTAAAAGTTCCGAGTATCTTTTGCCAGTTTCACAATCGAAACCGATCCTTTGAGTAACAACTTAGGAGTTAACTGAATGACATAGCAAAATCATACGCTCATTCGTTCAATTCTACGTCATTTATGTCACTTGTCTTGTCAAACATAAACTTAAACAGCAGTCTTACCATAAAAAAGTTTAACATCTGCTGAACATGTGTTTTACAAAATTTGAGTACAAAAGAGCACCTAACGGTGATTTCCTATTTAGAAACGCCTATAGGAATTCCCATCTTATTTTTGTATCAATAATTTGTTGTAATTTAATTACAACTGGTGGTTTTTGGATATTGAAAAGAATTCGATACATAACCAAACATTTAAAAATGTTTAGTTCCAAATATCACTCACCTTTATGTTTTAGAGGCTATTTTGTTTTTAATCAAATTATGCACTATGTACACAGCGTGCTTTCATAAACAAAATCTACTCCAAAATTCTGTTTCTTCAAGGTCATCAAAAATGTTCACGAAAAAACACACGAATTATTTATTGGTAATCGCCGCATCATAAAATGTTCTAGATCTTTTTAATCTAATTGCTGTTCAATTAACTCGAACAAATACATTATTTTGTTTATTTTTACAAATATTATGTTGCTACCCGAACACAGAACAATATAACAACAGAACTCGTAAATGGCAAACAGATGTGGTGATCTCTTACTCGTCAGTTAAAGTCCCTAATCAGCAGAAGGAGTAGTGAGTAAGTTAATCGTAGGTTTAACCGTTGAGTAGTGCTACTCGGACATTGTGAAATGCGAATACTCAGTTACCGGGGACTTTAAGTAACGATTAGCCTACTTGACACTTTAATCAGAGATGGTGAACGAGGCCCTTAAACAGGCTTCGGACTAGAATCGGACTGAACTTGAATAAAATAGTTTTCGTACCACTTGCTCAAAAAAGTGACATTCTATGCCACAAAAGCGAGCATAACAATAGTCATTTTTAATCTGTTAAAAACAGGGAAAGAAAATTGTACTGAATTTCATTCACCCTCCGGGGGGAGAATGTGATTTAAATTTGGAATACTTATCTACCGAAAATACTGGAACTATAGTGCGTCAAGAAAGTCGTGAAATTAATGTTGAAGGAACTAATATTTTTCATTGTATTTGCAACACTCAATAACTGTCAAACTGAGTTTTCAGCTGTCATTCCTTGTTTTGTTGTGGATATGTTTCGTATATCTTTTGCGTTCATTTAATTTATTTACGTCTAGTAACAATATCAAGTGTAAAAATGAATTGCAATGTGTGTATTAGTTGTGAGAGACATGTCGTATTCAAAGTATTTCAGGGTTATAGTATGATATACGGCGGGATTTCAAACCGGCAAGCTGGTTTCTCATTTGGAGGATATTTATGGCCAAACAACTAAATAAGCCGGTACGTACATATATTTTAATGTTAAACACGGTATGGGAAGTGTAATCTATTAAAAATTATGTGTATTAAGTGAACATTTTATTTTTCAAAGCTTTGTTTCCATTTGTCGTGATTGAGTCATTAACCTACGATTTTAAGAAATCGTAGTACGACACTTTGACGTTTTTGAACAGTCTTGATCCATTTTGGATTAACCACTGAGGCCCTCTGGACTACTAAAAAATACACGGTATATACAGCTGTATTTATCCAGTACCGTACGTTTTTATTTGTTTCAGATTTTCAAAAGCACATTTCAAGACATATAATTTCAGTATGGGATGATATATCCAGTGAGTCAGAAACTATCGCGGATAAATTACGCAAGAGTTACAAGCAGCATTTTGGGTGTTCAATACCTACTCACTCCAATATGTTAATGTTATAAAAGATTATAATTATATTATATACGTACACCTGTTGTTTTCAATGTTTAATACTTTACAAGGTCTGTAAAAAAACCGATTGTCTAGCTATCACGGTTCATGAGACAGACAGGTGGTATTGCTCGGGACATGTTTCTTGGACCTAAAATATGCTCAAAACACATTTCACACCCACGGTACCCATGGCCATACTCCTGGTGGTACCGTGGGTCTAATAAAGTTAAAGTGTACTGCTGAGTAAGCGATTCTGTGACCAGAGCGGTGGTGGACGAGCTCAAAGTCACCAAGCATAGATTATTACAAAACAATCTGCGCGCGCCAGGCCAAATAATTCGTTTATCTCGCAGCTTAGATTCATAATAGTGTCCCGAGGCATATCCTAAAAACGTCCGACACGGCGTGTCCTTGTATATGAGGCCTTATACTCATTTATCGGGGTGTAAGGTTAACGGCATTTCCCTCACCCTCCAGTTAACTTTGAGCCATATACGGGTTTATGATGGCCCTCTTGGGTGTCCTCATCTAACCTCTATACCCTCTGCTAGTCACAGGGACCCGTGGCGAGTTTCCGAGCAACTCTCTATAGGGCTGCTCCCGCCGCGGCCGCTAATTGCAGTAAGTGGTAGCCTCTCCCATGTGCTGAGTAAGAGAGTGAAACATTGCCGTTAGCGTTGTACAGGTTGCATCGAATGGAGGCTTCGGATTACGCGCACCAAATTTAACATAATATCTGTGCTTCTAAATCCTGTGTGCTTGTCTGCCACCTGAGTGATTTGACAACCATGACTTCTAAACTCAATCACTTCTCACTCGTTGATTTCGATTAGTTGTTAAAGATTTTATATGCAAAAGTTAATATCTAAATGTGCTGCAAGCCCTGCAACCATTTAAAAAGGATATAACGACTATTCTGTAATTAAGTATATATAATTTTCTAGCAAATTATAATTATAATTTTTATTATAATTTTCTTTTTTGTTTTGTACGGGCAAACGTAGTGTAGGACGCCCAACGGCCAGGTGGAAGGACGACCTCATCAAGGTCGCCGGGAAGCGATGGATTCGGGCTGTTTCAGATCGGTCATTCTGGAAGTCTATGGGATAGGCCTATGTTCAGCAGTGGTGATGATGATGATGATGATGAATTTTCTAGCTTGAAGTTTGAATTATCTCTAAAGTTTGCGCCATTAGTGCCTAAATAAAGTGAATGAAATAATTGCCGTTTTTTTCACTTTTATTCACCCTACTATCCTATTATCGTAATGAAATCATACCATAAAAAGCAACAGATCAAGTCTGTTTAGTTATAGTATGACAGGGATACCAGATTAAGCGCAGCAGCGCCACCCTCAATTTTCATGACTTTCTTGACGGGCTATACATCTGTGTTTACACAATTGAGTTTGTATATAAAGCATTATACATCGTTTTGAAAAAGGAATACGCATTTATTACGCAGTTATGATTATTAAATAAAATTACGAAAAGCGACGAGGCGGTATGAGCTTGATGCCTTTGCTTTTGCGATAAAAAAATGTTAGTCTAGGAATTTGCCGCGTTTTTGTTTTAAGTTTTTAAGTTTATTTTAATTTATTTTTATAAATAAGTTAATGTTTTATTATTATGTTATTTTTTTCGCAAATGGTACGAACAGTAGAATATTTTCCTCGGTGATAAAGCTGTCCTAGTCTTGGGTGAACTTAAATCCCTCACTACACTCAGGACTTGTCTTAAATCCCTCGCTTCGCTCGTGATCTATGTTTTAACACCCTCGCTACGCTCGGGAGGAAACCTCGAGTCCTTCGTTACGCTCGCGATTTAAATCGTCACCCGCGACAGAAGACACTGCTTTATCCCCTTGGTTAATAATCTAGGTACTATTTCTTTCTTAAATTTTCTAATTTTCCCCGCAATTTTCTTATTTTTCCTAACAATAACGAACACAACATAAAAATAATTACTAGGGGTTCATTTCTATATATGTATATATATATATATATATAGATATTGTAGGCCACACGAGTGTGTCCAGAAACCAGAAAACCCGGGAAAAAAAAAAAAAAAAAAAAAAAATATCAACATTTCGATGCAAGTACATACATACACTAACTCAACCTAATTATTCCGACCAAAGGACACGTAATGATATAGATACTAATCGATAAGCTACTTTACTTAATAGATTTTATATTTGACAGGCATGAAACAGTACGTGGATACCTACGTACCTACCAGAAGACCAATATTCTATATAAAAAAATCTATTTGAAATTCCTCGATCGACCAAATCTAAATCTACCAAATGTAAAAACTTATTACAATCTCAATGAAAAGAGGGCCACTTCTCGTATTAATTTTCTTTGTGTGGTGACGGAGAAAGAATCCAAATGTCACGATCCCATCTCATCTGAACGATATCATAAGACGCGACTAACAGAGAAGGAAAACTCGAGATCTATGTCCAGCGGGAGCAAACTAATTTATTGATTGAGCACATTATTGACGCTTTAGCACGATTTGACAATATTAGACACGAAGGCACCATTCCTCAGGGCCGCGACTCTACAGATTATGTCTCAAAAAAACCACTGTCATATATGACACTGCCAAAAATGGCATTTAATTTTAAACTTTACTGCTATGCTTTTAAAGTCACAAATTAAATGGCATCTATACAGTTAGTAGGTCTAATTACAAGTCGTATGTTGTGCATTCCATAGCTTCACTCACGCGGTTTGGCCGGAGGTTTTAGAATACTTTCAGAGTAATGGCGAGGTTTACATACTTTCTCCATAGTTTGCTTCAGGTCATAGACTTCATCGCTAATAATAGAAAACGAACGCTATTTAAAAGCGTGAAATCTTTTATTTTTAGCGCCATTGTACCTAAGCCTAAAACTGTTCCAACAGTAGGTATATACGATATTTGATTTCACACAAACGTAAGTTGAGTTGAAACTCGAAAAAAAAAATTACTAAGAAATTTCCCAGAGACTGACTACATTTTCGCGGTAAATCTACTATTTTGCTGATAAACCCTATTATTTTTGCGAGTGTTAAATCACACCCGATTATGAGGTAGTATTTAAACCATAAGTATTATTATTTAATGTTACCTACACAATATTTGAATCCTGAAAACATATTATGAAAACCATTACATAAAGATGTATTGAAAAGTTGGTACTTACCTTTACCTGTATAAAAAAAATGAATAGGTATACGACAATATGTGTGCATAATTAAAAAAAAAAATCTATAGACATAGACAATTATAAAATAGAAAAAAACACAGAATCGGTGCAAAGGCTAATTTCTAAACTCTTTTATTATTCGGATCTTAAAATCTATGCTTTGTGGAAATATGTACATGCAAGAAGATATTTTGTAAAATCAGAAAAAAAAGGTAAAAGAAAACATTAGTTCGAATTTTTAAAATGTCAATTTGGTCATCATTAAGTAAGTGACTCAATGGGAATATTTTTAAATTAACTATGATAGTCTTGATTTACTGTGAAAATTCTTTATAGTTATAATAGATCATTCACCCTTCATACATTTTTAGCTCAAAAATCAAAGTGCCCGGTCAAAAAAAATAAGATGTTATGGTAGAGCTGTGCTCACTAGCATTTTTTATCCCATAAGTATTACTAAAAATTTGTGTTTATTTCTGTAATTATATTAAAACCGAAATAAATTGTCCGACAGCTTTGGTGACTAAATATTTTTTTAAGGACTTCATACAGAATATTGTATTTTTTCCCCGGCACTTTTGAATTTGGACTAAAATAAATACAATGGTGATATAACAGGTTTTTAGTAACATTCTTTTTTTTACTTTTCGAACTAATGATTATAATCTGACATACCCGGTGGTGATGTAGGAGTGACCTTGGGTGCTGGGCTGTCTGGCTTGCCAAACGTCGTCAAAGCTTCCGTCGAACTCAACCATCCAGAGAGAAACAGCGGCAAGATGGCCGCCGTCGCTTGAAGCCTGCACCACATCTCAAGGCGCGAAAATATGCGCATTCTTTTTTCTTTTTATACACTTTTTGTTTCTTTATTTATGGTATTTTTTATTTTTCGAAGCGTTCGAAAATTTATTTAGGTAGTGAATTTTAACATTCTAATGAAAGTCTAAATACCAATCTAAAATTTTGTAAAATACTGGTTTGATTTCTAATGATATTATGGCTAATCTTCAACAGGATGAAATTACGCTATTCTATGCTACAATTTTTAAAATTATTATCAAATAATTTTGAATTTATTTAAATTTCTCACTATACCATTGAATTGTGGAACGAAAATAATGTTAATTTCCCCATCACACGAAATGCAATTTAAGTCAAATCGCATGTCCAAAACAAGTCATTTTCTTATCGAACTAAGTTTTCTTCAAACCTAATCATGTGTCAATTACCTATGTTTTCTTTTTGCTACGGTATTATGTAAAAAGATATAACCAATGTTTAAGTATACAACTATAATAATAAGTGTTTTATTTTGTTTTGTTCACCCGGGACATTCTGAAATAAATTCTGTTCGTCACTATACCCTAGCGTGTGCAATTCTTACCGTTTTTCATCAGGTTTGTAATTAAAGCTTTATATCTGTAATATTTATAAGTATCTATGAACACATGTGCGTATGTATGTGAGTGTACGAGTGTGTCCGCATTCTGTATGAGTTGTATGAATTTTGTAAATACTAAATATTGTTTATTTCTTACCAGGGGAAACTGTGGTCGTTGCAGGTTTTGGCGCGTCTGTATTCGCCTTCCCGAACGAGGATATGCCAAAGCCATCGGCGGGTTGTATGGCCAGCCAGACGACGGTAATCATAGACAGTAGAGCGACTACTTGTTGCTTACTCATCATTATAACCACTTGTAACTTAGGCCTTCTCAAAAAATTACCCTTGCTTGGATAAAAGTGTCAATAGTCACACGTTGTATTCTATTAAAAAAACTCTACAGCAAAATGGTATTGTCTATGGATGGATAAAATGGCGGATATATAAATATGGCGCCAATTCGTGTTTTGCAATCAGTACGTGTTGTAATGTGAAGCTGTGTGTCCGAGGCGGATAGCTAGTGTATTTCTTGGTCTAGTGCCGCGTTTTTCAACAATGCACAATGAATGTAATGGGATGATACATACTAAAATATTTGTAAAATGATAGGTATGTTAGAAACATGTATTGTGTTATACTTAATGAGTAATCTTGTCAATAGTTTATATATTTCGTTTGTAACATACATACACATATAAGTATATACTCATATTATCTGTAAAACCCGAAGGATCCCGTTTTAATGTTAAAAATGAATGCTATCTGAGTATGTTGGCGATTGTTGTACTTTGTATGTTCGAACATGATGCTTTAACGATAACGCAAAGAAAAATCTTCATAAGTTCATTTTTGCTTATGACTAAAAGTAAGTATCATTATTATAAAATTTTTTTTAAATAACAAAAAAATAGTTAAAAATTTTAAAGAAATATAGCGTATGTACAAGCTGCTTTATTTATGATAATAAAATTTATTTAGTATTATATTATGTACAAATGGGTTTAGTCTCGCTTTAGAATATTTGATAAAATATATGAAAAAAAGGTCCCATTATATAAAAAATCTTACCCGATGACGGAGTCGGTGTAGGAGCTCTGAGCGGACTGTCGGTTTTAATAACACCGAAAGCAGGACTGAATGCGCCAAATGAATGTCCAATCAGCCATAGCGTGACAAAAACCGGCAAAAAATGACGTATTTTTTGCCACATTTTTAAAAATAAATATAAATTTAAAATTTTGATATAAACCGCGCGGCAGTGTTGCTATATTTTTTCTTTACCTATACAAATTGTTTTTACTTTGTTCATTATTTTTTCAAAGAAAACTTTTAAGTTTTAAGACAATGTGAACAAAAGAAAATTGTATTGTAATTGTAGTCTATTATTATGAATGAACACATACCTAACTATTTCGTAAAAGCTGTCTACAGTTCGTCCTGTAGTCGCCGATCGGTAAACATTTTTTTATATAATGGGACAATAGTATCCTCTGTATGTACCTGCAATGCTCAAACATTAATGTTACTAGCAACATTTAAAAAATTCAATCACACTCGTGTACTAAATAAAAATGTGTCTTTATTTTATGGTAAAACAAGACGTAGCAGTGAAAAGTTTGTGTTGTTTTTGTCAATCTAATCATAACCAATGTAGTTTATGTGCTGTGTGAATGTCCCATTATATAAAAAATATTTACCAGGTGGTGTGGTTGGTGCGGCAGAAGGTGGCTTCGTGTTAGGCACTCCGAAAGTACTGAGCGCCTCTGAAGAGTAACCCGCCAAGGATGCCAACACCAGTGGCAGAATGATCGCGGCGACCTGCTTCCGGCACATCTCGAAAATTCCAAACATTTTCGGTATTGAATCGTAACAATTTACTTTTTCAAGCCGAAACGTAAATTTTGATAGTTACGGCCTAAGCCCTTGTTTATGGTCGGTTGGTTTTAGAATTTGGAACTGCGATTTGATTTCCTTTGGCGTCAAACAACTTAATGGTTATGATCTGCGAGAGTTTTGTAATTTGCAATAATAGTTTTTGAAAGTGATAATAATTTGGATAATGTTAGAATATTGACAAAAATTTGGAAATAGAAAATGAATAATTTGTGAATAATTTTAAAAGTTATTTGGCGCGCTCTTATTATTCTGACAGTCTGGATTAAAAAAAGAAAATAAAGAATAAAAAAATAATACATCAGTTTATTTGAAGACAAGTTTTTATTTATACTCCGCTCAGTTTAAAAATGTTCGCCACACTGACATGTGTATGTACTGAATAAGTAAACTTATAGTTTCAATGCTTCCATATTAATCAGAATACACAATCAAATTACTGAAAAGTAGGCTGAAGTCCAGGCTATAAAATGGGAGTTTTAGATGTAATGGCGATTAACGGTCAGGTGAAGAGAAGGGTCTCGAAGACCCGTCAGAGACTAACCCTAAATTTTCAGAAAATTAAGCATAATCAGAGCAGTTTGTGCTCAAGCACCATCATTTGAATCGCACCAAAATGATTACATATTTAAAAAGAATCATGTTAGGGTTATAAAAATTGTGCTAAATGAATTGCCTACAAAATTCGAGTTGACAGAAGATCTCTCTTTATAGTCATATTAAAAACATAGTAAACACAGTTGTGTATCTATGGTGTCATGTCATAGACACATTATTGGCTGTCAGAATAATAAAATATCGAGCATGAATGATTACAGAATGAGAATGGTGATTAATGTGACATATGTACATAGGGATTATTAATTGTAGGAAATAAAATGAATCAATCAATCGAAAGAGCTGTGAATTATTTATTGCGGGTGCAGAACCTCTCTGTTTAAAGGCCGACGGGAAAAGGCGCGGATGTTTTTTTTGTGTCTGGATATCTTAGCCACAAATTAATACCTAACTAATCTGCTAATCGTAACTTTTAGCGAAAGGACTTATTATGACACCGATTTTTTCGTTTTGAAAGCTGTGTCTTGGCAATAGAAGATCTGTTCAGGAGTATGAAGAACATTCTAAAATTAATTTTTTGTCATTCTCTTGTGTCATAATTCTCATAATCATCTTATCATCATTCCTGCTTGCATTTGAGGCCTTCATCTCAGAGCTCAGGACTTTGACGTATACGACTATAGACTTGCGTCCAAAGCTCGTTTGTCAAGCCGCAGGTGTAGCTATGAACTCCTCCGGGAAATATTATTATTATCGGATGCTTACTAAGAAATATCAAGACAATGCTTTTTATACTTTTTGCATTGGTATGACTTAAGAGAAATATTGGTTTGAGTTAAGAACGGGCTGAGTAAGTAACGCATTCTGGTATGATTTATGATAAGTTTTATGAATACGGAAGAATCATTTACTCTTTTTTTTAACCGTGAGGGAAAGACCTTCATGGATGTTATACCGGACTTCTACCGACTAAAAAACCCTCACGGTAACGCCCAACAGCCTATGGTTGGGAGCTCCGGGTAAGCCCTCGGAAGGATGTCCCAGGGCTCCCATCAGACCGACCCACGACTTGAGCAACCCCTGCCGTGGCCTTTAGTGCTGAGAATCATGTAGTCTTGTTATGAAACGGGTTTCGGTATTAAATTATTAATTTAATAGCCATATTTATCTGTTTTATCTGTGTAATGTGGAGGTAGACTGTTAGAGCATTCGACTACCTACTAAGATAGCCCCAGGTTTGATCCCTACTCAATGTAACTGTGTAAATATATTCATGTCTGTTTATTTGCGTTAGTCTGGATGATTCTTTGTATGTATGCATCCTAGAACCCATATTACAAGTGATACTCAGTTTGCTTCTAAAATAGCGCTTCTAAAATAAAATTAGTTTTAATTCTCTAGCAAAAAGAAATGGCCAGCTCGTTTGATTGATTTAAATTCAATGTGATAAGTATAAACAACTTAATTACGTGTATAATATTTATTTAAAAACTAAATATGTATTACCTTAAATAACTATAGTGTTTTTAGCCATGACTGATTGAAAAATAACTTCTGTTTAAATTTTTTTTTAAGATGAAAGGTGACAAGTTCACAAAATTTTACATCGCATTATCTATCGCATTCTAGTTATTATATGAAATTACATTAAACATGTCCCATGAAAATGCGATAGATTAATTTTATCGTTAATTTACATTAAAAATCATTTTAAATTTTTACAGCAAATTTTGAGCTGTAAGTATAAAAAATCTTATTGACCCTATCTACGAAATATGCCCGTGATGGGCCTGTGCTAATTAAATTTTAAAATTCGAAATCTAAATAACATTCATTAGTTATTTGAATTTCGAATTTTCGTACGGTCTGTAAAAATGTCAATCAACCATAGCTAAAAATATTTCTTTTTTTATTTTGTGAAAAAGGCCGCTGTGATTCTACAGATTAAAAAAAAGCTTCACATTGTTTAAACTAAAATACTCGTGCTGTTCATTAAAAAGTATTCTAATTATATTAAGTAAAAAAAACTGTAAAGCAAAGTAATTTGTGTAGATTGATTCAATGAAAACGTGTAAACAGCAAATTCTGAATACTTTTAGTTCAAACAATATCGTTGAGTATTCGACTCGGAATTTTTTCTACACATTGTCGTACATTGTATCAAAATAACAAACAGCTTATAAGAATTCTGTTTCTTCACACTTTTGCTCTAATTAAAACATTAACGAAGTAATTTTATTCGCTAACTTTTAATTTGTAAACATATTTTTTATGTAAATTCACAAACTTATAAATACTTACACAGATAACAATCAAGAAACAGACTTCATAATGCAAAAACAAATATAATCTGTGCGAAAGCGTGCGGCGTCATTTAAAAAGTAATTTATTAAGTAGTTTTTAATTTTTGTATTCCATTTTTAAGAGACAAACTTTTTTTTAACTAGATACTTTAGAACATTGGCTTTTAGGTTTGGTTTTTGTCACAACGTTGCGGTGGTTAGAATAAGACTGGTGTTAGTTACAATGGTTGCTAAGTGGTTGCACGGGGTACTCGTGGTATTGGAGCGAAGTTTGACGCGGTACTAACCAAGGCTTACGCGAAGCAAGGTTAGTTTCTTGATATACAGGCTGTTTTTAAACTGGTTCTATTAGTTTCTGGGAAGTAATTGTAGACGGAATATTTTTTGTATTACCGGTTTCTAAATCTAAACTAATATTATGAAGCTAAAGAGATTGTTTGTTTGTTTGTTTGAACACGCTAAACTCTGAAACAAGTGGTTTGAATTCAAAAAATCTTTTTGTGTTTCATAGTCGGTTAAAAGGTTATAGGCTATAATAACATCACGCTACTACCCAACTAGGTAAGCTACTATTCGGGAAAATTTTAATACATTAAGTACTTTGAAATTAATAAATTGCTTACATTACTTAAATGCTGAAGTATGTTCTGATGTATACCACAGGCAAGTCGGGGCAGGTCTGGTGCTTCAAATAATGAATTAATATTAAATAAGTAATTAGCTTTTTGTAACGTACCTACCGACTGATGCGTGCAGATGTGCCCTCGAAAATGCAGATTCCATTTTTGTGACTCACAAAAACACTATTTACAAGATGTAAGGTTGTCATAATATAGGTAGGTATGCTATTTTTATTGTTATAGGTCACGTGAATTTGATTTCAAACCTGATGGTAAGCTGAAGGCCGTCTCAGGCAAGAGGGTCACCATTACAGCCTACAGACGCGTAGCATGTTACTCATGGCACTCAGCTTGACGGCCACATCAGATGCTTTTTTGCGCCCTGCTTTAAGGACCCGAGACTGTAGGAAGAAGGAAACACTTAATTGTGCGGCAAAAGAAAGAGTCACTAAACCACTTGATTCTTGATGGAACATTCTGCACGGTATGGGAGTGACATCTAAATTTCAAACTCTAATCGATCACTATGCCAAATCCCATACAGATTTGTTTTTGTGTGAATAAGTAATACATCAAGACATCCAAACATCTAAACTTCCTCTGAGCACTGCCAGGTTAACTGGAAGTATGTTGTCAGTGTCGAGACAAAAGACTTATCCTGCTCTGTCTTCTACACTGACGGCCCAGAAGCTCTGTGCTTACAGTGTTGGCAACACCAGTGTGACTCCCCTGGTGTTGCACATGTCCATAGGCCATGGTAACCACTTTCCATCAGGTGCCATCTAAGTGGTATAAAACACACAACAACTCTCGGTACCGAAACCAAAGCTACATAAAACAGAATATATTTTGATTGTGTTGACTTACCGCCATTCCCAATACCATACTGACAGTTAAAGATAGATCGCATCTACGGATAAAGTGCTAGGCTGTTTAAATTCAAAACATAGTAACTATTGCACACCAATTTCGGAAAATAAAATTATACCGCGATTCGCTTTACAAGTGCAAAAAATCAGTTACCATGTCCAACCAGCAATTTTATTTAAACAGCCGATACGTCAAATTTGACTGCTGCGATCTATCTTCAACTGTAAGTATGTTATTGGGAACGGCCGTTAAAAGTTTTATTTTTGCACAGCTTCAAGAAGTTATAAACCTGAGTATGTAGTATGAATTTCAACTTTCATACCTCCACGCATTCCTGAGAAACAGAGACAGACAGACGGACAACGAAGTGATCCTATAAGGGTTCCGTTTTTTTTTCTCTTAGCATACTCGGGTTTAAATGAAAACTAGGGGTAGCTAACAAAATTTATTAAAGAAGGTCGTGGGTGGTAAGGGCCCGTCAAATTTGCTGTGGCAGCGGTACTACCCGGACGCGACACGACGATAGCAGCTCCGCTGGTCGGCTGCGTGGAAGGTCGTCGCTGGAGCGGGTGGTGTGGAGCCGGAGGCTGGACCGCGTCAAAGTACCCAGCAGGCAGTGCCAGTTCTAAATCCAAATCTTGGACCCTAGAACAATGGTACCGGTCAAGCGTTTTCTTAAAATAATATATTATTTTAGTGTAGGTTTTGTTAGGTAAGTTTGTTATTATTAAATTGTAAGGTTTTTTATAGATAAGTATTTATTTTACACAAAGTAACGTGTATTTACGTTACAAGGTACGGAACCCTAATTTTAGAAAACTAAAAAACACGCTTTTAACCCTCTCATTTGATACCCATATCTTGGGGGTTCATTTCAAACAGCCTGTCCGCCGCCTTGGACGTCCGCCGTATTGGATTTAAGTCACGTGACTATTTTTTCGTATTCCTGACAGCAAACCCTTTCATTTGATACCCATATCATGGGGGTGGATTTCAAACAGCCAGTCCGCCATCTTGGGGAGGCCGCCATACTGGATTTGTAATGACGTTTCTTAGCTAGTCACGTATTGTCATCAGAACTCAGAGCGTGTGCAAAATTTCATCATAATCAAAGACCGGGAAGTGGGTTAAATTAAGATTCCAAAATTTTCTTTCTTATATAGTTACAAGTGAAGCTAATAAAAGCGTGTTAAAAAGGGAGAAATCAACATGAATGTCTACTGTAGATATTTCTCCCAAAACGACACGAGCATATCCAATTTTATTTCTTCTTATACCGTGATTTGTAAACGAAAAAGTGCAACAAAAGCAACACCCTGTACGTGGTATTAAATTAGGGGTTGTACCACCCACTATATTATATCCAACGTAACGTTTCGGGGCCGTAGGGGGGAAAAGAGGGGGTAAATAATTCTTACGCTATCGCCTATTGTTAGTTAACCTACTACGTAGAATAAAGAAGTTATATTGTGTTAAGCCACTGAGCGTGTTGTGCATTCGACAACTTCTACGGAGGTGCGGGTTCGATTCTCACTCAGTGAAAAGCACGTGAAGCCATCGGTACTGGTTGTTATGCGAACATCTATAGCAGTCATTACGGTTAGTTGGAGCCCTCAAAAGGTCAGGTGGAGTAAAGTAGGGCCACCTCATTTCTTCCCATGATTGTCGTAGAAGACGACTAAGGCATAGGACTGTTCTCAATCTGACCGTAAACATACAGCCCATAACAAAGTACTGGCGCTCGATTCTACTAAAGTTAAACCACTGTGAGGGCACAGTCACTGCAAAAATTACATTAAATAGACTTTATGTCTATACGCTTAAAGGCCAAAATGAAATGAAAACATTTTCATAACACGGTTTCAATTACTCTGCAAAAAGTCATTTAATTTTGAACATTAACTGCATCGCTTTTAAGTATATTATTTAATGCCGTTTTTTCCAGTAGCGGTGGCACTACTGTGGTTTGCCTTTAACAAAATCGAGGCCCTGTTAGACGGCAAAAGGCCCACAGGACCGACAATCATACTTAACGAAATGTGAGTGTTAAAACACCCCTGCCTACCCCTTGAGGGAATATAATCATCTACGTATGTAAAACTCTTTGCATACCAAGTAAAATCAATGTATCCAATATCCACCCTTCACGATACAATAGCTTTTTAATTAAAAACTAAACAGTTGGAGCGAAAGGTTGACAGGTGAGATCCAAGATGGCGGCGTGCAAACGATTTGACTCGATTAGAATAATTCATTGTGTAACCTTTCAAGTGAATGAAATAACACAAGGACCGTGTGCTATGCACGGAAGGAACTATCCATATATTATTTTTACTATTTTTAGCAATGTTGCATGGTAAAATGCGTTGTCAATGTTGGTTTTCGCGCCAATGACTTACATTTTTACCCACGCTGGAACGGAGACGGTAATATACGTATGGGGTGAGAGGATATTTGTGTTTTGTTTGTTTGTTTGTGCAAATCCATATTGCCATTTTCTACGAAACTACTTATCCAATTTTGATGTAGTTTTCAGTTATAGGTTCGGCTTTAATTGAAGCATGTTCTTAGATAGGTGTTACAATGACAACTCAACAGGGGGCGCCACAACAAGAAAATTGGCAACATTGATTTGCAATAAAATATTGCAAATCCATGTTGCCAATTTTCTCCAAAAATACTAGTTCGATTTTGAAGCAGTAATTTATTGGTTTGGGTTTGATTGGTGCATGTTCTTAGATAGGTGTTACGGTAACATCCCACTAGGGGGCACTGCAGAAAACATTTTTTTAATTATTTTTGATCCGTCCTCCCTTTTTTAAAAAAAAATTAATTTTATTACTTGTTATGTCACTTAGGTATCTGGCAAGTAAGTATACGGCCTATGGTTAATGGCCTATGGACATGTGAAACGCCATAGCCGTCACACTCGTGCTGCAGACCCTGTAAGAGCTCTGATGCTTTTATTTTGAAGAACCTCATAAATTAACTATAGTAATAAGGTCGCAGAACGACCTCCGTCCTCCATGAGCGCTGGCCTGGGGGTGACCGGTGGAGCCGCCTGTCACCCTAGCAGAAGCAGGCCGCGGCGGCGGCGCCAAATGCGCCTCCCCGTATCCAGGGCTAGATGGGGGCATTGTGGTCCCCACAACCCGAAGGGGGCCATCTCGAAAGAGATGGTCCTGGGTCTGCCGGGGTGCGAGAGATATGCTTTTGGCAATCTCACCTCCGGCAACCAAGGACCCAAGACGGCGTGCGTTTTAGTCGGTTCGAGTCCGACATAACCGCCTCCACCGGCTCCGTGGGGGTGGTATCCGTGGGGATTTTTCGCACGAAAAAAAAAAACTATAGTAATAAAGAAATCGCAGTAAGGAACCTTATACTTGGCACGACTTTGTCTAGATTTCATTACTTTTTAGAGATAAACAAGCAGCTCCATCGAGACTTGGCTAGTTTTTTACAGAATGTTTTTGGTGGGATAACATATACGTTTAGTTGCTACCACATCAACATTACAAAAACGCACACATGTATAGCCATACACATATTGTCATGCACGAACTATTCTATCTAGTTTCTGCGTCCGGTTCCAAATTCTAAATTCAATCCACTCACCCAGGAAATGCGATCCATTTTGAATTGAAAACTTCAATCTCCTTGGGCAGATTTCGTTAAAATATATTGGGTGAACAAAATCATGGAACTCGTTTCGAAATTCAGTAGGCATAGGAATATTTATTCACATGAAATGAAAGATGTTACATATATTTTGTATTGGCTTTTTAACCCCCGACGCAAAGAGAGTCTGTCTGTGGCTGTGGCATCATAGCTCCCGAACGGATGAAGCGATTTCAATTTAGTTTTTTTTTATTAAAGGTGAGTTATGTGCGAGTGTACTTAGACATGTTCGATGAAAATCGGTTAAGCCATTCTAAAGTTTTGGGAGTTAAAGTGGGGAGTGTCGGAGTTTTTAATTTTTTTATATTATTACTAGCTTTTGCCCGCGGCTCCGCCCGCGTGGATGTCGGTTATCACGACCAAACATAGCCTATGTCCTTTCTCATGGTCCAATCTACCACTACCTATACCAAATTTCATCAAAATCGGTTCAGTGGTTAGGGCGTGAAAGCGTAACATACAGACAGACAGACAGACAGACAGACAGAGTTACTTTCGCATTTATAATATTAGTATGGAAGTATGGATGATAGAGGCGAGGCAGTGTGCGTCACCGATCTATCGCCTATCCTACGACCTATCGACCTATCTATGCATTTGTTAAAAATTAATGCTGTATATTTTTGTTCCACACTAGGCAGCGTGTCCATGCCCCATAGAGTACACAGAAACCTTTACTTTTGTATATTAAAGTATAAAAAATATAATAATTGAACCCATAACTCGTCGATATGAGTCGAACGAACCCAAACGGGCGGAAGTCGCAAGTGCGTGCGGCCAAACATGGCGGACGTCAATCTCAGAGGTCCATAAACTCCTTGGTTTAACCGCTTTATGGCGGAAGGTTAATTAACCGAAAAGTGGCGTGATGGCATGACTCCACACGGTAGGTACATCCTAATTGGGTACTGTGTGGCGATTTACCGGCTAAGTTCTTGGCAATATACTCTAGCTGCTGGGAACGGATATTTTAGGTAAGTTTGTTAGAAAGCACGGAACGCAACGGTGGGGCGCTACTTCTTTATAACAAGGTGATGCCCGTGGCTTTCCCAGCGGATGTTAATCGCATTCCCGTACCGTCCGAGGCACGACCAGACCAATGCAAATACCCGTACCTACCTATGCATGTATATGTTACCGGAAATGTATGAAATCAAGGAATTGTATACAAATCCTAGGAAATGTGTGTTAATACATAGAATTCCTGCCGTTCCACCGGAAATGTGTGAAATAAATGGGTTATTGTCTATATTTGCGGATGATTTTGTGGAAATTTATATTTTTGAAAAATAAAAAAAAATAACCACGAACCTAATCTATCCAAGTTAAATTGCGTGGTGTGGACACTGCGCCCCGACCTGGATATATTATAGGTTAGAAGACTGAAGCGAAAGCGAGGCTCCAGCATTAGCCTAAGTGGTTGCATTTTTTATAACCACTATCAATAATCTTTGATACCATTTCATACATTTCCTGCTGCGCACTCGGCATTGTATAGAATGCCTAGGCATTGTATAGAATTCCGGATTATACACATTTCCGGTAACATATACAAATATTTTCATTGAGCGGGGATCGAACCCGCGCCACCTGCGTATCGGCTGCGTTCACTGCCGCTATGCCACGGAGGCTGTTAACATCTTCATCTTAGTATCCCATCATATTACTAATAGGAAAAGAGCCCGGGTTCTACTTACCTACTCTTCTTCTCTTGAATTGGCTTAATATTGCTTTTCTGGTAGCGACTGCTCTCTGACGTCTCGTCCCGAAAGGAAAAGCCTGCGATAAGCTTCGGTCGTCAATCAGGGCCTCTATTCTGCTAAAGTCAAACCACAGTGGCACCACAGCCAAAAAACAGCTATAAATAGTAAATAGACTTAAATCGATGCCGTTAAAGTTCAGAATTAAATGTCTTCGTGCAGAGTCTCTGAAAAAGTGTAATGAAACTGTTTTCATTTCATTTTGAACTTTTTGCAGTGACGGCACCACAGTGGTTTAGCTTTTGTAGAATCGAGGCCCAGTTGGCTAATGAGGTTTTCTTGGGCAAAAATCTTGGAATGACGTAATAGGCGGTGAGCCTATTTAGCCTGTCGGATGCAGAACAGCGTTATCTCTTGGTCACCTTCTAACGGCCGTTCCCAATAACATACTTACAGTTGAAGATAGATCGCAGCAGTCAAATTTGACGTATCTGCTGTTCAAATTGAAAACATGGTAACAGATTTTTTGCGAGAAAGCGTATCGCAGTATAATTTTATTTTCCGAAATTGGTGTGAAATAGGATTTACTATGTTTTGAATTTAAACAGCCGAGCACTTTATCCGTAGATGCGATCTATCTTTAACGTACGTAAGGTACCCACAGGAAGAGATAGGGTGACCTTAGTCTGCCTGGTTTGCCTGTCTACCCCACTAGGAATCAACACGAACCTTTATAATGTTTTCAAGCGACATAACATTGAAACAATATAATTCTAATCAAATCACAACAAAGAGCCACAATTCAGACGCAGAATATTCATTCCACATCACCAAAGAAAGGGCACAGTATGTTTAACTATTTGACCTTTGGCATAACACGGCACATGCTTTGCACAACTCCAATTTAAAAAACTAAATCCTACCAACCCTCCGCAAAGAACTGTCAAACTTATCACAGGTAATATAGAGTTTAGTATCGCGGCGTTCAACCAAGCAGGCTTTTCTTTAACTGGCCTTCTTTATGCCACGCGATGCGTGTGTACCCTTTAGTTAATAATTAGGAATTTTGGTGTAGTATTATGGCGCTAAAATTCCGGGAGTTATGTTAAGAATGGAGTAAATATCAAAAGAAATAAAGAAATACAATTTACAGTTCGCTTCTTATGAAAATTTTTGGAGAAAAGTTGACGGCTAGTGAAGTGTTTAGAATAATTTCTAGAAAACTGGTTAAACGCGAGTAGAGCGCGCACCCAGGGTACCGTCAACAAATGGATCAAGGAATAAATGTGATATAATTATCTCCAAATATCACTGTTCAAGCTGGCGATGGCGTGGCGGTAGTGCACGCGACTGGTACGCAGGAGGCGCGGGTTCGATTCCCGCTCAGTGCAAATATTTATATGCATGAATATGGTTATTTGCATTGGTCTGGGTGTTTTTATGTATAGTATGTATGTATTTACAAAAAAAAGTATCTAAGTATGTTTATCCGCATTCTAGACTCCATAACACAAGCTAGTTAAGCTATGCTTACCACGGGTCTAGATAGTGTTGTATGGAATGTTGTGGAATATTTATTTATTTAATGGAACGCACCCTAAAAGTTTGATTCTTTAAACAACTGTAAACATCTAGGTATATCTTTGCATTGTGTTGATTAAAAGTTTCGTGTCTTCATAGCTGTAAGAAATATTAGTCCTGAGTATTTGATACGTATTAATTTCAACTCGATAACTTCACCAAAGATTACTAAATAGCTGGCACCACTCACTTCTAAGATAGCAGACAGACAGACAAACAGTCAGATTGACGGACAACCAAGTGATACTATAACAGTTCCGTATTTTTCTTTTTGAGGTAGTGTGCCTAAAAATAAGTTGAATATCCCGTATCGGCCTTTCAGTCAAAAAACCATCAAGATCCGTTCAAAAATAACGTGACAGCAAACTTTCCCCAACTTTCTCACCCATTTTTCCTCCTATCAAAAAAGCTCTCGACAAAGTTGAATTTTAAATCAAAGGACATGCGTGCCAATTTTGATAAAAAACTGTTAAGAAATTGATGCGTCCTCTAGACCGGAGCTGACATAGATTCAGACAAAAGCAAAACCGGCTCCCTTGTCGAAACTGAGACTCTCGCTCGCTTTATTCACTCCGCCAACTAGGTACACATCGACAAAATATAATCCAGATAATGCAACCTTCCATAGACAATGCGATCAGTTACATAGATATAGGAAGAACGCTCGCGCGCTTAGTAGATAGGCCATACCTACAGATTAGGCGTGTATACCTACGTTCCATTTTCGTGAATGAACGTATGGCCGACGGTTACTACGTTAGGGCTGTAGCTTCTAGTATCGTAATATTTGTCGATATCTTATATTTAGGAGTATAGAAAAATGCTAGGCGCATGGTATCATCATGACGGTTTATGCGAAGAAAATAACAATAAAAATATAATAAGCATTTTTTATTTAAATATTGTCGATGTGACAGCTTATCGCATTGTGTACGATAGTAGTGTCTAAACCTGATGTCTAGAAAAGTGTATTACACATTTAATTAAAAGAAACTTGTGATTAGTGCTATCTGTTGCATCAGAATCGGCACAAATATTTTTCATATCATAAAATTCACATATAAATTTAAATATATATAAGTAATAACTTACGGGGGTTTTCTTGTTTGTCAGGTGCATTTTAATTAATTTTTCCGTTTTTGTGTTATGTGTATGTTTACCACGCTCGATGAGGCGTATATAAGGCCTCCTCTTGATTTTTTGTAAATGAGGCTCTTCACGTCTTCTTCTCCGAGCAGCAATGATGCAAAACCTCGCATTATTTTTTTTTAATAAAACTCCTTGTGATAAAGCCAGCTTTGTATTGCGTGATACTCTCTGTATACGCATCAATATTTGTTTTAACACAAATCTTCGGCGATCTCCACTAAGCTATTTTTGGCGGGATGTGGCCGAGCGACTGCGAAGTAAGAAAATAATAATAACCGTAGGCCGACCAATTTGTAGGTATGCAGATTTTAATCTCCCTAACTTAAGGAACTTAACTGAGTTAGATTGTTGATTTTCCAGACAGTGAGTTATCTGTACCAGCTATTAGTTAATTTGTACTATTATGTGAAAAAAGAGTATTTTCGTCGACAAATCATTTGTTGGAGTACATCACTATTATGCTTCTTGTAGTTTCGTGTAGAGTAAAGTAATGAATGAGTGTAACAAATCATTCATGGATTGTGCCAAAACTCGGCACGCTGTCAAATCTATACACTCATTTTCCCAAATGAGAAATAACTTAAATGTTTTGTCTCTTTTTTACAGGCAAAACTGTATATTAGAAAAAAAGAGAAAAAGTGATATTTCATGGTCTGTCTCATGTTTGCCTCATATATGTATAACAAAAATTTGTATATGTTGAATAGGGCCACCCTGTGGATCAGTTAACATCATTGTATTCAAGAAAGGCATCAATGCCATTGTCGCTACAAAATTGGGTTCTTCCGTCATCCCTATTGTACTCTCAATAATTAATAATAATAATACAATCAGGAATCCCCCAACTTCCTTGAGGCCAAGCCAAGCCAGGCTTACCTTCAAATCAATGCACTTGAGCAAAAAACGAGGGTATTTAGCACATAAATATTAGGCTAGAACGACCATGTGAGCAGAAAACGCGTGCCAGCCTACATTTATCACAATTCCTGTCCTATGAGACAGGAACTTTCGAATGCTTACTCAGTACTTTTAGGAATAGCTTGAAATAATATCGTTAAAAATGACATCAATATGCCAAATATTATTAAGTATTATTTCCAACTCTCGAATAAAAATGGAAGAGTAAATTTGAAAAAAATAGAGGCATTTCTTATACCTGTCTCGCGATTATTATTCACAGTGAAAAAGTCGGCACGCGTGACATGTATATATCCATATCCATACTAATATTATAAATGCGAAAGTAACTCTGTCTGTCTGTCTGTATGTTACGGTTACACGCCTAAACCACTAAACCGATTTTGATGAAATTTGGTATAGGGGTAGATTAGACCATGAGAAAGGACATAGGCTATGTTTGGTCGCGATAACCGACATCCACGCGGGCGGAGCCGCGGGCAAAAGCTAGTCCTAATATATTTCTGTGGTATTTAGGGTAAGAATCCTTCGGCATCCGTCCACACTATCGGAAACTACTCTAGTAACCGGCATACGGACGGTTGAGCATTTTTGAGATGAACTGAGATAACGCTTTTTACAAGCTTTTCTTTACATGAATAATGTTTTTATTAAGCATTACGTATGCTATCTATACAATCGAAAACATTAGAAAAATTTAATATTCTCGGGTGGGACTGGACCCCACAATCTCTCACTTACAGAGGGAATGTCTTGACCAAGTAGGCTACCGAGACACGCCCGATGTGATTCAAATTTCTCTTCTTTAGGCGATTGGCACACTGCGACGCGCGAAGCGGCGTCGAGCGTTGTTGCGTCGACGCGGGCGGCGTTGCGCTCGTCGCCTCTACGGAGCTCATTTTGTATAGAAAAACGCGGGGTCCCACACACTGACAACGCAATCACGCGCGTTGCCCCAGAATACGCGCGTACAAGCAGAAAACGCGAGGTATGGCACACTGAAATCTGCCATCACGCCCGTGTTTTTTGAGAGATTTTTAATATTATTGCAATGCAACATGACTATTTAACGGCAAATTTAGAGCGCTTTCACATCAACTGACGTCCGATATCCAATATCCGATATCCGAGATCGGAGGAAGTCAAATATCGATGCCCAATATCGGGTATTGGAGCCGACACCACTGTTTTGGCTCGTTATCGGAACACGCAGAGACTGCAAGCGACTTTCAACCTAAATGGCATTTTCTTAGTTAAGTCTCTTTTCGCGTTAATAGATGACGCTATTCACGAATATAAGAAAAAAAATTAGTTACTATGTCATGTCGTTATGTCGAAAATAGCTTGCAATTCTAATCATTTTCTTTTCATCTCTAGCGTTCTTAATATAGTCTGGGCTATCGAGCTAATGGTCGGATGGCTTTACTTCACTTTTCTCAAAATTTTAGATTACTTCACACACCTACCTGCCAAAAAAAAATCTAATATCTCTCGGACTATACTAGCTCTCCCGCGTCCACGCGAGTCGACGAACGACGCCGCGTCGAGCGTTGCAGTGTGCCAATCGCCTTAGTTATCCGTGGTGACACGCGACTCTGGAGTTATCTACCGATGTTCTTACGAACTATCGGAACCAATAAATGATTGGACGATTAAAAACATCGGTAGATAACTCCACCATATCGCCTTAAATACGTATAAATAAGAAGCGAAATTTGAATCATATCGGGCTTATCTCGGTAGTTGGTCAAGGCATTCCCCCTGTAAAGCTCACGGGTTCGAGTTCCGCCTGAGAATATTAACTTTTTCCAATGTTTTCAAGCATTTATTTTGTTTCACCTCGATGTTTGTTATCAAATCTTGCAAATTGAAGACCCACTTTCCGGTTTCCGATTGAGCTGAAATTTTGCATACATGAGTAATCGCGTGACAATACAATATTATTATGATGACATGGTGTTGATCTGATGATGGAGTTGAAAGTCCAAGGGAACTTCGCTTTTGTACATAGGTTGTGCTGATTTCAATTTCTTGAAGAGCAAACAGATAACGGAAGAAGAAGAACGAAGATTTGGAGATCAGCTCAACCCATGTACAATATTATTAATTCTGATTTTTTAAAAGCTTGTTTTTAAAATGTTATTTTTGATTATTGTTTATTTCCTACGCTAGCCTAGTGGTATAGGTAATGGACTGCTGAGACGAGGTCTCGGGTTCGATTCGATCCCAGGTTTACCATGGCACACACCAATGACTTTTCGATGCTTTTAAATAATAAATAATAAAAATTCTTTATTGTTCACCAAGGATATTTACAATAAATAAAAGGTACAATTTTATGTGGTACACTATTGGCGGCTTTTCGAAGTTATGTGTGTATTTATCGTAGGTTTATAAGTGCCCAGTTAATGGCAATAGGGTCGCCACCTATTACATTGGGACCTAAACATAAACTGGCGAAATGTGGGTGCTAGCACCTCTGCCTACCCCTTCGGGGAATACAGGCGTGAGTTTATGTATTTTTTGTTAATGTTTATTCCGTTATTTAAAAAGAGATATTGTAGCCGGTATAAAAATTTTAACCGACTTCAAGAAAGGAGGGGTTCTCAATTCGTTTGTATGTAATATTTTTTTTTTGTATGTTCACTCATAATTCCATCAATTATAGACGGATTTCAAGATTTTTTTTGATAGAGTTCACTTCTGAGGTGATGTTGGGGTCCAGGAGAAATCGAGGGCAACCACCGAAAATTGTATGGTCGTATGGTGCTTTTGTTACGTAATCATGTCTTACTCAGGTATATGCTTCAGGGTGTCAACATCTGATGCTGCTGTGCTGATGATGAAGCTACTGAACTCCTTAACGGTTAGCAGTTGGGGGAAAGTACTGCCATTGGTCGCTGGAAACTATTTAGTAGTCTGTAGTGCTAACGTGTTGCTTGTGAGGAATGCTTTTTACCCCACTGCCGAAGGAGGGAGGGTAATGTTTTTGAGACTATATATGTATGTATGTATGTATATCCATTTATTTGGCACGGCCTACAGCCTGACCGGCTTGAGGGATTTGGACATGTGAGGTGTCATATGATTCGCTGTGATTGTGTGAGTGACACCAGGTATATTAAAATTTCGAGAAAATAAAAATGGCGGATATTTGGCGCCAAAACGTGGTCAAAAATATTTTGACTCATTTTTCCTGCAAATAAAGATTTCTATTATATTTCTATCGAGTAGGGTATCAAAATTATGATTGGCAAATGGGTACCACCTGCTATCAAACTTATTTCGATATTTTCTGCGCCAGTCGGGTTTTTTTAATCATTTGTTTTTTCCCTATTTGGTTTTGAAGTCGGTTTAATGTTTTTCTAATTATTGTAATAGACCAGTCTGTAACCGTCATTTCGGCGCTATATCATTCGTTAGGTTGGTACTACTGGTAGCTACTCACGACATTACAAAAGACTTCACGACTCACTGTACAATACAAAGTGCTTTGCCCCTTTAAAAGAATAGAGGTATTTTGTATGCCTTTGAATTTGTATTTTTCATTTCGTTTATTAGCGTTATGCAAATTATTTTAATCCATACTAATATTATAAATGCGATATCTGTTTGTTTATTTGTCTGTCTGTTTTTTATCCGCTCTTGCACTTAAACTTCAAAACCGAGATGAACTGGGTACCCTCAGTTTTCTGGAACACCGTTGTCCCCCCTCCCGAGGAGGGCCAACTGTAAGGGATGGCCCTGATTCAGCCTCTGCAGGGATATGTCGAAGACAACTTTACCTCCGGTCTAGCACCACGACCCTCAGTCGGCGTGCGGTTTTAGTCGGTTCGAGTCCGACATAACCTCCCCTCCCGGCTCCGGCGGGGGGGGAGGTATCCGAGGGGATTTCCGCATGAAAAAAAAAGGTACCCTCGTTCAAATATTGAAGAGGATGCAAATTGGTATGAAACTTCATCATATTCAAAGATTGTGGACACTTGGCAATGAATAAATATGTCTTAGATAGTTTTTGAAATTACGAGCCAAGTATGTGGATGAAATTATGATGAGTGGTCCGTGTAACCCTATTCCTGCCGGTTTCTCAACGGTTCCCAGTGCATACTCAACTAGATCGAAGTAAGTTTTTTTCCACCAGCTTCTCTTTTGAAACTGTTCATCCGAGCCACTGTCAGGTACCTATATGAGTTACTAGCTTTTGCCCGCAGCTCCACCCGCGTGGATGTTGGTTGTTGCGACCAAACATAGTATATACCATGGACCTATAGAAAAGTAGTATATATATGTCCTACTTATTATAAACGTGGAACTTTGTAAGTATAAATGGATGGATGTTTGTTACTCTTTCACGTAAAAACTACTGAATGGATTTTAATGAAATTTGGTGAGTTGAGTGGGAATTCTCACACTCGCCACTTCACTCATACGATGGTACGGTGCGGCCGCCTCCTTCTGCGAGCAAGTGATGCTCGAGAAGGAGGCTGCCGGCCGGGTCCGGACTAGACTTGCAAAGTGCGTCTCTCCATACCCGGGGCTAGATGTACACTATGGTCCGAGATGGTGCGAGAGATATGTTTCCTGCATACTCACCTCCGGTAACCAAAGACCCAAAGACCTCCATCGGCACCGGTAGTATCCGTTTTCGCACGATAAAAAAAATCCACGCGGTCAGAACCGTGGTTAAACAGCTAGTTCTTTTAGAAGCTAATTCCTGAAACCTGCGTGTTACTACAATACTTTTCACGATAACAATATATTAATTTATCTTTATACAAACATTTACAAACGTACAAAACCACCTAAACTTATATTTTAAAGGACTTTGACACCAGTAAGATTTTAAATACTAGCTTTTGCTTGTGACCCCGCCAAGTTCTAATCTCATTGGCGCTGCACCTTCTGTTAGGTGACTCTCTCTGGCTTCTAAACTAAACTGTGTAATGTACTGTCACCAGCGGTATTTCCGAACGGGTGGTATTTAAACGCAAATCAAATTAAATACTTTTTTTATGAAATAATAATCCAAATTTCCATCAAAATTACTGATTGCACAGCAGAATGCTGTTTATCTTAATGCAAAGCAGTTTTATTAACAAACTACTATGCACTAATGCTGCTAATGCACAACAAAATAATCCAAATTCACATCAAAAATGCTGATTGAACACGAACAAACTACTTACTTGCTTATATAAAAAATAACCACGAATACATAAGGCGGGAACGCCGCTTCGCTTCGCTCCCGCCTTAGTCTTCTAACCTAACCTATCCATTTCGGGGTGGGTGGTGATCATTCTGAACTTAATTACTTGCTACTCGGATAGATATTTTACTTTGACAATGAGGAAGATACTCATTACATGCGCACTAGTTAATTTGCTGTGCAGTTAGTATTTTTGATAAACATTTATAATTTTTGTACTTAAATAAATTTATTTGTATCGCATTATGAGGATAAAAGTAATGTCATGCTGATGTATATTTTGTTTTTTTCTGCAGTACTAGTTTTGTTAAACATTCAGTTTATTTGTAGTAAAGTAATTTATTTGATTTAAAAAAGCTAATAAGTGATGAAAATATATTCATATTATGTGATTATTTATTTGATGTGCAATTAATAATATTCCTTTCCGAACCAATACGACCTTCAAACCTTCAAGAAAAGAGCGCACTCTCTTTTTAACCCCCGACGCAAAAACGACGGGGTGTTATAAGTTTGACGTGTCTGTGTGTGTGTGTGTGTGTGTGTCTGTCTGTGGCATCGAGCACCCAAACGGATGAACCGATTTGGATGTAGTTTTTTTTGTTTGAAAGGTATATTAGTCGGGAGTGTTCTTAGCCATGTTTGAAAAAAATCGGTCAAAGATGGCCACCGCCACAACATGTTGGAATACGTATTTCTTTATAATTCCCTCAATACGGGTATCAAATGAAAGAGCTTGACTAGTAGATCAATTTAAAAAGTATAAAATAAAAATTAAATTAAAAATTTAAAAAACCCCCGTCACAAAAAACACCTCCAAAAAGTTGCAAATAAATGAATAAATTTTATTCAACGGTTGCCATGTCGGGGGACCTTACGATTCAAAGGAGGGCTTAAAACCAGTTAAGGTCCCCCGACATGGCAACCGTTGAATAAAATTTATTCATTTATTTGCAACTTTTTGGAGGTGTTTTTTGTGACGGGGGTTTTTTAAATTTTTAATTTATAAAAGGAAGGCATTCCACGCATTCCATAAAAAATAAATACGTAAGTACTTTGAACTTTTTTATCTCATATGTCCATCCATATACGTATTTAATTCCCGAAGGGGTAGGCAGAGGTGTATTAGCTTTAGCATCCACGATTCGCCAATTATGATTTTCGGTCCCACGATGTAGGTAATAGGAGAGAAGCCTACTGCCGTCTAGCGGGCCCTTTGTCTTGGGCTGTATGTTTACTGTCGGATGGAGAACAGCCCTATCCCTTAGTCGTCTTTTACGACATCCACTGGAAGAGCTGAGGTGGTCCTATTCTACCCCACCGGACCGCATATTTTCTACAAGGGATGTGCTGATTTGAAAAGCTTGTAAAGCAAATGGAGATAACAGAAATTAAAAACTCCTGACACTCCCCATCCCCATTTTAACCCTCCTAACATTTAAACCACAATCTGCGGTAGCCTAGTGGTATGGGTAATGGACTGCTGAGACGAGCTCTCGAGTTCGATCCCAGGTTTACCATGGCGCACACCAATGACTTTTCGATGCTTTTCGAAGTTATGTGTGTATTTATCGCAGGTTTATAAGTGGCCGGTTAATGGCAATAGGCCTGCCACCTACATTAGGACCTAAACATAAACTGGCGAAATGTGGGTGCTAGCACCTCTGCCTACCCCTTGGGGGACTGTATTCCCCCAAGGGGTAGGCAGAGGTGTGAGTTTATGTTATGTTATGTTTAACATTTTAACGGCTCAACCGATTTTCATCAAACATGTCTACGAACACTCGCACATAAGTCACCTTTAT
Organism: Eilema sororculum; assembly: GCA_914829495.1. Taxonomy (NCBI): domain Eukaryota; kingdom Metazoa; phylum Arthropoda; class Insecta; order Lepidoptera; family Erebidae; genus Eilema; species Eilema sororculum. Next base: position 8,745,857 of record OU618559.1, read on the forward strand.
TGCAAAAAAAAACTAAATTGAAATCGCTTCATCCGTTCAGGAGCTATGATGCCACAGATAGACAGACAGAGAGACAGATAGACCGACACACATACCGACAGACAGACAGACACTGGTTAAATGTTTAATTTTTAACTACAACATATCGCTTCCAGCGATAAGGCCGCCCATTGTACATTAAACTGTATCATGCTACCTACTTGTTACAATGTAAATCTATTGGTGTACAATAAAGAATTATCTATCTATCTATCTAACATTAGAATTCCATTAAAAACTGACTAAAACGAAAATAATATTTTTCTGCAAGAGTTTTAGATTAGATCTTGTAAAGCAAATAGAAAACAGAGAAAGAACTTGCGCGATATCACCCTTATTTTTTTTTAATGTTGAAACTTGGTACACAGATAGATTAGAGGTTGGAGAAGGACATAGACATGGTCACGATAAGGGTGAATCTTGAAGGTCGCCGTATTCAGTTAATTCCCTTGGTCAAAAGAAAAAAAATATAAATAAAGCTTCTGGACTTATGGTTTTATGTGAAAAATCTTGAAAATTAAAATGTGCCAAGGGGTACACAACGCTATCTAGACCCATGGTAAGCGTAGCTTAACTAGCTTGTGTTATGGAATTTAGAATGCGGATAAACATACTTAGATACTTTTTTTACATACTACATATTATTCATAGAAACACCCTTTTTTTTTTTTCCTGCGGAAATCCCCTCGGATACCCCCCCTGCCGGAGCCGGAAGGGGAGGTTATGTCAGACTCGAACCGACTAAAACCGCACGCCGACTGTGGGTCTTGGTGCTAGGCCGGAGGTGAGGTTGTCAAAGACATATCCCTCGCACCCCGGCTGACCCAGGGCCATCCCTTACCAGCCGGCCCTCCTCAGGAGGGGGGACAACGGCGTCCCCAACTCGCCCCCGGAACATAGAAACACCCAGACCAATGCAAATAGCCATATTCATGTATACAAATATTTGCTCCTCCTGCATGGCAGTCGAGTTCACTACCGCCGCGCCACAGAGGCTGTCAAAGATTTATCCATAACCGACTTTCACGTGGGCAACAGTTAGTAATATGATACATAGAAGCCATTAATGCCAAAATACGTTTTAAAATGTTAGCGCTAAAACACGCTAAACACTTCTCGCCTCCAAGCGCCAGGATTAGCTACAACACTGCTGCCACTTCCTCCGGATTGATTGGACGATTACTATCGGCACGCAACGCCGCCCGCACGCAAGAGGTCGCGGCCTTAAGCCTGGGGGCTGGGGTGGGGGGAGGGGGAGGATCATGGCGTTTCGAGGTTATCTGCGTCGTCCTGACACCTTGGAGCAGTGGTTCTCAAAGTTTTAGGTATTGAGGTATGGAGATAACGGCTAATTTCTATGTAAGCTGATTTTAAAAGAAACTTCGAAAACCGAGAAGGCTACTGGATTATAGATTTCAGTATTTTCTGTTCAAGAATTTTTAAAACCTCTCTATGTACCTAATTATGAAAAGAGTTCTGTAATGCCAGAACATACATAAAAATATAAATTAAACATCTGAATTGAGAACCTTCTCGTTTATCGATGTACTTAGCAAGTACAAAATAGAGTAAGTTTTGCAAGAGTTGTATAAATAGGGCTTGTACTGCGGTAGAAATTCCGTTTTGCTCTGTATTCTATATGCACTACAACTGACCCGCAATTTTTGTAGCTGTCATTTGTAAAGGTGCTAGATACATTAATTATTAGTAAGCTATTAAGCTTACTAGTGGTCCTACTCTCTACGTCTCGTGCAGAAGAAGTTTCTGCATTCCTACCTCATCCCAAAACACAATACAATAACATAACATAACAATTATTGTATATCATGGAACGCGAGAGTTTAAAAACTTTCTTTTTTCTTTTTTCAAAACCACTTTTGCCTAGAAGCGTACATAAAAGTCCATTACGTACCCCAAGCAGTACGCAAACTTTGAGACACACTGTCTTATACCAACGAACCTTTAGTTAGAAACAATTTTTTACGCAGGTATACCATTATATATTCACGTTACTATTACTAAACGCGACGCGATCACGGTATAGGTAGGTATACCTCTGAAGTCTGACCACGGCCCGGCTTTTTTTTTATCGTGCGAAAAATCCTCATGGAGCTGGTGGAGGCGGTTATGTCGGACTCGAACCGACTAAAACGCATGCCGTCTTGGGTCCTTGGTTGCCGGAGGTGAGATTGCCAAACGCATATCTCTCGCACCCCGGCAGACCCAGGACCATCTCTTTCGAGATGGCCCCCTTCGGGTTTGACCACGGCCCGACTGGTCGAAACATCAAACTTGTAGAGTCCAAATAAGATCATGAAATATAGTCACCAAAGTTCAACCAAATCCGCATACTAGTAAAGCAGACCTCAGACTCCGTGGTGATAGCTTCGGATGCGACTGGGATTAACACTCTCCTTCAGGAGAGTGTCGAATTTAGGCCGCCTTTATTATATTTTATTTTTTTATCACACGTAACAGATTACAACCAATAAGAAATAATAATAATACTAAGTATGAAGCAATAGGATTAGAGTCCAGGTTGCATTCCACAAGAACGCGTGTACAAATGAATTAAGATGAAGGAGTTTCTAACAATAACACAGATAAATCAACTCCCAAACTGAATTTCGACAAATCCTTCTGATTTTACTTCGACAGCATGCAACTCCGACAATATTTTAGATCGAAACAACTTAATTCCGACACTACTGTACACCGACAAAGCGTTTCTTCGACATGACTTTAATAAGAAACGACGTAAGTTCGACGACGTTCTTCTCAGACAACAATGCTTCTCCGAAATAAGTCAAATTCGACATACCATACTCTGAAATATTGCAGCTCGATAATATCTTATATCGACCTGACATATTATCTAAGACACGATGTAACTGTGAAATTATTTCAGCAGCCGCTTTACCGCTTGACACTGCGCTGGTTATAATTTACCTATTGCACAAAATGCAAGTCTATGTTTATTAATTTACAAAGAGGGACGGGAACCCGTGCCTGAAGAAATTCGGGCCGTGAGGTCCCAGCTCCACCGGGACATGGTAGCTGAATGGGAGCTACGACTTGGGCGACCAAGCGCAGGGCACGCCGTAATAGCGGCGATAAGGCCCATCATGGAGGAATGGCTAGAGAGGCCACACGGCAGCCTCTCGTACCGGCTGACGCAGGTGATTACCGGACACGCGTGTTTCGAGAGTTACCTGTGTCGGATCCGGAAGGAGCCAACGTCCGAGTGCCATCACTGTGATGCGAGCGAGGACACAGAAATGCACACGCTGACCGAGTGCCCGGCGTGGGACACGCTGAGGCGGGTCCTAGTGGCGGCTCTGGGGGTGGGAATCCGGCATCCGTTTACTGCTCCTCCTTTTAGAGAGCAACTTCTGTCTGAAACTCGCCGCATGTCAAGCGGTAAAGCGGCTGCTGAAATAATTTCATAGTTACATCGTGTCTGTGATAATATGTCAGGTCGATATAAGATATTATCGAGCTGCAATATTTCAGAGTAGGGTATGTCGAATTTGACTTATTTCGGAGAAGCATTGTTGTCTGAGAAGAACGTCGTCGAACTTACGTCGTTTCTTATTAAAGTCATGTCGAAGAAACGCTTTGTCGGAGTACAGTAGTGTCGGAATTAAGTTGTTTCGATCTAAAATATTGTCGGAGTTGCATGCTGTCGAAGTAAAATCATGTCGTAGAAGGATTTGTCGAAATTCAGTTTGGGAGTCAGATAAATCCTTATGAGAGATAGCATCTAAGTTAAGGAAAATTAAAGAAAGGGATGTTTTTAACCCGCGGCGCAAAGAGAGGGGTTTTATAAGTTTGACGTGTGCCTCTGACTGTGGAATCATAGCTCCCGAACGGATGAAGTGATTTCAATTTAGTTTTTTTTTGTATTAAAGGTGACTTATGTGAGAGTGATCTTAGACATGTTTGATGAAAATCGGTTGAGCCGTTTAAAAGTTATGGGGGTTAAAGTAGGGATGGGGAGTGTCGGGGGTTTTCATTTTTAACCGACTTCAAAAAAGGAGGAGGTTCTCAATTCCTCTGTATTCATAATATTTTTTTTTATGTATGTTCACCGATATTTCCGCCAACTATAGACGGATTTCAAATTTCTTTTTTTGTTGGATAGAGTTCACTTCTGAGGTGGTCCCATTTTCACCAGGTCAGGATCTGATGATGGGATCCAGAAGAAATCGAGGGCAACCACCGAAAATTGTATGCTCGTATGGTGCTTTTGTTACGTAATCATGTCTTACTCAGGTATATGCTTCAGGGTGTCAACATCTGATGCTGCTGTGCTGATGATGAAGCTACTTTTATTTAATTACAGTTCAATTCAATTGAACTATCAAGTGCATACTGTTTTATTGCAGATCAAAGACAATTTATCACAATTTGATCATATCGAAGGGGCGGTAGTGCGATTTGTTTGCCAGCCTCTGTGGCGTGGCGGTAGTGCACGCGACTGCCACGCAGGAGGCGCAGGTTCGATTTCCACTCAGTGCAAATATTTGTATGCATGAATATGGCTATTTGCATTGGTCTGGGTGTTTCTATGTATAATATGTATGTATTTACAAAAAAAAAAGTATATATGTATGTTTATCCGCATTCTAGATTCCATAACACAAGCTATAAAAGCTTACCATGGGTCTAGATAGCGTTGTGTAGAATGTTGTGGAATATTTATTATTATTATTTATTATCCTTCAGTTTCTTTAATGGAATTGTTGGTTATACTATAGTTTCGATTTTAGTCATTTCACGGAACAAGAAGGGCCATTATACCTATAATAAGATTAAAGTGCTGAATTCTTCACTACGCATAGTATAAAGCAAAGTCGCTTTCCGCGACCCCATGTCCCTATGTATGCTTATAACTTCAAAACTACGCTACAGATTTTGATTCGATTTCTTTCAATAGGTAGAGTAATTCAAGAAGAAGGTTTATATGTATAATACATGCTTAATATAGTAGAGGGTACGGCGGGAATGGAATCGGAGGCCACGCGGATGGTAAAGAATTGGCGGTACGAAATTCGCCGGGTCACTAGGATTTATTCCCGCGAGGTCGAGTCCCACTATGTCGAGTTCCCGCTACGTCTACTTTGAAAACTCTCGCCTTTATTCCCACCTAGTCGAGTCGTTGAAAAAGTCGATTTAAGTACCGCCACGTCGACTTACAAATTCTAATTGTACAGTCGCCCGCGTTAACACTTTGATTGAAAGGTGTTACCGGAGTTTCTTGTCATTTCTTCTTCGGCTTTACTTGCGAAGTGGACGGTAGGGTGTGGCATAATTATGTTTATTTTGTTTATAGGAATAAATGATTTTGACTTTGTCTTTATCAATACTAATAGTTGTTATTTGGAATCATAGACCATCACGGAGGGGGGACACCTTAGCGTGTTATCCCAGTAGGTACGAAAGAAATAAAAAAAGAAAATAGAGAGATCGTCATGAGATAGTAGAGTGTTTTCAATAAAAATAAGGGGATTGAAAAACATTGGAAAAAATGAAATGCTCAAGTGAGACTCCAACTAACGACCTTTCCCTTACAGTGGGACTGCTCTTCCAACTGAGCTATTGAGCGACACTTGAATCATTCCAAATTTTCCTTCTCTTTATATCCGTCTATAAGGGCGACGGTGCAGCCATCTACCAACATTCTTACGAACTGTTGGAAACAATGAATGATTTTTCAACCATTTTTAAACATTGAATTTTGATGACTGCGCCCAAATATTTGAATGAATTTTTTATAGCATTTAATGCTATAAAAAATTCATTCAAATACAGGGATTGTCCAAAAAATGCAGTGTGAGACCATGCTTGGGACTCCATTATCTTCGAGAAACCTCCCGTAATGGCTATTGGTTTGTAGTTTGATGGACTTGAGCGTTCGTCTTTTTTAGGGGTCGGGTGGACCACCGCTATCTTCCATAATGTCGGGACTACGCCAGAAGAGTGAGACAACCGGAAAAAACGCGTTAAGACCGATGCCATCTCTGGGAGCGCACATCTTCAACACTATGGGAGGGATTCCATCAGGCCCGTTCGAGGAGGACGAGGGACGTAAGTGCTAAACGCCCTGAGCGCTGGTGAAAACGGATACCCGGTATACAGCTATCGCACCGCGGTGTAGTTGGCGGTTCCTGTCCCTCGCCATCCAAGGTCGAGTTAGACGCGAAGAGTGTGCCCAGAAGATCGCCTTTCTCCTTTGCTTTGTGGGCCAACGAATCATTTTCCATGTACAGAGCCGAAAATGCAGGCTTGCAGAAATTCCCTTCGATAACTTTGGGAAGAGACCAGAACGCATGAGTTCCCGAAGGTAGACACTCGAGCCTCTGGCCAATTCTACCGATCTGCTCCGACTTCGCCCATGCTTAGTCTCTTTTGAAGGACCTGGAGGCAAAGTTATAATGCTTTCTTAGTACGCTGGTAATTTGGTCCCGAGCGGTCACCGCATTGGCCCAGGCTTGGTAAGCTTCGTAATTCCTGCGACAAGCCGTTTTGGAAGATTGACCTAACCAAGGCCGGAATCTTTTTTTTTTATACCACTTAGGTGGCATACAAGCACACTGCCCACCTGGTGGAGAGTGCTTACCGCGGCCTATGGACGTATGCAACACCAGGGGCGTTACACTCGTGCTGCCTACCCTGAAGAAACCTTCTAATGCCCCTCTTAATAGGTAAACCACGGCAGGGAGTTCATTCCGCAGCTTCAGCGTGCGTGGGATGAAGTTCCTTTCATACCACACGGTCCACACCGTTTTCGGATGCAGTGTGTGGGGATGAATTCCCTGCCTATGGCGAGCGGTGCGATGATTGAATGTAGCTGTGGGCATCATGTCAAATAATTCATATGAGCACAGACCATTATATAGGCGGTAGAAAACCCACAGTGAGGCAAAGTGAGGCTGAGAGGTTCCACATCGCCTGCGAGTATGGGACTGTCGACGAGCCTCAACGCACGTTTTTGCACCGAGTCGAAAGGGTTAAGCTGACGTGCGGGCGCTCCGGCAAAAAGATGACAGCAGTACTCCATGTGGGACCGAACCTGCGCCTTATGAAGAAGGAGTCGCTGCCCCGCAGTGAAAAACTGCTTCGCCCTGTTAAGAACTCCAAGTTTCTTTGACGCCAGCTTGACCTTGCCCTCTAAATGACTGCGGTACTGGACGTCACTTGAAATGTCGACGCTTAGGATCCCGATACTCGGGGCAGTGGTAAGCCGTGTGCCCAGGAATTACGGCGCTACAATAAATGGGGTTTTCTTAGCGGTGAATACACATACTTGTGTCTTGGTGGGGTTGAACTTGACCAGGTTTAGTCGACCTCAATCGGATACTCCCGAGAGAGTAGTCTCGATTTCGGACACAAGTTGTTCGCCACTTCCCTCCACCTCGAACTGAAGGATGTTTGCACGGCCCGTGTAACATGCGTCTCCAGTACTGTCGTCCGCATAGCAATGAATGGAGTCATCCGACAGCATGTCATTAATATGCAGCAGAAACAGGGTCGGAGACAACACGGAACCTTGTGGAAAACCAGCGTTTATGTCCATGCGGTCCGAGCGGCTGCCGTCCACGACGGTTTGGATGTTTCTGTTGGACAAAAATCTGGAAATCCTATTATACAGCCCCTCAGGCAGTCCATAAGATGGTAGCTTCGCAAGAAGACCTTTGTGCCATACCCGATCGAAGGCCTTTGCTATATCTAGGCTGACCGCTAGTGCCTCACCTTGGCTCTCAATGGCTTGCACCCAACGGTTCGTGAGATACACAAGCAGGTTATCGGTTGAGCGACGCTGGCGGAAGCCGTACTGTCGGTCACTCAGTAGATCGTGACCCTCAAGTTAACCCAGGAGCTGTGTATTAATAACACGCTCCATAACCGCTCGAGAGGAGGGAGGTGATAGCGATAGGCCTGTAATTGGACGGGTCTGTCCTGTCGCCTTTCTTAGGCCAGTCCGCGTAGCGGGCGTTAAAATCGCCAAGTATGACTATCTCTGTGGATGGGATCTGCTGCTGCACGAGGTCTGAGGCCATTTGGATATGCGCCATGAGTCGGTCTGTTTCAGTATCACCACTGTGGGATCTACAGAGGGACGCGTAGACGCGGGGATGGTCGTGGCTGTCTACACGGAGCCATAGAATGGAGAGGTTCCTACCTTCAAGATTGCTGAGGTGACGAGAACTGATATCGTCTCTGACGTACACACACACACACTCCAGCATTAGACAGAAAGGAGTGTTGTAGTCCGTACCCAGGATAGATGAGGTAGGATGTGTCCGCCGGAGACGATATCTTCTCAAGGTTGTGGTGGACAGCATTTAGGTTAGTGTGTAATTACAAAAGTCCACGGTTGGCGTGGCAGGAGGTGCCCTTGAGTTTTTGCTCTTGCCTCGAAATGATTCAAATTTCCCATCTTATACGTCTTTAAGGCGACGTGGCGTCATTCATTGATTCCGATAGTTCGTAAAAAAAAATCGGTAGATGACGCCACGTCACCTTAAAGACGTATAAGATGGGAAATTTGAATCATATCGGGCGTGTCTCGGTAGCCGAATTGGTCAGGCATTCCCCCTGTAAGGGAAAGACTGCGGGTTCGAGTCCCGCCCGAGAAGATTCTTTTTCCCTATGTATTCTAATGTCATATTTGAGGCTGAACGAATAAAAAGAACGAAAACTATGGTCCAAAACTGCTAATTAAACAACATTATTGTAATATTGCTTGAAGAGGTTGTGGTTGTTCGAACGGCGGTAGCCTAGAGGTATGGGTAATGGATTGCTGAGTCGATCCCAGGTTCACCATGGCACACACCCATGACTTTTCGATGCTTTTCGAAGTTATGTGTGTATTTATCGCAGGTTTATAAGTGCCCGGTTAATGGCAATAGGCTCGCCACCTATTACATTGGGACCTAAACATAAACTGGCGAAATGTGGGTGCTAGCACCTCTACCTACCTCTTCGTGGAATACAGGCGTGAATTTATGTTATATATGTTATGGTTGTTCAAACGGCCGCATTAAGATCCAGATAAAATAATAACTACGAGTTAAATAATAAAGCGAGTATCAAGCATTATTTAATGAGCATTTGAGCTATCAGAGCAGCGGTCTAGATAATAGATGCCAATTAAAAGACAAAATGAAGTCCCAAGCATGGTCTCACACTGCATTTTTTGGAAAATTCCCGATTTTTATTGCATACACTCTACTATCTTATGACGATCTCTCTATTTTCTTTTTCCTATTTCTTTCGTACCTACTGGGATAACGCGCTATACTTTCAACCCGCCGTGTTGGTCTATGATTCCAAATAACAACTATTAGTATTGATAAAGACAAAGTCAAAATCATTTATTCCTTTAAACAAACAAATATAATAATTATGCCATAAATATATAATTCGCAGATGACTAAGTAAAGCCAAGCCGAAGAAGAAATGACAAGAAACTCCGGTAACACCTTTGAATCGAAGTGTTTACGCGGACGACTGTACAATTATTTGTAAAGTCGACGTGGCGGTACTCAAGTCGACTTTTTCAACGACTCGACTAGGTGGGAACAAAAGCTGAGTTTTCAAAGTAGACGTAGCGGGAACTCGACATAATGGGACTCGACCTCGTGGGAACAAATCGTCACTAGTCTACTATATAAAAATTAGTCGGGTTTTCCTTTCGGACGCTATAACTCCAGAACGCACGAACCGATTTGGCTAATTTTGGTCATGAATTATTTGTGGAAGTCCAGGGAAGGTTTGTACGTTGAGAAAAATTCGAATAATTGCCGGGAACCGACATCCAAGCGAGCGGAGCCGCGGGCAAAAGCTAGTAAGGTATAAATAAATCAAAGACTTCAGAAAAAATCTTTTCTGAAGTCTTTGATTTAAATGCATTTGACGACAGTATTTCCGCCCAATTGAATAGTCTGACTGCGGTAGTACCTCCGCCCTACAGAATACCGCGGCCATAATAACCTCGTGTTGTGTTCCCGGCGGTGAGTACGGTAGCCAGAGCTCACTGGAGAGGTCCTGTGCTGTCAGTGGGAAGACCAAATGCTTGTCCTGCTTGGTCTTCTACACTATGTAGTATGAGTGTGAATCCCCACGTGTTGCACACGCCCATAGGCCACGATAACCACTTTCCATCAGGTGAACTGTGAAAAAACTTACAACTTAATCTATATATATATATATAAAAATCAATGCCACTTTTCGTTGTGATGTTAACTCATCCACGCGGGCGGAGCCGCGGGTAAAAGCTAGTACTTAATAAATATTCCACAACATATTCTACACAACGCTATCTAGACCCATGGTAAGCTTAACTAGCTTGTGTTATGGAATCTAGGATGCGGATAAACATACCAACTTTATTATACTTTTTTTGTAAATACATACATAATATACCTACATAGAAACACCCAGATCAATGCAAATAGCCATATGCATACAAATATTTGCACTGAGCGGGGATCGAACCCGCGCCTCCTGCGTAGCAGTCGTGTACACTACCGCCACGCCACAGAGGCTGTCAACAACTGTTAATAGTTCTCCTATTTTATTTTCGCCATTTCATCATCATTTCACGGAATCGTTGGTTCTATTTACCATTTTAATCTGACACGAACTGTCTGGGTTACCACACAAAAAAACTAAAAACGACCACGCCATTTTGAACTTAAAATAATAAAACAATATTTTATCAGTTCCAACCGATCGTAATATATTTTTAATACACTTTTTAATTTAAATTAATAATAGTCTCACTTGTAATTTGACGTTTTCGTGCCTAAACATTATTAAAGAGCAATTAGCCGTTTTATTAATATACAGGATGTTTCTTTATACAGGATTCAATATAACTATTAATATGGGACTACAGAAACCCACCGAGGAGGGCCAGACCGTATGGGATGGCCCTGGGTCAGCCGGGGTTGCGAGGGATATGTCGATGATAACCTCACCTCCGGCCTAGCACCACGACCCACAGCCGGCGTGCGGTTTTAGTCGGTTCGAGTCCGACATAACCTCCCCTTCCGGTTCCGGCGGGGGGGGGGGGGGGGTATCCGAGGGGATTTCCGCACATAAAAATAAAAAAAGGGGATAACAGAAACCCTTGGACAAACCAACGCGTTCAGGTCTCGTCCGTGGTAACGTGCGCGGTGGCGATCAGATGCTTTGTTCTTCAAGTTCTTACAAATCTATACAAATACATAAAATTTAACTGTCTGCCTGTAATATTATAACCTTTTAATAAATACCTAATTATGGATATGTACATACGAGATTTAAAACAATAGGACATTATAGAACAAGTGTGTAAAGTTGGTGATTACCGCCGAGGCGATTGAGGCCCGAGCTGCCAGGCGAAGGTCTAAAGAGAGCCGAAGTCGGTTATCTAATCAACAATATTCACGTGTATCATACGAATCCGGTCTACTACAACCTATTATATTCCCTAAATGCCTTATTGCACTATAAACGATTGTCAAATGTTTGGATTGACCCTGGTTCGTAGGTCCGGTGGAGACGTCACAGTTGACCCACGTCTGCGGTCGCCACATCACGTGCCCAAAGGTGAACGCACCTTTCCTGCTTTTTACCTGACTACGGCAAAGCCAAAAGGAGGGTTATGATTTTGAGAGGCTATGTATAGCTTATTATATTGTGTATAGGTTGTAGCGTGAACGGAAAACGGAGAAAGAACTTAGGCGATACAAGCTTTTCAAATGAGCACAACCCTTGCATACAATTATTATACCTAATCGTTTTAGTTACAACAGATCCTTTATAGAAAAGCTTGTTTTTAAAAGTTTTTTTATAATAATTTAACTATCCACAATATCACTTACACGAAGGTTGCCGCGGATGTGGAAGTTCCTCACGCGATTCGTACGTGTGATTCTACTTAGCAAAACATCCTGTATATTTCTTAATATTTACACAACATATAACAATTTTTAATTCTTTATAATTTTCCGGCTAATGATACCTGTGAACACAAGCAGTAGAATTTGGCGAGTTGAGTTGTCATTGTAACACCTATATCTAAGAAAGAACATGCTCCAATTAAGGCCGAACCCAAAACTGAAAACTGCATCAAATTCGGAGAAAATGGCAACATAGATTTGCACAATCAAACAAACAAACATCCTCTCACCCCAAACGCATATACGGTCTCCGTTCCGTCGTGGGTACCTAATAAATAAGGTTATTTGCATTGTTCTCTCTTGTCGTGCCTCGGAGAGCACGTTAAGCCGTCGTCGGTCCCGGTTGCCATACGAATATCTAGCTGCAATGCTTCGATATAATGCGTCGCCGCCGTTAATGGAAGTTTAATGTTAGTCGATTCGCGGAAAATATCGAGTTTTACCCAAACACGCAGTTAGATTAGAAAAAACAGACCGAGTAGGTACTCCGAGCTGTAAGCTTCAGACGCGAGTGGGACCTAGGTTGAAGAAGACTCACAGTCAGGAAGACATAGCTAGCAGGTACTTACCTACAAAGTCGACAGCCACTGTGGCGTGGCGGTAGTGAACGCAACTGCCACGCAGGAGGCGCGGGTTCGATCCCCGCTCAATGCAAATATTTGTATGAATAAATATGACTATTTACGTTTTTTGTTTGTTTTTATACCACTTAGGTGGCAGACAAGCACACGGCCCACCTGATGGAAAGTGGTTACCGCGGCCTATGGACGTATGCAACACCAGGGGAGACACTCGCGCTCTTGTTCTGTGTGTTTCTGAATAGGCATTCATTTAAAAAAAAAAAAGGATCTAAGTATGTTTATCCGCATTTTAGATTCCATAACACGAGCTAGTTTAGCTTATTACGGGTATAGATAGCGTTGTTTTTTTTTTATAAAGGACACGTCAATTTGACTTCACTTCGCCGGATGTTAAGCTAAAGGTAAAGTCTCTGAAAGAGGGTCACCATCGTAAACATGTACAATGTTAACAGTGGTGCACTCAGCTTGACGGCCTCATCAGACGCCTTTTTACACCCCGCTTAAAGGACCCGGGACTGTAGGAAGAAGGAAACACGTGAGCTGGCAGTGTAAAATATAATGGAATATTTATTTATTTATTAAAAATAAAAGAAAAAATGAATTGTTGAGCGTTTTATTACTTAATATTATAGATGTCATTATGATTGCTTAGAGAAAGTTCGCCAAATGTAGAAGGATATGGATGGTGTAGATTTACAGACCTTCACAATTTTAGTTCTTGAAAATGGATAGAAAGAGACACATCTACTTATTAAAGGACACATAATAAAACATAATTACTTATTATTTATACATACGATAATCTTACAACTTAAACAATTGCTATAATAATAATGGGAATTAACGCGATCATGGCCGTCGACGGCCGTGGTCGAAATGTCAGGCAAATCAAAGGTATGTATTGCGGAGGTGAAGAGAGTCTGGTTGTAGTATATTTACCACAACTCAATGATTTAGTAAAGCAATGTCTTACAAACGAAATAACAGGCTTATATACTGATTTATCCAACATTGGTGGAGTGGGAGCGATGCTTGTGGTCACATCCTATCTTCTTGTTGACTTGCATATTTTGTGTTATGGCAACGTGATTTCCTTACAGAAATCACGTTCCTGTCGGCCATAGTATGTCCTATACCATGATCGCGTTAATTCCCGTTATTATTATTGTATATCGTGGAACGCGAGAGTTTTAAAGTAAGCTTAAACAACTGCTGCCAATAACTTTTATGTAGACTTATAAGTAACTATAAAAATGTAAAATTGAAATGAAGGTATCGCATCGCGTCCATGTCAAATCGTCCCAAATAGTATTTGATTTTCAATTTAACAGTAGGCATTTGATGCAGACGTTTCACGGATATTAAGGAAGTTCAGCCAAATCCGCAGTTAGACTGGTAGAAACGGACCACAGACTCCAAGCTGAGAGCTTCGCATGCTACTGGGAATAATGATAAGATGAAGAAGAGTTACATACATTTGACGCTAGATCCTAATTTCACCATTTCACTACCATAATAAGTAGTTGTACCTATTCCTAAAAGTCTTCAGATTCCCGCCATAAATAATCACTTCTAATAGTCCCGCTAATTTACACATCAGTGTTGCCAGTGACACAATTTATTATTACCAATTTAAAATTATTTATTTTAGCGTGACAACACATAATATACTGCTAATAGGATGGTGACAACACTGCTCACTGTGGTCGAAGCTGCCGATACTGTAACAAAAAAGAAAATAAAATTATCACCTGCTAAATCTGAGTGTCAATAACCGTCATTGCAAAAAACGGCATTAAATTAGACTTTAAATTGATAGAGTTAAAGTTCAAAATTAAATGACTTTTGGCAGAGTAATTGAAAAAGTGTTATGAAAGTTTTTTCATTTAATTTTGGACTTTATGCATATAAATACAAAGTCTAAAATTTAATATCATTTTTTGAGGTGACTCCGGCACTACAATTGTTTAGCTTTAGTAAAATCGAGAGCCAGGCGAAAACTGCACGAGCATTTAAAAGAAACGATAGCTACGAGTCAGCTAGTGTGGTTATGTCAGACTCGAACTGACCAAAACCGCACGGTCGTTTCAGGCCATCAGTAGCCGGGGGGAAGGTAGCCTCTGGCATATCCCTCATACCCTGACTGACTCAGGGCTAATGAAGGCCTCCTCAAGTGTGGGACTACGTGGTTCCCATCTTTCCTCAAAATAAATCAATAATAGTTTAAAAAACTAAAAAACACGCTTTTGGCAGGCACTAAAAATTACAAAATTATCATGAGGGTACATTTCAAATAGCCTGTCCGCCATCTTGGACGTCCGCCATATTGGATTTAAGTCATGTGACTATATTTTCGTATTCCTATTATTTTTTTAAAAAAGAAAACCGTCAGTCCGCCATCTTGGGGAGGCCGCCATATATTTCTTAGCTAGTCATGTATTGTCATCAGAACTCAGAGCGTGTGCAAAATTTCATCCTAATCGAAAACCGGAAAGTGGGTCAAATTAAGATTCCAAGATTTTCTTACATACAAGTGAAGCTAATAAAAGCGTATTAAAAAGGGGGGCGTGCGTATCACATCGCCGTCTTCACCTGCTTCTGTTAGGGTAACAGGCCGCTCTACCTGTAATCCCCAAGACCGCGTTCATGGAAGTCGGAGGTCATTCAATGACCTCTGACGCCTTCGCGCATTGCTGGCCGGGAGGGACCTGAGCCTCCTCCAGCTCTACTGCCCGCCACCATCCCACACCACCTCTTAAAGAATACTTACAGCAAGTATGTTCCTCCTCTGAGTAAGGGTATTCGAAGGCGCATTGACACAGGCTGTTCCTGCACACCACTCTCTCCGACATATTCGCCAGGAAGCACTGGCTGGTCCTTGCACAGTCTTGGAAGAGACCTGTCAACAATATAATATCATGATAACCTGTTGGTTCCTGGTGCAGTAGGCTCAGCAAGTAATAAAATGAAACAAGTAATAAAATTAAAATTTTTGAAAAAACCCACGACGTATAAAAAATAATTCAAAAACTGATTACTGCAGCGCTCCCTAGTGGGTTGTCACCGTAACACCTATCTAAGAACATGCACCAATCAAACCCAAAACAATAACTGAAAACTGCATCAAAATCGAACTAGTATTTTTGGAGAAAATTGGCAACATTGATTTGCATTAAAAATGCTTGCTGTAGCGCCCCCTGTTGAGTTGTCATTGTAACACCTATCTAAAAACATGCTCCAATTAAAGCCGAAACCCAAAAGTGATACCTGCTTCAAAATTGGATTGGTAGTTTCGGGGAAAATGATAACATGGATTTGTACAAACAAACAAACACACAAACATCCTCTCACCCCAAACGCATATACCGTCTCCGTTCCGTCGTGGGTCAAAATAACCAAGCGACTACAATATGGGGTTCTTCAAAAGGGCTTTAGGAGGTTTCTACGGCGTCGGCTGCACGAATATGACGCCTCATGGCGTTGTATACATCCATAGGCCAAGGTGACCACTTACCATCAGGTGGGCCGTGTGCTTGTCTGCCACCCAAGTGGCATAAAAAAATCGGTTGTCTGTAAATTCGGTTTACTTACGATAGTTGAACGTGACAGCGTCATAAGAAAATACTGATGGAATGGTATCATTTTTCAAAAGAAAATTTTAATTTTATTTGTTTAATTTGTTGCTCGTTCTACGCTCTCGCTTGCAATTCAAGCCTTAAATGGAACGCCTCAGAGCGAGGTAACGCCGCATGACGTCATGTTTTTCGTGCGTGCAGCCGGTTCCATCGAATTATAAGACGTTGTCACGCCAAAATGTACATACTTATCACAACTATGTAATTCTGTGGTCGACTCACCCGTTTCTGGCCAACACCTTCCATCCCTCAAGTGGTGTCCAGCGTTACATCTGCACCTGGCCTCCTCGCACACACTGTCCTCGCCCATCAGGAATACGCACTGGTCTGTGACGCTGCAGGGGCTCGTGGGATCTGTGAGGGCTGCGGAATGGGATAATCTTTTAGTAATTATATACATGAAATAAGTTTTACTTTGGTAAGTTTAGTTTGTGAAAAAGAAGGCATGTATTAAAGGCATGGCAGAAGCCATCATCTATTCACTTAAAATAAAAGTTTAAAAAGCCCCGTCACAAAAAACACCTCCAAAAAGTTGAAAATAAATCGTGTTTGCCTTTTAACTTTTGATATACCTAGTAATGTTTTGATTCAACGGTTGCCATTTCGGGGTTTGTCAACCAAAGTAAAGATCAAACTGTCCTGCTTTAAAGACCTGACAAAGCAGATAAAGTAAATAAAATCGTTTAAAGATTTAAAATAAAACGAATTAATAAAAAATAATTAAACCCGACTGCCAATGAAAAGATCGAAATAAGTTTGATAGCAGGCGGTACCCATTTGCCAATCATAAAACGAAAGAAACTTAATGGGTACCGCCTGCTATCAAACTTATTTCGATCTTTTCAGTGGCAGTCGGGTTTTATTATCCATACTAATATTATAAATGCGAAAGTAAATCTGTCTGTCTGTCTGTCTGTCTGTCTGTCTGTCTGTCTGTATGTTACGCTTTCACGCCTAAACCACTGAACCGATTTTGATGAAATTTGGTATAGGGGTTGATTAGACCATGAGAATGGAGCCGCGGGCAAAAGCTAGTTTTTTAATAATTCGTTTTATTTCATACTTTTTAGTTATGATATGACATATAACGAGTATATCTTTTTGCAATCTCCTTCTAATTGCCTTCATTTTGATACCCTACTTGATAAGTTTGAGTCAAAAATATTTGCCACAACATACGTTTTGGCGCCAAAAATCCGCCATTTTGATTTTTTCGAAATTTTAATATACCGTGTCACTCACACAATCACGGCGAATCAAATGACACCTCACATGTCCAAATCCGTCAAGCCGTTCAGGCTGTAGGCCGTGCCAAATAAATGGACATACAACATACATACATACATACATACATAGTCTCGAAAAACATTACCCTCCTTCCTTGGGCAGTCGGGTAAAAAAGAACATTAGAATCGAAATTACTAACATTCCTTCCAACCCTCGAACTTAGCTAAATTACTTGTGATAAGAGTAGGAGTGGGTTCACGTCGGTAGTGTAATGGCCAAGATTCGAACTCGAGACCTCTCGATCGTAAGGCCGACTTCATAACCATTAAGCTACCGACGTGAATAGCACAAGCAATTGCTCTTTATGTACCTAAACTTGAATAAATGAAATTGATTATTTGATGAATCTGCGGTAGCCTAGTGGTATGGGTAATGGACTGCTGAGATGAGATCTCGGGTTTGATCCCAGGTTACCATGGCACACACCAATAACTTTTCGATACTTTTCGAAGTTATGTGTGTATTTATCGCAGGTTTATAAGTGCCCGGTTAATGGCAATAGGCTCGCCACCTATTACATTGGGACCTGAACATAAACTGGCGAAATGTGGGTGCTAGCACCTCTGCCTACCCCTTCGGGGAATACAGGCGTGAGTTTATGTTATGTTATGATTATTTGATTCATTCCTTTGGAGGCAGTAAGCAGTAATATACTCACCAGTCATACATTCGTCACCCACTGGTATAAAGCCGACGCTACACCTGCAGGTAGACGTCTCAGTGACCTCATCAGTCACGCAGACGCTGTTATCCAACGCACAGTCATCATTGACGACACAATCTCCACCAATAGCTGGAAAATGTTATCTTAGTTTGAGTTTGGTTACTGTCACACAAAATTTTAGACTTTTTTTTTATACAGGACACGTCAATTTAACTTCACCTCGCCTGATGTTAAGCTAAAGGCAGAGTCTCGGAAAGAGGGTCACCATCGTAAACATTTACCATGTTAACAGTGGTGGCACTCAGCTTGACGGCCTCACTAGATGCCTTTTCACGCCCCGCTTAAAGGACCCGGGACTGTAGGAAGAAGGAAACACGTGAGCTGGCAGTGAATTCCAGGTCTTAGTGGTGCGGCATAGGAATGAATCACTGAAACGCTTGGTTCTAGCAGGTATACTCTGCACCGTAAATGGATGGCATCTTAGCCCTGCACGTATCGTGCTGTGAAGGAAAGGGGAGGGTGGGACTAATTGGAAGAGCTCGTCAGAACATTCACCAGTAGAGACGGTAGAAAACTGCCAAAGACGCAACATCTCTACGCATCTGCAAAGGCTATCACTATCACTACATTGTATAAAGCAAAGTCACTTTCCGCGCCTTTCCGTCCCTATGTATGCTTATATCTTGAGGGTGCAGCGGAAACGGGATCAGGGGCCTTACTCCAAAAAACGAACGAACGTTCGAACGAACGAACGACAACCCGAACGAACACGATCCATTAAAGTTACTCCGAAAACCTTTCGTTGACGACTGACGGATTCCGCCGTTTTCGTAATCATAGACAAACGTTCAGACGCCAAGCGGGCGGAAAAGAATGCCTATGTCAAGCTGTGGACTCGGTGGGCTAATTGATTGATTGATTGATTGACCAGCTGCTGGTGTGATCAGATCCCTCTCCCTCACCCCTGTTAATATTGTTAGCATACCCCAGTAGGCCATTGGGTTAAAATTACCTATGTAATTTTGCAATTTAGATCTGATATTATGGGCCTTAAAGTCCAAAATTCAATGACAAATATTCTTTCTGCACTCAAGTGCAAGTTGCCAATTAATTAGACTTTGACAGCATAACAGCTAAGTCCAAAATAAAATTTGGATGCTAATTATTATTGATCATCAGAGTCAATCGAAATTACCTGAGACGCAAGTCTGAGTTTCATTCAACTGTAAGTACCCTTCTCCACAGACGCACTTGCGATCATAACACACAGCATTCGGGGTCCCCGTGCATTCTTGAGATACTTGGCAATCGTCATCCAATCCTGTGAAATAAGAAAAAACCACTCATAAATTTTTGAGCAGAATCTTAATGCTCAGCCCCTAATACCCTGGGCCCTGGACTCTGAAGACGAAGCGTTGGATTGTTTAAAAAACTAAAAAACAAGCTTTCAACACTAAAAATACCCTTACATTTAATACCCATATCATGGAGGTGGATTTCAAACAGCCAGTCCGCCATCTTGGGGAGGCCGCCATATTGGATTTGTAATGACGTTTCTTAGCTAGTCATGTATTGTCATCAGAACTCAGAGCGTGTGCAAAATTTCATCATAATCAAAGACCGGGAAGTGGGTCAAATTAAGATTCTAAGATTTTCTTTCATACAAGTGAAGCTATTAAAGGCGCGTTATTATAAGAGACGACTTACCCAGTCCTACGGTGAGGCACAAGCCATCCGCCTCTATAGTGTTAGCTGGACATCTGCAGGTGCCTTGCCCGGCGTTGATCACGCACTGGATCTCTCTATCCCCAGCCAAACAGTCACTGTCCATTTGACAGGCTTCGCCAATACCTAAAGTAACATTTATTAACTTAATTCATAACTTATATGATTACTAAAGTAAAGCCAACGAGACTAGAGAAAAAAGGTAAACATAGCGACCATTACTGAGTTACGTTGCGATAACTACTCAGTCCTTGTCGCACACGTCACACGTACGCGACAATGCCCGAGCGACAGCTGTCGTTGCGTGTTTCGTAGTACAGGAAAGCTGTCAGCTCAGCGGTTCTAAACTGTCAGATCCGCCATCTTATGAGCAATTTCATTCCTGTCTGGAATGCACTTGAAGTGATAAATGCTTGGAACCGCTGAAACTTTGTTTACCTTTTTCTCTCGCTTCGTTGGCCTTACTTTACTTGCATTGGTTATACCAAATCAGCGACCATTCACCCTGACCAACTGTATGGTCGCTGTACCAAATTAACGAGAGCGTAACTTTCACTGTTAAGAGTTGGAATGTAACGAAACGCCGCCGAACTGTTTTAGTTGGTTCCAATTCAACATAGACATCTCATCTTTAGCTTCTGTGGATTAGAACCTGAAGGGACTTCCAGACAAAAAAGTCTGTGTTTGTAACGGGTTATCTCCTAAACGAATTAACCTATTTTGGCGGGATGTTTGCTGTAGGTAACTAATATAATAATGCGTAACTT
Organism: Eilema sororculum; assembly: GCA_914829495.1. Lineage (NCBI taxonomy): Eukaryota > Metazoa > Arthropoda > Insecta > Lepidoptera > Erebidae > Eilema > Eilema sororculum. Next base: position 8,766,509 of record OU618559.1, read on the forward strand.
ATGCTACTTTTATTTTAGAAAAAATATTAGGGTTCCTTGCAAAAAAATATTAATTCCGGATTGAAATTCACGAGGATGAAATCACATGCAGAGCTATAGGCCGTGCCAGACGGATTGAGAATAAAATTTGCAGTAAATAATCTTATTATAAGTAGTGATTGTTGTGTAACAGATACAAAGGTTCACGCGGGTGCCACGTGGCGCTGCAGTCGGTTTCGCTCCAGTGCGAAAAATGTTTACAGCCCCTAAGTAACCCGTCCAAACGGGTTATCTCCTAAATAGATGAGCCGATTTTGGCGGGATTTTTACTGTAGGTAACTGATATTATGATGCTTAACTTAAACTACTTTTATTTCTAGAAAATTGTGAGGGTACCTTGCAAAAAGTAATAAAAATTCAGATCGAAATTCACGCAGATGAAATCACAGGCACAGCTAGTAGGTACTAAATAGTTTGACCTACCAACAAATATCCGACACAAGCTCCTAGTGGGGTCCCAGAGCGAGCGACCAGGTTCGCACTCGCAGTTCCTCAGCGGCCAGGGTTCAGCCGGCTCCGAACAGCGCACCGCTGAGCCGAAGGTATGACACATATTGTCTTCGATACAAGAGTCCGTCATGGTGCGGGCCACTGCAGACAAGGAAGCAAGGTAAGGTTTATTCAGAGATACGTTACTCGTAAACTGTTAACTTCCTCCGTGGCGTAGTGGTAGCGAACGCGACTGCTACGCAGGAGACGCGGGTTCGATCCCCGCTCAGTGCAAATATTAGTAAGTACGCATGAATATTATTTGCTTTGAAGAGCGAGCAATTGGAGAACACGTTAAGCGACCGACGGCTTAACGTGCCATACGAACATCTATGACAGTCGTTACGGGTAGTTGGAGCCCTCAAAAGTCTAACAACTGGTCTAGCTGCAATACTTCGATATCGCCTTTATGTTGTGGAGGTCAGATGGCAGTCGCTCCACAGAAAATATCGAAGTTCAGCCAAATCCGCAGTTAGACTGGTAAAAGCGGACCCCAGACTCCAAGCTGAAAGCTTCATATACGGCTGGGAATTCATCAACTCGCGGGCAATAAACTTGCGGGAAACCGCGGGTTGGCATTTTTGAATTTTATTTTATTTTGCTGTCGTCAACTCGCGTGAATATTAAAGTACAGTCAGAAAAATGGACCGAAACCAAAAATTTAATATAAAACCAACTTTTTGCGCATTTATACACCCGCATTGGTTAAAGTTAAAGTAACTGTTTACTTTTTTAGATTAACTTATCTTAGATTTCTATATAGACGTGCAAAATGAGGTGAGGGGGAGACGGCCAATGATGCATAAAACATGCTGCTAAGAGGAAGAAAGAAAAAGAGAATTTACTCGCAAATACATTTTTTATACCACTTAGGTGACAGGCAAGCATAATGCCCACTTGATGGAAAGTGGTTTCAACCTTGGACGTGTGCAATACCAGGTGAATCACACTCGTGCAACCAACCCTGTAACCACAGAGAGCTTCTGTGCCGTCAGTGTAGGAGATTGAGCAAGACAAATTAACTTTTAAACCCTCACGTTCCATGATATACTATAATACTAACGGGAATTAACGCGATCATGGTATAGGTACATACGTAGCTTTGATTTGCCTGACGTTCCGACCAGGTTACACCGGCCGTGGTCACAGGCTGAATAAGGCTGTTAAAATTATTGTTGAGCAAGACAAGACTTTGGTCTTCCCAGTGACAGCACTAAAACTTTCCAGTGAGCTCTGGCTACCCTACATATACCAGGATACTATTCTCCGGACTCCGGACTCGGGTTGGCCGAAGCAAGGAATGCCGGGCCAGATGGGGGTTCTCGGGGAATGTGAATTTGGAGTTACTCCACAGACAATGGCCCATCTGTTGACATGTGCTAAATGCCAATACACATGTACACCGCAGGACTTATATGTGCGCCTCCGAGAACGCCATACAGGTGGCAGCACACTGGGAGAAGATAATTTGAGTCATCGCCACGATAGAAGAAGAAGAAGAAGCGTGGTATTCTGTAGTAGCAGAGGTATATTGACACCAATATTTTACCATTTACAGATGAGACCCAAAGTACGTTGTCGAAGAACCTGTGAGACCTTCGATGTGGCCGGGACTAACGCAAGGATGATGATGACTACCCTTGATACAGTCTCTGATGATGACTCACCTTTGATGCAGTCCCTCAGATCTTCCGAGAAGAAGAAGTTGACCGGACACGTGCAGATCCCGCCTCTTACTTCAGCTAAGAATCCGAGGCACTCATTTGCAGTCGATGGAGAGCCCAGCTCTGAAAGAAATTCATTAGTTTAGAATTAGAATTACAAAAAAACATAGCAATCAGTCCTAAAACGCAAAAGTTTGTAAGTATGGATGGACGGATGAGAGAGAGCCGGTTCTCAGCATTCCACAGATTCACCGTGCGGTCGCCGGGTCCATGGCTAGGTACAGAGAGGAACACTGTGACGGCGCCTGGGACTTGTGACCCAGGTGTAAGTTTAGGGGCCACCTTGTGATGCATCAGCGCTTACCTCCACCGTCAGTCGTGTCGTGTTCCCCCCTCTACCAATCCAAATTTGGTAAGATCCTATCAACGCCGTTTTAGATATTTGTTTGAGTAAATCCGAGGTCTCTAAACAAGTTATACAGGGATTTAGCTGGGATTCCCCTGGCTCCTACTTCTACGGCGTAGAGTTTAACCACATAGCCATTTTTTATTAACTCGTTGGTCAAGTCAAACTCTTTCACGTCTATACGTAAAACGTCTAAATGGAGCTATTTTAATAAAATTTGGTATGGAGTTAGCTGACGCCCTGGTTTAACAAATAGGCTATGTTTGGTCGCGATAATCGACATCCACGCGTGCGGAGCCGCGGACAAAATCTAACAATTTTTATATACTGTCAGTATTGATGACTAGCCGATTCCCCCGGCTGCGCCCGTGGTATATTTCGAAACCCCGTATCAGCATTTCAAGCCACATAAATTTTCTGCATGCATCGCTTCCTTGCAAATAACATTATAATAGTTTAAAATTGCCTATCCGCCATCTTGTACGTCCACCATATTGGATTTAAGTCACGTGACTATTTTTTTCGTATTCCTGACAGCAAACCCTTTCATTTGACACCCATAACATGGGACTGGATTTCAAACAGCCAGTCCGCCATCTTGGGGAGGCCGCCATATTGGATTTGTAATGACGTTTCTTAGCTAGTCATGTATTGTCATCAAACTCAGAGTAAAATTTCATCCTAATCGAAGACCGGGAAGTGGGTCAAATTAAGATTCCAAGATTTTCTTACATACATAGTTACAAGTGAAGCTAATAAAAGCGTGTTAAAAAATCCGCACCTACCGGCATAACATGTGTTACTGTCATCAAATCCGTAATAACCATCGGGACATATACATGCTCCGAAATTAGAGCAAGTAAACGGACTTTGGCACACATTTTCGGCATCACATGCTGCTCCATGCATTCCCACCCTGCTGACTATCCTACTGTCTAGCATTCTGGCTATTCTGCTGTCTGTTCTATTCTCTAATAGGCTGGATAGCTTGCTGTCTAATTTGCTCTGTATTCTGTGTATTCTGCTTTCTATTTGACTGTGTTTGACAGCTACTACTGGTTCAGCTGCTATGCCATTTGAAGTTGCTGAAAACAATAATAAAATTTTATTAACATTATCAAGTGAAAGGATGGCAACCATTAGAGATAATACTTGATATTTTGCCAGTAGAAGTTTATTGTGTAAGTAAATAAATAAATAAATATTCCACAACATTCTACACAATGCTGCGCCCATGGTAAGCTTAACTAGCTTGTGTTATGGAATCTAGAATGCGGATAAACATACTTAGATACTTTTTTTTAAATACCTACATTATTATACATAGAAACACCCAGACCAATGCAAATAGCCATATTCATGCATTTTGTCGGTCATTCTCCGATTCAGCGTTCTTTGTCTAATTACCGTAACCTTTTTTATTTTTCATTGATTTGACTCAAACACATTAAAATATGAAACTAATCAAACGTACGAATTTAATAATTAATGTGGCATGTAAAAATTACTGATAGTTTTTCAGATACTAAGACTTTAAAAAAATTATGAGTATGGTAATTAGAAAAATAATATTTAATGTAACGGTAATTAGAAAAAATCACGAGGTCTATGTAAAATATGATATAATGAAATTATAATAACAATATTAATAATTGGTACACATATAATCATAATTAAAGCACTAGAATTAAAAAATAAGTAGGATAGAACTTAAGTAACATAAATCTTCTTGGATAATATCTAGCTTAAAGCTACTCACAGCTCTTTTAAGATTTGCTTATATTAATATCACTGAGTACTTTTACCTATTTAATAAAGAATCATCATAATTGGACTTATAGACTAGTATGTCATAAATTTTAATCAGTCTTGTATTATAGTTTTTTCCATTTAACAATAAAAAACAATAAAAAAAATCAATATTTAAAAAATAGATTCGTCAGAATCAGACAAATTTGAAAAAAAGCCTCTAGTCTTCTTATCCTTAATACTATTATTTTGAGCATTTGTCATTGTTTTGAAGGAAGGTATTGTAAGACTAAAATCAACAGGAGACACAGGAGCCCAAAAACTATCTGTGCCAGATAAATTAAAGCTACTTTCCGCTTTTTCAAACTTCTCAAACCTTTTAGACATTTCACATTTGGAAATAAGAGACTTCGAAGACCCAGGAAACACATCAGCTGGCTTTACTAGCTGATTAGATAAAATTTTAGGTTTATCTGAAGATTTCTTAGCACCAATGGACCGTGATGTATCGCAATTATATTTGTTTTTGGCACGTGCAGATAAAATAAATTTGGAAGGTGGAGAAGGTCTAGCCTCTTCTGCCTTTTCCAGATTTAAAGAGTAAAATCCATGATGTCTACCATGCTCACATTCAATAGCTTGATACATACACTGTTGGTCATTACAGCTTAACTTACGCATTGCAAGTAGGTTCGGTTTTGATGAATTCCAAACGACTTGATGGACTTTCATTGTGCCCTTATACTCTCGTATCTCTTTAGGGATCAACATATCTTTTTGAAGAATATCTGCTTCTTGTACAATATCTGTAATGACTCCCTTGACAGCAGCTTTCAATTTTTCAGAAAGAGTTTCGATATCAACAATATCGCAGCCCTGAGCCACGATCCTATCTGCAGTTCGTTTTATCGTTGCTCCTACGCCATCTGCTGAGCTTTTGCCATGACCAGCCTCTGTATAGTTCCAGGCAATCACTCTTAGATTAGAAAAGTGCCACTGGAGTTGAGAGATAATATAAAACATTTTTTTATTTCGATATTGGCCAGTCGGAGAATCTGATATAAAATGGATGACATTTATATGAGGAGCTTCATTTTCAATGAAATTTAAGATAGGTATAAGATGACTCCAAACTGCAACTGCGTCATGTCGGAGTGAAGAACTCAATGTGCAAAACGACTGAGTCCGCAATACTCCACTTTTCTTGAAATAAATAACAGACGTGTGCAATGTAATTTGCTTACGGCTGCCACCAAAATGGAATGATTGAATTTCATCTGTGTATTTTGTATTATAATTTTCACTAAAATCAACGTTGATTACACAGTCATTTTCAGGTAAATTTTGTTTTAAATGTTTAATGTAATTATTTTGAGAAACTTTATTAGCACAATGGTTCATGTATGGTGGCAGCAACTTTTCAAACTTTTCGATTATTTCTTTAGGGCTAGCTGTAATTTTCTCCTTGACCGTTTGATTACTGGTTTTCTCTTTCCCATTTAATGTAAGTTACCTGTTTTGTTATCCAGTGGTAGTAAAAAATCTGCTTTGCATTATCGAATTCTTTATAATGAATATTCCTATTTGCGCAATCTATACATGTTCTTGAAAGACACTCCGTAGTTTGAGAAACACAGCATAACGATGATAGAACTTTGTGAGCGGAGCTTTCATCGATTAGGTCAAATCGTTTAAGTGACGCTATGATCAAGTCCATATTAGTGTGGGTCTTACACATGCAAGTCTCTCTTGCTCGTGAATCTGGAATTACAACCCAAAATGGTCGCATCTTGCAAAATGTAGAGTAGCTGATTTTATAGGTGTGAAACTGAAGAAATTTAGTGTGAAGATTTAATAAAGTGTCTGTCAAGAAACGTTTTTGCTTTTTTGTTTTTTTTCTTGAAATGTATTCTCTCTTGCCAGAACAAATGCGACTGTTCTCATCTTGTTCTAAAAAAATTTGGACGTCTTGTTTGATTTTCTCTATGTTATTCTCTTTATTATTATTATGTAAATACTTTGGTTCATTTTCGTTATAATGACTTTTATTTGATTTTGCATGAAGTGTGTTTACATATTTCAGTCTTAATGCTTGCTTCCTATACTTTTCTTTTGCTCTTTTTAACTCCTCTATTTTTTTTCTCATGTATGATATTTCTTTATTTGTTTTATATACATGTCTTCTTAATAACAATAAGGGTGAGATTTTTTTCCGTTTCGGTTTCTCAACAATTCTCTTCGATGATAGTGAAGTTGGTGTTGAACACATAGAAGACGCGCATTCCGTAATATTGAAACTTGTATCTTTATTTTCTGTCAATTGCTCATTATTGCTTAATAATAGCATACTTTGAGTAGAAGATGATGATAGAGCACTAGAGGGACGTGGCGTTGATGTGATTAAGGTAGGTTTAAAATTTAATCTCTTCTTCAAGGGAACTAATTTTTTTTCAAATGAAGTCGACGGTGGACAAATTTCTTCTTGCTGATTATCTAAAGATATTCTTCCAGTGTAATTTTTTGAGCGCAGCGAGTATGATAAATTATGATGTAGTGGTGTTGATAGAGTTTCGAGAGGATCTGTTATATTGTTATCAACCACATCTAGATCTACGATCACTTCTTCCTGAATTGTTTCCAGTTGTCCCTTTTCCTTTTGTCTTTTATAGTAAGCTCTGAAATTTTCTCTATTTCTTTTTTGAGTTTTCTTACGATTTTTTGGTGACATTTCACAGATTGGAAGTATTTTTTTATCTGTTTTTCTTTTATTATACCTTTCTTTCTCTTTTTCTTTTGATTGCTGATATAAAACAAGGTCATTTTTAATTCGCTCTCGGCGTTGTCGTGCGGCGAGTCTTCTCTTTTCTTTAACTTCCTCTTTGATCTTTTTAGGTTTTCCCATTCTAAAAATTAAATAGTTTGATGAATGATAAGCATAATAATATAGAGATATTTACGAAAAATGATAAAAATAATAACAATCTACAATAACCGCGGGAAAACTTTCCATTTGTACAACATCGCGGCTAAAAATTAGTAAACAAGTATAAATTTTTCATACAACGGTAATTAGAAACATATGGTAATTAGACATACGGTAATTAGAAAACGATATATTTTCTTAAAAATGTCGAAAACCGATGCAGTGTGCGAATATTAGTTTAATACAATGTACAGAGGTCAAAGTACTGTCTCCATTTACATGATCAACTTGGTCTAACTTAAAAGAATCAAGTATTAAAATAAGTAGAACGGTAATTAGAAAATATTTTAACCAAAGCTACGGTTATTATATACTCACGTGTTTCATTGGCGGTACACTAACGTTAGAGACGTGCAACTGCTGATCGATCACGGCACACACTGAGGAGATGCGGAGCGTACGGTAGTGATGTGCCAAATGCTGTTATTTAGGGATGTGCACCCGAGAATAGAAACTGTCACGGCAATTATGACTTTCGACTGGACATGCGGTTACTTAATTATAATTATTTTTAGACTGGTTCTATTGGGTCGATATTTTGTTATGCGATACTCTTCACTTAATATCGTTTAAAACATTGAATGGATCAATGTAAATCTGTACGTTATAAAAATAACAATCAAGTTTTAACATCAAGTTGGTGTGCGGACACGCCACGGTAATTAGAGAATAGATGTTTTTTTAACATAATTAAATTAATTTAGTCTTAACTACTTAAAACAGAAGCCTGTGTTTTTGTTTACGGCTTGATACGGATGCTATCTAACACATAAAAAAAATTGCATGATTGAATATGATAATATTACGGATTTTGCAAGCCCGGACATGTAAAACTTGCTAATCGGAGAATGGCCGTTGTAAGCTATGTTATTTGCACTGAGCGGGGATCGAACCCGCGCCTCCTGTGTAGCAGTCGCGTTCATTACCGCCACGCCACAGAAGCTGTATAGATAAGTGTATTTATAGAAGGATTTTTGGAAATTCTACACTTATGGGGGTAAAATAACTGATGAACATTTTTGTATGGAACTCCGTCATTTTTTGAAGTTCAAAGTCACAAATTTCTTAATGTATTACACTTTAACCCTATCCTGCTTAAAACGGGCGTGCTTTAGGTGGTGAATTATGTGATGATGATTAATCATTGTAGATGGTGCTATAATCGGGTCACTGGATTCCTAGTAAGTATATATGAGTCACAGTAGGGAGAATGTGGGAACCTAATCCTTTCCACTTTCCCATTTTATAAATGAGTGTAAAGTAATCACCTGTAGTACTCCGGACACACCTAAATGTGTTAATGTTACATGCTCCTTGAGGGAACTGGCAATCTTCGTTTATTACACAGGCGTCGCCGATAGCTAGAAATAACAGTAAACCAGATTAAAATGTTGCAATACCACTAATAATTAGAGGTAGGATGGCAGTACTGACTAGTCAAATTAAAACGATAAGGTAACTTGTATGAAAAAAGATTTTGTGACGTCATAAAATTTTATAGTCAAATCAGTTACTATTAACGGTTAGGTGGATGATAAAAAATAAATAAAAACTATAAAATAAGAACCAACGCAATTTTTACCGCTCTTTTACCATTATTAATTTAATAAGCTCGGTTATATAATTTATTTTAAATATGGATAATAACCAATTCTTCAAACGAAAGGTGTGTACCAAATATCAGAACTAGTCAATTGGAAGAGGAAAAACCAGGGCATTAAGATCATTTCGTTCGATGTGAAGCTGACAGCACCTAAGACTTACCCTGACCAATTCTTCTACACTCCCCCCTCTGCCTGAAGTAATATCCAGGAGAACACTCGCAAGTCCTGGAGCCGGGGTTGCAGCTCATGCTGAAGGGATCCCTGATCTGCCCCATGCACTCCTCATCCCTCACGCAGGTGTTCCCGTAGTCGATGGAGCGCCAGCAACGACCGCTGAGGTAGTGGAAACCGGGGCGGCAGAGACATTCGCCTGTAATAAATAAATAAAATAAAAAAAAAAATAAAAAAAAATATACAACTCATATTATTATCAACGCGAAAGTTTTGTAAGTATGGCTGGATGGATATTTCGTCTAAACGCCTGGAGCGGTGAAGTAACTACCCTAGAACAACAGGGAGTCCCCGGAACTTAATGGTGCGGCATAGGAATGAATCACCGAACCGCTTGGTTCTAGAATGTATATTGAATGTAGAATGTATGTTGTTCTGTGGAGGAAAGGAGAGGGTGGCACTAATTGGAAGAGCTCATCAGAAAATTCACCATGGTAGAGACGGTAGAATACTGCCAAAGACGCAACATCTCTACGCATTACTGCAGTAGACTAATTGAAGTCCACGCATTCCTGAGAAAAAGGTCTTGACAGTTCAGTGACTTCCTTCTAAGATATGAGACCTTGGAACCCTAAAAAGTTACAAAGTCGTACCTTGTTCTTCAGTGTCTCCAGCGCCGGTACCTTGGCGCCTGCACTCGAAGTTAGTGACGAGCCTTGAGCACTGGTGATTCTCGTAACATGGTGATCCAATGTAAGGGGGTGCTGGAATTAAGAAATTAATATAAAAGTAAAGGTAAAGAAAGCGACCATTACTGAGTTACGTTGCGATAACTATATAGCGATTATTTTCTCTGTCATTGTCGCACATATCACACGTACGCGACAATGGCCGAGCGACAGCTATCGTTGCGGATTTCGTAGTACAGGAAAGCTGTTAGCACAGCAGTTCTAAACTGTCAGATCCGTCATCTTATGAACGATTTCATTCCTGTCTGGAACACGCTTGAAGTGATATGTAATGACTTCGAAACAAATAAGTTTGGAACCGCTGAAACATTGTTTTTACCTTTTTCTCTCGCTTCGTTGGCTTTATAGTTAGTTTATTACGACAGCCTACGTGGCGTAGCGGTAATGAACGCGGCCGTTACGCAGGAGGTGCGAATTGGATCCCAGCTCAATGCAAATATTTGTATGCATGAATATGGGTATTTGCATCGGTCTGGTCATGCCTCGGAGAGCACGTTAAGCCGTCGGTCCCGGTTGCCATACGAACATCTATGGCAGTCGTTACGGGTAGTTGAAAGCCTCAAAAGTCCAGCAGCTGGTCTAACCGCAATGTTTCGATATCGCGTATGGCTTGTGGAGGTCAGATGACAATCGCTTCACAGAAAATATCGAAGTTTAGCCAACTCCGCAGTTAGACCGGTAAAGCGGACCCCAGACTCCAAGCTGAGAGTTTCGCAAGCGACTGAGATTGACGCTAAGATGAAGAAGAAGTTTATGACGAGAGGCTCGTGGATATTTTTAGTGACCGAGTAGATACATCGGGAAAAATGAAATGCTTAAATGGAACTTGAACCCACGACCTTTCCCTTACAAGGGGAATGCTATTCCAACTGAGCTATTGAGCCACACCTGAATCACTTAAAATTTCCCTTCTCTTTATATCCAGACGGATATAAAGGAAATAAAGGATTATAAAGAGATGGCTTACCGACGGCACACAGGCTGTTGCCAAATATCAGCTGCTGTCCGGTGGGACAGGCGCAGTTGCCGGACGCGCATATAGCGCCCTGCGCGTCGATACACTCGCTGTCTTGCGTGCAAGAGATCCAGGACTGTACCAGCTGGGACTGGATGAGGCAGCCTGCAAGATAATACAATTACATACATTTATAAAATAAATATGAATCACTAAATGTCTTGGTAAGCGCATAACTCAACAACAATTTGGCCAATTCTTTTTTTAAAATGTTCGTTGAAGTTCAAGGATGGTTTTTACGGCGAGAAAAATTCGAATAATCGCCGGAAAAGCCCTAAAATCAGCCCTTTTGTCACGGAATAAGTAATTCTGTGAGCCTGGTACTTTTTGCATGGTATACTAGGCTAACAGAAATTTCAAGGAACGTATGCTTGCAATCAAACAAACGTAAGATATAATTTGCTGTGGGTCGCGGTCACGGGATCAGTATTTCTGTGACCCTGGTACATGGGCATGAAGTACCAGGCTTACAGAAATTTTAAGGAACTAATTCTGGGTGGCGGGAACAGGAGCAACTTCGAACCTTTCTATTTCGAACTTAACGCGGACGAAGCCGCGGGCAAAAGCTAGTCATAAACGCGAAAGTTTGTAAGTATGGATAGATGGATGTTTGTTACTCTGTCACGTCTAAACGGTTGAAGCCATTTTAATAAAATTTGATATGGAGTTAGCTGACACCCTGGATTAACACGTAAGCTATGTTTGGCCGCGATAACCGACATCCAAGCGGGCGGAGCCGCGGGCAAAAGCTAATATAAAAATAAATATTAAAGACTAGTTTGGCAATCGTATTGGAGGTCAGTGAGTGGCGGTCTCTTCTTGGAAAATATCAATGTTCAGTTCCAACCATCTGTAGTCAACCTATTTCGGCCCTTCACAATAACATACTTACAGTTAAAAATAGATCGCAGCAGTCAAATTTGACGTATCGGCTGTTTAAATTGAAAACATGGTATCTGATTTTTTGCGGGAAAGCGCATCGCGGTATAATTTTATTTTCCGAAATTGGTGTGAAATAGGAGTTACTATGTTTTGAATTTAAACAGCCGAGCACTTTACCCGTAGATGCGATCCATCTTTAACTGTCAGTATGGTATTGGGAACGGCCGTTAGACGTTTTATAATCGACCCCGACGGAATTTAGAATGATTTTCGATAAAAGTTGGAGGACTAAGGCCCGTATTCAAGAATGACACTCAGCCTGAATCTCGATTTGTCTGAGGATAGATTGTACAGGCCCCATGTCAAACTATCAATCTGTCTATACAATTTGTCATCAAATAAATCGTGATTCAGGATGAGTGTCATTCTTTTTTTTTATGGATTAGGGAAGCAAACGAGCAGACGGATCGCCTGATGGTAAGCGATCACCGCCGCCCATGGACACCCGCAACACCAGAGGAGTCACAATTAAGTGCGTTGCCTTCCTTTTAAAAGAGAGTACGCTCTTTTCTTGAAGGTTTGAATGTCGTATTGGTTCGGAAATACCGCTGGTGACAGTTCATTCCACAGTTTAGTATTGCGAGGCAGAAAATTTCTCGAGAAACGCACAGTTGTGGACCGCCAGCTGTCCAGATGGTCCCGAGGAGGGCCAGACCGTAAGGGATGGCCCTGGGTCAGCCGGGGTGCGAGGGATATGTCGATGACAACCTCACCTCCGGCCTAGCACCGCGACCCACAGTCGGCGTGCGGTTTTAGTCGGTTCAGCCCTCCGGCAGGGGGGTATCCGAGGGGATTTCCGTACGGAAAAAAAAAAGAAAAAAGAGCTGTCCAGATGGTAAGTGTGGATCTGCTGTCGCGTGGAACGATGGCGGTAAGAGGCGGCGGGGATCAACCCGAACAACACGGGCCTAAATCTGTCTTCAAATAATAGAACACAACTTACCTAAAAATATAATAAATCTGTTAAACCACATTGTCCGCACTGGTCCTAATTAGTCCTACACAAACATTGAACAGGCCCAACAACTAGTAAATGAAGGTATGTGATTATCAAAACATCGATAAACTAATATTTTTGGTGATAGCTGAATAGGGTATGTAGTAGAGTGTACAATATTTAGACTTGTACAGTAGTAATAAATTTGAAGCGAGCGAAAGTCTCAGTTTCGACAAGCGAGCCGATTTTGCTTTATGTACATGGTATTCTCAAAAATAAGTGATATATTATGTGCAAAGGCGAGCTTAACTCAAAGTTGAGTTCTCTTCCAGCAAACCCGGGAGTGCACAGAGTAATAGCAATGTAAAAGGAGGCAGTCTTGTGAACCTTAATCCATACTAATATTATAAATGCGAAACTCTGTCTGTCTGTCTGTATGTTACGCTTTCACGCCTAAACCACTGAACCGATTTTGATGAAATTGGGTATAGGGGTAGATTAGACCTTGAGAAAGGACATAGGCTATGTTTGGTCGCGATAACCGACATCCACGCGGGCGGAGCCGCGGGCAGAAGCTAGTAATATATAAAGTTTTTGTAATGCGAGGAGGTGATTTGTCCGTATCTATATCAGTTTGTCAGTTCTGGTCTAGAGGGCGCATTTCTTAACCGATTTTTATCAAACTTGGCACACATGTTCTTTGATTTAACACTCAACTTTTGTCGATAGCTTTTTTGATGGAAAATGGGGGAAATTTGCTGTTACATTATTTATGAACGTATCGTTATCATTTTTATGAAACTTCCATGGCTATTTAAAATAAAAAGATACGCATCGTTTTTTATAAGGATACTTACGATAACACGACGTAGTGCTTTACCAATTAGGGTCCCTCGACATGACAACGCTTGAATCAAACTAGGTACCCACAAATAATGTATCCCATTCGTAGCTAGCTACCTGTATCAACAATAATGGGAGGGGGGGGGGTATATAAGGGGGTTCATTAATTTTTTTATTTTATACTTTTTAAATTGATCTACTGACCAAACAACCCTTTGATTGAGGAATTGTAAAAAAAAATATGCCATTTTGTGCTAGCGGCTATCTTGAATTTGTAATTGATTATATTGCATTAAACTATGAAGTCAAGCCCTTTTATTTGATACCCACATTGAGAGAGTTGTAAAAAAATATGTCATACGCCATTTTTATCCAATATAGCTAAGAACACTCCCAACTAATACACTTTTCTAACAAATAAACTTGATTGAAATCGGTTCACTCGTTTGGGTACTACGATGCCACAGACACACACACACACAGACACGTCAATCTTATAACACCCCGTCGTCGTTTTTGCCTCAGGGGTTGAAAATGTTGAATGTCATGTCTATAAGTTACTAAACCTGTGTGTATACCTTATCAGTGTATCACAGTATGACAAAATCATACAGGTGGTTAATCGGTTAATCGCTACAGCCTAAGTCGACGCAGCTGCTGATAGCTCTTATCAACGCCCGACGATTTCACCAGCGATCTATACAAAGTTACGAGTATAAAAGTATTTTTGGGATCGAGACGGTAATGCTGATTCATGTAACAGGTGTATGTATGACGAAGGGATACCCTCGAAACGCATTTTTTATGCAGGACACGTCCACAGACAGATGACGTCACATCGTTAACCATCCAACCTAAAATGGTTAGATGGTTAACGTGCTCTCCAAAGCACAGAGGTGTCTAAATTCAGACTTTGGACTCATTAAATAATTATCGTGCGAAAATCCGCTTAGATCCCGCCTGCTTCTGCTAGGGTGACATGTGGCTGTGTTCATGGAGAATGGAGATCGTCGAGTGACCTCAGACCTTCCGCCTCCTGAGCTCTGGAGTACCTACCTAGGTCTTCTCGGGCCCACTCCGCCGTCTCCTTATCGATCACTTGCTCGCAGAAGGAGGCGATATTGCTGTGAGCAAGAAGCTAGGTGCAGCAAACTTTGAACAGACTTTATACGGTGGAGTGGGCCCGAGAAGCTTTAGGTACTCTAGAGCTCAGGAGTAGTGAGATGACTCGAACATCTGAGGTCACTCAAGTAGCCTAGCAGACGCAGGTGGGATCTAAGGGGAATTCCGCACGAAATTTATGAGTCCAAAGTCTGAATTTAGACACCTCTGTGCTTTGGAGAGCACGTTAACCGTCTAACCATTTTAGGTTGGACCCTTTTTTCAAAGAATCCGCCAGTTGCGTGCTCTCCACTGTTACTTCTGCTAATCATTAGTAATAAGGGGTCCTATAACTCAATACCTACCGGCTTCCCCATGGCTCGCATGGTGCATTACAAATTACTGGATCGAGATCTAACGGCTTCTGTTTTTAAAATTTCATATTTCACCATTGCTAGTCATAGGGACATGTGGAGAGCCTTCCAGTCCTCTACAGGGCTACTCCCACCTCAGCTGGAATTACTCGAAGATGAACTTTGTACTCTCAGAGCCAACGCGCGGCAACGTCTTGCGGCAACCGCCCAGCTACGTGGATAACAAATCCCTGGCAATGGCGATGGCGCCCCCACCGGGTCCAGGTAGAAGGCGTAGGCCCAAGAAGTGCTGGCTTGGCGTCGTGGAGGGTAACGTACGCAAACGGTCTCACTACCTTGGACGTCCAAGATCGTGCGAAGTGGAGGAGGAAGAGCCGGAAGGCGGTCTCTCAGCTCCGAGGGCACCGTGGCCTCGGATGCGATCAGGACTAACGTCTTTAAGTAGATGATGGTGAACTTTGTACCCTCAGTCTCAGTTTACAACTCGAATCAATGAATCAGCCTTAGATTTTGATAGTGAATATCTACCGGGTCAAAAGTCAACGTGTCGTCACCACAATAAAAAAATGTTAATCCTTGCTGAAAGCACGACTCCTTATCAGTAATGTGTCATCGCGATAAAGTGATCTTATCAAAACGTGCCATTATTTAGCTTGGATTTTTCATACGCTATACAACCATTGTGGAGTAAAACTATCATATTCTTCAATTTGACTGCACCCCACCTGATTTTATTTCATACTAGCTGGTGCCCGCGACTTCGTCGGCACTGGAGTAGTATTTCGTGTAGCTTATACAGAGTGTAATCGTTAAGTGTGTCCAGGCGATTATTCCGTAACTATTACAGATATAAAAAAAAGTTATTGATGTAATTTTACTCATTAGGTAACGTACTTTCGATATCAGTTTAAAGTTTTTTTGATATCTGTAATAGTTACGGAATAATCGCCTGGACACACTTAACGATTACACCCTGTATAGAGTGGTGTAGAAAAACACCGAATTTGTTGACATTAATGATCACTGCTCCGTTCCCTTGAGTAGTAGCGTGATGATATATAGCCTAATGTGTTATTCAGTTAATGCTATATTATTGTATGGTTTCATGAAAATCCATTCAGTAGTTTTTACGTGAAAGAGTAACACACATCCATCCATACTCACAAACATTCGCGTTTATAATATTAGTATCTAGGATTTGAGTTTAGATGAAGTTCTAAAAATAGTGGCTATCGTTCTAAATGAATGATTTCTGTTCCTAGAAATTGGTTGACGGCCTCGACAAGTGTTTTTCTACACCCGTATATATTTGGGAACGAGCTTATTGCCTACGAGCGGCAAATTTGTTATGGACTCTATATTTACCTCCGTTAGATGGAGAGAGAGAGAGATTAATTATCTTTAGGTTTATGAAAAAATCGGTACCACCTGCTATCAAAATTGTTTCAATTTTTGAAAACAACAGTCGGGCTTTTTCTTTTGTAATAATTTTATTTTTAAACCTGGCCCCAGCCCCACGCAGTAGAGACAACCTTCACAGTTGAATGAATCAGTCCTCCCAGAGATCCTAATCTATGGGAAGACTTATTCATAGCCCTATATACGTCACAATCAATGACGTACCACCTTCTATGACGTCAAAAGTGCGTGTTTGACCTCTGTGGTCAGGCGTACGTTTTCGCGAAAACTATTCTTAGACGAGGCTATTTGTGAGACACTTGTGAAGGTGTATAACCTATAATAGGTGGTTATTTCGCTGATCGTATCGGTCTATCATCATTTATCAAACTGTAGTAATTATTTTTAGGCTTATCTCTTTGCATATTTATGTTGAAAAATCATTTTAGGTTAGAAATCTAAAGGATCTCATTCACGAGTCCGCCTGCAGTTTTAATCCTATCGGGTGACCTGCAGTTCTAAGCCGATAGCGCCCATAGACGAATCGATAGGATTACAGATCAATGCTAGAAATATCGGGACACTAAAATCAGAGATTGGTGACGTTTTTAACACGCTTTTAATAGCTTCACTTGTAACTATGTATGTAAGAAAATATTGGAATCTTAATTTGACCCACTTCCCAGTCTTCGATTAGGAAGAAATTTTGCACACGCTCTGAGTTCTGATGACAATACATGACTAGCTAAGAAACGTCATTACAAATCCAATATGGCGGCCTCCCCAAGATGGCGGACTAGCTGTTTGAAACCCACCCCCATGGTATGGGTATCTATCTTTAGTATTTCGAAACTGACAGTAGATACGTTATTGGGAACGGCCGTAAAGCGATTCGGGTCATTCCCTGCTATCAGTTTTGTGACTACATACGATGAGTTGGGAGTCGACAGTTTTTCACAGCAAGTACGTACGCCTGCCGACAGAGAAGAGACATGAGGCCCTGGCGCGCGCAGATTTGCTTGATATAAACTACTAGCTTTTGCCCGCGGCTCCACTCGCGTGGATGTCGGTTATCGCGACCAGAAATAGCCTTTGACCTTTCTCAAGGTCTAATTTATCCCTATACCAAATTTCATCAAAATCGGTTCAGTGGTTTAGGCGTGTAAGCGTAACATACAGACAGACAGAGTTACTTTCGCATTTATAGTATTATATACTAGCTTTTGCCCGTGGCTCCACCCGCGTAGATGTCGGTTATCGCGACCAAATATAGCCTATGTCCTTTCTCATGGTTCAATCTACCCCTATACCAAATTTCATCAAAATTGGTTCAGTAGTTTAGGCGTGAAAGCGTAACATACAGACAGACAGACAGAGTTACTTTCGCATTTATAATATTAGTATGGAAGTATGGATATGGATATGGATGATTGGTGTGTTTGAGCTCCTCTGCCGCTGGAGCACCCCGTGCTATCCTCAACGCTGGTTCTTACACCAGGAGACCATCTCAAGGCGTTGATAGGTGATGGCCGGGTCAGCCACCTTCCTCTTTGTATGTGAGACTCGAGATCTTTTTTTTTTATTTTTTTTTTTGATGACATTCTCCGTGGCGTGGCGGTAGTGAACGCGGCCGCTACGCAGAAGGCGCGGGTTATATCCCCGCTCAGTGCAAATATTAATGAGTATTTGCATTGGTCTGGTCGTGCCTCGGAGAGTACGTTAAGCTGTCGGTCCCGGTTGCCATACGAACATGTATGGCAGTCGTTACAGGGGAATTGGGTAAAATGGCCCCACATAGAAGGGCTGATCACCCGTCCGGTCAAACGGCGACCCCACTGGCAGTACTAGTAGTAGTGAGACTCAAGATGGCGGCCTTGGTGCTGCTTTAATAAGTTCGAGTCCAATACAACAGTGGTGTACAAAAAATATCAGGTAAATAAAAAGATTGTAATAAAGTAACCGAAGTCGCATGCAAACATTAGTAGGTAGGTACTTAAGTACGGGTACAATTAGGTACACACGTAATACGAGCACCGTAGTATTATGTCTGGGGCACTTAAAGTCACATTTGTGACGCAATAGATGACGTAAAAAAGATTGCGTATACAGCCGGTAATGAGTGGCTATATTTAGAAAACTTTAGGGTTGACTTCGATCCATTTTTTTACAAAACACGTCAATTTGTCATCCCCTCGCCTGATGGTAAGCTTTTCATATTAATTAACAGTAGGTAAGACAAATCGTTTTACCTACATCATTTTCATTGCACGAACAGTCCACAACAGTTCATCTGGGAATTTATACAGAATTTCAGACGCGACAAATGATGAAAATACCTTCCTAATGCGTGTGTTCCTAAAAGTTTAAAATTTTCTTAAAGTGACACGAAATGAAAGCAAGTATTCCAAAGTTCCGTGAAGATAAATACCTGGTGCTGCCATCTTTTAGTGTCTTACTAATATTAGGTAATACCTACATATCGGCAACTCACACCTAGATGGCAGTACAATGAAAGAAATGAATATCATATTTACCAATAATTTCAATGAAACCATTATTAAAATATTTTAAATGATTTAAATCTGAAGAAAAATATCATCTTTAACTAAGAAAGAAATGTAATTACTTCAACAGCTAGTATAAAAATTAATGAAACCACATCATTGAACGCAACATTATAGGGTCGATGTCACAATTTGTCAATGTCAAAAACGTCAGAATCACGTTACTCTGTAGAGGTTATATTTTTGCAATTTTTCTTTTAAAAATAAATAACTATGGCAGATCCACTGGACGAACTAGTTCAATTTCTACAGCCAGATGCCCGGATTGATCTGAAACACATATCTGTTGACCACCTGGTCGGTTTATCAGGAACGGAAGACGGAGTTAACACTTTGTTATCGAAGGAAAAAGTTATACAAAGCATTATCGCTCTCACCGATGATAAAGTTGATGAAATAGCTAAAAACGCACTTCTAATACTAGTAAATATTACTGCTAGCGCTAAAGGAGTGACTGAACTACTTCAGTTTAAATCAGACGAGATGAATAACATTATCAAATTACTTATAGGTTATATCTTGAACCCCGAGAAACGGGACGCTGATGCTGCTTGCATGGTACTCTCGAACATTACTCGTGTAGAATCAGAGCTAGATACGATATTATCGACATTTAAACCACATTTAAATGATATTTTATATGCATTTGTGAACACAGATTATAACAAAAAAGGTTCCAATCTTAATTACATAGGACCTATACTGTCCAACTTGTCTTGTTGTCATAGCGTTAGAAAATGGCTGACAGAAGAAAACCCACACATTCCATTATTAAAAATACTACCGTTCTGTAATTATGAACTGTCAAATGTACGTAGAGGTGCTGCGATTGGAACGTTAAGAAATCTCTCATTTGACCCTGAATTTCACGACTTCTTACTAAGTAACGATTTGGAATTGCTGACTTATTTGCTTACTCCACTCATGGGTAACGAAGAATATATTGATGAGGAAATGGATGTGCTACCAATATCATTGCAGTATCTACCAAAAGAAAAGACAAGGGATAATGATATAGATATACGGAAAATGATTTTAGAGACTTTAAATAAATTATGTATGAGGCAAAAAGGGAGAGAATTTTTGAGGGACAACGGTGTATATTATATCTTGAGAGAGTATCATAAATGGGAAAAAGATCCGAAGGTGCGGCTTGCTTGTGAAAACGTTATAGATATCTTAATACAGAAGGAGGAAGAAGTTGGTACGGAAGATTTTTCTACGGTAGAAGTGCCCGAAGATATGAAAGAGAAATTTGCAAAAATGGACGAAGATTATATTAAGGATGATTAAAAAATATCAATCTATAAACGGATATTATTTTGACCAACTCTCCCTAGTAACGGTATATTCCACTAGGTTCTCTATGACTTTAAGCACACTGACATAGACATATTTCTTTGACTAAAGAAGTTGTAGACAAACAAAGAGATTGTGTTTCAACAACATTCTACACAATGCTATCTAGACCCATGGTAAGCTTAACTAGCTTGTGTTATGGATTCTAGAATGCGGATAAACATAGTAAACATACTTATATTATACTTTTTTTTTTGTAAATACATACATAGAAACACCCAGACCAATGCAAATACCCATATTCATGTATAATAATATATTTGCACTGAGCGGGGATCGAACCCGCTCCTCCTGCGTAGCGGCCGCGTTCACTACCGCCACGCCACGGAAGCTGTGCTGTACGGCAGACTAAAGCAGTCGTTTTAAATTTGACACTAGGCTATATAGCAGCAACTCCCCTTAATACTAAGTAATTCAAATTTTTTGAAATTATGCAGGACTGAGGGCATACCCTGAGATCTGAAGGATGCAATCATAATGTGGCGCTCAGATTAAGATGATATTTAGCCTGGCTCAATCAGTACAGTACTTCAATTGTGCGATACAGAATCAATAGTTCTGTAGTAGTTAGCATTATTACGCTAGATGGCGCTAGGTACATGTAGTATCAGTATTCAAACAAAACACTATGACAACAAATAGATACCTATATATTTTCAAAAAAAAATAAAAATTTTAATCCGACTATAATTGGCGGAGATATCGGTGAACATACATAAAAAAAAATTATGTATACAGACGAATTAAGAACCTCCTCCTTTTTCGAAGTCGGTTAAAAAGAACAACATTTCACATCAATTTCTCATAACAACGATTTAATCTAAATTACATTCAGTAAAACATTTATTTTGAATCTAACACTTACTTTATAATCTTGAAATGAAGCAAATGAAATTGTATTCCAATGAAAAATTCCATCGATAGATATTTGCAGAAAATGTATGACTCAAGAAGTCACTCAGTTTAATTTCCATTTTCCGTATTAGTTAATATTCATAACATACTTATGCCGCGTGGTTCCCAGCAGAGTGTGTGCTCTTCCCATGCGGTGTCGTACAAGGCGACTAAAGGATAGAACAGCCCTATCCAGCCTCTGTGGCGTGGTGGTAGTGCACGCGACTGCCACGCAGGAGGCGCGGGTTCGATTCCCGCTCAGTGCAAATATTTGTATGCATGAATATGGCTATTTGCATTGGTCTGGGTGTTTCTATGTCGATGACAACCTCACCTCCGGCCTAGCACCACGACCCACAGTCGGCGTGCGGTTTTAGTCGGTTCGAGTCCGACATAACCTCCCCTTCTGGCTCCGGCAGGGGGGTATCCGAGGGGATTTCCGCACGGAAAAAAAAAAAAAGGTATAGTATGTATGTATTTACAAAAAAAAAGTATTTAAGTATTTTTATCCGCATTCTAGATTCCATAACACAAGCTATAAAAGCTTACCATGGGTCTAGATAGCGTTGTGTAGAGTGTTGTGGAATATTTATTTATTATTATTTATTTATTATACCTTAGTCGCCTTGTACGCACCAGACACGCATCAGACAGATGTAATACGGCCCAGGCTCAGTCTCAGATGCATGGCTCGAGTCAAAATAGTGCCCGGAATACGGCAATAGGCTCACCCCCTATTAAGTGGGTCCGAATCCAATGATTGGTGAAATGTGGGTGTTAATTCACCTCTGCCTAACCCTCCGGCGATAAAGGCGTGATTGTATGTATGTAGGTACTTACTAGCGGACCCGACAGACTTCGTTTTGCAAAAAGATTTGCTGTTTTTAGGCATTTCCCGGTAATTATTCGATCACCTATTTTACCGTCTTAGTAGTTAAATTTTGAAAAACGCTGATACAGGTGTTCATTTATTTCTTAAAAGACTCAGGTTTATGAAATTTAGTGCATCTAGCTCTGAAAATGACGGACTTTCATACAAACTTCCATCCCTTATTTTACCCCTTTAGTAGCAGAATTTCCAAAAACCCTTTCTTAGTGGATGTTTACATCATAAAATGCAACTACTGTCAGAATTTCAAGTTTGTAGGTCCAGCGGTTTAGGCTCTGCGTTGATGATTATATTGATTTTGTGTTTACAATAAGATATTTGGGACTGGAAACTGGGGTTATTTCAGAATGAATTAGGGAATTAAGAGGACAGATGGCAGTTGTTCCCGTAAGGTTTGTTTTTTTAAAATATTAGTAGCCGAAATTACTAATAAGTATTCATTGTAACCCCTCCAACTAAGCTAAATTGCTTGAGTTAAGAGTGGGTTCACGTCATGGCCAGGATTCGAACCCGGGACCTATCGTAAGGCCGACTAAAATTCAGTAAGCTACCGACGCTGTTCATTTTCTGTTATAGCCATGATTAGTTGTCTACTACTGTAGGGTAGAGACCTCGGGTCCAGAGTGCAGGCACATGCCAGAATCACTGCTAGGTACCATTGTAATTGTATTGCGGTCTTTGCCTACCCCATCTCTAGAAAAGAAGGGATTAAGTAGGTTAACAGGAACCTCACACCGCCAATGATACAACACCTTTTTTAATGACTTGACATTATCAACTCGTGGGTTTTATCGATATATTGTCAGCCTCTGTGGCGTAGCGGCAGTGAACTATACAGTTATTTAGGTCGTCAACTTGACTGCACCCCGCCTATTGGTAAACTGGGGTAAAGTCCAAAGGATTAGTGATTGTCATTAAAGATGCTGTCCATAAGAAGGCGGATCCTATCTTGACGGCCTCGACCCTCGACAGATTTTTTAAGTAGGTACAGTCAGCATCAGAAAAATGTTGACGAGTAGAGTACTCAAAATAATCTTAAAACCAAAATTTCAATATTATATTGATAATTAGAGTACTCAAAAAGTTGTAAACATCCTGAGTAGTCAAACTATCTTAACAATCGGTCTTCCAGAAACATGTAAGTAAGCAGAGTGTTCATTTTCATATACTCATTCACGCTACTCAATGGTATCTAATCAAACAAAATATCTGGACAATGTCATTTAATCGCATTTTGCATCTCTTTTTTACTTATGTAGCCATCCTTTACACATGATGATGGGATAATGTGAGATAGGTGTATAAGTTAGAAAAGGATAGAAAATGTGTCAAATTAATGACTATTTCTTTTGTTTTTTTATAGTTGCCAGTTGCTTAAGCCATAAACTATCCACTTGAATTGGTGAGAAAAGAGTATGAATACTTCTCTCTCTCTCTCTCCGACCGATCTCGGCCATGGCGACCACTTCGACTCCTAGTCGGCTCGGCGCTGATGCGCTCGAAGATGAATACTTACGTAAAAAATAAAGGGTCCTGCAACGCAAGATACACCTATGTACTCAAAAATCCACTTCTCGTATTCTCTAATACGCATTATGACTACATCGACATGACATAGACGCAAAATGTCTACTCTTTTAAAATAGGTACAGTTAGATACGAAACTATTGTACAGACATATTATAATAGAGTATTTTTTTTTTATAATAGATTATAATTTATAATAGAAGTTTTTTTTAATACGTCATAAACCGCCTTTTTTTTCGCCTTCTTTCTCTTTTTCTTTCTCTCTGAAATAGTTATTAAAGTTAAACCTATTTTATTTTTACTTTTTACCCGAATAGAGACCTTAAGGCTGAAAAGATTTCGATGAAAGTGGTCACAAATAAAGGTATTTATGAGTGCATGAAATATAAATCGATACTACACCGTGAATTTTTGGCGCTCATGGATTTTTTTTTTTTTTAATTTAAATAAAGTATTAAATACAAAAAAAACATAAAAAAGACCAAAAAAAGCAGGCGGAGGTACCCATTTGTAATTCATAAATCCAATGATAATCAATGGGTTCCGCCTGCTATCAAACTTATTTAGGTCTTTTCAGGAGCAGTCGTGTTTTTTATTTTTAATATTTATTCAATCGACAGAAAAATTTAGAAATACGAAACCCTATTCCATACTATGATTTATATTAATACTATAAATCATAGTATGGAGTGCCTGCACGTTAGTCCGCGTGGACTTATATCTACTTATGTAGGTTTCAAGCAATGATATTACATATAAAAAAGTAATTTACACATCATACGAATATTTAATGCTTACGTATTCATACTCTTCTCTCACCAATACAAGGGGATAGTTTATGGCTTAAGCAACTGGCAACTATAAAAAATAAAAAAGAAATTGTCATTAATTTGACACATTTTCTATCCTGTTCTAACTTAAACACCTATCTCATATAATCCCATCATCATGTGTATAGGATGGCTACATAAGTAAAAAAGGGATGCAAAATGCGATTAAATGACATTGTCCAGATATTTTGAACACTTTGTTTGACTAGATACCATTGAGTAGCGTGATTGTGTATATGAATATAAACACTCTGCTTACTTACCTACAGGTTTCTGGAAGACCGATTGTTAAGATAGTTTGACTACTCTGGATGCTTACAACTTTGTGAGTACTCTAATTATCAATATAATATTGAAATTTCGGTTTTAAGATTATTTTGAGTACTCTACTCGTCAACATTTTTCTGATGCTGACTGTACCTATGAGAAACGTCAATTTAACTTCACCTCGCCTGATGCTAAACTGAAAGCAAAGTCTCAAGAAAGAGGGTCATCATCACAGACGTTTTCTCACGTCCTGTTTAAAAGACCCGTGACTGTAGGAAGAAGTTATTGGAATCGTATTAAGATACTTAACATTTTTTTTCTTTAACACGAAATTAGAATATGCTTACTGTGATTATCCTCATATACCTAAGTGAACAAATTACAAATTTTGTAGAAATCTATTGAGATTTCCATTAAATTCTTTAGTAATTCGTGTTTAGCTGAATCGCGCAATGTGGCGTTTTTAGCCCAGCAGGTTTGTTTCTCGAGTCGTGCATTTTTACAAACTTAATCTAAGTACCTACTACACTGTAGTAATATTACAGATATTGTCTTAATTAAGGTCATATAAATAAACATTCAGTTCTTAAATTTAATGTTTTTAGCTTAAATTAGTCATCAATACTATAAAGACATCGAAAATCTTTAGTTCGAACCTTTGTATTAAAGGTGATATTTCGGAATATCGAATCCGACTAAAAGACTCGGTAGTCCGATGATTTATAATCATCTCCACATCGGACTACTGAGCCGAAAACGTCTCAGTAGTTCGATCATCGGACTATTTAATCGGACCACTGATACTAGGCGCACTATGTGTTCTTAGACATTATGTTTGATGAAAATTGGTTGAGCCGTTTATAAGTTATGGGAGTTCAAGTGGGGATGGGGAGTGTGGGGGTTCTAATTTTTTTAATTTAATATTATTGACAATAATGCTTATGTTCCTTCACGTAATTCATCTTCATACATTCCGTAATACCCTATCGTTGCCCTTCAGTAGGTCACACCCTCGATTCATAACACCTATTATCACATTATTGTTCTCTTAATAATAATAAAGGAACCGAATCAACATTGTGCTTCCATCCGTGCGTATACGCCTTCCATCCCTACTTATTTAAGCCCGCGATCCCTGTATAAGTCCTCGAGCCCTACCAAAGCCCGCGATCCCTGTATAAGCCTTCGAGCCCTACCGAAGCCCGCGATCCCTGTATAAGCCCTCGATCCCCACCTATCTACGACATGATCCCTACCTATTACGCATTAAATCCATGTCTAAGCCCTCGATCCCTACCTATTTATGTCCTGAATACGTAACCATCTTCACCCTTTGACCCATCAGGCTTTTATTAGCCTTTTAAAAGATTCTTTGGTCCATACAAACTATAGACTATAGACGAACTACCCCCTGTGAACACCAAAGCCAAGGTAGATATAATTCTAGATTTTTAAACGGTTTTATTTAGTTTGGCCTGCTTTAGTTAGGTCAAATTTAGAAATTGAAATTTTATCCCCTTCCTGTTGACTGATTGATCTGATTGTTTAAACTGGAGATTGATGGCGCTTGGTGGAATCTACTACACATATTGAATAATACACTTGTATTTTTCCACTGAGTTTAATTTTATTTCTGAACCTGACCGGTTAGCAGATAAAATTTAACTCAGTGGCAAAGTACAAGTGTGTTATTCAATATGATTGATCTGATATTTGGTACACACCTTAAAGTCGCTTATCAATACAAAATTTCAATTAATAAAACCGTTTTAACTTAACAAATTAAAATTTGCTTGTTACTAGTTTTTAATTTTACTTGCAACGTATGTAGGTATTTAAGTTTGCGCTCATTTGTTTTGTCTTAACAACTCTCTAGTATTACATGGTGTCATGTTGGAGTCACAAAGTGGCCATAAGAACTCCTAAACCAAGCAAGACAAATCGAGTTCGGGCTCCTTTTATTCCCTAATAAATTCACTGATGTTACATGGTAATCATATTCTGAGATGGAGTCAGAAGGTGGCCATAGGAACTCCTAAACTAAATAACATAAACCTATCGAGTTTGGGCTCATTTGTGTTGTCTTAAACTGTGGTGTTACATGTATTCATGATCTGAAGATGGAGTCAGAAGGTGGCCATAGGAACTCCTAAACTAAATAACATAAACCTATCGTGTTTGGGCTCATTTGTTTTGTCTTAAACTGTGGTGTTACACGGTATTCATGATCTGAAGATTAAGTCAGAAGGTGGCCATAGGAACTCCTAAACTAAATAACATAAAACTATCAAGTTTGGGCTCATTTGTTTTGTCTTAAACTGTGGTGTTACATGTATTCATGATCTGAAGATGGAGTCAGAAGGTGGCCATAGGAACTCCTAAACTAAATAACATAAAACTATCAAGTTTGGGCTCATTTGTTTTGTCTTAAACTGTGGTGTTACATGTATTCATGATCTGAAGATGGAGTCAGAAGGTGGCCATAGGAACTCCTAAACTAAATAACATAAACCTATCAAGTTTGGGCTCATTTGTTTTGTCTTAAACTGTGGTGTTACATGTATTCATGATCTGAAGATGGAGTCAGAAGGTGGCCATAGGAACTCCTAAACTAAATAACATAAACCTATCGAGTTTGGGCTCATTTGTTTTGTCTTAAACTGTGGTGTTACATGGTATCCATGATTTGAAGATGGAGTCAGAAGGTGGCCATAGGAACTCCTAAACTAAATAACATAAACCTATCAAGTTTGGTCTTATTTGTTTTGTCTTAAACTGTGGTGTTACATGTATTCATGATCTGAAGATGGAGTCAGAAGGTGGCCATAGGAACTCCTAAACTAAATAACATAAACCTATCAAGTTTGGGCTCATTTGTTTTGTCTTAAACTGTGGTGTTACATGTATTCATGATCTGAAGATGGAGTCAGAAGGTGGCCATAGGAACTCCTAAACTAAATAACATAAACCTATCGAGTTTGGGCTCATTTGTTTTGTCTTAAACTGTGGTGTTACATGGTATCCATGATCTGAAGATGGAGTCAGAAGGTGGCCATAGGAACTCCTAAACTAAATAACATAAACCTATCAAGTTTGGGCTCATTTGTGTTGTCTTAAACTGTGGTGTTACACGGTATCCATGATTTGAAGATTGAGTCAGAAGGTGGCCATAGGAACTCCTAAACTAAATAACATAAACCTATCGAGTTTGGACTCATTTGTTTTGTCTTAAACTGTGGTGTTACACGGTATTCATGGTCTGAAGATGGAGTCAGAAGGGGGCCATAGGAACTCCTAAACTAAATAACATAAACCTATCGTGTTTGGGCTCATTTGTTTTGTCTTAAACTGTGGTGTTACACGGTATTCATGATCTGAAGATGGAGTCAGACGGTGGCCATAGGAACTCCTAAACTAAATAACATAAACCTATCGTGTTTGGGCTCATTTGTGTTGTCTTAAACTGTGGTGTTACATGGTATCCATGATCTGAAGATGGAGTCAGAAGGTGGCCATAGGAACTCCTAAACTAAATAACATAAACCTATCAAGTTTGGACTCATTTGTTTTGTCTTAAACTGTGGTGTTACATGGTATTCATGGTCTGAAGATGGAGTCAGAAGGTGGCCATAGTGGCTAAACTAAATTACATAAACCTATCAAGTTTGGGCTCATTTGTTTTGTCTTAAACTGTGGTGTTTCACGGTATTCATGATCTGAAGATGGAGTCAGAAGGTGGCCATAGTGGCTAAACTAAATTACATAAACCTATCAAGTTTGGGCTCATTTGTTTCGTCTTAAACTGTGGTGTTTCACGGTATTCATGATCTGAAGATGGAGTCAGAAGGTGGCCATAGTGGCTAAACTAAATTACATAAACCTATCAAGTTTGGGCTCATTTGTTTTGTCTTAAACTGTGGTGTTTCACGGTATTCATGATCTGAAGATGGAGTCAGAAGGTGGCCATAGGAACTCCTAAACTAAATTACATAAACCTATCAAGTTTGGGCTCATTTGTTTTGTCTTAAACTGTGGTGTTTCACGGTATTCATGATCTGAAGATGCGAGTCAGAAGGTGGCCATAGTGGCTAAACTAAATTACATAAACCTATCAAGTTTGGGCTCATTTGTTTTGTCTTATACTAGTTACTAGTTTAATTATGGTGTAAACGAGTTGTGAAAATAGACAGATAAAAATACACATATGTATAAGAATAGACAGACATAAATATCAATTTTATTATTCTATTATATTTAGATTCACAAACAGTCAATACATCAAGTATACTATAACCATATTGACTTTGATTACAACATTGTTTTATTTTCAAATTTGTTCAGAATCTTTAAAGACTTAGTTACAGTAGTACCACGTTTATAAGTTACGCCGATGTACCTGCGCAGAAGTCTCATATTTGAAACGCGCCAAAAAATCTTAACCAATCACAACGCTCCGCCAAACATGGCCCTTTATTATTGGTTGCCGCCTGCGCGCCATGTTCGAAACAATGAAAAATGAGCGAGAAAGCACTACTCTTTGGATTTATTGCATTTTCAATCTTAACGCAACGCAATAAAGTTGATGTTTCAATAGCGTTGGCAATCGTAATTAATCGGCCTTAGCTTAACTTTTCTGAGAAGGCGAACTTTGCCGATGCGACTTATAAATGTGGTTCACCTGTACATATTGGCTCTTAACATTGTCCAAGTTTATTTTTAATGTATACAGACAGTATCAAAAGCAAATTGTTTTTTTTTAATAGAACCTCCTTACACTCATAAGATGTTAAACATCATTTTAAATATGAAATGCAAATTACTTACTAATTAGTTCAAAAACAATTTTTTCAATGTGTAAAGGCCGGCGCCCATTATCGGCATTGGCGAGCTTCAGGATTTTTTTTGGCCAAGTACTATAAGTAGATCTTATCACTATCATCATAAAATTTAAATTTCAATGACGATCGTCGACTATTGTCGGCATCGATCGGCATTCCGCAGCGTTATGGTTACCAATTAAAGTTCAACCTTATATCTATAACAATAAGATCTATTGTTATTCGACAAATACAAATCCTCATGCTTGCCCATGCCGGCACTGGGCGCCGGCCCTAAATGATCATCTCATTTTTGCCGCTGACTGTTAGCGCCTATTTGAGATTTAGATTTAATTATAAAAAAATAGTTTTTAACGAGACTCAGATCTAGAATTCAGGGGTCACCAACTAGATTGGATCCAAGGATCCACGATTTTACTTTCCAAACACTGCAATCAACAAATCACATACCTATATGATGTGTGTATATGTATAGTTCGTCTCGCCTGATAGTATGCTAAATGGACTTATTGATGTAACAGCCTCAATAGATGCCTTTTCACGCCTGGTTTTTGTTGCAAATTTGAGTCTTTATGGTATGGCAAAGAAAAGCGAAAAGATGTGAAAATAGGAATACAAAAAGCTAGAAAATTATACTTAAAATGGGATACTATATTAAAACTTAATATTTTTTTACCTAGCCATGTACGACTGGAATAATAGGTTGGCTACCCCTGCATTAGATAAGACTGGAGACCGCTAACGGGTAATGAATTAAATTCAGATGTCGTCAACATTGCATTTTTTATGAATAATATTCATTTTATGCAAAAGCAACCTGCAGGTTAACCTTTAGGTTTTTATTTACACGAAAATATCACAAAATAACGATAGATATTGACATGAATATCATAATTAAATGGCCAGTAGCATCGCGAGCTATAATATCCAAAGAATATTATTCGGCTCGCTAATATCACAATAGTAATATCAGACGACTAATAATCACTCATGTAATATTAATATCACATCAGCAATAAATCAAGCGTGTAATATCACCCTAGCAAGTCATTTACATATAAACTAATCTTACACTAGTAAAACCAAATGACTAAATCTTATCGAAATAAATTCTTATTGGCCAAAGAAGTACAAAAAGCTGTTTAACGCATCTGCACGAGAATATAATACAAATATATTACACATTTATAATGTTTTTGTACAACAATGTTGCTTTAAAAATTAAAGAATGTCAATAGATGCTTAAAAGTTTATACTATCATAGTTTTTTAAACGTCACAGAACAGTCAGTTGGTCGTGATATTGTTAAATCGTGAATATGTTAACAATATCACGTTCAAATGAGAACGTGATAGTCAAATGTAGTTACAACATGTTATGAATGATATTTATTGTGGTTCTTGAGGGCGGTAGTTCTTGACGCCCTCCATCCTGGCCTTGCGACGCTCAGAAGGAGTGGCACCTTTCACTTTGACAATCATATGGGACCCCTTCTTTGTAGGATCTGGTTTATAGGATTCAACGTTGTCCTGTAAAAATAAAGTCATTTTAAAAAGTCGTAATTATTACATTATTCTTTAAAGCTGCGGTAGCCTAGTGGCAGGGACCGGACGGGTACTCGTTGAAAGGGTTTTTGAAGGGGTTTTTTTAAGCGCTTAATGAAAAAACCCTTACGAACGGCTTACCCTTTCGAACGGGTGAAAAGAACCCATTCCGAAAGGGTTACCCTTTCAAAACCCAGTAACACTGTAACCTGGGTAAGCCGTTCCAACCTAAGACATTGAAATGTGCACTTTTTGAGAATTATCGTAAGTTTGAAAATTGCATAACTACGATCGCACAAGACGCTCAGCCGGCTCGGCGCAACATTGTATCATCTACTCGCTATAGTAACGAAGTTGCCGCTGACTTGTAAACATGGAATAATATTTCTTGTTGATACGTTAATACAGTTTAATTTTACTTAATGCACTTTATTTTTCGTGTCTACTTGTTCTTGTCTTTCTAATTGTTTCGTTCGTCGAATTTCATTTAAATTGGAATTTCGATACTTATTACGAAGCATCAAAAACACCAGTAGGATCAGTTCGCCAGTTTACAGCCATTTAGCTGAGTTACTCACTTTAGTATAAAAAAATAGGCTACCTATTTCCAAAATAGCTCATAATGACAATAAACCACCAGTATTTTTGTCTACCTATATTTTTGATTAATAAGAGAAAAAGTGCAAAAATTGCAAAAATGCTAGTTAAGGGCCGTTTTCGTCAGTTTACGGCCCCCATTTTCAGCTTAATGGATAAGGAGTCGGCCTTACGATCGAGAGGTCTCGGGTTCGAATCCTGACCATTACACTACCGATGTGAACCCAGTCCTAGCACAAGCAATTTAGCTTAGTTGGAGGGATTAGAGGAATATTAGTAATTTCAGTTCTAATAAACAAATATAATTGACTAAAAACCGGCTAATTTCGAGTCGGCCATGAAGGGTTCCGTAGCAGCAAGTAACATACCTAATATAAAAGTTCTTGTATTATTTGTGAGTTAATTGAATGAAAGGCGAAAATTGCTGTTTATGACGAATTAAAAAAAAACTACTCACTAGATCTCGTTCAAACCAATTTTCGTTGGAAGTTTGCGTGTACATCATATATTTTTTCTAGATTTATCATTCTCTTACTTTAGAAATTGAAATTAGAGGGGGGGGGGGGGGCACATTTTTCCACTTTGGAAGTGTCTCTCACTCATGCAAACTATTCAGTTTAGAAAAAAAATGGTGTTAGAAACCTCAATAGCACTGTACCCCTAGCACCAACCCCTATTGTAATCGTATAGTAAGCGTATTGAAGAAGGGCCAGGCCGTAAGGGACGGCCCTGGGTCAGCCGGATATATCGAAGATAACCTCACCTCCGGCCTAGCACCAAGACCCACAGTCGGCGTGCGGTTTTAGTCGGTTCGAGTCCGACATAACCTCCCCTTCCGGCACCGGCAGGAGGGGTATCCGAGGGGATTTCCGCACGGAAAAAAAAGGCGTTAGAGGTCGCTCATCGCTCAACGACCTCCGCTCTCTATGAGTGCGGACCTGGGGGTGAAGATAAGTAAAACCGCCTGTCACCCTAGCAGAAGCTGGTCGAGGTGGTAGCACGTATCTGGGGACAAATGGGGACACTATGGTTATATCTGAGAAGGCTAGTGTGATTTATCAATCACCATGCCAGTAGCAATTCCACCTTTAACAGCTAATGACATAGGGATAGCGTGTAAGTTTAGTCGGTTTGTATCCGACATAACCACCCACCGCCTGGAGGCAGGGTGGGAAGGGGTGTCTAAGTCGAAGTAACACCCCCCCCCCCCCCATTTCAGGCTGCGGCCGCGCCTCATGAATGAATGAATAGGTTACTTTTCATACAATTAAGGTTTCTTTTCGGAAGTACTACTATATCAGCGTCCCCTCCCCATTCCGGGGGCGAGTGGGGGACACCGTTGTCCCCCCCCCCCCTCCTGAGGAGGGTCAGACCGTAAGGGATGGCCCTGGGTCAGCCGGGGTGCGAGGGATATGTCGTTGACAACCTCACCTCCGGCCTAGCACCGCGACCCACAGTCGGCGTGCGGTTTTAGTCGGTTCGAGTCTGACATAACCTCCCCTTCCGGTAGGGCAGGTATCCGAGGGGATTTCCGCACGAAAAAAAAAAACTTTTGGTGCTTCTACCCTAATAATAAATACGTCATCAATTTTCACAATACTCACAAAACAATACTAACTTTATAGTAAGTAATTTACTCACTACTTGTAAACGAGAGGTGCGGGGTTCCTTTGAAGTAAGTAGCGAAACAACAGACTTGTATACTTCAAACTATATTCACTTAAGTGCAACAAGGGATTTACAAAAGGCTATACTACTAATATCTACTAGAGTGCAATGGTTACACAATTACCACATGCGCGCCGTCAAAACTGCCTATGCGTGGCAATTGCGTAACCTGCTCGGTGGAGATGCTGCACAAGACTGCCGAGGAGCGGGTCTCAGGCCATCGCCAAGACAGCCCCCCTCGCACCGCGCGCTTACCCCGCTTTAATTATGGTGCGTTGGCGTCAGCCACATCTGTTCATACAATAAGCGCTGGAATTGGCCACATCTGCTAATACAATAGACCCATCCCTCGGCAACATAACAAAGAAATATTTTAAAAATACCACATGCACATTCCTAACCTACCATTTACAAATTACTTATACTAACACGAGTAGTCGTGCTCCGTAACACCACCCCCCAGTTGGAGGCTTCAACCGATAACTGAACCGTCAGTAGGAAGCACGGCTACTCGAGCAACGGGACGACGCAGCGTCCCTGAAGGTGTCCTTACATCTACTACACGCACATGTCCGTCACTTCCCGGATACACTTTGTCTATTATGCCACGGGGCCAAACGTTACGCGGTTGTTTACCGTCACATACAAACACTATATCACCCACTTTCACTGAGTTTGTAGCTGTTGTCCACTTTGAACGTCTCTGAAGAGTGGGCAGGTATTCTTTAGCCCATCGCCTCCAGAACATTTCAGCAAGCCCATTCGCTTTCTTCCACAAGCGACGAGCGTCGACGTCAGCGGGATCATATGTTGTCAAGCGGGTGTCACCTGCCGTCGTACCCAGCAGCAGATGATTCGGTGTTAGCACTACCGGCTTGTCGGGATCCGATGCCACATAGGAAATGGGGCGACTGTTTACGATAAGTTCAGCTTCCAAAAGGACTGTGTGAAGTACTTCCTCAGATGGGGCTCGCTCTTTCAAAATGACGTGTAGGGCATTTTTAACAGAACGGACGAGCCGCTCCCATGCGCCACCCATGTGCGGTGCAGCAGGTGCATTAAACCGCCACTCGATACCCTTGGCTAGGGCCTCACCTTCCAATCGTTCGGTATCTAGACCTCGCAGAGCGGCACGGAGTTCCTTATTAGCTCCTACAAAGTTGGTACCGCAGTCGCTCAAAATAACTGAAGGCTGCCCGCGGCGCGCTATCATGCGGCGCAAGGCAAGTATGGCCGAGTCGCTGCTAAGTGATGCAGCTAGCTCCAAATGGATGGCGCGTGTAGCTAGACATGTAAATAACACACCCCAGCGTTTCTCCCGGCGCCGTCCTATACTAATCTCCATGGGACCGAAATAATCGATCCCACAATTTACAAAAGCTCGCCGAGTGGTGGTAAGCCTGACGAGTGGCAGGTCACCCATCTTCGGAGGTTTGGGTCGCGCGCGCAGTACTCGACAATGCTGGCAGCGCGCAACGACCGCCTTCACAGTAGGCCTAATAGCAGTCACCCAGAATCTTTCTCGTAGAGTGTTGACGACAGTCTCGTGGTTGGCATGCAGCGCACGTGCATGATAGTGCTGCACCAGGAGTCGCGTGATGTAGCAACTGCCATCGAGGATCACGGGGTGTTTCTCATCGAAGGACAATTCTGTGGCAGCTCCAAGGCGTCCTCCAACCCGTAGAAGCCCGTCGTCGTATAATGTTGGGTCAAGCTTCAGCAATCGGCTTCCGTTAGGTATCGAGCGCTTAGCTCGTAGCGCACTCAGCTCTTCAGGGAACGATTGTACCTGCGACTGCTTAATCAGAATACGTTCTGCCTCCCGCAGGTCGCTTATTGTAAGCGAACCTCCTGTAGTCCTCTGCCTGTATCTGCACGCCCTTATGAAGATAAGCACGCGTGCTGTAACGCGTAAAACTCGTGTCCACGTAGAATAGCGCTTCACGTCGATCAGTGGTTGGGCGTTGTCACCCACTGCCAGTACCCTTTCAATGCGCTCCGTGTCGTCAGCGGGAAACTCCTCACAGCTGTAGCTCGGCCACGGCACCTGTGGATCACAGAGAAACGGAGGACCCGAAAGCCACATACCCTTGTTATTAGGCCAGTCCATCCTGGTTGCCTCGTCAGCAGGATTGGACTCGGAAGGCACCCAGTGCCAGTTGCTTCTTTTACTTAAGCTGTCAATTTCAGCTAATCTATGAGAGACGTATTTTTGATAGTCTCGAGCGTCAGAGTTGATCCACATAAGAACTGTTTTTGAATCAGTCCAGAGGTAGAGATTCTTTATAACGAGATCGATTTCGGCTTTTACCGTTACTGCCAGCCTGCATGCCAAGACCGCTGCCTGTAACTCGAGACGCGGTATAGATACTACTTTAACAGGTGCAACGCGCGCTTTCCCGGCTACCATCGAACATACCCTATTGCCTTCAACATCGGTACCCACTAAGAAGGCTACGGCAGCGTACGCTTTCTCGCTCGCGTCTCCAAAAACATGTAAGTCGACTGCTGTCCGTTCCAGACCGTACCAGCGAGGTACAGCTACATGCGATAGGGCTTTCAATTTGTGAAGCCACTGAAACCAAATAGTGGCCTCGGAGTCCTTGATACACTCATCCCACAATATTCCTGACTGCCAGACGCGCTGCATAAGGACTCGAGACTGAATGATGCACGGATACACTAGCCCAAGCGGATCGAAAATACTCATTATAATTTTAAGGAACTCGCGTTTAGTAGGCTTAATCAGACCTTCTACTAATTCCGTTGACAGACGCTTAAATGAGAGATCGAATCTCATACAGTCACTTGACGGACACCATATCATTCCTAAAGTGCGTTCGCTATCGGACTTGTCTAGCTTGACACGGCCCGGAACAACATCTGGTAACCTTTCACGTAAATCGGGTGAATTCGTCACCCACCCCCTGATATCAAAACCACCGGCTTGGTGAATGTGAGTGACGTCCGCGATCAGCTGTTGTGCCGTGTCAATGGAGTCCACACTATCTATATAGTCATCTACATAGTGCCTTTTCCGTATAGCTTCAACCGCGGCGGGATGTGTATCTTTGAATTGTTC
The DNA here is from genome assembly GCA_914829495.1 of Eilema sororculum. Lineage (NCBI taxonomy): Eukaryota > Metazoa > Arthropoda > Insecta > Lepidoptera > Erebidae > Eilema > Eilema sororculum. Next base: position 8,803,032 of record OU618559.1, read on the forward strand.
CGCATTCTTATTTAAAACGTATATCGCTGAAGTCGGAGAGGAGGCTGCGCCAAAAATCATTGAGGTCATAATATAAATTGAAGGTTCTCTAATTCGGTCTTGACCGCGCCATAAAAACAATTGAGCACCCTGATCCGCTTCGCGAATTTTCACTCGAAGAAACATATCTGCTATGTCGGCAGTGAAAGCTATACGGCCACTTCTAAATCTAATAAGAATGCCTAGCAAAGAATTCATCAAATCAGGCCCACTAAGTAGATTGTCATTCAGTGATGCGCCTTGATACGTGGCAGCGGCATCAAAAACTAGACGCAGTTTACCTGGTTTGTTGGGGTTTGAGACCCCAAAGTGAGGTAAATACCACACAGGGCTCGCCCTAACGCCCTCAGCTTTGCGTGCGTACCCGGAAGTCAATAATCGGGCTACCTGTTTCGTATAGGCGTCCGCGAAATGAGGGTCCTGATCCATTTTCCTTTCTATCCCAGCGAGGCGTTTACGCGCGTAATTATAATTATCAGGCATCTCTACATTGTCACGAGACCATAGCAGACCAACTTCCCACTGCGAGACGTCATCGGGCGCGCGGCGACACGTTGTACTAAGTATTTCCATCGCACGTTCCGAATCACAATTTTTCCGTAGTACATGTGAAATGCCTATTGCCTCTAATTCAAACTGATTTTGCACTAACGCATGTAAATCATCATGTGGTACAGACATGCAGTTAGCAGAGTCGAACTCGTTACCATCCACCCTTCCACCTAGTGGGCCATGGACGACCCAACCTAACCTAGTAAGAGAAGCAACTGGGCGACCAGATTTACCTTGTCGAATCTCCTCTCCGACGATGAGCTTCCAGTTGTCCTGTCCCAACAACAGCATAGGTTTCGCATCCTTCATCTCGCCGCAGTCCAGGTCTCGTAGGTGTGCGTTGTCTCTGATCACTCGCGCCGGTAACGTCTGAGACGGCAAATTCACATTACGTAGAGTACGCACTACAATGTCATGTTTCACTCCGTTGGGTCCGCGCACTACTATCTTAATCCTACGTGAATTGTCATCAATAACACAATGACCGCGCGCCGTCATTAACTTAAGAGGCACTATTGGTCCGTCCACTTCACTCGCGAATTTGTCGTCCAAGATTGATACGGATGCCCCGTCGTCTAATAACGCGTACGTTGACTGTTCGACACCAGATTTATTTACAATCGTCACCGGTAACATTTTTAATAAGGCACGCGCACGATTTTCACCAACATTCGTCAGGGTTTCATATCTAACCGGCGACGGCGGGGTTGGTGTTTTACGCGTCGCTGTTGCACTAGGCGGTGGCGACACGTTAGATGGCATCTCCACTTCAGGCGGGGACACGGTGTGATCTTGATGCAATAAATCATGGTGTGACCTATTACACTTACTGCAACGTAGTGCACGACAATATTTGTTTACATGAGACTTAACCATACACTTAAAGCATATTCTATATTGTTTAAGTAAGTTCCAACGTTCTTCCACTGACATATTCTTAAAGTCTCTACACTCAGTTAATTTATGGTTTCCTTTACATTTAACACAATTTTGACTTGCACTGGACTCAGTCCTCGTAACTGTAGCGACTGACTCTACCTGCGTATGCACCCGATGATTCACTCCGCCTGCTCGCACTGACGCCGCAACCTTATCCCTATCGCGGCGGGCGGCTGCTAACGATCCGCGTTCGGTGCCGGCGCGGGTGCTGAATTTGCTATTCGCGGCATTGTAAATGGCGTCGCTTGAGCTCATCGGCACATAATAAGAGGACGCACGAGTCAATTGACTGAGAAAGTCCACTAAAATGTTTAGATTAGGAGACACTCTTAGATCAATACCGTTGCTATTGTCCAAACGCATCGCGAATTGTCCATACTGAGAACGTTGATACGGTGTTAATTTATTTAATAGTTCACTAACTAACTGTGGATTATTTATATAACCGTCCGCGCGTATACTTTTTAGCACTGCCATACAATTTCGAACCGTACTCGTGAATTTACGGAGTTCAAGTCCATTTTCGGAAACTTTTGGTAAATCACGCACTTTCTTTATGGCGCACTCTAACAAACGCATAGGGTGTCCAAACTCGTCTTCAAGGGCTTTAAGAACCTCTTCAGGATCTGATGCTGTTCTAAGAAGGTCTCGAACCGCAGCTTTCGCCTCACCTACGAGCGCCACCCGTAGGCGCGCCATATTCTCCAACGGTTGGAAGCCGTGCATCTCATTTGAGCTGCGGTATGCTTGCTGAAAACTCAGCCAGTCTGCAGCATTACCATCAAATTGTGGTATGTCGAACACCTGTCGCGGTACATTTTGCCTCTGTCCAAGCTTGCTGATTGCCTCTGCCAGCCGATCAATATCTGTTAGAGCCTGGCTCTTCGCTGGCATATGCGACGCTTCTGGGTCCCCCACGTGGGTCGCAGCGTCGGTCGCGTGGGCGGCAGCCGACGCCACGTGCACCGAAGCGTTGGGCGCGAAAGTTGCAGCGTCCGCCACGTGGGTTGCAGCTTCGGTCGCTTGGGTGGCAGCGGACGCCACGTGTTTCAAAGTGTTGGTCACATGAGCGGCAGCCGACGCCACGTGCATCGGAGCGTTGTCGCAGAGTGCGGAGCGCTCGTCCATGTGGGCGGTGGCGGGTGCGTCATCTATCCAGCGCGTCACGCGCTCTGATACCTCACCGCTAGTGACGCTTCTCGGCGCTCCATGTAGCTCCATGTCTTCCTGCGCTGCTAACTCCGCCATGTCGAGTGCGAGCTTCTTCCTTATCACTTCTTTCTCTATCTGCGCAAACCTCAGCTCCGCTTCATATTCAGCACGCATTCGTAACGCTTCGCGTCCAGCCTGGCTCATCCTTGACGATGCGTGGCTGACGCTACGGGGCGCACGGACTGTGCGCACTGAAGCCGGTGTCAGCTCCGATGGCGGTAATTCACCGTGGTCACTTAGACCACCAACCACGGAGCTCCTAGCGGGCTGCTGCGCCATTCTTAAGTGAAGATCCGAGGGGGGCGAAGCCCGCTCTCCTGTTTCAGAGCCTGTTGCAGTCTTCGTAGTATTCGCTCTTGTTGCACTCCTGGTTTGTCGTTTCCCACCTTGAATCATGGCTACTTACTTCAATCCGACGTCGAAGGACCAGTTTTGTAAACGAGAGGTGCGGGGTTCCTTTGAAGTAAGTAGCGAAACAACAGACTTGTATACTTCTAACTATATTCACTTAAGTGCAACAAGGGATTTACAAAAGGCTATACTACTAATATCTACTAGAGTGCAATGGTTACACAATTACCACATGCGCGCCGTCAAAACTGCCTATGCGTGGCAATTGCGTAACCTGCTCGGTGGAGATGCTGCACAAGACTGCCGAGGAGCGGGTCTCAGGCCATCGCCAAGACAGCCCCCCTCGCACCGCGCGCTTACCCCGCTTTAATTATGGTGCGTTGGCGTCAGCCACATCTGTTCATACAATAAGCGCTGGAATTGGCCACATCTGCTAATACAATAGACCCATCCCTCGGCAACATAACAAAGAAATATTTTAAAAATACCACATGCACATTCCTAACCTACCATTTACAAATTACTTATACTAACACGAGTAGTCGTGCTCCGTAACACTACTATAAACAATAATTACCTACCCATATATTATTGCTCACCTAATTATTAGATCGCGCCCGCGAGTGTCGTCACATAATACCTACCAAGTTGCCAAATTCGCGACAACTAACAAAAATAGTTATATATTGAGGCCCAGCTTGGGTACAAGTATGAATGCCCTGACCTTCACGATGATTGGCTAAGCCTGGGTTACCCGAAAAAAACCCTTTCGTGGAGGTAACCCCTTCAAAGGCTTAGTCAATTGAAGGGGTTACCCCTTCACTTAGATACCACTATAAACGAGTTAAGCCACTTCGCTGGGTTTAGAAGGAATACTCGATCAAGAGGTAACACTGCGATATGAGTTACCCTATCATAAGGGTTACCCTTTCAACGGCTTAACTCGTAAACGGGGTTGTCCGGTCCCTGCCTAGTGGTATGGGTAATGGACTGCTGAGACGAGGTCTCGGGTTCGATCCCAGGTTCACCATGGCACACACCAATGACTTTTCCATGCTTTTCGAAGTTATGTGTGTATTTATCGCAGGTTTATAAGTGCCCGGTTAATTGCAATAGGCTCGCTACCTATTACATTGGGACCTAAACATAAACTGGCGAAATGTGGGGGCTAGCACCTCTGCCTACCCCTTCGGGGAATACAAGCATGAGTTTATGTTATGTTATGTTTTGAAAGTGGCCAACAAGCAGATTATACATTGTAATAAAACTTTTTTCAATGGATCTCGTTTTATTTGGGTTTAGTTCAATGTGCGATATTAGAACATCAAAGAAATTGTAATGACTGACAAACTGGTTACAATAATTGACAAACTGGCTATCGTGACTGACTGGTTCTAGTCATTGACTATCTGGTTGTGCTACAGGCATAAAAATAGCATAATACTATCGCTCAGCAATTAGTTCGATCATCGACAGCTGATAAATATCCGATAAAACTAACACAAAAACCACCCACACGCACGCACGCACTCACGCACGCACGCACGCACGCACGCCCGCACGCACGCACGCACGCACGCACGCACGCACGCATGCAAGCACTGTGCACAGTCAGTCAGAAATCGGGCATTACCGCATAAGTATAACATGTGCGACAAGGACAGAAAATAATCGCTAGTTATCGCAACATAACTCAGTAAAGGTCGGAGTATACTCACGTCCTCCCAAGACTCCTCGGTAGGGTCGACGCTGGCGGACGCACTGGACTGGACGGCCACCACGGGCCGGTAGTCATCGTCCAACACGTACATCTGCTCGTCAAACATTTGACGCTTGGAGCACGACGCCACATGGTACTGGGGACACGAAATATATATCATACTATCATCCATCATCAATTGGCCGCAGTCCACTTTAATAAAGAATATGTTAGGCAACCAATATCACACTAATATTGGTGAAAGATCGTGAGTGTGTATGTTTGGGGTCCGTAACTTAATTTCGAGACATCATATGTGAGATTATTATAATAAAGAAGAAAGTTTTTGTCGCCAAACGCTGCTTCGACTGAACGATTCTTCGAATATTTATTAATCGATGGACTAATAATGTTAAATTCGGGAGCGCCTTATTTCGTAGAAAGAAATTTCATAGAATTTCATTTTACAGAAAATGTTTCATATAATATTTGGTTCTTATATTTTTATTTCGAATATTATTGTTTCAAAGACAATTTACCACAATGAATCACTTTTCACAGAAACACAATTTAATGATTTTTTTTTCACATATTTTTGTTTAACATACTTATCAAACTGTAGAATTATTATTTAAGGAATCTTAAAAACAACCACTAACCACCATCATTTTTTTTCCCGATTGCTTGTAGTAATTTAATTAGATAATACCCCGACTCGGATAGGTTAGGTTAGAAGGCTAAGGCGAGAGCGAAGCGAAGCGGAGCTCTCGCCTTAGCCTTCGTGGTTATTTTTTTTTAAGCCACCCAGAAAATATCTTTGCGCAAATAAGTTTTATATGAAATAACCAATATAAAAAAGAAGAATATTTGATTTGTTATTCTATGAAATGATTATTCTAACATTAAAATTTATGTGAAACAAAAGTCAACGATTTAAAAATCTTTAAAGTAAGTATTATGTATATTGATTATTCTATGAAACGAAATTATGCGAAACATTTTCTGTAAAACGAAATTATATGAAACTTTTGTCTATAAAACAACGCACACCCGTTAAATTCAGAGTAGTTCATGCAAATTGATTAATAGGTAAGAATAAAAAAACATAATTTTCAATCAAGTAGGTATTTATTTTAATTAAGCAATATGTACCTAAAATAATAAAAAAAACTAGATATACAAGTGTTGTTTTATTATTTAAAGGGGCAAACGTAACCCATCGAGCTCATGACGTCAAGCCTCTCCACGTGGTCTTTTTTATTTAATTTAAAAAATGTCTAAAGGGCTGCTTAAAAAAACTACGCTCCATTTCCAACATCCGTTTTCTTGAGTCAGTGCTTCAGAAGTTGAAATGAGTATGTGTATGTATGGTGAAGTGCTGAGTGAGTATAATTATGTATGTATGATACTTACATCTAACTCCACTTCATTGACAATATGGGTGGCATCGAATGGGCAGGTGGATTTGCCGCAGTTGGGGTACTGTTTGCGGCACTTTTGCAGGTGTATATGCATCCTGTAATGCTCGACTTGATGAGACATGTTGTATGGGCAGGTCATCATCTGGTTAGGGCTTGGTTGGGCCATCGTTACGAGTTGAGTCTGAGGGTAGAATAGAAAAAAAAAGTAAAAAAAATTGTTGGGGCATGGACTTATTTACTATATCCATAGATACTAATATTATAAATGAGAATGTGTCTCGGACTGTCTGTCTATTACGCTTTCACGCCTAAACCACTGAACCGATTTTGATGAAATTTGGTATAGGTGTAGATTAGACCTTGGGATAGGACATAGGCTATGTTTGGTCGTGATAACCGACATCTACGTTGAGCGGAGCTGCGGGCAGTAGATAGTAATATTAAAAAAATTGTGGTACTACGAGAATGCTGGCAGAAGTGAAAACAGTTTGTATTATAAGTATTAATTTCACATAAAGTGCTCAACGCTCCTTATGATATTTTCACTTCCATAAATTCTAAGACATTCTATGAAAGCCATCTATCATATAATCATTTTTAATTATTAAATATGTGACATTTATAATTAATTTTGAAACTAATATGTGACATTGAAAACTTTGCATGCAGAGAATATGCGAAACTCGTCGGACCTTATTTGAATTTGTAACACCATTGTATCATACCATGTTTCAACTAATAAATGATTTACTTCAGTACTAGACATACCTATCAGGAACCAATTAGGTCCCGAATCTCACCTACAATGGCCCAAGAAGAGAGGCTAAGAGCGGAAAAAAAAAAAAGTCCCGTATCCTGGGTCTTGAATCTTGTAGCGACTTTTTACAAGAACACTGCAAGGCTAACTAACTTACTAACTGGTTTTTTGGTTTTGAATCAAAAAAATTATATTCAGGACCTTGATGAAATGCTCAATTTCAAATCAATTAGAAGAGAAAGGCGCAAGCCTTTCTCTTCTGCTGCTGCTAGGCTTGCTGCCCTATATTGTGATTAAATAATGAATTCTTATGTGGAACAAACAAAGTGAACATATGAATGGAAAGACATTAAAAATCCAGACTGACTTTAGCAGAGTTCCAATCCCTGGTATAGCTCGATTCACATATTTTGGACCACAAATGTCCTCTATACGCACAGTACATGTTTCTTGGATGCTTTGGATAACAGCACGGGGTGCTACTGCGGTGGATGAGCTCAAATAATTATTATTATTATTTCTTTATTATTATTATTATTTAATTTATGGACGAGCAGCAACTTGCTGATATGTCCACTTCATTCATGATTCATGATATGTTCACACATAATCAAGTATAGATTATGACAGCCTCTGTGGCGAGGCGGTAGTGTATGCGACTGCCACGCAGGAAGCGCAGGTTCGATTCCCGCTCAGTGCAAATATTTGTATGCCTGAATATGGCTATTTGCATTGGTCTGGGTGTTTCTATGTATAACACAAGCTATAAAAGCTTACCATGGGTCTAGATAGGGTTGTGTAGAATGTTGTGGAATATGTATTACAAAACAATCTGTGCGCACTAGGGTCTTTTTTATCTCGCAATTTAGGTCCAAAATATATAAATCGAACTAAAGTGGGTATTAATACAATAACTGCCTACCCCTTTGATATCAAATGATTACTACCTACAACTATTACTGCAAAGTTATATGTATTGAAATAAATATTAGATACTACCAAATCATGCTATACAATGCATTGATTGATGTGATGTGACCCTTATAAATAGGAGGACTAAAAATCTGATATTTATACAAAAAATTTGTTGTACATAAAATGTACAAAAAATCTAACATGTAAAATATGTAATTTATATTACTACTAGCTTTTGCCCACGGCTCCGCCCGCGTGGATGTCGGTTATCGCGACCGAACATAGCCTATGTCCATTCTCAAGGTCTAATCTACCCCTATACCAAATTTCATCAAAATCGGTTCAGTGGTTTAGACGTGAAAGAGTAACATACAGACAGATAGACAGACCGAGTTACTTTCGCATTTATAATACTAGCTTTTGCCCGCGGCTCCGCCCGCGTGGAAGTCGGTTATCGCGACCAAACATAGCCTATGTCCTTTCTCAAGGTCCAATCTATCCCTATGCCAAATTTCATCAAAATCGGTTCAGTGGTTTAGGCGTGAAAGAGTAACATACAGACAGACAGACAGACAGAGTTACTTCCGCATTTATAATACCTATTAGTATGGATTATTATAGTGTACAATTTATTTTAATAAGAAAACTTACCGACTAGATTTGCTGATTGGGACAAAAATATTCGCAAAGAGATAACCTTGGTCGTACCTGCACCCGTAATCGCAAAACTAATAATAAGAATATAACTTGATTGCACTTGCACATGCGCTAGCGAGATAATCAATCAATACTTCAACAACTCCAAATTATAACATAGCTGATATAAATTTGATAACCTCTGAACCTACCCGCCAAATATCCATCCTAGATATCACTTTAAAAAAATGTATCAAAATAGTTTCGTTAACGCTTACCTATTTTTTACTATATTCTCTGCACTAATATTATTCTTGTTGAACAATGGACTATTTTCTTATTTTTTACAATATTTCGGTGAACGATCAGAGAGGTTCAAATTGATGCGCCACTTCCAGTTCCAATCCAAGGGCATTTAATGAACTTTTTTTTACCTATACTTTCACTTTACCAGGCTTTACCTGTTATCAAATGACTTTAATGACATTAGTGACATTGTCAACATGATAATTTGCTTTCCTTATGTCGACACTGGCAGAATCGCAGCGCATCGCAAGCGGAGCCATAAAATAAGAACTGAACTGAACTGAACTGAAAAATATATCTAAACTTATTTATTATTTAGTGAAGATTCCTGCCTCTTCCTAAGGGAAGTTCGGGGAACATATTAATATATTAAGTTTAATGTTACGGATACACCGAGTAATTTTTTTATAAAACACTAAGATGGCAAATAAGCACACGACCCACTTAATCTACACCGCGGCCGTAACCTATGAACGCAAGCTGACCTCATCGGAACCTTCTTGAAGAACCTCATTATGTGCTCGCTTGGAAAAACTGGAATCCGGAACAGATCATGCTGTATATAGCTTCCGCGGACTGAAATTAAATTCACTGTGCCACCGTTTCCGGTTGCAAAAAACATTAGCATAAGATATATAGTGCGTCAAGAAAGTCGTGAAATTAATGTTGGAGGAACTAAAATTTTTCCTTGTACTTGCAACACTCAATAACTGCCAAACTGAGTTATCATTTGTCAAATCATATGAAAATCTTAGTTTGTTGGAGATGTTTTGTATATTGTTTGCGTTTATATAATTACTGTTCATCGTGTAACAGCTTTGAGTGTAAAAATGAATTGTTATGTGAATAATAGTTGTGCGAGCCATGTCGTATTCAAAGTATTTTAGGGATATAGTATGAAACACGGCGGAATTTGAAGCCAGCAAGCTGCTTTCTGGTTTTGATGATGTTGATGGCCAAACATATACTACATATATAAAACATATACTTTAATGTTAAACAAGGTATGGGAAGTGTAATCTATTAAACATTATGTATTTTAAGTGAATATTTTATGTTTCAAAGCATTGTTTCAATTTGTTGTGGTTATGTCATTGACCTACGATTATAATAAATCATAGTGCAACACTTTGACGTTTTTGAACATTCTTGATCCATTTTACAGTATAAACCACTTAGGCCCTTATGACTAATAAAAAAATCACAGGGTATTATTAAACCCTGCGTATTTTTTAGCTATATTTAGCTGTATTTATCCAGTACGTTTGTATTTGTTACAGATTTTCAAAAGCTCATTTCATGACATCATTTCATAATGAGATGATATTTCCAGTGAGTCGGAAACTATCGAGATAAATTACACAGGAGTTTCAAGCAGCATTTCAGGTGTTCAATACTTGGACCAATAAATTATTCTTTTATAAGATCTTTTGTTCTCATTTTTTAATAATATAACATTAAAAATATATCATTTGTGAAAATTTCGACTGTCTAGGTCACGGTCACACGGTTACTAAGGTCTGTCACGGTTCATGACAGACCTTAGTAAAAGTGTCTCGTTTTTATTCTTTGGGTGTGCTTTGAGTAAAAAATCGCTCGAGACATGTATCTTGGACCTAAAATGTGCTCAAAATGTGGCCAGTGGCGGTGGACGAGCTCAAAATCACCAAGCATAGATTATTAAAAAATAATCTGCGCGCGCCAGGTCCTCGTTTGTCTCGCAATTTAGGTCCAAGATATGTGCCAAGGTATAAACTAAAAACGTTCGACACGCCGTGTCTTTGTACTTGGGGTCTTATACTCAACTAACGAGGTAGTAGCGTAGGCATTTCCTTCACACCCTAGTAACCTTGGGCCATATATGGTTTTAAGATGGCCCTCTCGGGTGTGGGAAGCTGTGGTGTCATCATCTGACCTCTACGCTAGTCACAGGAACCCATGGCGAGCCTCCGAGCAGCTCTCTATAGGGTTACTCCCGCGGCGGTCGTTAATTGCAGTAAGGGGTGGCATCTACCTTGTGCTGAGGAAGAGAGAGTAGAGAAGCATTGCTGTCTCCGTTATACAGGTTGCACCGAATGGGGGTCTCGGATCACGCGCGCCAAATTTAACGTAATATCTATGTTCCTAAATCGTTACGCTGTAAGTTTTATTAGGCTTCAAGTTCACGTTGACACATGTAAATCAGGTGGACCGTGTGCTTATCTGCCACCTAAGTGGTATAAAAAAAAATGTATGCAAGGAATGAATTCTTGAGGAATTAATACTTTTCCTTGTATGTATTGACAACACTCCACGACTTCCAAACCAAATTATTTGTTGATATCGATGTATGACTTTATGTATTCAGCCAATTCCTTTACCAATTCGGCAAAAAGTACATTCTTTACATAGTGAAGAAAGAAGTACCTACTCTAAAAAACTTTAGGCAGTTGTAAAGTTGTATACTTAATACCTTAATAAGTGAAAAAAAAGTACTGTGACATATTTTTTACTTTTATTTATTAATTATCATAATGAAATATGTACTGCTTTATACCATAAAAAACAACAGATCAAGACTGTTCAGTTGTAGTGTGACAGGGATACCAGATTAAGCGCAGCAGCGCCACCCTCAATTTTCACGACTTTCTTGACGGGCTATATATTGTGTCGGAGTCGTGTAAATATAAAAGCGCCCATAAGCGGTTAAAACAAAAGCAAGGCTCCTCGAACATGTTCTCTTGCTGTTAGTGTGCTTTTTTTATTATTATAATTCAATTTTTTGATACGATATTAATTTTCGGCTCGAATAGATAAACAAAAGGAATTATAAATGATCTGAATCATGAATAAAAAAAATAATCCTTTGACCTAAAGGTGTAAGCTACCAGGGACGTACCAGGGTCATAAAATGAAAAAAAAGCGGCCATTTTTTATTGACAGATGTTTGTCACTTGTCAGCTGTCAGTGTTGACACTACTGACAGTAGTAAGCACTCTCGAGTCTCGTCTTAGAGTATATCAAGAGGTGCCATACCTACGAAAAAAAACTGCCTACCTAAACTTGGATTTTATGAATGAATGGAAAGCAGTATGGCGGCCTAGTAGGGAATCCAGTAAACTGTCGATAACTACTTATCGATATAAAAAGGGCACAGACTAAAAATTTATACATTTGAAAGAAAAAATTAAGTGATTAGCAGGTATTCTCAGGTTGCAGTGTGCTTATGGCTTTCTGTCAGACTTTCCTTGTGATAGCCGGAGTTTCGAATAATTCGCCCAGAAGGACGTAGAATCTACAAAGATTCTTTACAGTCTTTGAGTAACGATATATATATATATATATATATATATATATATATATATATTTAGTAGTACTCCAGGTACATAACACATTGGAACAAAAATAAAATCGATTTGGACAAAAAAAAAATTCGAATTTTTATTTAATATTTTCGTTTTTTTTTTGTAAAAAATGTTTTAGTATCTATTCATCAGTAATACCAGTACCATTATGCGATACAATAATAAAAATTCAATAATATCAAAAATATAAAAATATCGATAATTAAAATTCTATCACCGCATCACTAGCAATTTTATTTGACCAATCAGGTGCTACTACATCCCCACTACGTTGGAAAGCAAGATGGAGAATTGGCGTTTTCCTCATATGATTTTATGAATGAATTTCGTAGTAGCTTCACGTCTGTATATTTATGTCTATGAGTCTCGTAGTCTCGTTCGGAGATATTTAAAAAAAAATCTTTGAAATTTGAATCTCACGCATGGAGTGTTTTTGTGTGGTGTGGTGTTGAAGTTGAAGTTAAATAAAATAACATAATGGAACCAGAATTTAGTGATCCTATACCTTTTTCTGAAGGAATAAACTTACAGTAAGTATAACCGACCACAATACTACTAAACGACCACGCAACTATTGAAATAAAGTCGGTTTTTAATAAAGTTTTGTCTGTAATAAATAGTCTTTTTTTTTTTTTTTGACCCTGGGGGAAATCCTTCATGGATGTTATGCCGGACTCCTACCGACTAAAACCCCCACGGTATCGCCCAGCAGCCTATAGTTGGGAGCGCCCCGGGTAAGCCCTCGGAAGGATGTCCCAGGGCTCCCAACAGACCTACGGCTTCAATGCGGCCTCGTCTAGGGGGTGGTTCGGGTGCTATCCCGCGTCTATGGGGGGGTTTTCGGGTATCATCCCGCTTCATAGTATCATCCCACTTCTTTAATAAATAGTCTGATAATGATAAGCTGACGAAGTTTTATCTCAGTTCTTTTAAACATGGTTTTTTTAAACCATCGCCATAAAGACGGATATATAGAGAAGGAAAATTTGAATTGATTCAGGTGTGGCTCTAGCTCAGTTGCAAGAGCCTGCAAGAGGAAAGGTTGTGGGTTCAAGCCCCACCTGAGTAATTAAATTTTCCTGATGTAATCGAATTGTAAAGCTAGCATAATAAATGCTATAAAATTTAATTCAATTTTTTTTTTAGATCTGTTTCCTATATGCCCCTGCTTGTGTGTCTGTGATAATCATGGGACACCCTCTCATCGTAAATTAGATAATACTAATACAGGGTCTGCTTGCTTTGCAGGAAACTATTGACGACAGCGAATATTGTTAAACTTGATTTCAAGAAAAATAAACAAACACTTGGCGATGATCTTGATGATATCAACAATCTGGAGGATGATGATAGGTTTGACATTCATTTGTTAATTTAAGTGGCAAAAAGTCTACTACATTCAGTATTAACACAGTGCATCAATAAGCAAATTAAACCATCAGTCTCAGTTGCCATTTAATATGGGTAGAAGGGTGGACCAGAGACTCTGTTGTGTGGCAGTAATCCATTTGATTGTAACACAGTTTTGATTCCCCCACTCAGTGCAAATATTTGTTTGCATCAATATGTTGGTGTTACTATGCCTCTCAGAGCATATTATGCAGTTATTTTTTTTATTATTTAATTTATGGACGAGCAGCAATTTGCTGATATGTCCACTTCATAGTGTTGGAATATAGTTCAGTCCAGTACATTTCACTTTTATTGTTCACTATGTGATGGACATGAAAAATGTAATACAGTAATGAAAAACCCAACCTATTGCCATCACGTCTCACGCACTAAGGGTTCGTTTTCTTTAGCTACTTACTCGCAATAAATTTTGACTGCGTGATATTTGCATGGTAACTCGATACCTCCCCTCCATGCATTCCTAAAAAAAAGTCTTGACAGACACACAGACAATGAAGTGATTGAATGAATGAATGAATGAAGCCTCTGTGGAGTGGCGGTAGTGAATATGATTGCTAGGTAGGAGGCACAGGTGCGATCCTCGCACAGTGTCAATATTTGTGTACATGAATCTGGGTGTTGATATGTATAATATGTATGTCTGTTTCTGTTAATCTGTGTCTGTTAATCTAAATCTGTTTATCCGAATTCTAGATTTCATAACACAAGCTTGTTAAACTATGCTTACCATAAGTCCAGAAAGCATTGTGTAGAATGTTGTAGAATATTTATTTATTTATTAAATTAATAATAAGTATAAAAATTCCAGCAGCGATGATGCAGGTGATGTTTTGGGCAATATAGAGGAACAGGTGGAAAGCATGATGCTCTCATCCCCAGAGTACCACACGTTTGAGCAGTTCACCAGCAAAATGACCGACGTTGTGTGTCCACCAGGCGGAGTTAAGATTCTCATAATCGAGGAAGGTTAGTGTATTGAACTTTTTGAAATGTAAAGTTTGGTGTCTTAGAAAATGACTAAGGGCTACGGCTATTCTCTTTCTTACACTCCTTCTTCTCACTTACTTTCAGCGGGTTACCATATAAAAGGCCCAGACGAGCGTGAATTGTTTCGAAATTATCTATGCTGTGAATTTGAGTTCGTCTACTGCAATGGCACTGCGTGCTATCTTTAAAATACATCCAAGAAACGTGTACTACACATATAGACCACATTTTAGGTCCAAGATATATGGTTCGAGCTATACTACGTGCCTAGTTGAACGCAATATGCTCACCCCTTATTACCTGAAATGTGAGTTGATTTATAGGCGTGAATGTAGTAGTTATTAAATGATTAATCCGTCAATTTGACTGCAACTCACCTGATAGACTCTGGCCAACGAATGATGGCGCCAAATTTAAAAAATCAACACGTTGCGACACTGAATATAAGGTAATAAAAGGTAAATAAAATTATCCGTATTTACCCGCTAAATAGGATGCTTTGCAAAGCAGCTGTAATTTTTTTTTTTTTTTTTTTTTTTTTAATTACTTGGCTTCAAACTTTGGGATACGACGGGACTGAGCAGCTTTTGACAGTATTATCCTAGAATTTCTTTCTTCTTCTGTACTATTTCTTTTACTTAGAATTTTGTAGGTATGATGAAGTGAAGTGACTGTTTTGGCACACACACACGCACACGCACACACACACACACACACACACACACACACACACACACACACACACACAACGCTGAAATAAGATTGTTCCATTATTTTACACACTGATTCCCATTTCCTTATGCTCTTTTAACTCCAGATCTGATGTAATAATGTTAAGTATTTTGAGAATAGTTTTATGTGCGGACTAGTGATGTTAAACTGTTTGTGGGGAGTGGCGCCGAATGCCGAAACACAGGTTTCTACCTAGTTTGGCAACGGATGTTTACTCAAATACGATTGTGATATTTATTTCTAGTTCTATTTTAAGAATTGAGTATGTAATACAAAGGAAAGAATAAAGAATAAAGAATAAGAATAATATACACCGAAATAAAGAAGTCGATACTAGGATTTTTTCCTATAAGGTATGCATGAAAACTAGCCTATTATGGTACATGGCCAGAGTCTAGTCAGTGTCGCAACCTGTTGGATTTTCAAATTTGGCGCCAACTTTTTGCGCCATCTTTCGTTGGTCAGAGTCTATTTTTTTTTTTTTATACAGGGCACTTCAATTTGACTTCACCTCGCCTGATGTCAAGCTAAAGGCAAAGTCCCGGAAAGAGGGTCACCATCGTAAACATTTACCATGTTAACAGTGGTGGCACTCAGCTTGACGGCCTCATTAGATGCCTTTTCACGCCCCGCTTAAAGGACCCGGGACTGTAGGAAGAAGGAAACACGTGAGCTGGCAGGGAATTCCAGGTCTTAGTGGTGCGGCATAGGAATGAATCACTGAAACGCTTGGTTCTAGCAGGTATACTCTGCACCGTAAATGGATGGCATCTTAGCCCTGCACGTGTCGTCCTGTGATGGAAAGGGGAGGGTGAGATGTTCGTTTGGCCTCATTTTCAAGGCTTTTTCACGCTCCACTTAAGGTATATCCCCACTTAAAGAGCAGCAGCCGGCAGCTGCTTTTTAGGCAAAAGTCGCTGCCAAAATTACAAAATCTTTTCAATCTTATCTATAGTGGAAAAGATCATAGTCAATTAAAGGCGAATAACTCATGCGGCGTGGCGAGACGTCGCTCGACCGTGCGAACCTCAATTATCAGCTCTTAATCATTTCAAGCAATAAACTCTGACCGCTGCCAGCCGCTGCCAACCGCAAATTTTTAACACGCTTTTATTAGCTTCACTTGTAACTATGTATGTAAGAAAATCTTGGAATCTTAATTTGACCCACTCCCCGGTCTTCGATTGGGATGAAATATTGCACACGCTTTGAGTTCTGATGACAATACATGACTAGCTAAGAAACGTCATTACAAATCCAATATGGCGGCCTCCCCAAGATGGCGGACTGGCTGTTTGAAATCCACCCCCATGATATGGGTATCAAATGAAAGGGTTTGCTGTCAGGAATACGAAAAAAAATATAAAACCGTGCTTTTTTAATTTTTTAAGTTAAGTAAATTATTCAGTGGAGATTGGAGAATCACCTTTTCTTGTGTATATGTCCTGTGCTTAGACTAAAAGAACAACATAGACGGAACGTATAGAATTAGCAAGTGAAGCCGCAATAAGCAATACTAAAGTGCTATCTTATTCGCACTCTTTGTGAGCACACTGAGCACGGACGAGTGCAAGCGAGATGGCACTACCTTAGTACCTATTCCTTTTTGATATAGATACGTTCCGTCTATTTTTACCCACGACGGAATGGAGACGGTATATGCGTATGGAAGTTGTTTGTGTGTGTTAGTGCAAATCCATGTTGCCATTTTCTCCAGAACTACCAATCCAATTTTGATGCAGTTTTCAGTTATGGGTTCGGCTTTAATTGGAGCATATTCTTAGACAGGTGTTACAAGACAATTCAACAGGGGGCGCTACAGCAAGCATTTTGAATGCAAATCAATTTTGCCAATTTTCTCCAAAAGTACTAGTCCGATTTTGATGCAGTTTTTAATTATTGGTTTGGGTTTGATTGGTGCATGTTCTTAGATAGGTGTTACGGTGACAACCCACTAGGGCGCGCTGCAGTAAACATGTGTTTTTTCAACATTTTTAATTTTGTATCCTTGTTCTATACGTTCCGTCTATTTTATTATTTTAGTCTGAGGTCCTGTCATATTAAAAAGTAATCTAAACTTTCCAGGAAATGGTCCTCTAATATCCCTGGACGCGGAAGTGACGTATCATTACGCCGCTTACTGGGAAGGGGCCAACCTGCCCTTCGATTCCACCCTCACTATGAACAAGGGGGAGCCGTTGGTAATTATAGCATTTATACTATTGACCCCTGTACAATTATGAAATGCCGATCAATTTAAAAAGCTGCCATACGAACCACTTTGACTGCAGCTATTTCTCCACACGTGTCAAGTGAAGTTGGTGTAAAATTATGGCAACCTACCAACAATTTTAGATATTTGATTAAATAATGAAGTAATAAAAAAAAGGCATTAATTGATAGACTTTAAAGCCATACTATTAAAGTTCAAAATCAAATGACTTTTTGCAGAGTAATTGAACAAGTTTAATGAAACTGTTTTCCTTAGAGAACCTTAGTGTTATAGAAATAAAGTCTAAAATTTAATGTTATTTTTGGCGCCACTTTGGTTTAGTTTTAGGGCCTGAATGACATATATCCGAAATCCGAAATCGAAATCGAAAGGAATCGCGTGGAAAGTACCCAGACCTATGCAAAATAGTCATATGTACACAAACAAATATATGCACTAAGCGAGAATCGAACCCGTGCCCCTTGCATACCATTCTCATTTACTACTGTCACGCTACAGAGGCTGTCAAAAAAACAATTTAATTATACCTAGGTGATTTTTTTGGGAAATTTTCCTTGTAGCTGGTATCATATTTACGCAAACAGAAGCACGAATGCAACGTGTAAAACACGGGCCGCACGCACACATGTTTGCACAAGTTGACTCGTTTTATTTCCGTTGACAGTAGGACGAGGCTCTATCTAGACATTATATAATCAAAGTTCATTATAAAGAATTAAGTAAACTTTTTTTTTTTCAAGAACGAAATTGAGCTTCGCTGTTCGATATTTAAAATTGATGACTACTATACTCACACGAAGACAAGGCTGAATAGCATAGCGACCTCTTTGGTCATTGGGCTGAATGCATGATGTCTATTGCCTCTTTGTCACTACATCTTCAAACACTCCTATATTATATTGTAGAATTAATTTCCAGCGTCAAAGAGTAGGCGTGGGCATGCTCCCAGGCATGACGTTCGGTTTCCTCAACGTGCGAGGTCCCACGGCCAGGTTCTACCTCCTCCTGCAGCCGAACGTGGCCTACATGGACTGCGGGGTGCCTCCGAGGATTAGGCCTTCAGAGGCGTGCCTGTTTGTGGTCATGCTGTATGACGTGAGGAATCTTCAGGCGGCCGCTAGGTGAGATAATAATGTATTTTTTTACTAGCTGACCCGGCGATCTTCGTACCGCCAATAATTTCCACCCGCATAGCGTTCGATCCCGTTCCCGCTGTACCCTCTTATACAATGTTATAGTTATCTAAACAGCAACAAAAATCCACACTGTCACTTCTGCGTATATGCCGATGCCGGCCGAATTTGTTGAAAAATGTTAAAATTGTTGAATTGACATAATATGATCACTGCTCCGTTCCCTTGAGTATTAGCGTGATGATATATAGCCTATGTGTTATTCTGATGTATAAGCTATATTATTGTAAAGTTTCATGAAAATCCATTCAGTAGTTTTTACGTGAAAGAGTAACAAACATACATCCATACTCACAAACTTTCGCGTTTATAATATTTTTGTTTATATAAATTAGCTTAGGGTTTCCGCCTGCGTGGAATTTCGATCCCATACCCACAACCAATGGGAACCTATTACCGGGATAAAAAGCCGGCCAAGTGCGAGTCGGACTCGCGCACCGTGGGTTCCGTAACTTACTTCCGCGAAAAATCCCCACGGATACCAAAACTCCCCGGAGCCGGTGGAGGTGGTTATGTCGGACTCGAACCGACTAAAGCGCACGCCGTATTGGATCTTTGGTTGCCGGAGGTGAGATTGCCGAAAACATATGTATCGCACCCCGGCAGACCCAGGACTATCTCTTTTGAGATGGCCCAATTCGGGTTGTGGGGACCATAGTGTCCCTATCTAGCCCCAGGTACGGGGAGGCGCATTGTGCGCCGCCGCCGCGGCCTACTTCTGCTAGGGTGACAGGCGGCTCCACCGGTCACCCCCAGGCCAACGCTCATGGAGGACGGAGGTCGTTCTGCAACCTCCGACGCCCGGTTCGCCTTCGCTCTTCGTGCCTAACCCTCCTGGGATAAAGACGTGATTATATGTATGTATGTAGACTTTAAACTATCCCTGTATTAAACAGCTAGAACTATACAGTTGTTCTTCTTCATCTCTTGTCAATGATTCATATAACTCCAGAACGCCTGTACCGATTTGGCTAATTTTGGTCTTGAATTATTCGTGGAAGTCCAGGGAAGGTTTTTACGGCGAGAAAAATTCTAATTATTGCCGGGAACCGACATCCACGCGGGCGGAGCCGCGGGCAAAAGCTAGTTAAGGTATGATTGAATAATAAATATCCAAACATCTTCACAAACCACATTTATGTTTGTAAGTAAGATTTGGCTAACATTGTTTTTTCAGATTCAACGACTTGCCCGAAGCCGTTCAAGCCAAGTTCGAAGTAGCAATGGACGCGATCAAAGACATAAGAGTAGAGGGCAAAGACCTATTCAAGAGACACAAATATAAACGAGCTATAAAGAGCTATGAACACGCCGTATCAATAATACGGCTAACACAACCAGAAAACGAAACGCAAGAAGCAGAAATTAGAAATATTAAAGTCAAAATATTTACGAACTTGGCTGTCTGTTACTATAAAATTGGGAAGCCGAAACATGTCTTAACTATGTGTGAAAACATAGATCGATATATCGACATAAATACTCATTGCAAAGGCCTATTTTATTTTGGTAGGGCATGCGAAATGTTAAACAGAGTCGACGATGCTATCATATATTACAAAAAAGCTTTGAAATTGGAGCCGAATAATAAAGAAATTGGCGTGACTTTGGCTCAGTTAGATGAGAATACAAAAAAATCAGCGGCAAACGAAAAAGTAATGTGGCAGAAGGCTTTTAAAAAGGACGTTGTTGAAGATAAAATTTCTTATGTTGTTGATGACGATTTTAGAACTAATGTAGAGGAAATGTGTGTAGACTTGGCAGGACGGGACGAATATGCAAAATTCGATCTACCCTCAGGTTTGACTCGACATGAAATTGATTGTATTAAACATTTGACTGGTCAGTTCAAAGGTTTGGTTGTGACTGAAGATGGGGAAGGTCATAAAAAGAAGTTGTCTATTATTAAGACTTTGGGTTAAACCCCGTAAATGAGCGGCGGCGGCGCAAAGTGCGCCTCCCCGTACCCGGGGCTAGTTGGGGACACCGAGGTCCCCACAACCCGAAGGGGACCATCTCGGGTCCTGGGTCTGCCGGGGTGCGAGAGATGCTTTTGGCAATCTCACCTCCGGCAACCAAGGACCCAAGACGGCGTGCGTTTTAGTCGGTTCGAGTCCGACATTACCGGCTCCGTGGGGATTTGCGCACGATAAAAAAAACCCGTAAATGAAAACCAATCGACTAGTCTATAGCAGTCCGTTGTTGGCGATAGGCCTCCCCCAATGTTGGGAGGCTTGGCCTACTGTTTTTACGCTAACCAAACAGATTGGTACAGGGTTTTATTTCGAGCTTTCCTGCTTTAAGTGTTTTTAAATGTATCGGCTGGTTAGAAAGATTACAAATCTTTAAAAAAGATAGATTTATAGTGAAGGTGGCAAAGTACGCCTAAGCGTATAAGTGCGCCTACCACAAATATTTTGGAAAGTACCTATTCGATATTAGTATATTACTAGTATTGAATAGGTACTTATATTACTACTAGTCATTTGCACACATGCACGCTAGGCGCACTTATACGCTAGGCGCACTATGCCACCTTCACAATATATGGCGGTAGCTTTTTGTTAAAGGAGGCTTACGATGTAGAGGTCTCAGGTTCGAACCTTGGCCTGTACACTAACGTGAACCCACTTCTAACGCAAGCAATTTAGCTTAGCTGGAAAGGTTAGTAGTACTAGTAATATAGATTATAAAAAAAAAAAATTATATTGTTCAGACGAGCTATTAAAAAAAAACGGTTCTCGGTCCCGGTTTGTAAGGGTAAGATATTGTGATTGGGTTAAACCCTATGGTCCAGCGCACACCGGTGAAAGGCGTGCGATTGAAGGTAACAATCCTACTAATATACACGCGAACGTTTGTAAGTACGGCTGGAGCGATTATAAAAAAAGTCGCACGCGACGCTCGGTGCGGCTACAAGAGCATACGCGACTGCATTTTTGACCCTATATCAAGGTGTTTAAAGTTTATATTATAATTATTTAAAAATTGAACCGACTTCAAAACTAAAATAGAAAAAAAATAATAACAGAATTTAGAGATTTTCGATCTGTTGGAATCGGTGCCTACTGCTAACCGGAATTCTGTAGGTTCACTATCAGCACAGCAGAATCAGATGCTGATTACCTTATGCATACCTCACAAGCAACACGTTAGCCCTACATACTACTAAATAGTTTCCATCTACCAATGGCAGTGCTGTCTCCCAACTCCTAACCGTTAAGGAGTTCAGTAGCTTTATCATCAGCACAGCAGCATCAGATGTTGACACCCTCAAGCATATAGCTAAGTAAGACATGATTACGTAACAAAAGTACCATACGAGCATACAATTTTCGGTGGTTGCCCTCGATTTCTCCTGGATCCCATCATCAGATCCTGACCTGGTGAAAATGGGACCACCACAGAAGTGAACTCAATGCAACAAAAAAAAATTAAATCCGTCTATAATTGGCGAAAATATATACATAAAAAAAAATATTATGAATACAGGCGAATTGAGAACCTCCTCCTTTTTTGAGGTCTATTAAAAACTAGCTTTTGCCCGCGGCCTCGTGATTGTCGGTTATCGCGACTAAACATAGCCTATGTCCTTTCTCAAAGTCTAATCTACCCCTATACCAAATTTTATTAAAATCGTGTTGCTGTGAAAGCGTAACAGACAGACAGTTACTTTCGCATTTATGATATTAGTATTTGTATGGATTGTTGTTTTAAATGCTTTTCGCCGCGCTTACAACGGTGTGCGCTGGGCCTATGTCGGATACAGGGTCGTGTTTGATAGAATTGGTCGATTTTAGTGTTTGAGAAGGCCCTTTGGTCTATCGTCAAGAAATATCCCTCCAGGTACAGAAAGTTGAATTCCGAAAATGTTGAAATCCCAAAATGATTACTTTCCCAAAATGATGATTATTTTAGTTACGCAAAATGTTGAATTGTTGTTATGTTGAAATATTAAAAAGTAGAATTCTCAAAGTGCATACTTTCCTAGAGAAACTTGATTTCTTTAAATTTCGCTTTTTTTATGTTGTAATCGTATTGAAATACTTTAGTACTTCAAATTAAAAATAGATGGTATTATATCTTCCTATACCATACTATTTATGATGACTGAAGACGTATAAGAAGTACCTAGTGCACACACTCTTTAAATAACGATAAATTAAAAAAAACTAATCCAAATTTTTAGAATTCAACATTCTGCAAATTCAACTTTTTGCAAATTCAAGATTTTAGAAATTTAACTTTCTGTACCTGGAGGGAAATATCATAAGAAAAACTCAGTAAATGTTTTTGATGTTTTACAAGTTTGTAGAATAAATGTTAGATATTTAGAATGTATATTACATGTGTAAGATTATAGAGATGTTTTTTACATACATATGTTCAGGCCTGTAAATCACCGAAGTGGTAGGCGTATTTACACTACTGAACTAAAATTAGTTTTTTAAGTTCTGTGATTTACTTACAGCTATTTCTTTTTTATTTTTAATAGTCTTTTTTGTTTGTTTTTAATTTGAATTAATGAATATCTATGTTTTTTGCTGCTATAGAAACCTAAATATAGTGTACCAGATGCTTTAAAAAAATTAAGATGATATGAAAATGCCTACTGGTACAATTCGAAAAACATCGAAAAAAAAGAAATGCTCAAGTGAGACTTGAATTCACGACCTTTCCCTTACAAGGGGAATGCTCTTCCAACTGAGCTATTGAGCCACACCTGAATCACTTCAAATTTCAATCAAAAGTTAGCATAATAAATGCTATAAAAATTTCATTAAAAAAAATCTTTTTTGTTTATGATTTAAATTAATGAATATCTATGTTTTTTGCTGCTATAGAAGCCTAAATATAGTGTACAAGATGCTTTAAAAAAAATTAAGCTGTATGAAAATTACTAAGGGTTCAATGCTTTTGTGAACGAGATATTTTTAAAATATGTCGAGATATTTTTTAGTCTATAAGATTAAAAAAAATACATGCATACATTTAGCATGCATGCCTTTTTATATGTCTTCTCAAAACTGGAGAAGCCATTTATTTTGTAACTAGCTTTTGCCCGCGGCTCCGCCCACGTGGATGTCGGTTATCGCGACCAAACATAGCCTATGTCCTTTCTCAGGGTCTAATCTACCCTTATACCAAATTTCATCAAAATCGGTTCAATGGTTTAGGCGTGAAAGCGTCAGACAGCCAGACAGAGGTACTGTCGCATTTATAATATTAAGTATGGAATTTTTTAAGTATAATTTTATTATTAAAATACACTAGTTTCTCCTAGTCAAATTATAAATGTAGGAAAAACTATAGATGCTATATTTTTTATCATGTTTAGAAGTTTTAAGCCAGTCTTATATAGCACATATGTACTTTTTGAGACTCCCAGTCCCAGTCGTGTTCATTGTGACAGCTGTCATTTTGACAGATGTCACATGTCAAATTGACAGGTCCAAGTAGCAGATTATTTCCCTTCGGAAGGGACAGTTACGGAAGCAGTCTCTTTCAAATTTATTAAATGTATTACAGTACATTATTGATAATAATCTTTAAGTATACCTACTAGTTTATAAGCGTTATGTTAACATACTAAAAGTGATGTTAATTGTCTGTGCCAATGCGCAACATGTTTATGACCATAGACATAATATTTGAAATCTTATTGTCTGAATAAAAATTAAAATATTGTGTCCAATTGTGTGTATTTTATTTATGAAGAGATGACGTCTGACTGACTACTCTTTCTATCCATATGGGTTAGTTTTTTTTTAGCTTTTACGTAAGCATTTTGTCTCACCTTCCAATCCCTAGAGTAAAGTTTGCTCCAGACCACCGCGCAACCTGTCAATCAATAGGTGTATAACTTGGCTGAGACCCTGAAGATCTGCTGTGGGAGTTGGGACGCCTTACGGCTTATACCCTAAGCTGACAGGAAACAAAACGCCACTAAACTGTTAACCACAAATGGCTACCGTGCCTAGGTAAGTAGTAGGTCCATTGATCGTGAACCGAACTGAGCGTACCCCACGAGCGCTTCTCTCGGAATTTAAAATTAAAAAAAATTAAAAAACCCACGACGTATTAAAAATAATTCAGAAAATGTTTACTGCAGCGCCCCCTAGTGGGTTGTCACCGTAACACCTATCTAAGAACATGCACCAATGAAACCCAAACCATTAATTGAAAACTGCATCAAAATCGGACTAGTATTTTTGGAGAAAATTGGCAACATTGATTTGCATTAAAAATAGTTGCTGTTTTCCATCAAAATTGGATTGGTAGTTTCGGAGGAAATGGCAACATGGATTTGCACAAACAAACACAAACATCCTCTCACCTCAAACGCAATACCGTCTCCGTTCCGTCGTGGGTAAAATATGAAAGAGAAGATTGAATTTTGATTAATAGATACAATATTACTATATTTAGTATTACCACTGAATACGTGACCATACGTTCTAGGAGTTTAAGATGCTTAAAAAATAAATTAGATTTGAAAATCTATCTATCTAAATAAAAATCAATTGCTGTTCGTTAGTCTCGCTAAAACTCGAGAGTGGCAGCACCATGGAGAAGGAACTCCTCCGGGGGCTGCACGGATTTATCTTATCTTGGTCTTGAAATGTTCGTCGAAGTCTAGGGAAGGTTTAAAAGCTGAGAAAAATTCGAATAATTGCCGGGAACCAACATCCACGCGGGCAAAAGCTAGTATAAAATAAAAAAGAGTTGATATTCGCAAAGAGGATAATTAGAATTCTATGAATGAGTAATGTGACGACACTACGCTTAACAAAAAGTAAAAAGTGAAAGCAATAACAAAACGCAAATGTCACTGTCAAACCGTGAATGACGTGACGTGTAGATCGGCCAGGTTTCTGCTTTTTGAAAACGTTTGCGAAATAATATCACGTTAGGTGCGTTTAATACACTGAGTTTATTATCAATACTACGATTCGATAAGCACATTATCACCAGTATTCCACGTCAGTAGTTTACATTCACAGGTAAATTTAATTTCCCATACGTTACCTTCACACCGTGTTAAAAAGTTTAAAAATCGAATACAAAAGTGAATTTATTACAACATACCTGTGCCTCTCGTGGTATGAATTAATTAAAAAAGTTCTACAATTAACAATAGGCTTGATTGTCTCTGCACACTTATAGTTCGTGTAGTTTATTTTTTCGGTACACATTTTTCAGAGAACATGCTGCGGTTTTTAATTTTAGCTGCATTCCTGCAGTGCTCCATATCTCAACAATATCAGCAAAAGGTCGCTCCTGGCGTGCCTCCACAGAACTATCAAGTAAGTCATTTTGTGTGAGAAGAAAACTAGTTTTTTTTCTTAAACTTTCATGTAGTTTTAGTGAATTGAAAGAGAAAGTGATCAGAGCAAAGATTATAGTCTAATGACTGTATGAGTGCATCATGGCTCTCTTTTTAAATATATTATGTGTGTTGAGATGAGGTTATTATGCTTAAAATTCGTTTTATAGTTATTAGCTAATATAGTTATTTTAAACCAGGTTTTTTTATAATAAATTTTCCACAACATTTTACACAACACTATCTAGACCCATGGTAAGCTTAATTAGCTTGTTATGGAATCTAGAGTGCTGATAAACATACTTATAAATACTTTTTTTTTGTAAATACATACATATACATAGAAACACTCAGACCAATGCAAATAGCCATATTCATGCATACAAATATTTGCACTGAGGGGGTTCGAACCCAATCCTCCTGGGTGGTAGTCGCATGCACTACTGCCACTTTTCTTCTGCTATATTTATTTTGTCTCTGCCTACCACAAAGGGGAATGGCGTGATTATGTATGTAAATTTATGCTGAACATTATTGCATGATTTATGGTGTAAAAATTGCAAAAATGCAAATGTGAATTTTACTTGACCCTATGTTGCTAAATTAAAATTTTTATTCAAATTATGCTCAGACTAGCAGTGGCCTCAGTATGGCAATATAGACGTATCTCTTTGCTTCTCATTGACCAATGAAATAGCTGAAAAAAGTTTTCAAGTGACCAAAATATGATGTACTAGCTGACACTGTGTCCGATCCTGTTCCCGATGCACCCTCTACTATATGTGTATGTATGTATTATAGATATAAACCTTCTTCTTGAATTACTCTGTTTATTAAAAGAAACTACATCAAGATAGTAGCATAGTTTTGAAGATATAAGTATACATAGGGACGGACAGATGCAGAAAGCGACTTTGCTGTATAATATGTAGTGATGACTCACGAGTTACTACTCGCAATAAGCTCCGAACTGTAACACTATGAGTTTTCGATCCCTGCGTAGTGGCCGCGTTCACTACCGCATCGCCACGGTGGTAGTGTAGGTAGGCTAGGCAATCATGTGTCTTTTTAATACCTACGTTTTGCTGTAACTCATGTATTTTAATACCTATCTTATATTAATAACAAAGCAATAAGATATTTACATGACGAATCAGGTTTAATTGAAAACATTGACACACTTTATAAGCATTCTTGAAACTGTCAGCAGTTGCATTATCGGTAATTATAATTTTATAAACATTGGGTCAGATCACATAGAGATATATACCTAAATCATTCTCTATATCCATACTTGATATTATAAATGCGAAAGTAACTCTGTCTGTCTGTCTGTCTGTCTGTCTGTCTGTCTGTCTGACTATGTATGTTACGATTTCACGCCTAAACCACTTAACGGATTTTGATGAAATTTGGCAGGCCTGGGGGTGACGGGTGGAGCCGCCTGTCACCCCAGCAGAAGCAGGCCACGGCGGCGGCGCGCTGAATAGCGTGCCTCCCCATTCCGGGGGCGTGTTGGGGACACCGTTGTCCCCCCTCCTGAGGAGGGCCAGACCGTAAGGGATGGCCCTGGGTCAGCCGGGGTACGAGGGATATGTCGATGACAACCTCACCTCCGGCCTAGCACCACGACCCACAGTCGGCGTGCGGTTTTAGTCGGTTCGAGTCCGGGGGGGGGGAGGGGAGTCGAGGGGGGTATCCGAGGGGATTTCCGCAAAAAAAAAAAGTATAGGAGTAAGTAAAAAGTTTAGCTTAACATCAGGCGAGGTGAAGTCAAATTGACGTGTCCTATATAAAAAAATAAAAAAAAAAGAGTAGATGAGACCATGAGGAAGGACATAGGTTGGTTGCGATAGCAGACATCCACGCAGGCGAAGCCGCGGGAACAAACTAGTCTTTTTTTTTGTTATTTGTATTGCATAAGCTCCGGAACTACTGGATCAATTTGCAAAATTCTTTAACTAATTAAAAACCACATTATTTACGAGTGACACACGCTACAATTTAAGGGAGCAATACATTATTAGAAATCTATTAATTAAATTTTGGGAGTATATTTAGATTTCTTAATACCGAAGCTGGGGAGGGTCAGCTGAATAGAATTCCACGCAGGTGGAGCCGCGGGCAACGGTTAGTCTGGTATACATTGAAAGTCTTTGGCTAAAACCGTAATGTGCAGGGTAATAACATTTTATGTGCCAATAAATCAATTTCTCAAACTTGGAACATAACACACATTTAAGTTATCATTTAACGAACATTAAACATTTTATTATTCACATAAAAAAGTTATATAGTTTGGTGCATTAATACTTATGCTTATATAGACAGACCAACAAGGTCTGTCTATCCATAATTTGATCTGCTGAGGTGCGAGAGATATGCCTTCGGCAATCTCACCTCCGGCATCCAAGGACCCAAGACGGCGTGCGTTTTAGTCGGTTCGAGTCCGACATAACCGCCTCCACCGGCTCCGTGGGGGTGGTATCCGTGGGGATTTTGCGCATGTTAAAAAAAACCATAATTTAAGTTTGTCTTAAGACAGCACACTACTTCATTATTAATCACTAACCTTTGCCCGCGGCTCCGCCAACGTGGATGTCGGTTATCGCGACCAAACATAGCCTATGTCCTTTCTCATGGTGTAATCTACCCCTATACCAAATTTCATCAAAATCGGTTCAGTGGTTTAGGCGTGAAAGCGTAGCATACAGACAGACAGACAGGCAGAGTTACTTTCGCATTTATACTACTAGCTTTTACTTGCAGCTCCGCCCGCGTGGATGTCGGTTATCGCGACCAAACATAGCCTATGTCCTTTCTCATGGTCTAATCTACCCCTATACCAAATTTCATCACAACGGTTCAGTGGTTTAGGCGTGAAAGCGTGACATACAGACAGACAGAGTTACTTTCGCATTTATAATATTAGTATGGATGAATTAATAGGGCAACCTCTTAATTTTGCCATTTGATTACGGCGGGCTTGCATGAAATGATTAATGACATTTGAAGAAGCTTGTGAAGTATTATAAGGATTGAGTCAAATAGCGGGCTGTTGTCTCTGCCTATCCTTTTTTTTTTTTTTTTTTTCCGTGCGGAAATCCCCTCGGATACCCCCCCTGCCGGAGCCGGAAGGGGAGGTTATGTCGGACTCGAACCGACTAAAACCGCACGCCGACTGTGGGTCTTGGTGCTAGGCCGGAGGTGAGGTTGTCAAAGACATATCCCTCGCACCCCGGCTGACCCAGGGTGTCTCTGCCTATCCCGTAGGGAAATAGGCGTGAGCGTATGTATGTATGTATGTACTATTTCATATTGTCATGTTTTTTTTTTCAGAACTATCAACAACCACCGCCCCCGCCCCCTCCACAACAGGTAAGCTTTGATATCCACCACATATTCTTTACGAAATACTAAAAAGAAAGAAGAAAGTAAGAATGCAATACAAACATACTTAAGACTAAACAGTGTTATATAATATATTATTTATTCCAACTATTGGGCACATTTGTGTTGCACCAAGAAAGGGACCAGTTCAGCATAATGCTGGGCACCATGTACCCGGCGCTGGTTTACAACTGGCCCCTAATCTACTATCATTTTTTTTATCGTGCGAAAAATCCCCACGGATACCACCCCCCCGGAGCCAGTGGAGGTTGTTATGTCGGACTCGAACCGACTAAAACGCACGCCGTCTTGGGTCTTTGGTTGCCGGAGGTGAGATTGCCGAAAGCATATCTCTCGCACCCCGACAGACCCAGGACCATCTCTTTCGAGATGGCCCCCTTCAACTTCAAAGTTTGGATGCCATCACAAAAACATCCTAACGACTTCATTTTAAGGCCCGTATTGACAGTAATCATACAGCCCATGACTAAGTGCCCGTAACGGCAATAGGCTCGCCCCCTATTAAGTCGTGGGACCGAAAATCATAATTGGCGAAAAGTGGGTGCTAATACACCTCTGTCTACCCCTTTTCTAGACGTGAGTATTCCTATGTATGTATGTATTTATGCAAACGATTCTATCAATTTGTTTCATTCAATAGTTGAATGGCAGAAATCACTTTTGAGCAATAAGACCGGCCATTGTAAAGCTTCTATTTACCATTGTCATTGTATAATAAAGCATGAAAATAAATAATCCATCATTAATTTCTGTCAACAGTACCAACAACAACAACAATACCAACAACAACAACAACAGCAGCAGCAACAGCAATTCCAACAACCGCCTCAACAGGCGCAGTTCCAACAACCGCCACCCACGTATCAACAACAACCTCCCCAACAACAGCCGCCCCAACAACAGCAGCAACAGCAACATCCACAAGGCGGCCATGGACATGCTCACCAGGGTGGTAAGTATCATTTACAGGAACTTTACTTATTACAACAATTGCCACCGCCCCAACAATCATATCACCATAACACCTTTAATATACCAACGGCAATCAACAAGGACATTGACATTCTCATCAATGCTCACAAGCTTTACTCGTTACAACGATTGCCACCGCCCTAACAACCGTCTCAACCAACACCATCATCTCTTCGGAGGCGTGGGTTCGAATCCCACCACTGCCATCATGTAGTGAAACACACTTAAATTGGTTCAATACTGATTTATTTACATACACATACCTGACGGTATTTAGCTAACTTAACATCCTACGCATCCCAACAGCAATCAACAATGTCATGTGCATAAATACCAGGCTGGAAGATTATTATTAGCAGAAGCTTTACTCATTACAACAATTGCCACCGCCCCAACAACTGCCTCAACAGGAATAGTTCCAACAACCACAATAAACAGCTACATCATCAATATCACCCCCTATATCACGCCCTAGGCATGGCATGGCGGAACATGAGGTAACAATGATAAAAAGCAAAATTACATTTTTTGAAAAAACCCACAAATAAAAAATAATTCAAAAAATGTTTACTACAGCGCCCCCTAGTGGGTTGTCACCATAACACCTATCTAAGAACATGCACCAATCAAACCCAAACCAATAATTGAAAACTTTATCAAAATGTGACTAGTATTTTTTGAGAAAACGCATATACCGTCTCCGTTCCGTCGTGGGTAAAAAAGAGCATGGAGTCGAGAGCGAGCGTCATACCGCCGCCCGTGAACGTTGGCAGCGGACTGACCAAATCTAACGCTCGATTGGCCAAGGCGCGGTACAGCGGTTACTATAGCTAAACCATATATTTTTTTACAGTCTATTTAAGTATCTATTACACTTATATTTGCCAATAAAAAAGTAATTAATGTCAGTCAAACTGATACTTAAGTCCTATCTGTCATGCAATCCAAAGAAGATTAATTTGATATTATATTTTATTTTTACAGATCCGCAACTCTTGAACCCCACAAACATTGCACAAGAAAGAGAGTAAGTATCCATCCTACTTATATTATAAACGCGAAAATTTGCTTTTTACGTCTAAACGGATAGAGCGATTTTAAAAAATTTGGTATGGAGTTAGCTGACACCCTGAATTAACACATAGGCTATGTTTGGTCGCGCTAACCGACATTCAACGTGCGGAGCTGCGGGCAAAAGCTTGAATCGCGATTCCTTTTGGATCACCTGAGGGACTGAAATAGGGGATCCAAGCGGAATATCTAAGTACATAAATAGTTGTTAGTAAGACAAAAGTTATGGTTTTTGAAAGAGATGAATGCGTGACAGAGTGTAAGATTTGTATAGATGGAGAAAGGGTGGAACAACTGAATGAGTTCATATATTTGGGAACATTGTTTACAAGAGATGGAAAGCATGAAGAAGATGTAGAAAGGAGAGTGACAGCTGGAAATAGAGTGAATGGGGCACTGCACAACTTTATGAGCAGCCGGAAACTGTCCGAAAAGGCACGACGGGCTGTACACCGAGGAGTGTTAGTGCCGACTCTTATGTATGGTAGCGAAAGTTGGGTATGGCAGAAAAAGCATCAGAGTAGAGTGAATGCAGTAGAAATGCGTGTGTTGCGAAGTATGTGTGGATTGACCTTGAGAGATAGAGTGAGAAATAGCGTGGTAAGAGAGCGATGTGGAGTAATAGAAGATGTAGTGACGAGAATTGCGAAAGGAATGTTAAGATGGTTCGGACATGTTGAGAGAATGAATGAAAGAAGACTAACGAAACAGGTGTATGAGGTGAGTGTGGAGGGTACTGTCGGTAGGGGAAGACCTAGGCGCACATACCTGGACCAAATCGGGGAAGTTTTAGAAAAGGGGCAGGTCAGGAGTACCCTAAACCGACGAGCATGCATGAAGAATGTAATGAGAGTGAATGAAGCGAGAGTAGTATGTCAGGATCGTTGCAAATGGAGATCCGTGATCTCTGCCTACCCCTATGGGAAACAGGCGTGATTTTATGTATGTATGTATGTATGTATAAATATATCGATCGAGGCTATTATACAAGATTGAAGATTTTCTTAAAGGAAGCTTTCCCTTATTTTTTGAAAGAAACAAATCTGTATATAGATATTTTCGAAAAATCACTTGCAACGACACGTAATCGAACCGACGAAAATCCAAAAAATAACATCCTGTATTTTTATGGCATCAATCGACAATCGACAGGGCTATTATACATAAATATGTATGTAACTATAAAAATGTAAGTTGGTTTGTGTGTTAAAAATTTAAAAGTTCTGCGTTAACTGAGCTTAATCAACGCAAATTTTGAACAACCCACTTCAAAGATGGTTCCTAGCATTTTTTTAAATATATTTTTTGCGTCTGTTGATGACGCTGCAATCGGATACTACGATATTATGCCCTCCAAGAACAAGTACATAAATACGTCGGCCAACAAATTGTCTCTTGTCTATACGGGCCAGTCCGCTATATATTTTTTTAATTGCATCTTCCAGCCACATCCAAGAGCACATGGAAGTGCCTATCGATACGTCCAAGATGTCGGAACAAGAGCTTCAGTTCCACTACTTCAAGATGCATGACGCTGACAATAATAACAAGCTTGACGGATGCGAGCTGATCAAGTCGCTCATACATTGGCACGGTAAGTCAATCACATGTTGTATGTCTAGTAATGTATGGTAACAAAATTAAGATACCTAATCTAAAATGGACTTGATTCGCACTTATAATGAGGATTAGCTTTTGTACGCGGCTCGGCCCGCGTGGATGTCGGTTATCGCGACCTAACATAGCCTACCCTTATACCAAATTTCATCTAAATCCGTTCAGTGGTTTAGGCGTGAAAGCGTAACAGACAGTTACTTTCGCATTTATAATATTAGTATGGATTAAATACGGAATGAGATTGGGATTTACTCGATTCGCACTTACAATGAGATTAATTACGGAATGAGATTGGGATTGACCTGATTCGCACTTATAATGAGATTAAATACGGAATGAGATTGGGATTGACCTGATTCGCACTTATAATGAGACTAGCTTTTACCCGCGGCTCCGCCCGCGTGGAAGTCGGTTATCGCGACCAAACATAGCCTATGTCCTTCCTCAAGGTCTAATCTACCCCTATACTAAATTTCATCAAAATCGGTTGAGTGGTTACGGTGTGAAAGCGTAACATACAGACAGACAGACAGACAGAGTTACTTTCGCATTTATAATATTAGTATGGATTAAATACGGAATGAGATTGGGTATCTTAGTTTTGTTTGTACAATACGTTTTAGTCACAACTTAGTTATGAAAAACACCAACGCTTTTTGAATTAAGAACACCCACTAATTATTATCTTATTTTTAAAGTATATAATTTTTTTTCTTCCCTATGTATAATACGTATCGATAAAACATTTTTTTTTTGCCGAAACCATAAAGATAATCTATTGTCCCAAATTTGGAACAAACACGGATTTTCACATTTTTTAAAGTTATTAGTGACTTTTTTCACCAGTCCCTGAGAATTATTTTGTACTTAATCATTTTAAGTACCTACCTATTAATTTATTTTTTTATTATAAAATGTTACAAATGTAATTTGGTAGTAATTATGGTAGTTCTGTCTTTATCTTAGTGGGAAATAATTTGTTTAATTTTTCGGTTATATGTCATTATTGTAATATTTTTTAGCTCTTATAATTGTTGTAATTCTCACCTGCTGGGTGGTGCACCGTCTAAACAACAGACGAGGCTTTGGCACAGTCTTTCTTCTCAGGGTTGGGAGGTCGGACGGCAGTCGCTACTGGAAAAGCCGACGACCTGAGGTCCGCTTGTTGTTTTTGATTAAATAAAATAGCTTTATTTAATTCCATCCAAACAAATTACAATTAAATTCAAAATTCATGCAGTAAATGTCAAAATAGTACAAAATAATACATGTCATTTAAACGCTAAATGCAAATACATTGTCAAAGTTAATCAATTAACCCGCTCCTCACCGTACCAGGGGCAAAGGTGCCCATGACGCTAGCGGCATTACCCCGCTGGATAGCAACGGACAACCTTTGCCCCAGGTACGAGGCGGAGCGAGAGTCACCGGTTTTATCCCTCAACCTGCGTCCCAATTCGCTCACTAGATTTTTGGCATCAGCACCCCAACTACCCATCGTCTCGACTGCAAACGGTGCGAAAATGTACCGTTCAGCTAAGGCCGCATATTTGCCGCGTTTCTTTTCCGCCGCGTCTTCGGCAGCGGCTGCTGGAAACAAGACGGTACGGCTCAGGTGGCTGGAGGCAACCGTGCTGACGCAGGTGGCATCCCACAAAAGACATTTGCCATTCCTCCACGGCACCAGAGTCATACCGTCCGGTCGTTTGCCATCGGATCTACTGAGGCCGGGTGGCTCCAGTAGGCACGGGATATCCGCTGATACAAATGCTCTCCGCAGTATGTCGTTGAGAGCATGGTGGCGCGGAAACCTACCCGCGCTTCTACCAGTAGTAAATTAGCAATATTAAAAAGGCAAAACATTATACTACATATATTTTATCACTTTTTTCAATTACTGTATAAAGTTTTTGATTAGCAATCAATAACAATAAGCGGGCCTCGGGCACCTCCAAAGTGAACTCTGGATGCAACTGGAAAATAGCTATGATGATCGAATACATAGGGAAAAATAAATCTTCACGGGCGGGACTCGAACCCGCGATCTTTCCCTTACAGGGGGAATCACCAACTCGGCTACCGAGACACGCCCGGTGTGATTCAAATTTCCCTTCTATTTATCCGTCCTTACGGCGACGGTGGAGTCATCTACCGATCTTCTTACGAACTATCGGAACCAATGAATGATGTTACAATCCCTATGTATTCGATTTGTATAGTTAGCATACTTAATGCTGTAAAGTTCATTCAAACGCTTTGATGACGATAATGGTGGATAATTAGAATGGTTATTACATTATGAATCTATGCAAGAGTTCACTTAGCTGAAAAAATATTACATTAATGTCGTTTTTTATATATATTTAAAAATAAAAAAACTGATTGTGTGTGTTTGTCTTTCTATGTGTTTCGTCGTTGCCGCTTGGATAATCTGCTGCATTGGAATATATCATCGTAATGGTAATCAAACCAATCATCATTACATCAAATGATTTGGGGTATCATAAAAATTTGGTGATGGTGTTGTAATCCTGTATTATTTATGATCGTACTCAATTTTCTATATTTTTATTTTTTCTATGACCTTAAATAACTCCTTCTACACCATATCGCGCCAAAATTTAACTTTCTAAAATTCTTTGACTACTTCCGCACTTTAATTCTATTCTATGTAATTTCACTAACCCACAAACAACGCAATCATCGCGCCAAAATCTGACATTTTAAAATCCGCCATCTTAAAAACGCGCCAAAATTTGACACTTCCTCGACGTTTAAACTTTTAAAGCAGAGCAAGGTCACAAACAGCAAACGCAACCCGGCACAGCGCCGGTAGGAGATAAAATATTTGCTGACGATGAATTAGTGAATTTAATAGATCCCATTTTGAGTATGGACGACCATAACTCAGATGGGTATATAGACTATCCGGAGTTTGTGCGGGCTCAGCAAAAGAGTGGGCAGAAGCAGGGACAGAATTAATTAGTTATTAAGATATAGTGATGGGGTTAGATAGCATTAAGAACATTTAAATATATAAAACTGGTTGGTAATATAATAAATAAAGATTTCGTGACAAAAGTGATAATTTAGGAAATCGCCATCTAGCGACAATTTTGTACAACTGTCCATGTTGTCTATGACCATCCAAACAGTGTATTTTTTTTCTTTTTCTGCTGAACTTGCTAAGTGTTACATGAGCAAAAAGTTCATTCATTAAATGATTTTTTTTTTCAATGGAGATCGGAAATACCGGGCCTTACTGTTAATTATTTGAAATTAGACATTACCACTCACAGCGAATACCCAATATTTATTTGTTTTATTTAAATATTGTTGGTTATTGTAATCTATTTTCATTTTAATCTATACATACTAACTCTTGCTCGTGACTTTGTCCGAGAAAAATACTGTAAAACTATATACTATTCCTGAATTAATAGCCTATGTAGTATTCCAGTCTCTTCATTTGTTGCCATTCAGCTGTCAGTACAAACATTTGTATTTATAACTAGCTTTTGCCCGCGGCTCCGCCCGCGTGGATGTCGGTTTCCGGCAATTATTCAATTTTTTTCGCCGTAAAAACCATCCTCGAACTTCAACAAACATAATAAAAGAATTGACCAATGCTATGCGCTTACTGGTTATGCGCTTACCAACACATTTAGCGATTCATTTTTATATTATAGATAGTCTACTGAAATGCCGAATCTTAATTTTTATTCAACAATTTTTTTTTTCAGTCTTAATGGTTTCCAATTTTTTTTTTAAAGCTGTGTCAATCGTGCTATCTAGCCCACATCACACTGCCAACATTCCGAACGTTTTAATGTACTGAATGAGATTGTGTGAAACAAATTACTTTTTGAAACTATTTTTAATATAAAATAGATTTTTTATGTGAAAAACTTAATACTAAGACTAAAAAACTTAAATGTTTGGCACTTGTGTGCATATGCGTGGATATACAAAAGTGAGTGCCGAGTGAGAGTTCTATTGTACTGTCGAACAGTGTTACCAATGGTAAAAACTATTTACCCATCAAAAACTACTAAAATCTTTGGTAATCCCTCTAAAAACGATTAATATTTGTATATTATTATTTGTTGCTGACAGCGCCATCTAGTGAACGTAGAACCATTTAATTATTACTACGTTATTTCTGAGTTAATTTATGAAAAAAATCCGCTTAAATTTTTGTCTTTACTTTGAAGTAGAAAGCCCTAGAGTAAGCAACACTGTCCCAATAATTTTTCGCACATTATTTGTAAGGCGATTGGCACACTGCGACGCGCGACGCGGCGTCGTTCGTCGACGCGCGTCGACGCGGGAGAGCTAGTATAGTCCGAGAGATATTAGAATTTTTTTGGTAGGTAGGTGTGTGAAGTAATCTAAAATTTTGAGAAAAGTAAAGTAAAGCCATCCGACCATTAGCTCGATAGCCCAGACTATATTAAGAACGCTAGAGATGAAAAGAAAATGATTAGAAGTGCAAGCTATTTTCGACTTATTGACATGACATAGTAACTAATTTTCTTTCTTATATTCGTGATCAGCGTCATCTATTAACGCGAAAAGAGACGTAACTAAGAAAATGCCATTTAGGTTGAAAGTCGCTTGCAGTCTCTGCGTGTTCCGATAACGAGCCAAAACAATGGTGTCGGCTCCAATACCCGATATTGGGCATCGATATTTGACTTCCTCCGATCTCGGATGTCGGATATTGGATATCGGACGTCAGTTGATGTGAAAGCAAAAAAATTGCCGTTAAATAGTCATGTTGCATTGCAATAATATTAATTTAAAATTCGTCTCAATTACCTACACAGAAATTTCTAACAGCTCTCGGACTAAAAATCCCTCGAAAAACACGCGCGTGATGGCAGATTTCAGTGTGCCATACCTCGCGTTTTCTGCTTGTACGCGCGTATTCTGTGGCAACGCGCGTGATTGCGTTGTCAGTGTGTGGGACCCCGCGTTTTTCTATACAAAATGAGCTCCGTAGAGGCGACGAGCGCGACGCCGCGTCGACGCAACAACGCTCGACGCCGCGTCGCGCGTCGCAGTGTGTCAATCGCCTTAATGTCAATATATAAAATGTTTTCAAAACTTGCCCCGAGGTGGCGCTGATCCATATCTCAGTTTACTCGCTCGAATAGGTGAATACTCCTACTAGGCAATCAGACTGAATGAATTTATAGAACTTTCTGATGTATACAAAGCTGTAGTCACTAGCATTCAAAATCATTATATTATATCAATATCATTGATAGTAAGTCAAGTTTCCTTAAAGGAATCACGATATAAGTTAATTTTCTTTATTTATCACGGTAAAATTCTACAAAAATAGTAATTTTACATACGTAAAATAAACGACGTGACTGATTATACAAGAGGGACTCAATTATCCGGACTAGTTGTCATGAACGTAAAGCGTTAATTGAATATATGAGATTTTTTACATGATTACCCACCATACCTCTTAGTGACGTCACTAAGCATTGTTAATGTAAAGTAACGCCAACGAAGCGAGAGAAAAAAGGTAAACAAAGTTTCAGCGGTTCCAAACATTTTTATTTGAAATTTATTCCTATCACTTCAAGCGCATTCCAGACAGGAATGAAATTGCTCATAAGATGCGGATCTGACAGTTTAGAACCCCTGTGCTGTCAGCTGTCCTGTACTAAGAAACCCGCAACGACAGCTGTCGTTCTGGCATTGTCGCGTACGTGTGACATGTGCGACAAGGACAGAGAAGATAATCGCTAGTTATCGCAACGTAACTCAGTAATGGTCGCTTTGTTTACCTTTTTTCTCTCGTCGCTGTACCGCGCGATTAGAAAGAGAGCGAGCGAGATACCGCTACCATGAGCGTTGACTGTGTACTGACTAAATCTGACGGTCGATACTCCCCCCGTCTCGCCGCGCACATACCCAAGGTGCGGTACAGCAATTGTGATCTTTTACCCGTATAAATAAGTCCGGATAATAGATCCAATAAAGCTAGTGGAAGTTCTGAAGATTCTTAAATGATTTGTATATTTTGGTTTAATGATTGCTCAAAGAATGGGCTTCCAATTTGTGTGCTACTGTTTCTACAAAATATATCTAAATAAATCGATATTTTCTTTGTAATATAAAGCTATAGACGCGTTGTGTCGGTCACTTTTCTTTAAACTTTTTAATGAATTTTATGTATACTACCAGACGAATTGTTTAGAACAAAATTTGTGTCACAATTTGAGAGGGGGAATGAGAGGAGTATGTGACGCAGAGACTAGATGAGTTAATGAACTTCGACGCTTATCTGTATAAGCATAGAGCTTCTTTTTGTAATGCAGTCTATATGACAGCTACAAAACTCACGCATTAGTTGATGGTCCGTGTCCGTACAGCCAGTCTGGTAGTATACATAGAAATCATCAACTACCGTCAATTTTTTTTCTGCCATGCTATATTTGTTGAATCTTATTTTTCTTTTTTTTTTAAATCTTACCCATTAGATGAATTAATTCTCTGTCTTTTAGTGCCATTATTCTATGAGATTTACTGAAAGATCCTATTAACTTTTGTTACACATTGAAGTGCGTACTGACTCTCATTACACGCCGTAATGGTACATGTTCTAGCAGACGTGGAAAAAAGCTAGCAATGAGTCGTACACACTTTGATTGTATGGAACGATATACCTGCCTGTAATGCTGGAAATTAAGGGTTCGCTCATTTCACAACGGTGTATAGACTAAATGTGAGCGCTGTACCGCGCCCTAGGTATGCACAGCGTGGCGGTGATGAGGTAAAGAGCATGAGGCGCGACCGAGCGATATACCGCCGTGAGTGTTGGTAACGGACTGACCAAATCTGACTCCTCCCGTCTCGCCGCGCATATACACAAAGCGCGGTACAGCGGTTATGGTCGGTCTATATTCTTTGTCTCGTTTATATAGTGTTGCATTGATTGTGATCTGGGCAAATCCTTGGGAATGTTCTGTTTGATACATTTATTGGAGTGCTGCAAATTTTTTTTTTTTCTATGAATTAAACTAATCTTACACTATTACACTTCAAAATAGAAATTGTTTAACATACTACTATCACGTTCACGTATAGTACTAAAGGTTCAGCGAATTTGGTTTTTGGTTCTAATTTATTTATTCGTATTTTCAATTTCGTCCAAATCTCCACTGTGTTTTATTTTACTTAAATATATTAATTAATTCTATTTTTTATTAAGAAAATCTGAAGTCACATTTAATGTGTCATATAAGGCACATAAAATAATGAAATTACTTTCGTAAACTATTGTTTGAACTGCATATAATAATTGGATGAAAAACACAATATATCATCAATACTCGCGATTTAAATTTCGATAATTGTGTTTATTATCCTCTTTACAATTTCAAAATATTAATTTCTTTATGAGATATAACGTTGTCACCGCAAAAAGGCGAAATCGAATACAATATTTGTAATTTTTTATAACATAATATTATATATGTTAAATATTATTTATACTTAATTGTATAATTTATATTTATACTATTATTTTTCCTACGAATATAAAATTCTTAAGTTCAACAAAAATCAGCTTTAAAAGCAAGCAAAACCGCTGGAAATCGTGCACTCATATGATTGTATTTTAATAGTAAGTTATGAATATTGTATCTGTATATAAGTTTCTAATTTCTTTCCTTTCTCGAATAATATATACCTACTGAAATATCTACTCCACTATTATTATAGCCCTTATACAATACTATAATTTTGTAGACACTATGTTCCACTGATTCACAAATAAAATGGTATTTAACATTATTTTTTAATAATAATAATTTATACTCTAAAGATTTTTGAACTGCACACTTCTATAATCTATTGAACGTAAGTGGCTTAGATCTGGTTGAATCTTACTAATTTATTACTAAACTAAAAATGCGTTGTTATTTTTCTATTGTTTCTTTTTCTTATTTTCATTGGTTGTGTAAGAAATAACTTGTAAAGTAGACATTGAAATGTCAATAAATTTATATTGATATACTTGTGTGTGTTTTATTTATGAAAA
This sequence comes from Eilema sororculum, assembly GCA_914829495.1. NCBI lineage: Eukaryota > Metazoa > Arthropoda > Insecta > Lepidoptera > Erebidae > Eilema > Eilema sororculum. The sequence goes on from OU618559.1 coordinate 8,844,224, forward strand.
TATTGTAAGTTTATGCGCATATTGCACAAAAATACGGATTGTATCGCGTTTTTTTAGTATTTTTTGGCAACGTCGGACACTGTGTTGATGATAACACAATATGGGATTGTAGCTCGCCGTTATGGAGTCTAGCCTTATACGAGAGACTGCGCATTTGATTACTAGTTTGTACGGGAAGACTAGTTATTTCGATTTCAGTAATCTTTAAAAATATCGCGATAAAATAGTTTTAATTGGTTTTTCCTTATTTTATATTTTAAATCTATTTCAATTTGTAATAGTAAATTTCCTAAATACTTTTCTTTCTAGTATATTTTGGTATTTATGTAAGTTTTGACAAGTATTTTAACATTATTTATATGACAATTATGACATTAAATTAGTTATTATTACATATTTTACATACATTATTACAAAAATACATTACATATCACTTTTCTGTATAAATACAATTTATGTGTACAATAAAGTGTAAAATAAAATAAAAATACAATATTTTTTGTAACAATATTAAATTAAGTTTTATATAATTTTATACTTATGTGATATAATATAACAAGTATTTTTAACCGAGCGTGCCACAGATTCTCAAATAATTCCGTACCACAATACCATAAACACAAATATACATTTTACAGATGAAACAAAAGAAAAAGTATTGGTTATAAACGATAAAAATATAGAAACTATGGTCGATAGCGCACTAAGTAGCTTGGACAGCGACGATGACGGCTATATTTCGTGGAGCGAGTTTATAAAAGGAATTCCTGAATCAGCACAATAGAAAACATAATCATGACATATTAACATATTCACGGGAGACTAATTCGTACGCCTATTAAACCAGAAGAAACATAATTTTGTCCTTTAACTACTTACATTTTCTGTACAATTTAATCTGCCATCTTCTGTAAAAATAGCAAAAATAATGAAGTTTCGTTTTATAATATTTACTTAATTAATTATTTGAAAATTCATTTTATATATCAAATATACATGACAAGATTCTTGTATATCAAATATACAAGAATCTTGTCATGTATGTGTAATATATGCATAGTTAGAATAGTAAGTATTTATTATACTACAAACTCTTTATATTGTAATAATTAAAACTTGTACTAATATTATAGTAAGTATAAATTATATTTAATTTTTAATAAAATTTATTTATTTTCTCTCATTCAAATGCACAGCCTTTACTAGTATACAATCGTTATATAAATATTATTATTAAATATAACTTATTATTATATATTATATCAAAACCATATATATTTACAGATGTGTACAAAGAGAATATAGATAGAGTCAGCGAAGAACATATAGAAACATTCATAGACCAGACTCTTCAAGATTTGGATATGGATAATAACGGATATATTTCTTAGCTTGAATATAAATCAAGGAAAGATGCATTTGAGGAGTAGAAACTATATTAACTGACAAAACAACCCTACTTCCCACACTGGACTGAGATGGTTTATGGCCTAATCCGATGCCAGTGAAAATTTTTGAATTATTATCATTTTACAGATACGTGTAAAACCGATCATTTTATAGGCTACTGGTTAGGAATACTGAAGCAGCACCTACTTATAGCCTATAAAATGATCAGTTTTACACAGAGATCCGGTTCTTAGCATTCCATGGATTCACCGTGCGGTCGCCGGGTCCATGGCGTGGTACAGAGAGGAACACTGTGACGGCGCCTGGGACTTGCGACCCAGGTGTAGGTTTAGGGGTGTCCGTCAGAATGGCTGGTTGCCTGCCTCATTTAGAATCGAGACTGTGATTAAAAATTGCTACCTAATTGCTACTATTTGCTACCTACAATAAAATAATTGCTACCTCATTAATTTTGAAAATATAAGGAAAAACAATGTCACCAGCCATTCTGACGTCAGAATGGCTGGTCAGCGTTTAGTTTGAGCAAACTAAACAGAGTTGAGTTTTTGTTTTTGCTTCAATAATTGCTACCTAATTGCTACCTAATCACCTATCAATTTCAGCCTTATAACTATATCAGTGGAAAAGTTATGATTATTTATTTGCAACTTACGTGTGGTTTGGTACGGTTGGCAAAAAAAAATACAAGCACTTATTAAATTATTACAGAACTTTATTACCTACTTAAAAGCAAGTTAATCATAACGACAACACTTAAATATTGGCTCAAAACATTTGCACAGAGCTTTATGTGCACTAAATAAAAAGTTTAAGTATGAAAGTCAACAAAATATACAAAATACAATTAACTTTAGTTTCGCTTATTAGCGTATATTAAACAATGCTGAATAATCTTAGTGACACTTTTTGTAACCTTATTACACATGTCGTCGTAACACTGCCAAGAATTTCCACGTCTGCAATGTGCCTTATAGTGACCTACATTATCACCAAATTCAACAAATTCTATTAAGGAAATTGTATCATCGTCAATCTTGTTCAGATGAAATCGTACGGGCACGTTGCATATGGAAATATATTTATCTGCTGTTTCAAAAGCAATAACGTTTTGTAAAATCAATTCAAAAGTTTTTACACCATCACAACTAGACCGACGACATTTTGTTATATCTCTATCAATTAACAATGAATTGGCAGCTTCTTCGAAGTCTTTCACAGGTTTTTCTAACTCTGGGCGTAGTACGGATATTTTTCTACTAACATTATTTATGGGGCAATCTAAATTTGAGCAGGCTTCTTTTTCGACTGCACTATATATACAGTCCACTAAAATTCGGTCAAATATATAAAGAACATTGCCGCAGCTTATTTCAACAGTAGTTTCGAATTGATTGTGTGCATAATATTTTAAAGCTATTTCCTATCTAATTTTATAAACTGCTTCAGCATTGTTTTCACATACATATCTAATAAGCTGACAAAACATATTTTCACTATTTTCAGTAATCTGATTCGTAATAAAACCATCAACGTATGCTATAGCCAATGCATAACATATTGAGTCTAGTGCACATGTATTCCTGGTAATAACAATTCAATAGTACTATGGATTGAAACAAATTAATTTATAAGTGAAGGTACTGTAGCAACGAAATAATGTAGCGATACCTTCAAAATTTTCATTTCTTTTTTGGTTTCTTTAGTTCCTTTCAGAACAGGCTAAGGTTCTATGACCATGCTGCCTTGTCATTGGTTATAATTATTTTCTATAGTGAAATTATTGTGGACGATATTAAATTAATGATGATCAGTTGATGATTTTGATGATGATGATGATGGTCAATGATAATTGATGCCTTAGTAAAGTTGTGGAGACTTAACTAAAAGCTTCCTGGGGAGATTTGGATTGAACACGTAGAGCCACAATTCACTGTAATATACCACTTTCCTTCACGTGTGTGCAATGTACAAGACGTTATGGCTAAAGATCCACCATTTTATACATAAAAAGTCGAAAATCACTTCAAATTTCACTTCTCTTTATATCCGTCTTTATGAAGGGAAATTTGAAGTGATTCAGGTTCAAATTTTGAGTTTTTTGGCGGGAAAGTGTAGAGGACGCATCGCGGTATTATTTTATTTACTAAAATTGGTGTGAATTCGACTTTTTACGTATAAAATGGTGGATCTTTAGCCATAACGTCTTGTACATTGCACACACGTGAAGGAGAGTGGTATATTACAGTGAATTGTGGCTCTACGTGTTCAATCCAAATCTCCCCAGGAAGCTTTTAGTAAAGTCTCCACAACTTTACTAAGGCATCAATTATCATTGACCATCATCATCATCATCATCAAAATCATCAACTGATCATCATTAATTTAATATCATCCACAATAATTTCACTATAGAAAATAATTATAACCAATGACAAGGCAGCATGGTCATAGAACCTTAGCCTGTTCTGAAAGGAACTAAAGAAACCAAAAAAGAAATGAAAATTTTGAAGGTATCGCTACATTATTTCGTTGCTACAGTACCTTCACTTATAAATTAATTTGTTTCAATCCATAGTACTATTGAATTGTTATTACCAGGAATACATGTGCACTAGACTCAATATGTTATGCATTGGCTATAGCATACGTTGATGGTTTTATTACGAATCAGATTACTGAAAATAGTGAAAGTATGTTTTGTCAGCTTATTAGATATGTATGTGAAAACAATGCTGAAGCAGTTTATAAAATTAGATAGGAAATAGCTTTAAAATATTATGCACACAATCAATTCGAAACTACTGTTGAAATAAGCTGCGGCAATGTTCTTTATATTTTTGACCGAATTTTAGTGGACTGTATATATAGTGCAGTCGAAAAAGAAGCCTGCTCAAATTTAGATTGCCCCATAAATAATGTTAGTAGAAAAATATCCGTACTACGCCCAGAGTTAGAAAAACCTGTGAAAGACTTCGAAGAAGCTGCCAATTCATTGTTAATTGATAGAGATATAACAAAATATCGTCGGTCTAGTTGTGATGGTGTAAAAACTTTTGAATTGATTTTACAAAACGTTATTGCTTTTGAAACAGCAGATAAATATATTTCCATATACAACGTGCCCGTACGATTTCATCTGAACAAGATTGACGATGATACAATTTCCTTAATAGAATTTGTTGAATTTGGTGATAATGTAGGTCACTATAAGGCACATTGCAGACGTGGAAATTCTTGGCAGTGTTACGACGACATGTGTAATAAGGTTACAAAAAGTGTCACTAAGATTATTCAGCATTGTTTAATATACGCTAATAAGCGAAACTAAAGTTAATTGTATTTTGTATATTTTGTTGACTTTCATACTTAAACTTTTTATTTGGTGCACATAAAGCTCTGTGCAAATGTTTTGAGCCAATATTTAAGTGTTGTCGTTATGATTAACTTGCTTTTAAGTAGGTAATAAAGTTCTGTAATAATTTAATAAGTGCTTGTATTTTTTTTTGCCAACCGTACCAAACCACACGTAAGTTGCAAATAAATAATCATAACTTTTCCACTGATATAGTTATAAGGCTGAAATTGATAGGTGATTAGGTAGCAATTAGGTAGCAATTATTGAAGCAAAAACAAAAACTCAACTCTGTTTAGTTTGCTCAAACTAAACGCTGACCAGCCATTCTGACGTCAGAATGGCTGGTGACATTGTTTTTCCTTATATTTTCAAAATTAATGAGGTAGCAATTATTTAATTGTAGGTAGCAAATAGTAGCAATTAGGTAGCAATTTTTAATCACAGTCTCGATTCTAAATGAGGCAGGCAACCAGCCATTCTGACGGACACGGTTTAGGGTGGCCACCTTGTGATGCATCAGCGCTCACCTTCACCGTCAGTCGTGTTCCCCCCTCTACCTATCCAAATTTGGTAAGATCCTATCAACGCCGTTTTAGATATTCGTTTGAGTAAAGAGCTTACGGAAGCTCTTGGCAATCCGAGGTCTTTAAATAAGTTAATCAATAAGGTAAAATAATAAGGTCGAAAACAGCGAAAAAGCGCTTGGACCTATTTTTGCGAATACAACCGTTTGTCTGATTACTTTTTGATAGTCTTTTGTTTTGTCAGCTTTCATTTATTTTGTCAACGTTCATTTGATTTATAGGTGTTGATTTGTTTTTCCGATTTCTTTTGTAATATTTTTATAGAAAACCTATTACCTACTCCTAGTTGGCCATTTGCCTGTAAATAATTGAACAGAAGTCTCATTAGTAGTCATTAGTTACATTACAATAAAAATTCTAAATAATGTAGGTACAAAAATGTCGAACTAGTTAGGTACATCAATGTAACTGCAATGTAACTAGGTGGAATAGACGAAGGAAGTACCTACCTATCATTAATATTATAACATGGTTACAGTCCATCAAATCTAAGAGGTACCGTTTGACGTTTCATATTTTTCAAACCGAAACAACTTTGTTCATACGTACATTATTCAGTTTCGATAACCTTTTTCATAAAACCATGAATTTAGAAAGATTTCATTATTGTATCTAAAAATGTACAATTCTTAATATCTAAATGTAATTGAAAACTTTCAAACAAAGCAAAATAACACATATTTACACAGTAAATAATTTCTAATAGTTATATTCTTGACCTCATTACAAAGTTACGTAGTTAGGTCACTGCACGTAGTGTTGCGACTCTTCGGATACACTTGTATGCAAAAAAATCGTTTACATATACGAAAAATCGAATGTATTATTTACAAATTACACTTGACAACCAAACAAATATTTTTTCATGTGAATGGGATTTATCTCACATATTACGATTAAAACCCATTCACCAAAAATACGTATTTATAAATCAAATATATTTGCTTCTTTAAAAAGTTGTCGAAAGCGATTTGTCGATTTTTGATTTTCGCGCCCAAATAAGTCGGGGTTTCTCGCGCTAACGCTGTCGAAATAGTAAATGGAGTCAGGGATAGTGTTTTTTACATTTATTTTTGTGTATGATAGTATGGGTTTGCATATTACAGAGAAATAAACAAATTTTTAACAAGCACATCCATTGATTTTACAATTACAATTTTTTCTTAGTTCTAAGTCTTATTTCTACGTCTAAAACTAATAAAAATAAGGTATGTAGAACCCATTCACAAAAATGTTGTTGCCTGATGTTATAAATTAACGACGTTACTGCGCGACCGCATAATGCACTGAATACACAGATACCCTAAAATAAATTAATTTAATTATTTTTAGGTCATTAGGCAAAATCGCAGTCTCTACAATTTTTTTTTCTGGCAACACTGCCAACTACAAGCGCACGCGGTCCGCTCGGTCGGTTCGGCGTCAGCAGTCTCTCGCCATCTTGGAAGCTGACTGTGCGCGTACTTGCTTTCTCGTTTGTGTTTTACAATTTGTGACTTGGCTATTACTTTTCTGGACTGATCATTCTTTATCCGTTTACCTTGGCAATATTTATACTGGACTCCGAACTAAGCAAGTGTTTATTAATAATGTCGAAAAGAGGACGTACTTTGAACAGCCAGGCTCGTCAATTGGTGGTGAAATTACACGAGTATTTTGAGCGTGAATCTCAAAATGGTGGACTTCTACTGCCAGTTACACAAGTTCGGGATCGCGTCGGTGAAGCTCTCGGTATTGGTAGCCGCACCGTTGGCAAAATATTAAGTGAAAAATATGGGCCTTCGGGGAGTGACAGTAACGTACTTCACACACCGAAAAAACGAAAAAGAAATAAACCTGTGACAGGCATCGATGAATTCGATAGTCATGCTATTAGAAACCATATATACGGGTATTTTACAAGAGGCGAATTTCCAACATTGGCAAAGTTATGTGCAACTTTAAAAGATGCCGGGCTGTATAAGGGAAGCATAGAGTCGTTGAGAACGGTAATAACAGGAATTGGCTTCAGATACAAAAAAGTTGACAAACGAAAAATTGTTATGGAGCGACATGACATAATTATGCAGCGACTAACATTCCTGCGCGAAGTTAAACAAAAATATAAACTGGGATAATGTAATATTTTTGGACGAAACTTGGCTAAATTCCAACCATTCTGTGCCGAATACATGGACTGATGATTCTGAAGCTTCGTGCTCGAAGGTGCCGATAGGAAAAGGTGGACGCCTCATAATATGCCATGCTGGGTCAGCGTCTACAGGCTTCGTGGAAAACTCTTTATTAGCTTTCCAATCCAAAAGCACTAAAGAGTATCATGAAGAAATGGACGCAGTAAGGTTCCGAGAGTGGTTCTTAAATTTATTACAGAATATCCCTCCTAACAGCACAATTATAATGGATAATGCCCCATACCACTCTGTGCAAATTGATAAAGCACCTACGTCAGCCAATAAGAAAGCAGATTTGGTGGCATGGCTGCAAAGAAAAGGAGTGGATGCCGACATGTCACTATTAAAAGCTGAATTATTACAGTTAGTGAAATTGCATAAACCACCAAAACCGACATATGTAATTGACCAATTGGCCGAAGAGCACGGGCACAAAGTCATACGACTTCCTCCGTACCATTGCCAATATAATGCCATTGAACTGATTTGGGCCCAAGTTAAAGGTAATATTTTATAATATTATAATAATAACAAAAGTACTTCTAACATTTATAATTTAAACAATGGTTTTCGTCTGCTATCAAATAGTTACATTATTGTTTTACAGGTTATGCAGCAAGACACAACACAAAACCACCCTTCAGTGTCAAGAAAATGGAAGGTTTATTAAAGGAAGCATGTGCCCAAGTTACACAGGAAGATTGGAGTAAAGTAGTACAAAAAACAAAGAAAATAATAATGGACGACTTCGAAAGAGACGTACACTTTGATAATGTAATGGACAATCAACTGGTTCATCCCATCCCTATCATTCAATTGTCAGAACTGTCAAACGGTACTTCTTAGATTTGACGGACTGTAATCTATTTATGTTAATAACAATAGTAAAATAAAATAACTTTTAACTTTCTTCTGCATATCAATGACATGCTCTGTAACGGAAACATTCACTGCTATGCAGACGACAGCACCTTACATGGGAGTTATCACGCACATCCTGCGGCCAAGCAGTCTGATATCGCGGAAAAAAGGCAGCTTCTTGTCACAGAGCTGGACCGGATCCTGGACCACATTTCTCAATGGGGCGCTAGGAACCTGGTCGAGTTCAATGCCAAGAAGACCCAGGCATGTGCGTTTACAGCTAAGGTATCTCCTTTCCTTCCCCTTCCCACTCTTCAGAGCACACCACTGCCACTGCAGGATCACCTCACTATCCTCGGTATGGATGTTCGCTGCAAACTGAATAACAAAAACTATATCGAGAGTATCATCAAATCAGCCTCGCGTAAACTCGGAGTCCTGAACAGAGTGAGACGTTTTTTCACGCCGGAGCAGCGGTGTCTTCTATACAAGACCCAAATTCGTTCCTGCGTGGAATACTGCTCACATCTCTGGGACGGCTCCGCAAAGTACTTATTAGATGCTCTCGACAGGTTGCAGCGACGTGCGGTCCGCATTATTGGGGATCCTGAGGTCACGAACACCCTCGAGCCTTTGCAGATGCGTAGAGATGTTGCGTCTTTGGCAGTTTTCTACCGTCTCTACCATGGTGAATGTTCTGACGAGCTCTTCCAATTAGTCCCACCCTCCCCTTTCCTTCACAGGACGACACGTGCAGGGCTAAGATGTCATCCATTTACGGTGCAGAGTATACCTGCTAGAACCAAGCGTTTCAGTGATTCATTCCTATGCCGCACCACTAAGACCTGGAATTCCCTGCCAGCTCACGTGTTTCCTTTTTCCTACAGTCCCGGGTCCTTTAAGCGGGGCGTGAAAAGGCATAAATGTTTACGATGGTGACCCTCTCTCCGAGACTTTGCCTTTAGCTTAACATCAGGCGAGGTGAAGTCAAATTGACGTGTCCTATATAAAAAAAATAAAAAAAAAACCTGATGCTGTCGCAATTTATTTATGGTATAATTTTATAATTATTAGATGGTCGTTTCGTTTACTTTTCAGTAGAACCCGTGATATATCATGGCTGCTGAAATGGTAGATTGTACACCAAGGGGATAAAGCACTGTATTATGTCACGGGCGCGATATTGAATCCTGAGCGTAACGAAGGACTCCAGATTTAACTCCCGAGCGTAGCGAGGGGGTTTTGTGTTGATTCCCGAGCGAAGTGAGGGAATTAAAATGGAGTCCTGAGAGCAGTGAAGGATTTAAGCGCGCCCAAGGCAAAATCAGTTTTATCCCTGAGGAGTATACTCTACTTTTCTCACCTTTTGCGAGACAATAAAAACCAGGGCTACTAGAAAAAGTATTTTAATTATTAAAATACTATTTCGTCACTCGACATTTTCTTAATGTTTTATTCTATCTTCTTTTGCAGTTTTGTCTGATACTGATTGCACCGTATTGAAATACTCGCGGCTTTTGTTTTAAGTATTGATTTTTTTTCGTTCGGCTTGCCGTGGCGTGGCCAGCTCGATTTTCGAATAAGTTCGATTTTCACCGCCGCCGTCCACCTCCTCGCCGTCGGCCACCAGCAGCTGCAGCAGCCGCGCGCCGCGCGATTTTGACGAAATTAGACTTTAAATGCATAACAATAAGAACTAAGAGAAGTGAGAATCACATTACTGCCCGGCGGGTTATAATGAAATTCAGTACAACATTACACCCCGGCAAAAGACAAGGGCTATAATGATTTACTTTGATTAAGGTTTGCATGATATATAATGAGGCATTGTCGAGCAGGTGGTGTGAAAAGTACCTTACCTACTTAAACTTTTTCTAAAAAATGATTATTTTAGTTTCACTTTCTCAAATTATTCGACCCTGAATATGTAGTCTGAATAATCATTCAAAAATAAAAAAAAGCAAAGAAAAAGTTTCATTTAGTGAATGAAACTTTTTCTTTGGTTTTTTTGGACCAAAAATTATGCTCTAAGCTGCATGTCTAATACCTAGTAGAAAGAGGTCGCACCAAACTTGAAGACCGCTCAGTCATAATTTTATATTTATAGAAGTTACTAGCTATTGCCCGCGGTTCCGCCCGCGTAAGTATATGTCGGTTATCGCGACCAAAGCCTATCCTTACTCATGGTCTAATCTACCCATACCCATACCTATACCCAATTTCATCATAATCGGTTCAGTAGTTTTGGCGTGAAAGCTTTACAGACAGACAGAGTTAGTTATGCATATAAAATTTCAAATTAGTAGGTACCTATGGATTGAGGAAAATGAAAGATATTTTTTGGATATTTTAAAGTTAATTTATTTATGTGTATTTTTGTACTATGTTGGTCCATTGCTTTAAATGTATGATATAAAATATGAGTGATTGTTTAAAATTGGGCTTCTTAAAATATAGGATAGACATTTATCCTAATCTCATTTGTTTATCATGAAAAGTGACAGCAGAAAGCGCGGGAAAATCTCACATCAGCATCAAATTGTCATTAAAAAAAATCGTTCATAAACAACGAATGTTTTTTTTTTCGACCGAATTTTACTTAATCGGATATTTCATATTTTTGTGCGTAGCCTGTCAAACCATGATTATGACATGAGACAGACAGACTATTGTGTTGTGAAACAAGCTTTGAGCCTACTGGGGTAAGTAATACGTCTTGTATACCTACGGTATGTATTTTTATTTTATAATTTTGGAATATTCATTATTGACATCGAATACCTATTAGTGATGTGCCGCATGTCTATATCTTTATATGCGGATATCTGAGGGAAAAGAAAGATCCGTATTATCCGTATTCGTTACTTTCTTGGTAGATCTTTAAGCTTAGATATTGAATTCGTTTCAAAGACGAAGTTCTATATAGGTAAGTACCTATAGTAGATCAATTAATAATTTAAAACTTATACCTATGTGCCTACCAATAATGATGTAAGTCGAAATTTGATGTCCAATCACGCAGTGGCTTTTGAAGGCATGCACGGCAATGGACTTAGTAGAAAAGTAAAAATTCGTATCCGTATCCGCGGTTCTTGACACCAAATATCGGTATCCGCGGATATATATTTTTAGCGGTCGGCACATCACTACTCAAGTATACGATCAGCAGTTGTAATAATTGATATAATTATCTATACTGTAGGTAATAAATAGCAATATATTTTTGTCAATTGTTTTACTACTTACTACTTACCTATAGTAAAGAAATAATTTAAAAATAAATTGACAATCAGTAAGACCTTGCTATATTCATTAATTTTCTAATCACGCGCCCTAGATAGTATCTGTATTATCTATAACGTGTATATAATATAGTGATGTACCACTATCTCAATCAATGGTGTTGTTATTTGGTATCGATAACTACCAATCGAATACATTTCTACATAAATTCGCTTACATGGAAATTTCATTATCTTGATTATTTAATGTATATTCATAGTTTCACACAATTATTTAGAGGGATATTTAATTCGGTTAATTATTCATTAAAAAAACATTCAATCGTGCGATGCCATGTCCCAATAAAAACAAAAAGTAAAGTAGGAAGTATAAAATAAAGAGGGTATATTAATTATCCTCGGTAGCATTATATATGTAGGTACAAGGTAGGTACTTATATCTAATCTAATTTCAATTTTCTCAGGGCAAGTCGATAAGGACCACGCGGCGTACACTGACCAGCAATTGGAAGAGGTATTAGAACTCGCCCTCAATCACACAGACCTCAACAAAGACGGTTATATAGACTACATGGAGTACAAGTTTAGTAATTACAAGGCCAAGAAGGCAGAAAGAGATGCTAAACAGGGTAAAAGTGTGTAGGTAGGGATGCTAAGTTATTCGGATATCTACCGATAAAAATATACCGATATTTATATCGATACCTGTCGGATTTTATCAATATCTGATAGGTGTCGATAAAACACAGATATTTATATCGATATTTTTCTATTTATTTTTTTAATTGGATCTTTGCTGTTTTGATTTTTTTAATAAAAGTTATTAACAGAGTTTTGTATTTTTATTCCTTCATTTAATTTCATGTTGTGAGTGAACATTATGTAGATACTTTTATTTATTTACAAAGACGTTTTATCATGGTTCCTGCTGTATATCAGAGATAGAGTATCTGGCTCTGATATTCAGCTGGAAACACGATAATACTTTTGTACACTCAGCACCAGAAAGATGTTGACGAACAAAATACTCAAAATGATCTTAATTTCTTTTTTACCCCCTTTCAGCTGACCGATTGTTCTGATATTTGGTACACACCTTTAGTTGGTACAATAGTACCATATAATTCAATAAAACAGTTTGATTTGCTCTTAATACGAGAGTTTTGAGATCATTTTAAGACTTTGTCTTCAAGATATCTAAGACGCTGACGTAGGTACAAAAGTACAAAGTAACTCAAGGATATGGATCAATTAAATTTGATGAGTTTGGTGTCTTGGAAGAACGGCAACAGGACGCAACCATTCAGCACAGTAGCCGCCAGTCATCTTAGTCGGACCGTTCACTCCCCGTCTGCGGCCGCGGCAGATGCCAGCTTAAGGAAGAGGCTTAAGTACGCTGACCTGGAGCCGCTTTACAACTTTGTGCCGATGGCCGTGGAGACTCTGGGAAGTTGGGGCAGGGATTTCAGGGCATTTGTGAAAGAATTAGGACAAAGACTCAATGAGTCAACAGGGGACTATCGTTCCGGTTCGTTCCTTTGATGAATGATTTGAATGTTTGCCGCACAGTGAACAGAGAAAAATGTATCCAAGAACATAATGAAAATAGTTTCAGAAAATAGGAATCATGTACAAGGTAAGACTCTTACCAGGCCAGCTCCCCTAGACAAGTGGCAATTCGTTGGTTGATGTATTCTAGAATACGATGATAAATATAGGATGGGATTGACATACCTAATTATAAACGTCAAATTGTCGGTTGTTAAGTGGCTAGCCTGCTATAGAGGCATCAGCACTGAGCACTGACGAACTTAAACCTATTAGGATTCACCTTTGAGACTCTAGAGTGAGGTCCAGGAAATAAATAATTATAATCACTACCACCTTTAATTTAGGGTAGGGTGTCTCACAGTGAACCGGGTAAATTTCAAAGTCTTGTAGCGTGCTCGTTTTTCGATGAATGGCTTAAATTTTTATGTGTATAGTTAGTGAATTTATTTGGCTACAATTATACAATAACTTATTGTTTAAATTCCTTTTGGGTTCAGAGTAATGAAAGAATTTATGGAAAACCAGATTTGGTTCAATGTGTCCATCGGGATGTACACATTTAACCGGGGTATTTTCCACATTGAACCACCTTATTAGCCAGATATATTTAGACTAATTTGCATTTAAATTACTTTATAATAAAATAAAAAACTTAGCATCAAACTGGAAATTTACTGGTAAAATCTATTTTTATTTACTTTTCAGCCAATCCTACCCACTTCCTATCCAAAACAAGAAGTTTAATCATTGTACATTGGGATTTTCTTGCTGAAATGTTGGTATGGGAAACGTTTTTGGCAATATCTGTCTTTCCCAGTACTCAAAGCTAAAATGGTCCCATAGTCTTTTGATCCCCACATGAAATAGGATCGATTGGCACCAAAAAAAATTTTTAGACTTTGAGCATTTTTCTTGCTGATTGTACGATTTTTTTACAGTTCAAAATTGGGAATTAGGGAAGGTCTCCTAAGAACATTTTACTGTAACTACGACGGTTAAGGTCTACTACTGCCCCGTTTCAAAAATACACCCTGTAGAGCTTCATGGTTTCACAATGTAATGAGTCTTCATTAGTACCTACTAACACTACCTACCTGAACAATATTTTTTGTCTCAAAATACCTACTTAACTCTAAAATCTTATACAACCTAAAGAAGGTACGTTATGCATCGCAAAACAAAATAATCAAAATAAATTACAGTCTCAGTCTACATTTTAACCACTGGGGTTACACAGTAAACCATGGTTCAAAGTGTACCACCCAAAAGTGGCTCATTGTAGGACAGACCTCGTTTTAATAATTAACCTCATAATTTTACTGGGAAACAATATCGCAGTGTAACGAATTATTATGCATTTATATGTTGGATTATTATGTAAAACAGAGTTTATATAAAGAAACCAATATCATTTACAGCAAAAGCGTGAAAAAAGAAACAAACTTGCAGAAAAAACTAACTTTTTGAGACAATTTTCGTAAAAATGCTTCTTACAAAACCTCTTCGCCCGCTATCGCCACGCAAACTAGTGGGCAGAAAGGGAAGGTAAATACGTCTCTTTTACCCATATTAGCCAAGTTTGGCAATGTCGCATTTCCGAAATAAGTAGGTGGTTAAATGTAGCTGCCTGGTTCATTGTGAGACACCCGACCCTACTCCCCATGGCCTCTGTAAGCTTCCAAGGTTTTTAACATTAGGTTTAATCCAAAAGGTCTGGGCACTAGGCAACATTTGAGGGGCGCCACGCAACGCCACTATGGAAATCATTGAATTTTACAATCATCGCCGCGATCGTGGTCGGGGTGCCGTGTATACGGTTTTATACTTTCATTCACGAAGTCATATATTCATGACGTTTTTATGTTGGGATTTGATATGCGCCTAGCCTATTGCCTGGGTGCTTTTGTTGGATTGTTGGATGGCTTGGCTATGGATGTGAGGCGAGTACCTATTATACCTACCTACAATTGAGTCTGGCCAACGAACGCTGGCGCAAGAAGTCGTTGCCAAATTTGAAAACAACAGGTTGCAACACTGAATATTCACGAAAATAGCGTTATTATATAGTATTAAAAACTAGCCTATTATGGTACCTGGCCAGAGTCTAGACAGTATTGCACCTTATGAGCTTTTCAAATTTGGCGCCGACTATTTGCGCCAGCTTTTGTTGGCCAGACTCTATTTATACTGTCCCTGCTTTAGTGTGCTCACTTTGTGTTGGACTGTATTTCAGGTGGTAAGATTGTTAGAGAAAAATGCTTTTTGTAAATCAATGATCCATCCGTGGTAAGGGATTATTCCCGTTGGCCACCACATAGTTGGCCACCACTGGTAGACATTGGGAAATTTTATCATTTTTTATCCCACCCAATGGCCACCAGTGGTGGTCACCGGGAATAAAGTTTTATTACATTTTATGGTGCACATTCTGCAACTGATCCTAATATAGAAGGTTTACAGTTTGCATTTGGGGTTGCGTTTAGCCAACTGTACTCGATTCATGGGGACTTGGGTAGTAGTACCAATCATACAAATATAATCCCACTAATTTATGTCTTAATGACTCGCAGAGATGTTGAGTCATATCAAATAGTATGCTTTCATGGGTGTAAGTAAATCGATGCTAAGCGGCGATACTTTAAACTACCTTCGTTAATAGCTATGCTATCCATTGTATCTATACTAAGGGAGGCCTGGTATCAGTAGTCCGAGGACATTAGCGGAATGGATGATCAAAGCACAGATCCATTCAACAAAAAAATATTGATAGTAGGTAACTGGTGATGTGCCGGATAATCGTATCCGCGCATATCCGAGTGAGTATCCGCATCCGTAACTTATTTGGCGGATCTTTTTCGTTACTTAGACCTTAATTTTCAATAAGTACACTTATCTTATATAATTAAAACGTGAATAAGTTGCTATAAAAATCATAAAAATATTTTTAATAGGTCCTCGGATGCAAGTGCTGCAACCGGAAAAAACGAGAAGATATTGATGAATTCAATTATATACCTAATAATTATAAGACATTATTATAAGTAGCATAACTGCATAAGATAAGTTTAAGTTTTCTCGTATTTTTGTAATTTTTTGCATAATATTATGTCTGTGACAATACATTCATGCCATAACCAAAATACACTTCACCTCATTTTCTACCGAAAGCCAGTACCTATAATATTATGGCAATACTATAATTGAGTGCTGCCAATACTGTCAAACACTTTTTCTAAAGAATTGGCGGCATTGTTTAATTTTGTTGAGATTTTTTTATTTATTGCTAAATAGTATGTGAGTTTATATTTTAATATTTTTATTAATGTTTTACATTGAAATATTTTAGATGACGCTGGAAAACCTGTTAAGAAGTATATTTATAAGGACACCGATCTTAGCGAGCTGGTGGAAGCTGTTTTGAAGCAACGTGACTTAAATAACGACGGATTTATAGAATTCCATGAGTACAAAGCGAGTGAGGGTAAATAATAGTTAGGTATGTCATTCGTTTATATAATTCATTATCTATAATTAATAATATATTATAATTAGCGCCATCTATTGTAGAATAGCGGTACTATTAAAATAACCCAAAGTGTACACTATTTTTCTGTGATTTTTCACTTATTTTTATTTTTGTATAAAATTGCAAAAAAATAAATCTTATTATAATATCCACCTAGTTTTATTTTCTCGCGGTTCAATAATTAAAAAGAAAATGACGGAAGTGTTGACCCTATGATAAATGAATGATTTATTTTCTTAATAAGTTGCGGTAAGATGTGTCTGTCTGTGGCATCATTAGCTCCTGTAATTTCAATTTAGTTTTTTTTTGTATTAAAATGTGACTTAGATGATGAAAATAGATTGCCCCGTTTTAAAGTAGTGCGGGGTAAAAGTGGGAAGACTAACCGAATGTCTGTATACCTACCTACTTGTAACGAGGGTATAAAAAAATTAATTTAATAGTCTTGTTAGATCTCAAATTAGTGGCATTACCATGGTCATTGATGCTCCTTTCACTGACCGTACTCCAGTGCTATTCAGGTGTCCAAAAAAAAACAACAGACTGTGTCACTCACTCGGTCACACTCGGTCACTAGTCAAATTGCTGCTCTAACTGGATCAACATTCAACTGTATCACTTGAATGAACAGACTTTTGTACTGTATTTGAGACAAATGATCCTGAGCTAGCTCCCCTCGGATGCCTTGCCCGCCGGAGCTGGAAGGGGAGGTTATGTCGGACACGAACCGAGTAAAACCGTACGCCGACTGAGGGCCGTAGTGCTAGGCCGGAGGTGAGCTTGTCTTCGACATATCCCTTGCACCCCGGCTGACCCAGGGTCATCCCTTACGGTCTGGCCCTCCCCGGGAGGGGGGACAACGGCGTCCCCGACTCGCTCCCGGAATGGGGAGACGCGCCCACGTTTCGCCAATTATGATTTTTGGTCCCACGTAATAGGGGGCGAGCCTATTATTGCTGTCTAGCGGGCTTTATCTTGGGTTGTATGTTTACTGTCGGATGGAGAACAGCTCAATCCCTGATTTACCTTATACGACACCCACAGAAAGAGCTGGGGTAGTCCTGTCCTACTCCATCATCATCTACATAAAGACGTTAGTCTTGATTGCATCCGAGGCCACGGTGCCCTCGGAGCTCAGGGTCCGCCTTTCTGCTCTTCCTCCTCCACTTCGCACGATCTTGGGCATCCAAGGTAGTGAGACCGTTTGCACGCATGTCACCCTCCACGACGCCAAGCCAGCACTTCTTGGGCCTACGGTGGGGGCGCCATTGCCAGGGATTTGTTCACCACGTAGCTGGGTGGTTGCCGCAAGACGTGGCCGCACCAAAAGTCCTGTCCTACTCCACCGAGAAAATCGTCGTTAAAATCTATAGTCTCAGTATTCCCATCCAAATCATAAATCCTGGATTACTCCAGGAATATTGAGGCACACACCTCTGTATTTATTTGTATCGAACAAATATTACCAACAACCATTTATGTTATAGGTTCCGTAGAGAAAAATCCGAAAGACAACCAGATCTACAAAGACGAAGAACTAGCAGACATAGTGGAGACGGCAATGAAACAGATAGACCGCAACGACGACGGGTATATAGAGTACCACGAGTTTAAAGAAGCTCCTGGTAGCAGATAATGTGACGTCATTGTACATGCTGTAAGCATACAGTACAGTACCTACTGCGACAGCCAATAGAGATTTATATTTTTTTATAATCTTTAAACAATAAACTATAACATTATAACATAGCATTTGGCCTCAAACATGTTTTCGAAAAAAAAATGTATAGATTGACTAGCTTTTGCCCGCGGCTCCACCCGCGTGGATGTCGGTTATCGTGACCAAACATAGCCTATGTCCTTTCTCATGGTCTAATCTACCTCTATATCAAATTTCATCAAAGTCGGTTCTGTGGTTTAGGTATGAAAGCGTAACATACATACAGACAGACAGACGGAGTTACTTTGCATTTATAATATTAGTATGGATGTACTTTCTCATGGTCTAATCTACCTCTATATCAAATTTCATCAAAGTCGGTTCAGTGGCTTAGGATGAAAGCGTAACATACAGACAGACAGATAGAAAGACAGACAGACAGAGACAAACAGAGACAGAGACATTAGTAAGTATGGATTTAGCCCCATTCGTAGATGATTCTTTGAATGGGGCTAAATCAAAGAATCTATTTCGTTTATTCAATTTAGGCATAATAAAGAGCACATATCAACGTCAAAATTACACAACAATGTCAGCAATATCAAGAATAATAAACAAAATAAATAACTACAAAATTATTCTTTAGCATTACTCACCAGCCAGGATCTGACATCTTCGTGTTGCGATATGATAGTTGATTTGTGTGATAAGTTTTCAGCTTGCCTCAAGCATGCTCCCAAAAAATCGTACCAGCTTTTGGATTAAGATTGCTATTGGTCGCACTGTGTGACGTCATTGTATATCGACCAATGACATTAGCGCCCTTTACATTAACAGTCTCTCTCGAGTGAATACCGTACGTGTGTAATGTAGCTTTCTGATGGTATTAAAATAATTTGAAATCGGCTTTATAGTTTTTGAGTTTAAAAAAATATAAAATTTACCTACATATTTCCTCTTTCTTTAATTAATATTAGTATAGACAGACACTGATCTTGATGATTCGGTTGCTTTTCTGAGCCATCTCCAAGAATAGCAAGTTTGTGTAGACATTGTAAATAATAAAATACTTAATTAAAGTGTGTTGAAGTTTTAATTAAAAGTATGTTGAAGTTTACGGGGACCTTCACATCTGACCCTAGAGGAAAGTTGTTTGAGCCTCGTCTTCATTCCGCCAGTGCGCTTACAGATGAGATTAGCTTAGGCCCCGAAGATCAATAAAAAATTGAATAAAAAAAGCAAAAGTAGGCTGAATTCTACTTTATTATCAAACCTTCACAATTCTAACATTTAGTTTCATACTATTCGACTCTAGATGTCACTAAAATATTTTTTTTGCAACGCGTCTGTTGGCTAAATTCACCATTCCAACGTGTTTTGTATCGCATCTCGGAAACTGACACTGTTCTCGCTGTAGAACTGTGAGAACCAACTGCGGAAGGCGCGTATAGTCTTGTCAGTGCTCACGTACGCGGGGGCCGAGACGAAACGCTTGCTGTTCCAAATAGCCATATCGCGTTCAAACTGTGGAAAGAAAACTACTTTTTAATGTAGAATAGGTAATAGTGCCAGAAGCAACCTACAGATTGAAACCCTTGTTACTTCCATGGAACGTTAAGAATGCATTAAAATGGAACATATGAGCTACCATGAAATATCCGGAACCTCGGACCTCGGACCGCACAGAACACGAACGTGGTAGGTAATATACAATGAATTCGCTTTTTAATATACAAAATTTTTGGTTGTATTTTTTTTTTTTATATTTGGTCCGTCAATAGACTGCACTCCGCTAGATGGCAATAAAACTGAGGTGCAGTCCAGAAGATACAGACCACCATTCTCGATGCTATTGGACGTAAAATGGTGGTCCCTAATTCCTTATTAAATGAACTTTTCAGTAAAAACGGTATTTTTAATCTGACTGTACTGATATTGTAAACTCGACATAAAGGTAATAGAAGCGTGGTACAGAAGCTCGACATGAAGGGAATAGAAATGGGACAGAAAACGTAGACTCGACATAGAGGTAATAGAAGCGAGATAAGGTTTTTGGCTTGACATAACGGGACTCAACTTATAAGGAACCTTTCGTATAAATAATTTGACGGCCTTGTAGGTTACGTCTTAGCATGTTATAGTGATGCTAGACCTATAATAATAAATGACATCTTACTATTCACCTTTATTAAACAATAAATAAATTTGATTTGACGTGATCTTCTTCTGTTAGAATTTCAAACGAACCAATGTGACTTGTGTCTTTTTTGAAATTGATTGAAGTAAGAAATTAAGTCGATTACCCAAAAATTCAATATTCAACTACGGAAGTTTCATGGTAGCCCCCCAGAAACCTGAAGCAGCTTAGGTACTATATTTTTCATACCACAAGCAGGTATACAAGCACACGGCCTATATGATGGAAAGCGGTTACCGTGGCCTATGGCCGTATCCACCCTGAAGGCCACGACCGCGGTTGCCCAAGTCGTGGAGCGGATCCGGCGGCTGGGTCTCGAGGTGGCTCTGCATAAAACCGAGGCCATGTTCTTTCATGGGCCTCGGCGCGTGCCACCGGAGGATTCCAGCCTCATAGTGGGAGACATTTCCATCGGCATCAAGCCACAGATGAAATATCTGGGGCTCGTGCTTGACGGCCGGTGGAACTTCGGGGAGCATCTCCGAAGACTGGCCCCTAAATTGAAGGACACAGCTGCCGCTTTGGGGCGGCTGCTGCCCAACATGAGGGGGCCGGATGACTCCTGCAGGAGACTCTACGCGGGAGTCGTGCGGTCCATGGCCCTATATGGGTGCCCAATATGGGCGGACACCCTGACGGTCCACAATGCGCGTCTGCTGCGTGCGCCGCAGCGTGCAATGGCCAACAGGGCCATTAGGGGGTACCGCACGATATCTCTGGAGGCGGCGAGTCTCCTTGCCGGATCCCTACCGTGGAACCTGGATGCGAGAGCCCTTTCGATGCTATATCGGTATCGAAAGGAGGCGCGGGAGCAGGGACGGGAACCCGAGCCTGATGAAATTCGGGCCGTGAGGTCTCAGCTCCACAGGGACATGGTAGCGGAATGGGAGCTACGACTTGGGCGACCAAGCGCAGGGCACGCCGTAATAGCGGCGGTAAGACCCATCATGGAGGAGTGGCTAGAGAGGCCACACGGCAGCCTCTCGTACCGGCTGACGCAGGTGATTACCGGACACGGGTGTTTCGGGAGTTACCTGTGTCGGATCCGGAAGGAGCCAACGTCCGAGTGCCATCACTGTGATGCGAGCGAGGACACAGAGCTGCACACGCTGACCGAGTGCCCGGCGTGGGACACGCCGAGGCGGGTCCTAGTGGCGGCTCTGGGGGTGGGAGTCCTCACACTCGCCACGTTGCTCACAGCGATGGTAAGATGCGCGAACGCTTGGGGTGCGGCTGTCTCCTTCTGCGAGCAAGTAATGCTCGAGAAGGAGGCGGCCGGTCGGATCCGGACTAGAGTTCGGGCCCGGGAAGCCCGCGCAGAGCGAAGGCGAACCGGACGTCGGAGGTCGCAGAACGACCTCCGTCCTCCATGAGCGCTGGCCTGAGGGTGACCGGTGGAGCCGCCTGTCACCCTAGCAGAAGCAGGCCGCGGCGGCGGCGCCAAATGCGTCTCCCCGTAACCGGGGCTAGATGGGGACACTGTGGTCCCCACAACCCGAAGGGGGCCATCTCGGAAGAGATGGTCCTGGGTCTGCCGGGGTGCGAGAGATATGCTTTTGGCAATCTCACCTCCGGCAACCAAGGACCCAAGACGGCGTGCGTTTTAGTCGGTTCGAGTCCGACATAACCGCCTCCACCGGCTCCGTGGGGGTGGTATCCGTGGGGATTTTTCGCATGATAAAAAAAAAAAAAAAATGGCCGTATCCAACACTAGGAGCATAACAATTTGGCTTATGAGCATCATCAACATTTATCTTAGCGTTATTTCCTGTTATGTATAGGTATTCGGGGCTTTCACTACCAATTTTTTTTATTTTTTCATAAACGGACACGACAATTTGACTTCACCTCGCCTGATGTTAAGCTAAAGGCAAAGTCTCAGAAAGAGGGTCACCATCGTAAACATGTATCAAGTTAACAATGGTGGCACTCAGCTTGACGGCCTCATCAGATGCCTATTCACGCCCCGCTTAAAGGACCCGGGACTGTAGAACAAAATACGTGAGCTGGCAGGGAGTTCCAGGTCTTAATGGTGCGGCATACGAATGATTCACCGAACCCGGGACATGTGTACCCATATATACCGGGAACGGGAGCAAAACTCCACGCAGGTGAAGCGTTAGGCAACAGCTATTCTTCCATAGTATAGGATACTTACCATGGCCCCTTCTGATATAACTAACGCAGCGGCTAGAGGCGCGTTGTACGCCGGTGAGAACATTCTGTGGACCACCTTCTGTAGGGTTGCAGACAATGGGGTCACGGACTGTGATATCAGTATTGGACCCACTGGAGTCTGCAGGAAGAGACGCACGTGGCCGGGACCTATCTGTGGAGCAGAGAATGGAGAGTGAGTAACGTGAAACAAGGTGAATATAATCCATATCCATACTAATATTATAAATGCGAAAGTAACTCTGTCTGTATGTATGTTACGCTTTCACGCCTAAACCACTGAACCGATTTTGATGAAATTTGGTATAGCGCCCAACAAGCAAATTAGTCTTATAAGGTTGAGTTTATTCAGCTATTCGGTGATATAAAAGTCGAGTAAGTGTGAATTATTCAGCACGTGTCGTATAAAAGCATCTTATATAGCATTTTAGTTATTCAGCATTTCGGTCACATAATGATGCTGAGTAAACGTTTACTCTGCATACTTATATGACTAAAGTGTCGTATAAGATTTGCTGTATAAGTCGCTAGTATACGACCCTTATGTTACTATTTCGTCGAGTAAAAGCACATTATATAACTTTCTTGTGATTCAGTCGAATAAAAGCTACATCGTTGCTTTTATACTGCTATTATGTTGTATAAGTTGCATTCATACGACTATTACAAGCCTAGTGCCAAGTGTCGTATAATTGCTTGTACTGCTCAATTATCACTTGTCTTAGTTTTCTTGTGTACAATAAGTGGTTGATTGAATAAATAAATAAACAAAAGATCTTTTTTAGAAAACTTTTTAGGAAGGTCTAAGGAACCCTAAAATATAATCATGGCGCTTATACTGCTAATTTGCTGTATAAGAAGCTATTATACGACCTGTTAGCAGTAAAAATGGTGTACAAATGAATGTTGATATAAAAAATATTTGTTATTATATTCATATTACTAAGAATTGAAGGGGGGCGTTAAATATTTATGATAAAACCTAGTATATTTCATCAGAAAACTTACCTTCGCAATACTTTGCAAACCTATGCGTGAGTTTACGAACCTACATTTGGTGCAACCTACAAATTAACATGTCTGCTAAATAAATTGTACTTTTAATTTTTTATAATTTTTAAAACACAACACGACGCACTTGCTTAATTTAACAAACAAACGTAACATAAAAGTCATATAAGTTACAGTTATAGCGCAACTTAAGCTTGTAACAGTCACTCCGTTACCTTTATACGATGTCTATGTGACTGAATTGCTGAATAAAATGGGCCCAAATCGCGTTGTATAAACGTTTTCATTACGTTTATACGACTTCTATTAGGAGCCAAAATGCTGAATAATTTGCGTTGCCGCGACTACTACACGACATATTTTTGCTAGTTGGGCGGTAGATTAGACCATGAGAAAGGACATAGGCTATGTTTTGTCGCGATAACCGACATCCACGCGGGCGGAGCCGCAGGCAAAAGCTAGTAGTGAATATTTGTAAAAGAGTGAATACGGGTTGAGGGTGAATTGGTTTAAGACACGACTGGAGATTAATGAATATGAATTTGGAATGAATAGGCTGAAGGACCGATGGCTGTTGGAGCAGACGAGTCCTAGAGTGGAGACCGCGAAGGCAAACGCAAGGTAGGACACACACTAGCCAGATGGCTTACCTGAAAAAGGTGGCTGGGACGAACTGGATGCGGAAGGAGGAGGATGAGAAATGGCGCACATTGGGAGAGGCCTATGTCCAGCAGTGGACTGCGGTGGGCTAATTGAGGGATTGAGGGTGAATGAAGATTGAGAGGTGAACAGGAATTATCATGAAACTGATTAGGGATTAAGGATGAATAGAGTATAAGGAGTGAAAGGATATGAAGAGGTGAATATTGATTAAGAGGTGAATGCGGATTAAGATTGAGGGGTGAATTGAAATTGAAAAAGGAAATAAGGGGTGAATAGGTGTGAATGGAGAATATGTGGGTGAATAGAGATTTAAGGGTGAATAGGGATTAACGGTAACTTTGTCATACCTGTGTTACTTTGACGTCGATGTGCAGGAGATTGTACTCTAGTATCTTGTAGTCGTGAGTCAGCGTGATGGCGGCGGTGTGGTCGTCGCCTCTGTTCCAGTTGGCAGACCATTCGTGACGACCTGATGAATTTCAAAGATTAAATGTTAACTGGTCCCCTATTAGGGGACGAATGAGCACTGTGATGATAAGGGACGAATGTCGAAAAAAACTTTTATTCTGGGGGTCGATTCTTGAGACTAGTTTTTTGGGGTTACGTAACTAAATGGCAAAAAACGGAACCCTTATAGATTCGTCATGTCTGTCTGTTTATCTGTCTGTCCGTCCGTATGTCACAACCACTTTTCTCCGAAACCATAAGGCCTATTCTGTTGAAAATTGGTAAGTAGATGTATTCTGTGAACCGCACCAAGAATTTCGCACAAAAATAGAAAAAAAAGCAATCAATTTTGGGGGTCCCCAGACTTAGAACAGTTAAAAAAAAATTCATCATATCCATACGTGTGGTATTATAGACAGGTCTTCAAAAATGCCACTAAGGTTTCTAACATCATTTTTTTTCTAAACTGAATACTTAGTTTGTGCGAGAGACACTTCCAAAGTGGAATAATGATCCCCCCTCCCCCACCCCTCTAACTTCTAAAATATGGGAATGATAAATAAAAAAAAATCATCATCATCCCCATAAAGACGTTAGTCCTGATTGCATCCGAGGCCGCGGAGCCCTCGGAGCTCAGGGTCTGCCTACCGGCTTTTCCTCCTTCACTTCGCACGATCTTGAGACCGTTTTCACGCATGTCACCCTCCACGACGCCAAGCCAGCACTTCTTGGGCCTACCCCTTCTACCTGGACCGGGTGGGGGCGCCATTGCCAGGCATTTGTTACCCACGTAGCTGGGCGGTTTCCGCAAGACTCCAGCGGAGGCGGCTCTCTTGCATTTTATCTGCGATTTCACGGACATGAAGGCTGCCACGGATGCGAGAGTTCCTCATGCGATCTTTACGCGTGACTCCACACATCCACCGCAGAATTTTCATCTCCGTGACACGCAGCATCTGCTTGTGTCGCTCCAACAGCGGCCACGCCTCACAGCCGTGTAAGAGGACTGGTTTAATGATCGTTTTATAGACCTGCCCCTTCAGCCTGACTGGCATTTTAGTATCGCAAGTGACGCCAGTCATTTTCCACCACTTAGCCCACGCGGCGGCAATACGTGCCTTGACGTCGTAGTCGATGTCACCAGAAACGTGAAGTAAATAATATAAATCTAAAAAAATATACTTATGATGTAAATTGCTATGCAAACTTCCACCGAAAATTGGTTTTTGACCGAAGATCTAGTACCTAAGTAGGTTTTTTAAGACGTCATAAACTGCAATTTTCTTTTATAATATGTTACTTGTTGCCACGGTTTTTTTTAGGAAAGAACACGTCAATTCGACTTCACCTCGCCTGATTGACGACTGTCATTTACGTCAAATCCCATATATTTGTCATTTTATTCCACGTTACGTTTATTCCAGCGAATCGCCAATTTTTTGGAGAGGCAGAAAATGCTACTTGGAAAAGACGGTTTTTTTTTTTTTTTTACACAGGTCACGTCAATTTGACTTCACCTCGCCTGATGTTAAGCTAAAGGCAAAGTCTCGGAAAGAGGGTCACCATCGTAAACATTTACCATGTTAACAGTGGTGGCACTCAGCTTGACGGCCTCATTACATGCCTTTTCACGCCCCGCTTAAAGGACCCGGGACTGTAGGAAGAAGGAAACACGTGAGCTGGCAGGGAATTCCAGGTCTTAGTGGTGCGGCATAGGAATGAATCACTGAAACGCTTGGTTCTAGCAGGTATACTCTGCACCGTAAATGGATGACATCTTAGCCCTGCACGTGTCGTCCTGTGAAGGAAAGGGGAGGGTGGGACTAATTGGAAGAGCTCGTCAGAACATTCACCATGGTAGAGACGGTAGAAAACTGCCAAAGACGCAACATCTCTACGCATCTGCAAAGGCTCGAGGGTGTTCGTGACCTCAGGATCCCCAATAATGCGGACCGCACGTCGCTGCAACCTGTCGAGAGCATCTAATAAGTACTTTGCGGAGCCGTCCCAGAGATGTGAGCAGTATTCCACGCAGGAACGAATTTGGGTCTTGTATAGAAGACACCGCTGCTCCGGCGTGAAAAAACGTCTCACTCTGTTCAGGACTCCGAGTTTACGCGAGGCTGATTTGATGATACTCTCGATATAGTTTTTGTTATTCAGTTTGCAGCGAACATCCATACCGAGGATAGTGAGGTGATCCTGCAGTGGCAGTGGTGTGCTCTGAAGAGTGGGAAGGGGAAGGAAAGGAGATACCTTTGCTGTAAACGCACATGCCTGGGTCTTCTTGGCATTGAACTCGACCAGGTTCCTAGCGCCCCATTGAGAAATGTGGTCCAGGATCCGGTCCAGCTCAGTGACAAGAAGCTGCCTTTTTTCCGCGATATCAGACTGCTTGGCCGCAGGATGTGCGTAATAACTCCCGTGTAAGGTGCTGTCGTCTGCATAGCAGTGAATGTTTCCGTTACAGAGCATGTCATTGATATGCAGAAGAAAGAGAGTGGGAGATAAAACGGAACCCTGCGGCACGCCAGCATTTACCTGCAAGAACTCCGAAGCTCGTCCATCACAAAGGACGCGAATAAAGCAGGTAGGTCGTGTCGTCAGGGCGGCGTATTTGTGTCTCCGTTAGAAACAGCATAGCTGGTTTCGCCGTCTCCAGGTGTTGGTGGACGGCGTTGAGGTTTTTATGGAGCCCACAGAGGTTCGTGGACTCCACCTCAAATAGAGTTTTTGTGGGAGAGTCCCTAGCCGCTGTTTCAACAGATACTGTATTGTGCGCTGCCATGAGGTGAAGGGTAAGGGAAGGCGTGAAAAAGAGGTGATTGTCGCCGCAGCACCGCGTGACACAACATGGGAGATTGGTTTTATCTATGAATGTGAGGCGTGACGAGAGCCGACGCGCCGAACGGAAGGGCCCCCGTACCCTCCCGAATATGGTCGCCGGGCTCCCGTCCGGTCGCCAACCGGCACGACGAGCCATATCGGGATTATGCGCGACCTGGTGGGGCAGCCTCCCAGGGTGGTTAGTCCCAGTTGGGCCCCTGTACTATGCCGCGGGCGGCCAGCGGGACCACCGTTTCTACGGGTCTCCCTGCCCGGCGCGGCGCCCCGCGTCACACCCCACTAGACTACGCCAAAACCCACCGGTCCCACTAGTGCTGCGACTACCATCACCTCGGCCCGGCTATGCACTTGCTGATCCCTGAACGCAATCCAACCGAGATTGGATTACTATGGAGGGTTTTTCGCACTTGTGCACGGTGGTACCAACCCGGTCGAAATAAGTGTCAAATTTGTGCCATCAAATTTCTACCACCTGTAGATAAGTAGAAGTAAGATAAGTAAGCCGGATATAAAAAGTAAGGCAATTTGAAGCGATTCAGGTGTGGCTATGTTGGAAGAGCATTCCCCCTGTAACGGAAAGGTCGTGGGTTCAAGTCCTACTTGAGCATTTCATTTTTCCCGATGTACCTATTCGAATTTTCAAGTTAACTGCCATGCTATAAAAAATTCATTCAGACATTATAGAAGCTTACCCATAAGTTTGTTTATCATCGGATACCTGTCTCCCAAACTGATCAGAAGTGAAGGAGAGTGTACAGCATTCAGGTGCGCGACATCAGCACCATTCTCTGGTATTTCCTGAAACAAGAAGCATAAAAAAATTAAGTTTAAAACCAAACCCCGACTACCGAAAAATCACGCTCTGAAAAGTATCAAACAAGAAAATATCAAGGATAGCCGTGGTCGTATGCCACTTTTACCTAGAATGTATTGTTTTGTTAGAGTAAGTAATACCTAAGTAATGCAATAAAAAATCTCTAGTGCTTATGTCCACCATGGTGTCCATGGTTGACCTTTTCCTGGTTTTATCTCCCTGAGTGGGCATGCCCTGTGATATGCCTCCTCGAGAGCCTCGTCCAGTCGGTTGGCTTTTCTATGTCTACGATGTCCTTTATGGTGTTACGGGCTGCTGGCGTCCACTTCTTCATTTGGTGTTTAAATGTGGTCCAGTCAGTTTTCCTCGCATTTCTTATCATGGTTTTCTCAATTTCTCTCTGTCGCTCTGTCTCTTTCATCCACTTTCCACTCTGTGATGTGCTGGCTTATCCTGTCTGTAGCCATAGTGATGTCCGCCACTTCTTTCCGGTCTTTTGTGACGAATGTTGGGGTATTGCCCTCGTTTATTACGTCAAAGTCTGCTGAAGTAATAAAATCCAAGAGTAAGTCACCTTTATCGTTGCAGTCGGTGCTTCCCCACACCACGTGGTGGGTGTTTGCATCGCAACCTAGAATAATGGGAATATTCTTACCATGGTATTTCCTTGTTATTTCTTCCATTTCTGGCGATGGTGGTTTGTAGTCTCTTTCGCTGGGTAGGTAGGCGGAGACTATAAGCACCCTCACTTTTTCATGTTGAACTAAAATGTTGCTGTGGCGCTAGCTGGTCACTGCAACAATCTGCTTTTATTAATCCTATCGATCTTATCCTGCTGCTGGCGTATATGCGTGAACTGGGGATAGACTCACCGCTTACGTGGTATACGATTTCACCTCCCAGGGAGCTTAGCCCGGAGACACGTCGGACGTTTGGCTCTTGCAGCAGAGCGATGTCTATTTTCTCATCAACCACGTGTCTGCAGAATTCAATCATGGCATCGCGGCAGTGGTGGAGATTAACTTGAACTATTTTTTTTGTGTTTGTTTGTGGTGTGTTACTGTTTGTGTTCATATGTGTGTGTGTTGCGTTTATCTGTTGGTGTGTTTCTGCTCCCTTCCTCTGTTGCATTACGCAGGTGGACTCTTCTCCATCCAAGGCGGTTGCAGTATTGCAACGCTTGGTGGAGGAGCCCAATCACTGCGCTTTGCGGGGACGGGGTGTTCTGCGACGTCCGGACGTTGTTGTTGACGGGACGCCCCGGTCCCGGGTGTGGCCTCCTTCGAGATTCCCGGCCCGTGTGTACGGTGCCTGATGTGTGCTGTTTGGGTTGAGGCGCTGTAGGTTTAGCGTACCTGTTTCAGTTGTGCCCACCTTCGGGGCAACAGACTAATCGGCACTGCCGCTAGGCTCGACAACCGGTGTCTTAATGTTGTGGACAGGGCAGATGCACCTGTCCGGAGCTGATTGAGTCTGGGTTGGCTTACTCAGGGCACGGGCGTAAACGACCGTGGCCTGGTAGTGGAGCCACGTGTCTTCAGGGGCTATCTGGGTGACCCCCACCACAAGTCGCACTCCCAGTGGGAGTGCTTCTTTGCGGATGAGGTTCCACTCCGAAATCTTTAAGTTGTCTTCCCGGTCGCTGTTCTGGACCTTTATCAGCTCCAAGGGATGTGGATTTCGCCTGCGTTGCCGGGGAGCCATATGGCTACTTTAGCTCTAGCTTCTTGGGCCTGAGAGGTACACCGGCAAGCTTGCCAAAGTCGCATTGCAGGAACCACGCCATCGCCTCCTCGTTCCTAGGGCTTACCAGGAAATATCGCTGTGCCACTAGGCCCAAGGCGACGAACTGCCGACTCCGGTCGCTTACTCCTCTCAGTGCAGCTATCTCAATCAGGTCCACCAACCGTGTCCTGATCACGGCAGCCGTGGCCTCGTCCATCGCCATCCCGTCTCCCCTTTCAATGATGACCGAAAGCTTGGCCCGATGGACTTCGGTGGGCCCTTGATCCTGGGAGCCTGCTGCCTCTGCTTTTTTTTCGGACGTTGCTACGTCCGCTCCTCCAGGTCGGTGCCCTGCCTTATTAACTTGGTGGCCCTCTTACTTAGTTCCTCTGGCGCCTTCGCTCCCGAACTGGTCGACGCGCCGAGTTGGAGTTGGCCAGAGGGCCCTGCTAAGGTTATCTTTCGGCGGGTCCTGTTCCGTCTATACTTGACGGTGGTCCACTCACCTTAATGTGTGGTAATACTACCAAAGCTAATTTGGTCCAGGTTGTCCCCTAGAGATTCTAATGTGGATTTCCTGGGTCCTACCTTTTGGCTTGGGTCATTGTGTGGTTGTAATATGGTTCGCGTAGATATGTCCCCTCCAGAATACGCGGGACGGCTTTCACCACTTTGTGGTGCAAGGAGGGATTCTCCGGCTTGGCAGGTACCCTCCTGGGGTAATTCTCTCTTTTTATTTGCGCTCATGTTTGAGATTGATCCGGGATTGCCGGTTTGGGTGTGTGTGGTGAGGATGGGTGTATTTGGTGGATGGGTGGGTAATGGTGAAATTGGTTGGGGACGGGGATGGTGGTGGGGAGAGAGTATAGGAGTAGGGGGGGCTTCGACCGAGGTTTCTGTTACATCTGTTACTTAGGGTAACTAGATCAAACAGCGGGCGGCACCACGAGCAGGATGACCTCTAGTCTTGCCATGGGGGTTCATCACGACAGTGCGCTCCCCCCATGACCTTGCTACCCTCAGCACTGGAAGGATGCTGAGAATAAGGCTTCACCAGTCTAGGCGCAAGGTCCCCAGACTGGCTCCACCCCACCCATGTTGGGACCATAATACTCGCAATAAGTTAACGAAACTGGAACTTTTATGTGAAATACGGCGAGTTGAACAGGTTGGTGATTTCGCAGATGGGGCTGCAGTAAGAATTTTTCCAATGATCAAATTGGTGGATGAGTACAACCTTGCATGCTATCGACTAATCGCGAGAGGCTGCAATCTATGGAAAACGGCCTCTATGTAACGTAATTCCTGCTGATGTCAATAATTTTATTGCGGTGGACACATGCTAAAACTGGGCATATGTTCCAGAGTAATGTTAAGTTAATCTCATTTACTGCGAGTCTAGTCAACGGTGCAATGGGAATTGTTTGTAAATTTAGGTGGCATGCTCTGCGTTGCGATCAGTTAGAATCCGACGAGTTACCTGATGCAGTTTTTATTAAATTCGACGATGATATTGGCACTAGATTGAAAGATAATGACGGCTTAGTTGCAATTGCAACTGTATCAGCAACATTTCAAGCAAAAAAGGCTATGGGGATGTGGAAAGAAGGATGCTGCCGTTAATCTTGAGCTGGGCTGTAACGGTTCATCACCACATTAAATAAACCGGTAATTGACTTAGGAAAGAAAAAATGGCTAAAGGCATTGGTAAAGGTAAAGACTTTTAAAAGTAGTAAAGTATTGCACTTTGCGATCTAGAACCAAGCTAATTTCTTACCAGACCACACGATGAAAAGGCATTAGGGGAAATGGAAAGATTAGGACAACTATTGTAAAAACTTCCTCTTTATTTTTAAATCGGTTAAAAATATCCTGACCACGGTCTGCCCTATAATAACTAGCTCGGCGGTCGTCAGTACACCGTGATCATGGCGCTTGTAACAGCGCCGAAATATCGGTTACTCAATAACAATAGTTTAAAAAACTAAAAAACACGCTTTTAGCACGTACTAAAAAATAGCCTGTTCGGCCATCTTGGACATCCGCCATATTGGATTTAAGTCACGTGACTATTTTTTTTCGTATTAATGACAGCTAACCCTTTCATTTGATACCCATATCATGGGGGTGGATTTCAAACAGCCAGTCCGCCATCTTGGGGAGGCCGCCATATTGGATTTGTAATGACGTTTCTTAGCTAGTCATGTATTGTCATGAGAACTAAGAGCGTGTGCAAAATTATATCCTAATCGAAGACCGGGAAATGGGTCAAATTAAGAATTAATTAATTCCAAGATTTTCTTACATACATAGTTACAAGTGAATCTAATAAAAGCGTGTTAGAAATAATAAACATGGTTAATATCCCGGTGACACTATTGATAAGTACAAAATACCTGTATATGTGCGCTGACGGTGTACTCGTTCCTCCCTCTGTACCCCCAATGGGCCAGCTCTGGTGGGTCACAGATGTTCCACAGAGGCTTCCGAAGCTCAACGTCGTACCAGATCCACACGGCTCCATCCGCTTCGGTCGTCGTCCAGTGTTTTATGGAGACGCCTTTTGGAGCTTCAAGAGAAAGGAGTGGATTAAATTGCATCGTTATCATCATATGTGGCGGGGCGGTAGTGCACGCGACTGCCACGCAGGAGGCGCGGGTTCGATTCCCGCTCAGTGCAAATATTTGTATGCATGAATATGGCTATTTGCATTGGTCAGGGTGTTTCTATGTATAATATGTATTTATTTACAAAAAAAAAGTATATAAGTATGTTTATCCGCATTCTAGATTCCATAACACAAGCTATAAAAGTTTACCATGGGTCTAGATAGCGTTGTGTAGAATGTTGTGGAATATTTAAATAATGTTCCTAGTAACTGTTCAGGCTATTACGGGGTCCGCTTACTTACTGCCTTATTGACTTTATCTCACAGTAAAACCACAGAGACTGCAAAAAGCGGCAATAAATTATAGACTAATAGCTTTTACCCGCGGCACCGCCCGCGTGGATGTCGGTCCAAGATGGCCGCCGCCACAACATGTCGGAATACAATTTCTTCATAGCTCCCTCAATATGGATATCACATGAAAGAACTTAAAGGTATAAAGTAAAAATTAAATTACAAATTTTATAAGCCCCCTTCACAAAAAACACCTCCAAAAAGTTTGAAATAATATGTTTTTTTAGGATAAGATTATGAATTGTTCCGATAATATAACGGAGTGCTTAACCAGTTAGGGTCCCCCGACATGGCAACCGTGGAATCAAAATATTAGGGTAAGCAGGGGTAATGACACCCACTGGGTAATGGCGCGATTGGAATGCAAACGGCCAGTCAACGCATGTCATGCGACTGTAAAGTGAGTTTTTTTTATTGTGGCCGCACTGATGTAATTTTTAGTTATGTGGTGTTGTTGGTAAGTTAAGTACTATGGTTGTTAATTAGTTTTTACTTTTACTTTTCTGATCTGATGATCTTTTCTTCAATTTTGTGATAATAAAATAAATTTTCAATAAGTGGGTATGGTTTCTTTTTATTTTAAAATTATTTATATAACGACCGTTTGGGGTTTTACCGCTCAGCCGAACGCCATTACCCCGTAGTGACTTATTATACAAGAAAGTTCTTCGGAGAGTTATGACGAAGACGACTGTGAAGATGACAGTGATGACGAAATACGATAAAAAATATAACAAATGTTTTATGTGCGTGGAATTCAGAAAAAAATAACGACTTATGGTATCGCTGTACCATCTGCGGACTGGGAGCTTAATAATTAATGACAATTTCTTATTGTAGACTTTACTTTTATTGTATAAAAAATACAAGGTTGATCTCATCATATATTTATTAAAATGCATCTAACTTATTACATTCCAAAAAAACATTTTAGTAAACATCACTCATAACCCTGAGCGGCATTACCCGAATGCCGATCAAACGTGTTTTTTTTTTTAAGTTTTCCTACTACTAGTAGGTAAAAGATATATGCTTTTGTTGTAAAATGTTGATTCCTCGATAGTTAGACTTTCTTACATTCCTTAATTTTGATTTTTAATACATATTTTTAAAAATATACCGTGTTTGCCTTAAGTGAACGCCATTCCCCCTTCTTACCCTACTAGGTATATCAAAAGTTAAAAGGCAAACTCCATTTATTTTCAACTTTTTGGGGGAGATTTTTGTGACGGGGGTTTTCTCCCTATGTATTCGTGTTCAGTACGTACCATGTTCGACACCCGGCACAGACACGCACACTCCTTCCCCATCGAACGTCCATTTGTGGAAGGGGCACTGTATGCAGTTGCCGCACACACTGCCCCCCACCGCCAGGTTCGCGCCCAGATGCGGGCAATAGGCGTCCACGCAGCGCGCTATACCATCCTCACCGCGGTATACGCATAGATTTTGACCTGAAAATAAAATATGGTAAACTAGCTTTTGCCCGTGGCTCCGCCCGCGTGGATGTCGGTTATCGCGACCAAACATAGCCTATGTCCTTTCTCATGGTCAAATCTACCCCTATACCAAATTTCATCAAAATCGGTTCAGTGGTTTAGGCGTGAAAACAGACAGACAGACAGTTACTTTCGCATTTATAATATAAAGTATGGATAAAGAAGATGGATTTGATGCAAGAGAGCCGCCTCTGGTGCGGCCACGTCTTGCGGCAACCGCCCAGCTTAGTGGGTAACAAATCCCTGGCAATGGCGCTCCCACCGGGTCCAGGTAGAAGGGGTAGGCCCAAGAAGTGCTGGCTTGGCGTCGCGGAGGGTGACATGCGTGCAAACGGTCTCACTACCTTGGACGTCCAAGATCGTGCGAAGTGGAGCGGGAAGAGCTGGAAGGCGGACCCTGAGCTCCGAGGACACCGTGGCCTCGGATGCAATCAGGACTAACGTCTTTATGTGGATGATGATGAATGAAAGAAGATGGATTTCGGAAGGAGGTTATGTCGGACTCGAACCGACTAAAACTGCACGCAGACTGTGGGTCGTGGTGCTAGGCCGGAGGTGAGGTTGTCTTCGACATATCCCTCGCACCCCGGCTGACCCAGGGACCGCCTGCTATCAAGCCTGTTTCAATCTTTTATACAGCAGTCGGGTATTTTAATTTTTTAATAATTTATTTTATTTAAACTTTTGAATTATGATATGACATATACCTAAGTATATATTTTTGTAATCGCCTTCTGATTTCTGATCCCCTTCAGTTTGATACCCTACTCCACTTCAGTAGGTAAAATTATTTGTTGGCTACATACATAAAATCCACTTTGTACTTTTTATTGACATTTTATTACTACTCTCCGCTAGATGTCACTACTTACCTAAAACATCAACGGCTTGAACTCCTCCGATCTTCAGCTCCCTACTCTCTGCTACTACATACCACCCGTTGGGGTACGGTGGGGGTACTTTCTTGCCTAAACGTCTGGCAACCTGTGCTCTAGAGATGCGAGCATCTCGATCAGGACCCGGGGGAATATGATTGAATCCAACTTCAGATAATTCCTGTAAAATTAGTTGCATGTGAATGACGGATAGATGTCGCTACTATATCAGCACAAAACGGTTTAGGCGGTTGGCACACTGCGACGCTCGACGCGGCGTCGTTCGTCGACGCGCGTCGACGCGGGAGAGCTAGTATAGTCCGAGAGATATTAGAATTTTTTTGGTAGGTAGGTGTGTGAAATAATCTAAAATTTTGAGAAAAGTAAAGTAAAGTCATCCGACCATTAGCTCGATAGCCCAGACTATATTAAGAACGCTAGAGATGAAAAGAAAATGATTAAAGTGCAAGCTATTTTCGACTTATTGACATGACATAATAACTAAATTTTTTTCTTATATTCGTGATCAGCGTCATCTTTTAACGCGAAAAGAGACGTAATTAAGAAAATGCCATTTAGGTTGAAAGTCGCTTGCAGTCTCTGCGTGTTCCGATAACGAGCCAAAACAGTGTTGTCGGCTCCAATACCCGATATTGGGCATCGATATTTGACTTCCTCCGATCTCGGATGTCGGATATTGGATATCGGACGTCAGTTGATGTGAAAGCCAAAAAATTTGCCGTTAAATAGTCATGTTGCATTGCAATAATATTAATTTAAAATTCGTCTCAATTACCTACACAGAAATTTCTAACAGCTCTCGGACTAAAAATCCCTCGAAAAACACGCGCGTGATGGCAGATTTCAGTGTGCCATACCTCGCGTTTTCTGCTTGTACGCGCGTATTCACAACCTTCAAGAAAATGAGGTTGAAATTCGCTTGCAGTCTCTGCGTGTTCCGATAACGAGCCAAAACAGTGGTGTCGGCTCCAATACCCGATATTGGGCATCGATATTTGACTTCCTCCGATCTCGGATATCGGATATTGGATATCGGACGTCAGTGGATGTGAAAGCGCTCTAAATTTGCCGTTAAATAGTCATGTTGTATTGCAATAATATTAATTTAAAATTCGTCTCAATTACCTACACAGAAATTTCTAACAGCTCTCGGACTAAAAATCCCTCGAAAAACACGCGCGTGATGGCAGATTTCAGTGTGCCATACCTCGCGTTTTCTGCTTGTACGCGCGTATTCTGCACCAACGCGCGTGATTGCGTTGTCAGTGTGTGGGACCCCGCGTTTTTCTATACAAAATGGGCGCCGTAGAGGCGACGAGCGCGACGCCGCGTCGACGCAACAACGCTCGACGCCGCGTCGCGCGTCGCAGTGTGCCAATCGCCAAGGAGAATTAAATTTAGATAAATCTCGGATAGATGTCTCTATTTGATATCATGTGGGATTAGTTTTTTGCAAATGACGGATAGATGTCGCTACTATATCGGCAACTCGCAATAATACGTTCAATGAAAGTTCATTTAATAGATTTTTATTCGTCTACTAGGTCCCGATTCTTATGAATCTAACCCCTAGAAATGGGTATATGGTATCATACAAGCCAATGGTGATAACAGACGAGGCGTACCTAAGCATTTTTCTCGGGGTCAGGGAGGTTTGACAGTTATAAAAGTAATTTACGAGAGGGGACCCCGAGCTCAAAACGGCAAGCATTGGAGTTGGGTTTGACATTTAGTTGAAGAAGAAGAGAGCTGGCAGTAGGAAAAACTTACTTTTTTAATAAGTATAGGACTCCAATAGCTCTTGTAAATAGCCAGCAAAATAAATAACAATATCGCATCAAAAAATAAATATAAAATATTTTCGTAAATCATTTCAAGTATCATTGTTATTAGATAAATGAATAAGCTAATATAATACAGAATTTCTTCTTTAAATATTTGATATTCAGAATTCATCATCGAATAATGTTCACTGCATGACGCCATCTTGTGACTTAGAAATATTCAAAATGGAGGATATCTGAAACAGAAAGAACATTTTTTTTTAATTTCCGATTATTATTTCGTAACCCGCTGTTGCCCGGGATGCTCCTCCCGTAACCACAGGGAAAGCGTTCATGGGTAATACCTATATGTTATTCCATGGATTTATGTGTAGTTATGGATTGGGACATTGTACCTTTGCGGGGTTCCATTGTACATAATATCTAAATCTAAATATATATACAAAGGTGACTGACTGACTGACTGACTGACATAGTGATCTATCAACGCAACACACAGCCCAAACTACTGGACGGATCGGGCTGAAATTTGGCATGCCGGTAGATGTTATGATATGTTAGGTATCCGCTAAGAAAGGATTTTTGGAAATTCTGCTACTAAAGGGGTAAAATAAGGGATGGAAGTTTGTATGAAAGTCCGCTATTTTCAGAGTTAGATGCACTAAATTTCATAATTACCTGTATCTTTCAAGAAATAATTATGAACACGTGTATCAGCGTTTTTCAAAATTTTGCTACTAAGAGGGTAAAATAGGTGATAAACTTTTGTATGGAAAGTTCGTCATTATCAAAGTTAGAAGCATGAAACTTCGTACACCTGTCTTTTGAGAAATGTTTTGTCACGATAACCGACATCCACGCGGGCGAATCCGCGAACAAAAGCTAGTTGTATATATGCCCGTATAATCCATTATTCCCAAAGAGATAAACAGGGATGAAAATTTACACCTACATTATTTGTCTGTTACCCGGGACGTTTTACCAGTGCTCATAGTGTTAAGCCCGGTTATATTAAGCATTGCTTTTTGGGTCTGAAGTGCGTTTCATTACTCCTACATTATGAGGTTTACATTACTTTTTTCATAAAGAATATTAGCAAACGAAATTACTAATATTCCCTATAACCCCTCCAACTAAGCAAAATTACTTGTGCTATGAGTCACGTCACGTCGCCGTCGGTAGTGTAATGGTAAGGAATACGGTAGCTTTAAAATAATTCAATAAATTATATTATCTCTTTAGCCTAGTGGTATGGGTAATGGACTGCTGAGACGAGGTCTCGGGTTCGATCCCAAGTTTACCATGGCACCAACCAATGACTTTTCGATGCTTTTCGAAGTTATGTGTGTATTTATCGCAGGTTTATAAGTACCAAGTTAATGGCAATAGGCTCGCCACCTATTACATTGGGACCTACACATAAACTGGCGACATGTGGGTGCTAGCACCTCTGCCTACCCCTTCGGGGAATACAGGCGTGAGTTTATGTTATGTCTTTACAATACAATCATTTTATTTTCCTTTTCTATAATCGTCAAAATATCAATATTTTTTACATATATTACACTGTTTGTGCCTAGTTCACAGCAGTTATAGTAATCTCGGATACTGATAACCATCGCACACTCAATCACCTCACAGCCCATACATTTTGCACTGTTTTCCTAACATTTATGTTTCTGTATTATAAAAGAAAACCAATAAAACTGACACTATTGTTGAGTAACGGTAATCACTGGCTGAAATAATTATCTAGCACCTAATTTCAGTCCCCCAACGTTGTTTCAAGAAAATAGTAATGGAGTGATGATTCTTCATGACCACGATAAAAATGTCTCGTTTGCGCGGTTCATTTATATCTTTGTAATAGGCTATTTGGCTATTTTTTTTACTTTTGAAAAATTACCACTTTATTATAATAAAATGAACTGTAAAAGTAAAAATTTCGTACGACAAATAGTTTTCAAGATATTTGATTTTGAAAAATTCAATTTGTCGCGCCGCTCCAAAACGCTCCATATAAAATCGTACGAAATTGTGACGTCACGCTTCTGTAGCGCGTAGTGCAAATGTATGGAGTGCAAGAGAATATCGCATTTATCTCGGTCTACGTTGCGTTTACACGTATATAGTTCATAATAAAAGTTATTTAATATTTAATAAGGAATCTAAAAAGTTATATATTTGAATTGAATTTGATTGTTTATATTTTGACTTTTTTTGGGAATTTCAACTTATGAAAAGTCATAGTTTCAGTTTAGATATGCAATATTTTATTTTTCAAGGCATATTTTTTCAGTACAAGCTATCATATTAAGTAGTATTGGGAAGAATCGATGACTTAGTCAAATACCCTATTGGCAGTCGAAATAGTTACGAGCTTATTAGAAAAGCTACTGGCGTTTGACCCCCTAAAGTTGAGAAGAAATCCCAGGATAGAACCTTCAACCTTATTCGCGAATCACCATGGGACTTACCTACAGGTGACCTTGGCTGGCTGGGTCACCAGGTTCTCCCAAGCCAATAGGAAAATATTATATTCATATTGTATTCATATTATAATGTCTATCAGCAATAAAAACTATTAATTTAACATTATATTCTGTAATACAATATTAGTTTAATTATTACTGGCAGTAGGTAATGCGTACGGCATCAAATGTCAAATTATGACTGAATAACATAGACTTAGTGACATTTAGATCAACAAGTCACCCATTCCGATTTCGAACAGTAGGCGCCTTTTTTTTTTTTTTTTTTTTTTTTCCGTGCGGAAATCCCCTCGGATACCCCCCTGCCGGAGCCGGAAGGGGAGGTTATGTCGGACTCGAACCGACTAAAACCGCACGCCGACTGTGGGTCGCGGTGCTAGGCCGGAGGTGAGGTTGTCATCGACATATCCCTCGCACCCCGGCGGACCCAGGGCCATCACTTATGGTTTAGCCCTCCTCAGGAGGGGGGACAACGGTGTCCCCGACTCGCCCCCGGAATGGGGAGGCGCGCTTCTCAACGCGCCGTCGCCGTGGCCTGCTTCTGCTGGGGTGACAGGCGGCTTCACCCGTCACCCCCAGGCCCGCGCTCATGGGGGACGGAGGTCAGTCAGTGCCCTCCGACGCCCGAGTTGCCTGTGCGCGCGGGCAGCGCGGTTCGCGAGTCTCGCTCGTTCGCGCTACCTCTCCCGTTCCGCCGTCTCCTTCACGACCATTACCTGCTCGCTGAAGGAGACGCCGGCCGCCCACGCGTCCGCACAGCGGACCATTGCTGTGAGCAGGGAGGCGAGGGTAAGAACTCTCACTCCCAGGGCCGCCACTAGTTCTCGCCTCTGTCCGGCCCATGCCGGACACTCGGTGAGCGTGTGCAGCTCTGTGTCCTCGCTCGCGTCGCAATGGTGGCACTCGGACGTTGGCTCCTTTTCGATCCGACGCAGATACCGCCCAAAGCACCCGTGCCCGGTGATAATCTGCGTCAGTCGATACGAGAGGCTGCCATGTGGCCTCTCTAGCCATTCCCCCATGATGGGCCTTACCGCCTCTCTGACGGCATGCCCTGCGCGTGGTTGCTCAAGTCGTCGCTCCCACTCCGCCACCATGATCCTGTGGAGCCGGGATCTCTCGGCCCGAATGTCTTCGGGCTCGGGATCGTATCCCCGCTCCCGCGCCTCCTTACGGAAACGATAGAGTGCCGCAAGGGATCTCGCTTCCAGGATCCACGGTGGCGATCCGGCTAGGAGACTCGCCGCTTCAAAGGATATCGTGCGGTATCCCCTAATTGCCCTGGAGGCCATCCTCTGCTGCGGCGCACGCAACAGGGGCAGGAATCTGGTCTCCAGGGTGTCCGCCCACACGGGACACCCGTATAGGGCCATGGACCGCACGACACCCGCGTAGAGTCTCCTGCAGGAGTCCTCCGGGCCCCTCAAGTTGGGCAGCAGCCGCACCAGCGCGTTAGCTGTCACCAACAGTTTGGAGCGCAGACTTCGGAAGTGCTCTCCGAAGTCCCACCGACCGTCGAGAACGAGCCCCAGGTATTTCAACCGGGGCTTGATGTCGATGGGAGTACCTCCTACTGTCAGGCTGGATCCCGGGGGTGGCCTGCGCCGAGGGCCATGAAAGAACAAGGCCTCGGATTTGTGCAGAGCCACCTCGAGACCCAGCTGCCGGATCCGATCCACGACTTGAGCAACAGCGGTCGTGGCCCTCTGGGTCGCCTCGCGGTGTGTAGCGCCACTCACCGTCACTAGCGTGTCGTCCGCGTAGCACGTGACGGAGGCACCGAACGCGAGCTCACCGCGAAGCACCCAGTCGTATCCGATGTTCCACAGGAGCGGCCCCAGGACCGATCCCTGTGGGACACCGCACGACATCTCACGCCTACCGACGACGCCGGTCGCACTTGGGTAGATGACGGCTCTCTCCGTCAGGTACGCCCCGACTATGCGGCGGAGGTAGAGAGGCACGTCGTGGTACACGAGCGCCTCCCTGATGCAACTCCAGGGCAAGGTGTTGAACGCGTTGGAGATGTCCAAGGACACCGCCAACATCACCTCGCCCCGGGCGACCGCATCCTCCGCCAGAGTCCTCACGCGCATGATGGCATCCACAGTGGAACGCCACCGGCGGAAGCCGTACTGGGTGTCCGCTAGGTCCGGCCCCACTCTAGAGAGGTGCTCGACGAGGCGCTTGGCAATGACTCTTTCGAAGAGCTTGCCCACCTCGTCGAGCAACACTATGGGCCGGTACCCAGACGGCTCGTCCGCCGGGCGTCCGTTCTTGCGGATGAGGACCAGTTTCCCCGTCTTCCACATCTTCGGAAACTGGCCCCGCTCCAAGCATGCGCTGAGGAACCCTCGCAGTCGGGGTTCGAGACCGTCTTCCCCTAGAGCTAGGACCCACGCACGGCCTGGAATGCCGTCGGGTCCCGGGGCGGTGTTCTTCTTGGCTCTAAGCCGTCGCACCGCCAGCTCTAGTTCTACCCAAGTGACCTCGGGCATGTCGTCGTCAATAACCACGCCGGGCGCAACAGGCGACCGAGGTGGCGGAGTCATCTGCGGCGGAACGTGTTCCGCTCGCACCGGGAACAGGGATTCCACCACTCCTCCAAGCAGAGCCGGCTCGAGAACCTGGGTTAGCGGTGGGGCCCGGGGGCGCAGCTTTCCTCTTACCAAGCAGTAAGGCCGCCCCCATGGGTCCCGCTCCAGTGTCTCCAGCAGCTCCCTATAGGAAGCTGCCTTGGACCGCTTGATCTCTGCTCGGAGGGCATTCCTGGCTTCCCTGTATCCCTCTTGTAACTCCGCCACTAGGGGATCTGTGTCTGCGGGGCGGCTACGTCTCCTACGGAGCCTGGCCCACCGGCGGTGCGCGATCACGCAGGCTTGCCGCAGCCTCGCGATCTCCGCAGTCCACCAGTAGACCCGGCGCCTCGGACTATAGGCTGGAGCCCTAGGCATACCCGCATCGCAAACAACAGTCTCTAATCTAGGAATCTAGAATGCGGATAAACATACTTATATACTTTTTTTATGTAAATACATACATAGAACAACCTGGACCATTGCAAATAGCCATATTCATGCATACAAATATTTGCACT
This sequence comes from Eilema sororculum, assembly GCA_914829495.1. Taxonomy (NCBI): domain Eukaryota; kingdom Metazoa; phylum Arthropoda; class Insecta; order Lepidoptera; family Erebidae; genus Eilema; species Eilema sororculum. The sequence continues at coordinate 8,887,193 of OU618559.1, forward strand.
GAGCGGGGATCGAACCCGCGCCACCTCCTGCGTAGCAGTCGCGTTCACTACTGAATAGCCACAGAGGCTGTCAATATAACCACAGTAATAACTACAGATAATTTAATATCTATATATATATAAATCAATGCCACTTTTCGTTGTAACGTTATAACTCAACAACGCCTTTACCGATTTGGCTAATTTTGGTCTTGAATTATTCGTGGAAGTCCAGGGAAGGTTTGTACGTAGAGAAAAAATCTAATAATTGCCGGGAACCGACATCCACGCGGGCGGAGACGCGGGCAAAAGCTAGTTTAATATAGTTCTATAATATGACGTACTGACCTAGAGAGCACATAAACTGCGCACGCACTTCTCGTCAAGGTCATCGCATCGATATTGGAGGGAATTTTGACATCTGACACTCCACGCGCACCGTGTGAAAAAGTGCATCGCTTGTAATAGCCTGACCTGTACAAGTCATAGATGTATTCAACTAGATAAGAAATTTTATTGAAATTTTATAGCATACATTCCATTGGTCTGGGTGTTTCTATGTATAATATCAAATATGTATGTATTTAACAAAAAAAAAGTATGCAAGTATGTTTATCCGCATTCTAGATTCTATAACAAGCTAGTTAAGCTATGCTTACCATGGGTCTATATAGATAGCGTTGTGTAGAATGTCGTAGAATATTATTTTATTTATTACCCACGACGGAACGGAGACGGTATATGCGTTTGGGGTGAGAGGATGTTTGTGTGTTTGTTTGTGCAAATCCATGTTGCCATTTTCTCCGAAACTACCAATCCAATTTTGATGCAGTTTTCAGTTTGGGTTTGGCTTTAATTGGATCATGTTCTTAGATAGGTGTTACAATAAAAACTCAATAGGGGGCGCTACAGCACGCATTTTTAATGCAAATCAATGTTGCCAATTTTCTCCAAAAATACTAGTCCGATTTTAATGCAGTTTTCAATGATTGGTTTGGGTTAGATTGGTGCATGTTCTTAGATAGGTGTTACGGTGACAACCCACTAGGGGGCGCTGCAGTAAAAATTTTTGAATTATTTTTTAAACGTCGTGGGTTTTAATTATATATATAATTATTTATTCTGACGAATGATTGATTCATCAGTACTCAGCGTGTAGCGTAGAATTCTTTCTCTAAGGCGTGGAGCGTATAACTACTAAAGAAGGCCTACGGCATTGATTTAATATGTGTCCTAAGACGGCATGCGGCTCGAGTCCGACATAACCACCCCGCAGCCGGTGAGGGGTACGCTATATCTGTAGGTACTGAGGTATCAAAAATCATTAACTCATTACCTTTCTGCTTTCGAATTTGAAAATCAAAATTTATTCCCGCCCCATCCAAAAACATCGAATAGATGACGTGATTGGTTAGAATTTTTAATTAATAAATTAAAAATTTAGTTTTTAAACTTTTAATTTAATTTTTATTTACTTTTAAAGTGATCTACTAGTCAAGCTCTTTTATTTGATACCCATACTTATTGAGTGAGTCATGAAGAAATATGTATTCCGACATGTTGTGGCGGCGGCGGCCATCTTGGGCCGATGTTTTTTTTCAAACATAGCTAAGAACACTCCCGAAGTCCCGACTAATATACCTTTCAAACAAAAAAAACTAAATCCAAATCGTTTCATCCGTTTAGGTGCCATCATGCCACAGACACGTCAAACTTATAACACCCCGTCGTTTTTGCTTCGGGGGATAAAAACAAACATCAATAGAGAATACTGGAGATTGATGGCGCTTGGTGGAATCTGCTACACATATTGAATAACACACTTGTACTTTTCCACTGAGTTTATTTTATTTCTGACCTGACCGGTTTTGCCTTCCGGCATTCTCAAAGGTTTACATTGATATTTTAAATGTTGTAATTCCGAAACACTACAATATTTGCATTTCTTCTTGTGTGGGTAGTTTTAAAATTCGGTATACCAGTGAATTTTTTTTTCCCCTAAATATGGGAAATAATTATAAGTTTGGCCTCTCAATTTTAAATGATTAATATCTAATATATAAAATTCTCGTGTCACAGTTTTCGTTGCCATACTCCTCCGAAACGGCTTGACCGATTTTGATGAAATTTTGTGAGCATATTGAGTAGGTCTAAGAATCGGCCAACATCTATTTTTCATCCCCCTAAATGGTGCAGCGGGAACGGGATCTGACGCCACGAGGGCAGGAAAAAATTGGCGGTACGAATTTCGCCGGGATAGCTATAGTAATATTATAAAATTGCATTTGAATTATAATGTCAAGGAATAATTTTAAATGTCAAACGAAAATAATAATGTCGAATGATAATGTCGAATTACAAATGATTAAATGAAAATTCTATTGAAATGTCAAATTCATAATTAAATTGCAATATAAAAAATAAACTCAGTGAAAAAGTACAAGTGTGTTATTCAATATGATAAGCATCAATGACAGTTGTCAATCAGTTATAAGCCAATCACGTTGCAAATAACCGAACATTATGTGCCACTTTATATACCAAAAGTCTAAATTAACACAATCTGTTTGAGTCTGAACACAAATCTTAATTCTTAATAACATGCTTACAGTTGGGATTATCCTATAGTTATAATAAATTATCTACCCAAGCTTATTAAATTAAGAATGATAAAAGAGCAGTACCGTAAAATGGGGTGGCTTTGATTAAGTTTAGGAATAAATCGTTCTCTATTTATTTTTAATTTGAGACAACAGCTTAGGAAAAAAAACTGAATAATCGGTATTTTGAGTTGAGTACATACAAACTGAAAAAATAAATTAAAGTCTAACCCTTTTGCAGAAAAAAAATTAAATGTCGCTTATCAACTTCAAACGGTCAGTGGGGTCACTTTGATACCACCTGTTTTTTCAATCGTATTTGAAAGTAACCCGTAAAAGGAGCAAATCATAGAAAAACATTTTATTTTTCTGTCAATACTTTAAGATTTATTAATAGTTCAATTAATTTGGGGTGACATTGATTACAGGGGCTAATTTGATTAGTGAGGAGGACAGTTAGGAGGAGCGTATTATAGGTTAAATCAACATTCAAATAACAAGTTTAATATTAAAGAAAAATTTATTAAAGTAGTTTGTACCTTTATAGTTTTATAAAATATTTAAAATGTAACCAAAATATTAAAAATATTATCACAATCTTCAAATTATATACCTATAAGTAATGTTAACAAGTGACACTTTAATCTTATTATATCAGACTTTTTTATAATCTTAACAAATCAGACTTTTATATAATTATTTTTTTTTTATATTTATTTATATATAATTATTATATATAAAATATTAAAAAATTATATATATATATATATAAAATATAATATTTTATATATAAATATATAAAATATTATAAATATTAAAAAAAAAATATTTATATATAATTATATATAATTAATTTTTATAGAATTAATTATATAAAGTGCCAAATGGTATTTTGTACGTTATTGAAGCCAAATTAATTGACATCTCCAGATTGGTAATTTTTTCGACAGCTTCCTCTAGCTGTTCTGGCGTGTAATTTTTATAATTTCTTGAGCCCGGCTTTTTTGTAATTGCGCACCATATTTATTCCTGTAAAGGGGTGACTTTGATAAGAAATAAAACCTGTACAAATCGAAAGCGGCATGCAACGAGGCGACTTTGATTTCTATCAATATCGCCCCCTTGAAATTATCAAAGTAACCCCAATAACTTTAACAATAATAACTTCAAAAATTTTGCAAAAATAAAGTATGTGAAATTCGGAACATAATCACCATAAACCATGAAATGTATAGACATAAAGCTCAAAAAGAAAATAAAAGTAGTTATTTGGGTATATTATAAGTTATTATGACCATGATTTACTTACATTAATTGGATGTAACTTCGAGAATTATTTGTCACGTTGTCTGATGCGTCTGCGCTTTGGGAATGAATGACAATATGGCTGAAATATCAGTTCTACCAACACCAAAAAAATATTAGGACGCGTTCGGATATTTCATGAGAAATTGAGGTAAAAGTAAATTTTTTATGTTATCATCAAAGACACCCCATCGTTCTAAAGTCACCCCATTTTACGGTAACAATGGCGTCGTCGGTTCTTATTTTATAGTTTTAGTTATTTTTAATCATCCACCCACCCTATATTTATAACTGATTTGACTACTTATTATTAAAGACATTTCAATTTTTCACTATGTCACTTTGCTTGTACATTTATTTGAATAATGTATGTAGGTATGTATGAGTGTATGTTGTATATATGTACGTATATGAATATATATGTATATATGTGTATATAGTTTGTGTATTCATATAATATAATTTTTTGTCACTCCCAGTCACACCAACTACCACCTGTTCTTACACGTAACTTAGTCCATCCAAAGGTTGCCTGGAAGATATTGCCTATTATGGCGTTAAGCCGCCCTTTGTACAACAATTGTATAAAAATATATATTTCGCACTTAAATTCCTATGTAAATGATGTACAAATAAAGTTTTATTCTATTATATTCTATTAAATTTTATGACGACACTAAATCTATTTTCTTACAAGTTACCTTAAAAGAAACTTATCGTTTTGACATTTAGTTAAAAGTACCTAAACATTTAGTTTTGCCACAAGAGGCATGCGATGCGGAGCAATTCTACGACGCGTTTTAATTTTAGTCTTAGTTTTAGTTTTTAATTGGTTTCTTTTATTTTATTTGTAATTAGTAGTTTATTAGTATATAATTATAACGTATTCTGTAAATTACCAATAAATAAAAAAAAATTAAAAGTAACTTATTTGACTATGTTGACTACATAAATAGACACTAGAATACCCAATTCTTACCTGTCAAGCCGCCATCTTGGTACAAAAGCGCGCGAATCACAGACTAATTTACGTCTACTTTAAAACTTAAATGGCACAGGTAACGTGCGTATACAGCCACGGTTCCTGGAAGACTAGCAATTTATCCTGTTATATCCCAATTATATATTTCATACTATTCATTTGAATTTGAGATTTCAATCGTATAGTCTAAGAGCCGACGGCTAACTTATTGATGAATAAAATTTGCACCTTTTCTTACTAGAAAAAAGACGGATAACAATAGAAGGGAAATTAGCATTATAGCATTATTCAATTAGGGAAGTAGCTGAGTTGGTCAAGGCATTCCCCCTGTAAGGGAAAGATCGCGAGTTCGAGCCCCGCCCGAGAAGTTTCATTTGTACCCACGACGGAAAGGAGACGGTATATGCGTTTGGGGAGAGAGGATGTTTGTGTGTTTGTTTGTTTGTTTGTGCAAATCCATGTTGCAATTTTCTCCGAAACTGCCAATCCAATTTTGATGCAGTTTTCAGTTATGGGTTCGGCTTTAATTGGAACATGTTCTTAGATAAGTGTTATAATGACGAATCAACAGGGGGCGCTACAGCAGCATTTTTAATGCAAATCAATGTTGCCATTTTTATCCAAAAGTATGAGTCCGATTTTTGCAGTTTTCAATTATTGGTTTGGGTTTGATTGGTGAATGTTCTTAGATAGGTGTTACGGTAACAACCCACTAGGGGGCACAGTAGTCCACAGGGACATGGTAGCGGAATGGGAGCTACGACTTGGGCGACCAAGCGCAGGGCACGCCGTAATAGCGGCGGTAAGACCCATCATGGAGGAGTGGCTAGAGAGGCCACACGGCAGCCTCTCGTACCGGCTGACGCAGGTGATCACCGGACACGGGTGTTTCGGGAGTTACCTGTGTCGGATCCGGAAGGAGCCAACGTCCGAGTGCCATCACTGTGATGCGAGCGAGGACACAGAGCTGCACACGCTGACCGAGTGCCCGGCGTGGGACACGCCGAGGCGGGTCCTAGTGGCGGCTCTGGGGGTGGGAGTCCTCACACTCGCCACGTTGCTCACAGCGATGGTACGATGCGCGAACGCTTGGGGTGCGGCCGCCTCCTTCTGCGAGCAAGTAATGCTCGAGAAGGAGGCGGCCGGTCGGGTCCGGACCAGACTCCGGGCCCGGGAAGCCCGCGCAGAGCGAAGACGAACCGGACGTCGGAGGTCGCAGAACGACCTCCGTCCTCCATGAGCGCTGGCCTGGGGGTGACCGGTGGAGCCGCCTGTCACCCTAGCAGAAGCAGGCCGCGGCGGCGGCGCAAAATGCGCCTCCCCGTAACCGGGGCTAGATGGGGACACTGTGGTCCCCACAACCCGAAGGGGGCCATCTCGATAGAGATGGTCCTGGGTCTGCCGGGGTGCGAGAGATATGCTTTTGGCAATCTCACCTCCGGCAACCAAGGACCCAAGACGGCGTGCGTTTTAGTCGGTTCGAGTCCGACATAACCGCCTCCACCGGCTCCGTGGGGGTGGTATCCGTGGGGATTTTTCGCACGATAAAAAAAAAAAAAAAAAAAAAAAAAAAAAAAAGGGGGCACAGTAGTAAACATTTGTACAATTATTTTTATTGAATTAATTTTATTACTTGTATTTATCGCCGGTTTATAAGTACCCGGTTAATGGCATTAGGCTCGCCACCTATTACATTGGGACCTAAACATAAACTGGCGAAATGTGGTAACTAGCACCTCTGCCTACCCCTTCGGGGAATACAGGCGTGAGTTTATGTTATGCTTATGTTTATTACTTGTAACTATAGGATAATACCCAATTAACCAAAAAAAGTCTTGAAGTTGACCATTGACTACTCATGCTGAACCATATACCGTCTCCGTTCCGTCGTGGGTAAAAACAGTGCCGGAGAGTATCGATTTTCCAATTGTAAAATTCCTTGTAAGGAGGGCGATCAGAACACAGTTCTGACCGGGGTCTACTAGCAGCAAAGGAAAATCATAAATTAATAACAGAAGTATAGTACCTATAGTCATTAACATAATTATTTAAAAAAAATAATGTGCATACTAACCCTAATCTAAATCGGTACTAGCACAATGGATCAATGTAATCTGATAAATAAATAATTTTAAATATACTTCTGCTTTCCCCTTCGGAGATTTACAGGTGAGAGTATCCATACTAATAATATCATAAATGAGAAAGTAACTCTGTCTGTCTGTCTGTCTTTCTGTCTGTCTGTATGTTACGCTTTCACGCCTAAACCACTGAACCGATTTTGATGAACCGAATACATAGGGAAAAAGAAGAATCATCTCGGGCGGGACTCGAACCCGATGATTCTTCTTTTTCCCTATGTATTCGATTTGTATAGTTAGCATTCATAATGCTGTAAAAATTCATTCAATTGTTTGGGCGGAGTGCCAATGTTTAAAAATGATTGTAACATCATTCATTGATTCCGATAACTCGTAAGAAAATCGGTAGATGACTCCACCGTCGCCTTAAAGACGTATAAGATGGGAAATTTGAATCACATCGGGCGTGTCTCGGTAGCCGAATTGGTCAAGGCATTCCCCCTGTAAGGGAAAGACTGCGGGTTCAAGTCCCGCCCGAGATGATTTTTCCCTATGTATTCGATTTGTATAGTTAGCATACTTAATGCTGTAAAAATTCATTCGATTTTGATGAAATTTGGTATAAGGGTAGATGAGACCTAAGAAAGGACATAGGTAGGCTATGTTTGGTCACGATAACCGACATCCGATCCATATAATATACCAATGATATTTTGGGAGAATACGGGATTTTGGGAGATCGAAATGATATCCACACTGAAAACGTTGACGGTAACCGGCCCTCTATTCGAGGACTATACTTAATGCATGCGATGACGTTCAATATAAGCATGTATTGAATTCGTAACAATTTTTGACATGACGCCTGACACGGGATTTGCGAAAAAAATATTCGTGTTTTTTTTTACCCACGACGGAACGGAGACGGTATATACGTTTGGGGTGAGAGGATGTTTGTGTGTTTGTTTGTTTGTTTGTGCAAATCCATGTTGCCATTTTCTCGGAAACTACCTATCCAATTTTAATGCAGTTTTCAGGTTTGGGTTCGGCTTTAATTGGAGCATGTTCTTAGATAGGTGTTACAATGACAACTAAACAGGGGGCGCTACAGCAAGCATTTTTAAAGTAAATCAATGTGCCAATTTTTTCCCAAAATACTAGTCCGATTTTGATGCAATTTTCAAGTAGGTAGATATTGGTTTGGGTTTGATTGGTGTATGTTCTTATATAGGTGTTATGGTGACAACCCACTAGGGGGCGCTGTAGTAAACATTTTTTGAATTATTTTTTATACGTCGTGGGAAAATCCCCAGATGAACATACTAAAAGTCCCCGAATATGGGACACGAACACGAACGAAGAATAAGAATAATAAATGCTATAAAAATTTCATTCAAATATTCGGGCGGAGTCATCAAATATCAATGTTTAAAAATGGTTGAAAAATCATTAATGGTTCCAACAGTTCGTAAGAAAGTTGGTAGATGGCTCCACGGTCGCCCTTAAAGTCGGGAATAAAGAGAAGGGGAATTTGAAATGATTCAGGTGTGGCAAATAGCTCAGTTGGAAGAGCATTCCCCCGGGAAAGGTCGTGGGTTCGTCTCACTTGAGCGCTTTTTTTTTCGATGTATTTCAAACTTAAAAAGTTAGCATATTAAATGCTATTTTTTTTTAAACATAAATTATATTTTAAATTGATGCTATTGTATTTAAAATAGTTACTTAATAGGTAGGTATTAATTATCGAACCCCGCGGGCTTGACAGCTTCTGTGGAGTAGCGGTAGTGAAGCGACTGCTACGCAGGGGTGCGAGTTCAATTCCCGCTCAGTGCAAATATTTGTATGATATGAGTTAAGGCTAAATGCATTGGTCTGGCTTTCCCCGTGCCTCCGAGAGCACGTTAAGCCGTCGATCCCGGTTGTTCCAGGAGTCGTATAGAGATTTAAGTAGAGGCGAGTGCAGAGGCGAATAGTGAGGCAAGTAAAGAGTTTAGTAGAGAAGCAAGTAGAGAGTCGAGTAGGTTTTGAGTGAAAATAGTACTACATCGCATACCAGGTTAGTCATAGAGTCTTTCTTGATAATAGTTCTTGATTGTGTGTGACCACTTCGGAATGATCTGATTTCGATCAAAGAAAAAAATTTACAAACCCTTCTACACATAACGGAACAGAACTATGCGCGTACAAATCCATACTTCCATACTAATATCACAGTCTAACGATTCATATTACATACAGTCTGTCAACGAAGCCGTCTAGACAGAGCAATCGTGCGGGGGGAGAAGGGTGGTGGGGGACGGGGTATTACTCGGTACGCCCATACATTTTACTTGGTACTAAGGATTCAGGGCTGTCTCATTTGTAATTACACTAATCACGTGTTTTTTTTTCATGAATTGTTTTGTTTGTTATAGTTAATTGTTTTTTTTTTCGTTTTCAATATTTAGCGATCCAAGATGGCGGACACGACATTTTCACAAAAATCGATATGGGTACCTATCGTTTTCAGGGTTTTAGGGGTCGCTGATTACGAATATATCATCCATTTAGCGATCCAAGATGGCGGACTCGAAATTTTCACCAAAATCGATATGGGTATCGCTTTCAGGGTTTTTGGGGTCGCTGATTGTGAATATAACATCCATTTCGCGATCCAAGATGGCGGACTAAAAATTTTCACCAAAATCCATATGGGTATCGCTTTCAGGGGTTTTGGGGTCGCTGATTGTGAATATACAATCAACTTCGCGATCCAAGATGGCGGACTCGAAATTTTCACCAAAATCGATATGGGTATCGGTTTCAGGGTTTTTGGGGTCGCTGATTGTGAATATAACATCCATTTCGCGATCCAAGATGGCGGACTCAAAATTTTCACCAAAATCGATATGGGTATCGCTTTCAGGGTTTTTGGGGTCGCTGATTGTGAATATAACATCCATTTTGCGATCCAAGATGGTGGACTCGAAATTTTCACCAAAATCGATATGGGTATGGTTTTCAGGGTACTTGGGTTCCTGATTACGAATATATTATTCATGTAGCGATCTAAGATGACTGGATGGATGATATATTCGTAATTAGCACCCGAAAACCCCGAAAACCTCGTAAACGATACCCATGTTGACTTTTTGAGAAATTTCAAGACCGTCATCTTGGATCACTAAATGGATTTTATTATTAGTCAACCCGAAAACTTAGACATTTTTTTTAAATTCAAGTCCGACATCTTTGATCATCGTTAAAATGGTCGTCAATTCCGATATACGATGGGAAACTGTCGACTCTGATCGTGTGTAGCAAAATTGACAGCAGCGAATGGCCGGCAGGCCAAAATCGCTTTCGTGTGTGGGTCAATTTCAAAAATTGAAATTGAAATCGAAACCGATACCGATACCGATACCGATACCGATACCGATACCGATACCGATACCGATACCGATACCGATACCGATACCGATACCGATACCGAAACCGAAACCGAAACCGAAATCGAAACCGAAACCGAAACCGAAATCGAAATCCAAAAACTCAGAGTTAAAATATTACGTTTGCTTGATCATAATTGGTTGAGTAGAACCGGAGATATAACCAAAAGTCACAATCGCCGACATCCATGCGAGCGGAACCGCGGGCATCAGCTAGTAATTTATATTAGCGTGAATTGATGTGCCTCGACAGAACAAAGACAGAAAAATTAATTATAAATAAAAACTGAAGTGACAACTCTGACAAAACTGCAAAAGGCGGCATTTCTGCAAACATCAAACGCGATGAACTACTGAAAGATCTCTCGTTATACTGTGCTAATGTTATAAATGCGAAAGAAACTCTGTCTGTCTGTCTGTATGTTACGCTTTCACGCCTAAACCATTGAACCGATTTGGATGTAATTTGGATGTTGTTTGGTCGCGATAATCAACATCCACGCGGGGAGAGCCGCGGGCAAAAGCTAGTAAAAATATATAAGTACTTAAACATCCAATTTGAGAACCTCACCCTTTTTTTGTTAAAACCCTTATTTAGAGCGTTGGACAGTTTTGATAGAAAATAATTGTGAACTGAAATCATGATACTCGTATCATCAACTTCGGCCTCGTCCAGTCTGGTGATGCTGATGTCAACACCAGCACCAAACGCCTGCACCAGTCGACAATACAATTACACCCCGACGCGACGGAAAAATGACATGCCAATAAAAACTGACCCAAGATGGCCGCCGCCACAAAAATAGTTTACCTACAATTTTTTCACAACTAGGAAGTTGTCTTGTCAAGCTTTCATTTTCAGGAGAATACTTTACTTACTAATACTTACCTACTAATACTTATACTTTACCCATATTCAGAAGAGTCCCATCCCATTTAAAAATTAAACTAAAAATTTAAAAAAACCTCGTCTCGACTTCTAACAGATCGAAAATCTCTAAATTCTGTTATTTTAAACATTTTTTTCCTATTTGGTTTTGAAGTCGGTTCAATTTTTTTTAAATCATTTATTTTTCCCTTTTTAGTGGGCCAAGGTTTGCGTTCGTAATCCAAGTTTAATCCAGTCCATCATGCCATTAACCACAGCTTTCGTCTTTTGGGAGCATTATACTCCCAATAAGTTAAGGGAACTGGAACTTTTATATGAAAGACGGCGAGTTGAACAGGTTGGTGATTTCGCAGATGGGGCTGCAGTTAGAATTTTACCAACGATCAAATTGGTGAATGACATCAACTCTAAGATGATAGCTCAACTATTTTACTGAGGGTCTTGTCCACGGTGCAATGCGGATTGTGTGTACGTTTAGGTGGTCTGCTCTGCGTCGCGATCGGTCAGAATCCGATGAGTTACCTGATGCAGTTTTTATTAAATTCGACGATGATACTATTGGCACTAGATTGGAAGGTAGTGACAGCTCAGTTGCAATTGCAACAAAGGGCTATGGGGATGTGGAAAGAAGAATCCGTTAATCTTGAGCTGGGCTGTAACGGTTCATAAGCTTCAGGGCACCACATTAAATGAAGCGGTAATTGACTAAGAAAATATTTTTTTTGCTAAAGGTGATGTGTATGTTGCTTTAAGTGGACAAGGCAAGTGGAGCCACTTTTCACCCCAGCAGAAGCAGGCCACGGCAGCAGCGTGCGTAGGCACGCCTCCCCATTCCGGGGGCGAGCCCCCAGCCGAGGAGTGCCAGACCGTAAGGGATGGCCCTGGGCCAACCAGGGTGCAAGGGATATATCAAAGACCACCTCACCTCCGACTTAGCACTACGACCCTCAGTCGCCGTATGGTTTTAGTCGGTTCGAGTCCGACATAAACCGTTCCCTTCCGGCTCCAGCGGGGGAATCCGAGGGGATTTCCGCACGACAAAAAAGACCACCTCAGGGTATACCTTTTATAAACATACTTATTATTATTATTAATTGAGGAATTGTCTCGGTTTCAGTCTGAAATTTCGTGATTAGCTCAGGAGTAGCTCCAACCCTTACGAGTATCACGTTAGCACTACATACTACTACCTAGTTTCCATCGATCAATTGCAGTACTGTCCCCTAACTCCTAACCGTTAAGGAGTTCTATAGCTTCACTATCAACACAGCAGCATCAGAAGTTGATTCAAGCATATCTCACCAGCAACACGTTAGCCCTATTTAGTAGTATACTAAATATTTATCATCCACCAATGGCAGTACTGTCTCCCAACTCCTAACCGTTAAGGTGTTCAGCACAGCAGCATCAGATGTTGACACCCTGAAGCATATACCTGAGTAAGACATTATTAAGTAACAAAAGCACCATACGTAAACGTTAAGGAGTTCTGTAGCTTCACTATCAACACAGCAGCATCAGAAGTTGATTCAAGCATAACTCACAACAGCACAGCAGCATCAGATGTTGACACCCTGAAGCATATACCTGAGTAAGACATTATTAAGTAACAAAAGCACCATACGTAAACGTTAAGGAGTTCTGTAGCTTCACTATCAACACAGCAGCATCAGAAGTTGATTCAAGTATATCTCACAAGCAACACGTTAGCCCTATTTAGTAGTATACTAAATATTTATCATCCACCAATGGCAGTACTGTCTCCCAACTCCTAACCGTTAAGGTGTTCAGCACAGCAGCATCAGATGTTGACACCCTGAAGCATATACCTGAGTAAGACATTATTAAGTAACAAAAGCACCATACGTAAACGTTAAGGAGTTCTGTAGCTTCACTATCAACACAGCAGCATCAGAAGTTGATTCAAGCATAACTCACAACAGCACAGCAGCATCAGATGTTGACACCCTGAAGTATATACCTGAGTAAGACATGATTACGTAACAAAAGTACCATACGACCATACAATTTTCGATGGTTGCCCTCGATTTCTCCTGAATCCCATCATCAGATCCTGACCTGGTGAAAATGGGACTACCTCAAAAGTGAACCCTGTCCAACAAAAAAATAAAACTTGAAATCCATCTTTAATTGGCGGAGATATCGGTGAACATACATAAAAAAAAATATGTATACAGACGAATTGAGAACCTCCTCCTTTTTCGAAGTCGGTTAAAAAGTTGTGAGATTCATGAAATATCAAGTCGGTTAATAATTTATTCAATCCCTAACTAAAGGAGTTTCTGTCTTATTTAATTTTTTTTTTTTTATTTTTCAACTAAGTAAATATTCCACAACATTCTACACAACGCTATCTAGAGCCATGGTAAGCAAGCTTAACTAGCTTGTGTTATGGAATCTAGAATGCGGATAAACATACATGGATACTTTTTTTTTGTAAATACATACAAGATAATTATCAAATTAGGGGGCGAGAGTAGACGAGATAGGTTTAAGGGTCGAGAGGACACCAATAAAGAAATCTTTATTTAGGGGTCGAGGGGTGGAGAGTGGACTAAACCCATTATTATACATAGAAACACCCAGACCAATGCAAATAGCCATATTTATGCATACAAATATTTGCACTGAGTGGGGATCGAACCCGCGCCTCCTGCGTAGCATCACCATATCAATGTTTAAAAATTTTACGTTTTAAATAAGTATATTGACTCGGCTCGGTATATTTATTCCACTAAATAATTTACAGGTACACCGATTAATTAACTGCAAATGTAACTATATTTACATGGGGTTACAAAGTTATTTATGCAATTAATGTATCTAGAAAACAGGACCGAAATTGAAACATATTTTGTAATTTGAAATATAACCAGTTTATACAATGCTTGCTTGGTTAGTGAAAATTCAGGAAGTTATAGGGGGTCGAAAATGGCCTGAACTCCTTCGAGAATACTTTTTTTTCTTGGCTGGCTCGACTTGGAGGATAGACTAGATGACAATTCCAATTCCAAGATGGCCGCCACCACAAAATGGCGACACGATATTTTTTTTGACGGGGGTTTATAAAAGATATTAAATTAGTTATCTACCTAGAAGTTGCTAAAAAGGTGGCTTCGTACATAAGTAGGTACCTACATATCACATGCAACTTTACTTTATATACTTATTTAAACATAGTTTGATCATTCTAGAAACAGTTAACAGAAGAAACAGTTACATCCAATTGATTTTCCAATGCCATCACGTTCCAAAATGTAAATTTCATGAAAAATACTAAATACTGCATTCGTTAAATAATTATGTAAAATTTCCTAACTGTAAGGCACAATCGCCATAACAGATCAGTATAAATGAATAAAACAGCTCCATTTTTGATAAACAAAACCATTTGACACTGTTACTGTACCGTTAGGTCGCCATCTTGATTTTATGAGTGCGTTCGGATATATACTTAAGAGCTGTTTAATCAAAATTTAATTTTTTGTAAGTTTTATACTTCTCATAAATTGACCGGAGCCCGGATCCTCGTGAATTTCGAAGAGTCATTCATCAACTCGCGGTTGGCCTTTATTTTCTGCGGAAATCTCCTAGTATAACTTCCTCGTCGGCCATCGGGGGTGGCTAGTAATTAATCCCGCCCTCTCCTTTCCTACACAGGACAAAACGTGCAGGGCATACCTAGATGTCACCGCATGCGGTGCAGAATATTCCATGAAGAACCAAGTGGTTCTTTCTTTTGTCGCACCATTAAGATCTGGAATTTCTGCCGGGAATTCCAGTCCCGGGTCCTTTAAGCGGGGCATGAAGAGGCAACTGATGAGGCCGTCAAGCTGATTGCCACCACTGTTAACATGGTACATGTTTTTGATGGTGACCCTATATCCGAGACTTTGCCTTAGCTTAGCTTAGGTCATCAGGATAGGTGAAGTCAAATTGACGTGTCCTTTATAAAAAAAGAATTGACTACCAGCACATGTGTGTTTCCTTCTTCCTACAGTCCCGGGTCATTTAAGCGGGGTGTCAAGAAAGCCGTCAAGCTTAGTGCCATCATTCTTAACATAGTAGGTACGTGTTTATATTGGTGACCTTCTTTCCTGAGACGTTCAGCCAGCTTACCTTATGGCGATGTGAAGTCAAAGTGACGCGCCTTTATTTAAAAAAAATAACTCGGACAGATTAAAACCACACCCCGTCTTCAGCAAGTCTTCAGGTGCTATTTTGTAAGATTTCCTAGAGCGTAGTTATACCCAGCACCCCGGCTGACTTTTTAAGATGGAGTGAAGAAGCTTTGCCAGCGGGGACGAAGGGTGAAAGGCGGAGAAGACTAAATTCTCGTCTTCTTGTGTTTCAACTCGCTGTCTTTTTTTATGTTTTTTAACACGGTAGATAACAGCACATGATAAATCTACATCTCCGCAGTAAATCCGAACTCAATCGCCCCAATACAATATGGATGCGTTCGTGCGTCAACTGGCTTATTAATATTTACTATTGATCTAAAGTTTTGAATTTCAGAACGATCTCTGACGCACAGACTATATTTTTTAAATTGACCGTGAATCTTATCTTTTTTTAATTATTTGAATATATTTTTGCAGGAGTTTGTTTAATGTTATATTTAAGATTAAATTTAGATATATAACAAAATGTATTTCAGTAAAAGAGGAAGATCATAGGAAGTTTGACTGAAAAAAAAAAATCTATGGCGGTTTCCATGCCATTTGGGTGTAGATTTTGTTGTTATCTGTGGTTGCGGCCATTTGCTTTTTACACTTTTTTATTAATTCTCAAAGACCAAAAATAAGCGATTTGCTCATCATTTTATAGAATACTAGCTTTGGCCCGCGGCTCCGCCCGCGTGGATGTCGGTTCCGGGCAATTATTCGAATTTTTCTCTACGTACAAACCTTCCCTGGACTTCCACGAATAATTCAAGACCAAATTAGCCAAATCGGTAAAGGCGTTGTTGAGTTATAACATTACAACAAAAAATGGCATTGATTTTTATATATGTATATAGATATAGATTAAAAGGTAAAGTACATACCCGAGCCAGGATTAAATTTGGTAAATGACTTCCTCCCGGGCGATACTTCGTACAACGGATAAGGAGGTTAAATTATGAATTTTCATGGTTGTCAGCTGCGACTTTGTTGGTGGGGTAAGCAGAAGTGGGCGCTCAAACATGTAAAAAAACGAGAAAAAATATCTGTCATTTCCTCCAGGCATAAAATTGGCTGACCTGTTCTCCACCGCGCTACCGGCAGCTGACATAAGCTTAAATGTAATTTAATCAATTTTTTAAGCCGGAAGGAATTGAATAATTTTTTTACCTTTTTTGCTTACCCCACCAAAAAGTGCCAGCTGACAACAACGAAAATTCATAATTCAATCTCCTTAACCATTGTAAGTCTGGGAGGCGATTGACCATGCGAACCTGTCGCTGGCTTGGGGAAAAAACGTTCTTTATCGTTAAAAGACCGGACTACGGAAAACTTAAAATATAGTGACGCTTTCCACCGATAGATGGCACTAGTCGTTTTTTATTTTAGAATTTAAATTAATGACTTTCCGTTCTATTCTACATTCTACTAATGTATCAGTATTGCCATCCCACTGGCAATTCGTCAGACAGGTCAAATATGCCACTTCTGTCTAGGTTATTCAGTATTTTAGGAGCTTTTTGTGGAACTTACGCAAATACGTACTTATACTGCTAAAATGAAAACCATAACTATACTATTTACATTATTACCTAATCTTTTGGGTTATGTGCCATACACTTAAAGGCAGTCGTTTAGCGGTAGAGCGTTTAATTGCTATGTAGGAGCGGGTTTGAGTCCCGCGTAGTTCAACTATTTTTATGCTTGAAGATGTCAATTTACGGTTTATTCCACTTTTCCCCGTTGACAATCCCCGTTGATGGGGATTATTGAACTTTTTGTTCACTATTCCCCGTTGGCGCCATAAAATTATTTAATGGGGATTATTGAACTAAAAAGTTCACTAATCCCCAACATGATAAATTCTATTAGAACTCATTGGTCTGGATTCCTATGTATGGTATAATATTTACGAGTATGTACATATTTACAAAAGCTGCCAAGTAAGTATAGTTATCGGCATATGACTTGACCGCAAATCGCAAAAAGTCAAAGTCATTTATTCTCAATCTTGAACAATAAAATGGTTTATTATTGACGTCAATTTTAATTCTACTTAATCTAAGTTCACCACCGCTTCCAAGGTGCTGGTGGAGAAGAAACGGCGCAACAAACTCCACTTTTGACGTCAATTTACAACAGTTATTTTCTTATGGCTAAATGTGGACGAATGTACATTTCACGTCTGGATAAACAATAAGTATATAAAACACTTTATAATAAAGAATTAAACCAAAGTGTTAAATGTAAAAAATAAGTCACGTAACTAATACAATACCATGCTCAACCATCGGTTTGATGAAATCATTGATTGGTAGATTTGAGCTCGTTCACCGCCGCGCCCGCCCGTAGCGTTAGCACCCTGTGCTATCCTGGCAATCTCACCTCCGGCAACCAAGGACCCAAGACGGCGTGCGTTTTAGTCGGTTCGAGTCCGACATAACCGCCTCCACCGGCTCCGTGGGGGTGGTATCCGTAGGGATTTTGCGCACGATAAAAAAGAACCGAGTCATCTGCCAACACGTTTACACGCCTTAGGTATAGACGGATATAAAGAGAAGGGAAATTTTATTATTATATTATTTTATTACATACATACATACATACGATCACGCCTTTATCCCCGTAGGGTTAGGTAAAGGGGAATTAACACCCTCATTTCACCATTCATTGCCATCGGTCCCACGTCATAGGAGCCTATTGCCGCATTCCGGGCACTATTGTTGACTTAAGCCATGCATCCGAGGCTGAGTCTGGACTGTTTATATCTCTCTATATCTGATGTTAAACAGCCTCCAAGTGTGACTGTGACTCTCAATTGTGACTGTGACTGTTACTCTCAAGGGTGACTGTGACTGTGACTCTCAAGTGTGACTGTGACTCTCAAGTGTGAATGTGACTGTGACTCTCAAGTGTGACTGTGACTCTCAAGTGTGACTGTGACTTAGTAGCCTTGTACGACACCGCATGGGAAGAGATGGGGTGGCCCCTACTCTGCCAAGAACTGATATTTTTATTCCCCTGTAAGGGAAAGGTCGTGGGGTCCAGCCTCACATGAGCAATTAATTTTTCCTGATATAATCGTATTCGATATTTTAGTACTGCTCGGATATAAAGTACATTTTGTGACGTATTTAATCAAGATTTATGCCGGTATCTATGCTATAGGTACCCCACCTTTGCCCAATAATGGTGAAATGAGTTCAATGAGTTGCAGTAACCCTGAGAGTGGCACGTGTAGAGGCGATACACGTGTCTAAGTGTCACACGGACACATAGATTGTGTGTTAATAGGTCACAGCCAGCCTCTGTGGCGTGGCGCTACTGATCGCGACTACTACGCAGGGGGTGCAGGTTCGATTCTCGCTCAGTGTAAATATTTATATGCATGAATATGGGCTTACCCCATATTCGGAAGGCCAGACCGTAAGTGATGGCTCTGGGTCAGCCGGGGTGCGAGGGATATATGAAGCACCACGATCCTCAGTTGGCTTGCGGTTTTAGTCGGTTCAAGTCGATTCGACAGCCTCTGTTGCGTGGCGGTAGTGCACGCGACTGCCACGCAGGAGGCGCGGGTTCGATTCCCGCTCAGTGCAAATATTTGTATGCATGAATATGGCGATTTGCATTGGTCTGGGTGTTTCTATGTATAATATAGAAGAGAAGAAAGAAGAAAGATTATTATAGTATGTATTTACAAAAAAAAGTACATAAGTATGTTTATCCGCATTCTAGATTCCATAACACAAGCTATAAAAGCTTACCATGGGTCTAGATGGCGTTGTGTTAAAAAAAAATTTAGAAAAAAAAGTCGGACATAACCTCCCCTTCCGGCGGGGGAGGTTCCCGTGGGAATTTCCGAACGAAAAAAACCCTGTTACGTGGGACGGAATATAATGATTGATGAAATGTGGGTGTTAATTCACCTCTATCTATTCCTTCGAGGATAAAGGCGTGATTGTATGTAATGTATGTATATATGTGTAACATAACATAAACTCACGCCTATATTCCCCGAAGGGGTAGGCAGAGGTGCTAGCACCCACATTTCGCCAGTTTATGTTTAGGTCCCAATGTAATAGGTGGCGAGCCTATTGCCATTAACCGGGCACTTATGAACCTGCGATAAATACACACATAATTTCGAAAAGCATCGAAAAGTCATTGGTGTGTGGGGTCGGGTTATCACTCGTCAGTTTCCTCTATATGTCAGTTTCTCTAACCGGTCAGTTTCCATTATTCGTCAGTTGTAAATAATTCGTTAATTGGTTAGTTTCCTTACTCGTCATTCTCCTTCATTGGTCATTTAACTCAAGTCGTCAATTCATGCAATTCGTCATTACAGTACAATCATGCTAATAATACATAGGATAAAAAATCTGGTCTAAAAATATGCTGTAATAGCTAATGGACTACTACGAGTAAGTATAACATTTAAATATGCAGGCTAAAATTTAAAAAAAAGACATTCTAATAATCAGTGTTTACCCGTCCACGGCTAATAATAATAATTATAACTAAAAATCAACACAACATCTAGTTTCTTCGTTTATTCCTGCGCACTAAATTTATGAGTGCCAGTTTGGATATTTGGACATTGTCTTCAAATAAGTCACTTATTAAAAAACCAGATACGATACTTGAAATTCGTTGGTCTACTACTATCGATCGTTTCTTTCGGTTTCTTTCGGGCATGTAAATAGTGTTCTGACGGATTCGAAAATCAACGTGTCGTGCCTCCTTTTTTAGAACAGAAATAAAAACATTTAAATTGCATCGTCTGGATGGCAACCTTGAACGTAGTCTATTATGCCACGCTTCGACAAGGTTAATGGTCCTATGGCGCTGATTGTAACCGCTGAGGACATCTGCATATCTTTGCAACCATGTTTCCTCCATGTAAGAGTTAAATAATTGATATTTATCACCTGTAGAAAAAAAAAACCTGTAAAAAAAAAAAAAAGCTTTTTTTTTTTCTTGCGGAAATCTCCTCGGATACCCCCCCTGCCAGAGCCGGAAGGGGAGGTTATGTCGGACTCGAACCGACTAAAACCGCACGCCGACTGTGGGTCTTGGTGCTAGGCCGGAGGTGAGGTTGTCATAGACATATCCCTCGCACCCCGGCTGACCCAGGGCCATCCCTTACGGTCTGGCCCTCCTCAGGAGCGGGGACAACGGTGTCCCCAACTCGCCCCCGGAATGGGGAGGCGCGCTGTTCAGCGCGCCGCCGCCGTGGCCTGCTTCTGCTGGGGTGACAGGCGGCTCCACCCGTCACCCCCAGGCCCGCGCTCATGGGGGACGGAGGTCAGTCAGTGCCCTCCGACGCCCGAGTTGCCTGCGCACGCGGGCGGCGCGATCCGCGAGTCTTTCTCGCTCGCGCCGCCTCTCCCGCTCCGCCGTCTCCTTCACGACCATTACCTGCTCGCTGAAGGAGACGCCGGCCGCCCACGCGTCCGCGCAGCGGACCATTGCTGTGAGCAGGGTGACGAGGGTGAGAACTCTCACTCCCAGGGCCGCCACTAGCTCCCGCCTCGGTCCGGCCCATGCCGGACACTCGGTGAGCGTGTGCAGCCCCGTGTCCTCGCTCGCGTCGCAGTGATGGCACTCGGACGTTGGCTCCTTTTCGATCCGACACAGATATCTCCCGAAGCACCCGTGCCCGGTGATAATCTGCGTCAGTCGATACGAGAGGCTGCCATGTGGCCTCTCGAGCCATTCCCCCAGATGCAGGATAGCAAGCCATGCTTCTTGAAAATAGTCTTTTGGTAAAAACGCTATCGAGGCGCATGTAGAAATGTGCTTTCGTCCCTCTTTTGTGGCATTAAGTTCAAGAGCGGATGCTTTGCGCAAAAGGCTTTGACGATAATGAAATTGGCATCCAATGACCGCCACACTTGGGAACACGATTTTGATGGCATTTATGGCAGCCAATTCAAAATCAACATAAACTTGGTGTGTGGTGTTTGGATAATATCTTTCAGAAATGTGAAAATCCGTTAGTATATATCTTCAGTTTTGTTGGGAAGAAGGCAGTATATCAAAGGAACAATATTGGTTTCTATTGCTGTACTACCTATATCGGCATGGATTGTGTAAAGTTGTTTATACGGTTTTGGAGTATTAAAAATTCCATCCAAAAATATATCAGTAATGTCCCGGCTGTTTAATATGTCACGCGCAAATGGCATCATAAATACTAGAATCTCATCTTGAAGTACTAAAAACTCCTTGGCTAACATCTCGGGTAGGACTACTTCTTCCGTAGTGTTATAGGTTGATTGACTGAATCCATGTATTTTATATCTTGCTTTATATAAAGAATTTTTAATACAGTTAAACCTTGGAACATCGTCCACGAATTCCGAGTCTGCGTCCTTAAGGTAATCCACACTTTCTTCATAAATAAGTCGAATTGAGCCAAACTCCTCCTGCACCCTCTTTTTGCAGGCGTCAATAGCAACAGCTACAATATTGGAAAAAGGATCGGCTTCACATTCATGATCTCTGTGCCTTATCACGACAGAGTCTTGGTTTAATGTACCTAATGCTGCCGCTACACATATTCCTATTTTTGCAACTCCACCAGCTTGATCCATTTTTGTTAGTCTGCGCCAGATTGTAGTGGTATCCGTCCTTTAAAAGAACTTTTTTATTTCGTTCAGAAGTAATAAACTTTAAATCACTTGTCATTTTACAAAAATAATTTGAAATAATATGAAACTAAATAATTCACGGAATTCACGTATGTAATGAATGAATTATACTTGACATTATCTATTTGCAGTGCATTAGTTAATTGTATAATAAAGAGTTTGTATCTGAATATCCTAGAAGTTTTATAACTAAACCATAACATATTATTAATAACCATAACCTTAAATCACGCCTTAAACCTTATGCCACCAGGGCTCTTACAAACACATAAAAAAAATATAATATCGTATCTGAGCATAACTGTACAATTGACGAAAGTTGGTGTAAGTATTATGTAAAGTAACCAGATGGGGAAAATGACGAATTAACAAATTGGCTAATTAAAGAAACTGACGACTTAGAGAATATTATGAAATTGA
Organism: Eilema sororculum; assembly: GCA_914829495.1. Lineage (NCBI taxonomy): Eukaryota > Metazoa > Arthropoda > Insecta > Lepidoptera > Erebidae > Eilema > Eilema sororculum. The sequence continues at coordinate 8,909,717 of OU618559.1, forward strand.
CGAATAAGGAAACTGACCGGTTAGAGAAACTGACCTATTGAGGAAACTGACGAGTGATAACCCGACCCGGTGTGTGCCATGGAAAACCTGGGATCGAACCCGAGACCTCGTCTCAGCAGTCCATTACCCATACCACTAGGCTATGTATGTATGTATGTATGAATATATGTATTTGCATTGGTCTGGTTGCGCCTCAGAGAGCACGTTAAGCCGTCGGTCCCAGTTCCCATACGAACATCTATAGCAGTCGCTACGGGTAGTTAGAGCCCTCAAAAGTCCGACTAGTCTAACCATAGAACTTCGATATTACCAATTGGGTATTCTACTAACTAGTCAAATTAGGTACTTTAGGTAACTTGTATGAAAAAAGATTTAGTGACGTCATAAAATATAATAGTCAAATCTCTTACTATTATAGGTTGGGTGGATGATTAAAAATAAATAAAAATTATAAAATAAGAACGGACGCAATTTTTACCGCTCTTTTACCATTCTTAATTTAATAAGCTGGGTTAGATAAATAATTTATTTTAACACGTTGATGGACAGTTTACCCTCTGTCAGGTTGTGGTTGCCGAGACAGTACTTTTTTTTTATAAATGGGCGTAATGTCACAGCACAATTATTATTATAACATAATGATACGACAGAACGCGTATAGACGTGAGCTTCATCCTCAGAACTCGAAGATAATTCACCAGATGGTTGATAATCGACATCATATATATATTCTCCATCATCTTCCAAAGGGTCATGACTCGATCCAGAAGTTGAAGAAACGTCAAGTAGATCCTGAAGCTGCTTTTGTTTCATCAATACCTAATTGGTTGTGGTGACTGCTATATTACCTACATGTCAGGCTTCACGGAAAATATCAATGTTCAGCGGCATCACATGTAGACAGGAAAACCTACGCCAACTGAGTTAGGAAAATGTCCAGGAGGGAACAGTTTCAGATTTCCTGCAAGATAAAATTTAACAATAGGCTATTTGCCTTTTTTTTTTTACTTTCGAAAAATGACCACTTTCTTATAATATAATGAACTGTAAAAGTAAAATTTTCGTACGACAAATAGTTTTCAAGAATATTTGATTTTGAAAAATTCCGTCGAAAACGCTCCATACAAAATCCCACGAAATAGTGACGTCACGCTTCGGTAGCGCGTAGTGCAAATGTATGGAGTGCAAAAGAATATCGCATTTATGTCGGTCTACGTTGCGTTTACACGTATATAGTTCATAATAAAAGTTTTTCATATCAAGCTATCATATTAAGCAGTATTGGGAAGAATCGACGACTTAGTCAAATAGCCTATTGATTAACCGACCGAGCGAAGCGAGCGAGAGTCTCCGTTTCGATGAGGCTAATTAGATATTTGTTGGTTTATGGTTGTAGATTCGACTTCAATATTGACAGGCTCAGTGGCGTGGCGGTAGTGAACGCGCCTGCCACACAGGAGGCGCGGGTTCGACTCCCGCTCAGTGCAAATATTTGTATGCATGAATAAGGCTATTTGCATACTACTACTGCCACTGGGGACACCGTTTGCCCGGACGGGTGATCAGCCCTTCTATGTGGGACCATTTCACCCGATTCCCCTGTAACGGCTGCCATACATGTTCGTATGGCAACCGGGACTGATAGCTTAACGTGCTCTCTGAGGCACGACCAGACCAACGCAAATACTCATATTTAAGCATACAAATATTTGCACTGAGCGGGGATCGAACCCGCGCCTCCTGCGAAGAGGCCGCGTTCACTACCGCTACGCCACGGAGGCTATTTGCATTGGTCTGGGTGTTTCTATGTATAAATTACGAAAAAAAGTATCTACGTATGATTATCCGTATTCTAGATTCCATAACACAAGCTAGTTAAGTAATTTACCATGGGTCTAGATAGCGTTGTGTAGAATGTTGTGGATAATTTATTTACTAACTTTTGCCCGCGGCGCCGCCCGCGTGGATGTCGGTTATAGCGACCAAACATAGCCTATGTCCTTTCTCATGGTCTAATCTACCCCTATACCAAATTTCATCAAAATCGATTCAGTGGTTTAGGCGTGAAAGCGTAACATACAGACAGACAGACAGAGTTACTGTCGCATTTATAATATTATTAGTATGGACATGGATTTACAGAAAATTTCGTAGTCAAGTCTTCCTCAGGTTGTTTTCATAGAAAATTTTGTTAAAAAAAAATTGGGTGAGTAAAAATGACATGGACCTCGCATCGTAATCACGTCCGGTCACGCGGAGTACATTCTGACCTCTTTATAACAACATTGAAATAACATAATATAAAAGTTCTTGTACTTAGTTCATTAAGCTTTTTTATTATTTTTGAGTTATTTGAATGAACGGCGAAAATTGTGGTTTATAACGTATTAAAAAAAAACTATTTTCTAGATCTCGTTCAAACCAATTTTCGTTGGAAGTTTGCATAAGCAATGTACATCATATATTTTTTTTAGATTTATAATTTTCTTGTTTTAAAAGAAAAATAATTGCATTTTTTCTTATTTTTGTATGAAATTCTTAATGCGGTTAACAGAATACATACATATACATAGTTTCAAGAGAATAGGCCGTATAGTTTCGGAGAAAAGTGGCTGTGACATACGGACGGACAGACAGACAGACATGACGAATCTATAAGGATTCCGTTTTTGCTATTTGGCTACGGAACCTTGTTCTCTATTTTTATTCCTACGATTTTATGTTATAATTTAACATTGCATAATGTTACTTGTCCTAACATTATTTACGCATAATACTCATTTGCCATAACTTTTTAATCATATTTTTTTTAATCCTATTTACTTAATGCATAATATTTTATAAGCATACTGTCCCAAAGCATAAGTTTACTTAAGCATAACGACGCGTAACCATAACTATTTTAAGCATACAATGGCAATGGTAAGTAGGAGCCTACTTCTGGGTGGTTAAAAAAACACCACGAAGACTAAGGCGGGAGCGAAGCGAAGCAGAGCTCCCGCCTTAGTCTTCTAACCTAACTTATCCGAGTCGGATTGCACTAAGTCGGGGTGTTAAAATAACTATTAGACTAATAAACAATATGCTTTACAACTTTATGCATATCAAAGTTATGAATAAAAACATTAGGATATACAATATTTATGCTTAATAACACAGTATGCTAAAAACCAATTATGGCATACTATTATTATGACATAGAAAATTATGCCTAACTTATTATGACAATTTAAATTAGGACAAAAACCATTATTCTTCGCCTGTATGTTTTTTTTTTAAATTCTATACGGCCAGTAGTACGTATCTTACAAATTATGACAATCCACATGCATGTGCACATTTTTGTGAAGTGCAATATCTGCTTGTATTTTTAGATTATAACATCTTTTTTTCTAGCGAATAGGTACACTGCAGGCTACCCTCCATATAAATCTTACGCGAGAGCATACATAATGTATGTAGGGGAATTTCAACCAAAATATATGTAAATTGGACATTTATAAATCGCACCTCTGATCTCCGCGTCACCATGTAGCAACAATAATAATTTTCAAACAAATTTACATGTTCGGCACGAAAACAACCAAAAAACTCACTTGAAAATTCGTCTTCCTCAAAAAAGATGGAATTTTACATGGAGATGCGGGTTTTTTGGCACTTTTTTTGGTGATAGAAGGTTAGCGTTTAACTTGCATGAATTCAGGTTCATTTAAAATGCTTCCGTGTGAGGCGGGAAGTATTGGAGATCCTTCAGATGTAAAAAAATTATAGCAGGCACTCCAGGAGGACTGGTAGAGGTGAATACTTAGCCAACAGAGATCCGGTTCTGAGCATTCCATGGATTCACCGTGCGGTCGCCGGGTCCATGTCGTGGTATAGAGAGGAACACTGTGACGGCGCCTGGGACTTGCGACCCAGGTGTAGGTTTAGGGTGGCCACCTTGTGATGCTTTGGTAAGATCCTATCAACGCCGTTTTAGATATTCGTTTGAGTAAAGAGCTTACTGAAGCTCTTGGCAATCCGAGGTCTTTAAATAAGCTATACAGGGTTTTAGCTGGAATTCCCCTTGCTCCTACTTCTACGGTGTAGAGTTTAACCACATAGCCATTTTTGGTTAACTCGTTGGTCAAGTCAAAGTATTTGTTTATTTTTATAGCGTGGTCTTTAGGTATGTTAGTTCCCACGGTACTGTGAGTTCTACTAGTACTGCACGCTTTTGCTGTTTTGAATATAGGAATATATCGGGTCTGGAAATATTTATATATTATGCCGTAAAACCGTGGTGACCCACTTGTCTAGGGGGGCTACATCACCCTTCGTGTGAGGCTCTACTGCGATTAAAGTGCTAAACCCACAGAAATATATTAGGATAGGACTTATGGCCATAAGCAATGTTCAACTGCATGTCACGCGTGCCGACTTTTCACTGTAAATAAATAATCACGAGAGATAAGAAATGCCTCCATCTTTCAAACTTACTTCTCTATTTTATTCTAGAGTTGGAAATAGCACAAAAATTACATATTTAAGGTATTTTTAACGATGTTATTACAAGCTGGGCTTGAAAGTACTGAGTATGCGTTCGAAAGTTCACGTATCATAAGTCAGGAATTGACTAAAAAGTTGCCACGCGTTTTCTGTTCACATGCCCATTCCATCTTAATAATATAATTGAATGAATTTTTTATAGCATTTATTATGCTAACTTTAAAGTTCGAAAAACATCGGAAGAAATGAAATGGTCAAGTGAGACTTGAACTCACATCCTTTCATTTTTTCCGATTTTTTTCGAACTTAATATTATAAATTTCTTTGGCTAACCCCGTCCCTAACTGTTGTCATGTCAACCTCGCTTCCTCTGGGAGGGACGGGTTGGCGTCGACTGGGGGAATTTACCTACGCGGTACTATGGTACCAACGATTCAGCTCCAGCCGCGGAACTTCATACTCAATTCCTGAGCGAAACCCGCGCGGTATGTACCCACAGCGGCAGCGAATACCGCTTATGTGGCCTTTAAGACGTACAGAACCCACTTAATCAAATCATTTGCCATTACCTACCGAAATATTCAATGATGTTTTTACTTGAGTCTCATTATTTCTGTATAAATTGGGTCACAGCGTCGCGCGTCGCCACCATCTAGTCTTATCTTATTGCGTCTTAGATAAATAAATACCTAATATTCTACAACACAACACAACGCTATCTAGACCTATGGTAAGCATAGCTTATCTAGCTTGTGTTATGGAATATAGAATGCGGATAAACATATGTAGATACTTGAATGGAAAAATTCATTCAAATATTTGGGCGCAGTCATCAAAATTCAATGTTTAAAAATGGTTGAAAAATCATTCGTTGTTTCCAACAGTTCGTAAGAATGTTGGTAGATGGCTGCACCGTCGCCCTTATAGACGGATATAAAGAGAAGGAAAATTTGGAATGATTCAAGTGGTGCTCAATAGCTCAGTTGGCAGAGCAATCCCCCTGTAAGGGAAGGGTCGTGAGTTCGAGTCTCACTTGAGCATTTCATTTTTTTCCAATGTTTTTCGAATATGTAGATACTGTTTTTAACACGCTTTTATTAGCTTCACTTGTAACTATGTATGTAAAAAAATCTTGGAATTTTAATTTGATCCACTTCACGGTCTTCGATTGGGATGAAATTTTGCACACGCTCTAAGTTCAGATGACAATACATGACTAGCTAAGAAACGTCATTACAAATCCAATATGGCGGCCTCCCCAAGATGGCGGACTGGCTGTTTGAAATGCATCCCCATGATATGGGTATTAAATGAAAAGGTTTGCTGAATGGGATACGAATTCGTGCTAACAGCGTGTTTTTTAGTTTTTTAACCTATTATTTGTAAATACATCAAAAATATTATACATAGAAACATCCAGACCAATGCAAATGGACAGCCTCTGTGGCGTGACGGTAGTGCACGCGACTGCCATGCAGGAGGCGCGGGTTCGATTCCCGCTCAGTGCAAATATTTGTATGCATGAATACGGCTATTTGCATTGGTCTGGGTGTTTCTATGTATAATATGTATGTATTTACAAAAAAGTATATAAGTATGTTTAACCGCATTCTAGCAAGCTAATTAAGCTTACATTGTGTCTAGCAAGCGTTGTGTAGAATGTTGTGGAATATTTATTATTTTATTATTTAAATACAAATCATGCATACAAATGTTTACACTGAGCGGAGATCGAACCCGCGCCTCCTGCGTAGCGGCCGCGTTCGCTACGACTACGCCATAAAGTCTGTCAAAATATGTTGAAGTCTGCTGTTGTTATGTGCGGTTAACAAGGACTAGTCCTGTGCCGCGGGTATGCTTGACACGCCACAAAGGCTGTTATTATGCGACATAGCCACATCATTTAACATAGAGCGGGTATCGAACCTAGAACGGGGCGAGTTGGGGACATTGGTGTACCCCCTCCCGAGGAGGGCCAGACCGTAAGGGATGGCCCTGGGTCAGCCGGGGTGCGAGGGATATGTCGATGACAACCTCACCTCCGGCCTAGCACAGGTTCGAGTTCGACATAACCTCCCATTCCGGCTCCGGCAGGGGAGGTATCCGAGGGGATGGTATGGTATGGTATCACGGGCGGTTGTCCGCAACTCCACGAAAAGGCGCGGTTTTTGCGTGAGTATCCGAGGAAATTTCCGTACAAAAAAAAAGGTACCCATGTTTTTTTTTCTTTTTTTATCCGAGGGGAGGTCCGCACGAAAAAAATGGTACCCATGTTGGTTCCCCGTGGAGTAGAATAGGGCCATCCCATCTCTTCTGTGGGTGTCGTTGAAAGCGACTGAGTAATAATAGGACTGTTTTCAATGAAACATTAACAACTTAATTCCCGTTTGTGGCAATCTACTGGCGCCTCCTACTGCACTATCGCCACACCCGCGCCACAATGGCTGTCGAAAATTATGAAAACAATATCCTACTATCCATACTAATATTATAAATGCGAAAGTAACTCTATCTGTCTGTCTGTCTGTCTGTCTGTCTGTCTGTATGTTACGCTTTCACGCCTCAACCACTGAACCGATTTGGATGAAATTTGGTATAGGGGTAGATTAGACCATGAGGAAGGACATAGGCTATGTTTGGTCGCGATAACCGACATCCACGCGGGCGGAGCCGCGGGCAAAAGCTAGTGCTATAAAAACGCGAAAATTTGTGAGTATGGATAGATGTTTATTACTCTTTCACGTAAAAACTACTGAATGGATTTTCATGAAACTACAATAATATAGCTTATACATCAGAATAACACATAGGCTATATATAACCACGCTACTACTCAAGGGAACGGGGCAGTGATCATTCATCATCATCATCATCATATCAGCCACACATAGTCCACTGCTGAACATAGACCTCTCCCATAGACCTGCAGAATGACCGATCTAAAACAGCCCGCATCCAGCGCTTCCCGGCGACCTTGATGAGGTCGTCCTTCCACCTGGCCGTTGGGCGTTCCACACTACGTTTGTGATACATCCTCACTTAATACCGCGCTCGCCAACCCGTCTGCCAAGCGTAGCGAGAGTATGGCAAAACCTCCAATAGACAGTGATTATTAATATCAACAAATTCGGCCAGCATATACGCAGAATTGACAGTGTGGATATTTCTGTTGCTGTTTGCGGCGGTACGAAGTTTGCCAGGTCAGTTAATTGTATAATATTCGATTCCCCCTGAAACTAAAAAACTCGTACAGTTGAGTACAACTTACTTATTTCACAAGTTAGCGACCCATTGCCAATCTTCACGTGACTATTTCCTATTGTTGCGTCAGTGGCTTCATATACAGGTCACAATGGCGGCATGCGGCTCATCTAATACCGGGTGTAAGGGGAACGCTCTCGAAAACCCCTAGTATAGTACTCCAGGTACATAACATATTGGCATACAAGAAAAGTAAATTAAACAATTTAAAAAAATCCCAACTTTGCCCTAAAAATGTTTACTGCAGCGCCCCCTAGTGGGTTGTCACCGTAACACCTATCTAAGCATGTGCACCAAACAAACCTAAACCAATAATTGAAAACTGCATCAAAATAGGACTTGTAGTTTTGGAGAAAATTGGTAACATTTATTTGCATTAAAAATGCTTGTTGTAGCGCCTCCTGTTGAGTTGTCATTGTAACACCTATCTAAGAACATGCTCCAATTTAAGGCGAACCCATAACTGAAAACTGTATCAAAACTGGATTGGTAGTTTCGGAGAAAATGGCAACAAGGATTTGCACAAACAAACAAACACACAAACATCCTCTCACCCCAAATGCATATACCGCCTCCGTTCCGTCGTGGGTAAAAAATAAAATCGATTTGGTCAAAAATCGATTTTTTTCGTCTTAGTAAAGCTAAATGAATCGATAATTTCATAAAAAACATCCCTACAAAAAAGAACAACTACTTAGCGCCAAGCGCATGCTTTTCTGCTTCGATATCGCCTTTGGGTTGTGGAGGTCATATGGCAGTCGCCTCACGGAAAATATCGCAGTCCAGCCACAGTTACAAATAAAACAGACCCCTAAAAATCTATTCAGTAGTTTTTACGTAACAGAGTTTTTTTTTATATAGGACACGTCAATATGACTTCACCTAGCCTGATGCTAAGCAAGAGGGTCACAATCATAAACATGTACCATGTTAACAGTGGTGGCACTCAGCTTGACGGCCTCATTAGATGCCTTTTCACGCCCCGCTTAAAGGACCCGGGACTGTAGGAAGAAGGAAACACGTGAGCTGGCAGGGAGTTCCAGGTCTTAGTGGTGCGGCATAGGAATGAGTCACTGAAACGCTTATGAATGTGCAACTAGATCAGTGCGCGTGTGTGTGTAGGGAGTAATGAACTCAGGTGCAAGCGGAAAACTCCACTGGAAGAAAACCAAAATGCAAATTCAACTGACCCAATATAACTTCGTTGAATTGCGTCTTTGACCAATAAAATATTCATAACGGGACTATCATGACTAACGTTTTCTAGAAACTGTAGAACTACCACGAAGGTATTATGCGAAGTAGCGGACGGAAGGATGATGAAATACATCTCATTACAGAATCATGTCCAAAGACAGCACGTTGCATTCTATCAATATATTCATAGCCTTAACTTAGTTTGAAATGATTTTTTAGACAAGATTTAGTGAAAGAATAATCCTACTAATATTATAAACGCGAAATTTTGTGAGTATGGATGGATGTTTTTACTCTTTCACGTAAAAACTACTGAATGGATTTTCATGAAACTTTACAATAATAAATCATGAAACTTTCAAAACAGCAAAAGCGTGCAGTACTAGTAGAACTCACAGTACCGTAGGAAACTAACATACCTAAAGACCACGCTATAAAAATAAACAAATACTTTGACCTGACCAACGAGTTAACCAAAAATGGCTATGTGGTTAAACTCCACGCCGTGGAAGTAGGAGCAAGGGGAATTCCAGCTAAATCCCTGTATAACTTATTTAAAGACCTCGGATTGCCAAGAGCTTCAGTAAGCTCTTTACTCAAACGAATATCTAAAACGGCGTTGATAGGATCTTACCAAATTTGGATAGGTAGAGGGGGGAACACGACTGACGGTGGAGGTGAGCGCTGATGCATCACAAGGTGGCCACCCTAAACCTACACCTGGGTCGCAAGTCCCAGGCGCCATCACAGTGTTCCCCTCTGTACCACGCCATGGACCCGGCGACCGCACGGTGAATCCATGGAATGCTAAGAACCGGATCTCTATACATCAGAATAACACATAGGCTCTATATCATCACGCTACTACTCAAGGGGTCTGAGTTCGACACAACCGTCCGAACACACATGGGTCAAGGGGGCTGGCCTGCCGGGGTGCGAGAGATATGCTTTCGGCAATCTCACCTCCGGCAACCAAGGACCCAAGACGGCGTGCGTTTTAGTCGGTTCGAGTCCGACATAACCGCCTCAACCGGCTTCGTGGGGATTTTGCGCAAGATAAAAAAAAAGGGGGCTGGCCTAAAAAAGTGACTGCTCTTCCGTCTCGGTCACTTGCACAGTTAGGAAACTGGACCGAGTTCCAAGTAATAGAATTCATTAACTTTTACCTGTTTTTTTTTTATTGGAAAGAGTTTCAGGAACTTTCGAGGAAAAAGTATCATTTTTACGAAGGAAATACCAACAATTCAATACATTCTGGGAATAATTCTACTGACAGTGGGGACGCCGTTTGCCCGGACGGGTGATCAGCCCTTCTATGTGGGGCCATTTCACACAATTCCCCTATAACGACTGTGATACATTGTGACGTAGTAAGGAGTATGTAATCATGTGTGTGTACCTATATAAACCCCAAATGTACTCTTTTAAATAGACAGTCTTACATCAGTCGTTGAGATGTTTTATTCAACCTGATACCCATCCTTATATGGCGACCCTGCCATTCTTCAGGTTCTAAACATGGACACGTTTAGTATATACTTTGCTTGGGACGAATACTGTCGCATTGTGGCGTTTACATACAATCATGTGTCAATCCAAGGTTAATAACGAAGAGAAGATCGTAAACCAAATTAGTGGAGGTCAAAATTCGGTGAATTGAGATGTTTTATTCAACCTGATACCCATCCTTATAACATGTTCAGGCAACCGGGACCGGTGGCTTAACGTGCTCTCTGAGGCACGGTAATATCCAGACCAATGCAAAAGGCATAGTTACTTTATGTACTCTTTTTTGTTTTTTTTTTTTTTTTTCGTGCGTAAATCCCCACGGATACCCCCCCTGCCGGAGCCGGAAGGGGAGGTTATGTCGGACTCGAACCGACTAAAACCGCACGCCGACTGTGGGTCTTGGTGCTAGGCCGGAGGTGAGGTTGTCAAAGACATATCCCTCGCACCCCGGCTGACCCAGGGCCATCCCTTACGGTCTGGCCCTCCTCAGGAGGGGGGACAACGGTGTCCCCAACTCGCCCCCGGAATGGGGAGGCGCACTATTCAGCGCGCCGCCGCCGTGGCCTGCTTCTGCTGGGGTGACAGGCGGCTCCACCCGTCACCCCCAGGCCCGCGCTCATGGGGGACGGAGGTCAGTCAGTGCCCTAGTTACTTTATGTACTAAGTGGGATTCAAAATCTCGCCCCCTGCCTAACAGTAGAATGTTCTACCAAGTACCTACTGACCAAATTAATCGAGAATGACAACTACATCGGGAAAATGTAGAACTCAAGTGAGACTTGAACTCACGACCATTCCCTTACAGGGGGAATGCTCTTCCAACTGAGCTATTGAGTCACACCTGAATCACATCAAATTTCCCTTCTCTTTATATCCGTCCTCTATTTATTTATTATACCATATAAAATTACTTGTCTCGACTGACTGACTGACTGACTCATCAACGTAGAGCTTAAACCGCTGGGCCTACAAACTTGAAATTTTGACAGTAGATGCATTTTATGATATAAGCATCCAACTAATAAAGGATTTTTGGAAATTCTGCTACTAAAGGGGTAAAATAAGGGATGGAAGTTTGTATGAATGTCCGTCATTTTCAGAGCTAGATGCACAAAATTTCATAAAACTGTGTCTTTTAAGAAATAAATGAACACGTGTATCAGCGTTTTTCAAAATTTTACTACTAAGAGGATAAAATAGGTAAATTTTCAAAGTTAGACGCATGAAACTTCGTACACCTACGAGTGCGTCTTTTGAGAAATGATTTGTCGCGATAATGGACATCCACGCGGGTGAAGCCGCAGGCAAAAGCTAGTAATATATATTCTCCATTATAATACATTCATGAAAAATCTGTTACTGCAACGTGACAACCATACACTCAACTTAATGTTAATTATTTGTATTGACGGGAGTCGAACCTGCTCCAAATACAACCTCACTTGCGACACAACGTGATCATAAACATGGTTAACGCAATTGGATACAGGGCTTTTAGCCACGTGGAACTTAAATGTATAATTTATAGGTGACAGTTATTTTTTTGGGTTCCGTACCCAAGGGGGATACACGTTATCCTACTATGGCCGGCAAAATAATGCTGTTGTGAATCGACTCTCATAATGGCATTAGTACTAACATCTATCTAAATATATATTACTCAAAGGTGACTGACTGACTGACTGACATAGTGATCTATCAACGCACAGCCCAAACCACTGGACGGATCGGACTGAAATTTGGCATGCAGGTAGATGTTTTGAGGTAGGCATCCGAAAGGATTTTTGGAAATTCTTGAAATTGGTAAAATAAGGGATGGACGTTTGTATGAAAGTCCGTCATTATCAGAGCTAGATGTACTAAATTTCACGTCTTTTAAGAAATAAATGAACATGTGTATCAGCGTTTTTCGAAATTTAACTACTAAGAGGGTAAAATCCATACTAATCCATACTAATATTATAAATGCGAAAGTAACTCTGTCTGTCTGTCTGTCTGTCTGTCTGTCTGTCTGTCTGTCTGTCTGTATGTTACGCTTTCACGCCTAAACCACTGAACCGATTTTGATGAAATTTGGTATAGGGGTAGATTAGACCATGAGAAAGGACATAGGCTATGTTTGGTCGCGATAACCGACCTCCACGCGGGCGGAGCCGCGGGCAAAAGCTAGTATTATAAATGCGAAAGTAAGTCTGTCTGTCTGTCTATCTGTCTGTCTGTATGTTACGCTTTGACGCCAAACCCACTGAACCGATTTTGATGAAATTTTGACCTTGAGAAAGGACATAGGCTATGTTTGGTCGCGATAACCTACATCCACGCGAGCGGAGCCGCGGGCAGAAGCTAGTAGTTGATAAACGTTTGTATGGAAAGTTCGTCATTTTCAAAGTTAGAAGCATGAAACTTCGTACACCTACGTCTTTTAAGAGATGTTTTGTCGCGATAACTGACATCCACGCGGGCGAAGCCGCGGGCAAAAGCTAGTTACATACATATAATCACGTCTGAAAATCCCCGAAGGGATAGACAGAGGTGTATTGACACCTACGACGTTTCGCCAATTATTATTTTCGGTCCCATGACGTTATAGAGAGTAATATTGTATAGATATTGGTACGGAACCCTGATTCTTTTTATATCACGCGAGGACAACTTGGAGTGACAAGGACTCCTGAATATGTATTAATAAATTTGATTATAACGGAGAAATAGGATGACAGCCTCTGTGGTATAGCGGTAGTGAACGCGGCCGCTACGCAGGAGGCGCGGGTTCGATCCCCGCTTAGTGCAAATATTTGTATGCATGAATATGGATATGCATTGGTCTGGGTGTACCTATGTATTTATGTATACATCTACCTATGTATAATAAATAAAATAGTTAAAAAAAAACTAAAAAACACGCTTTTAGCACGCACTAAAAATGGAGGAGACCCGTGTTAGATTCCTGCTCAGTGCAAATATTTGTAAGCATGAATATGGGTATTTGCATTGGTCTGGTCGCGCCTTGAGGAGGGCCAGACCGTAAGGAATGGCCCTGGGTCAGCCGGGGTGCGAGGGATATGTCGATGACAACCTCACCTCCGGCCTAGCCCCACGACCCACAGTCGGCGTGCAGTTTTAGTCGGTTCGAGTCCGACATAACCTCCCCTTCCGGCTCCGGTAGGGGAGGTATCCGAGGGGATTTCCGCACGAAAAAAACCCGACTAAAACGCACGCCGTCTTGGGTCCTTGTCTGCCGGAGGTGAGATTGCCAAAAGCATATCTCTCGCACCTCGGCAGACCCAGGACCATCTCTTTCGTTGTGGGGACCAAAATGTCCCCATCTAGCCCCGGTTACGGGGAGGCGCACTTTGCGCCGCCGCCGCGGCCTGGTTCTGCTAGGGTGACAGGCGGCTCCACCGGTCACCCCCAGGCCAGCGCTCATGGAGGACGGAGGTCGTTCTGCGACCTCCGACGTCCGGTTCGCCTTCACTCTGCACGGGCCACCCGACCGGCCGCCTCCTTCTCGAGGAGCCTGCACGTTAAGCCGTCGGTCCCGGTTGCCATACGAACATCTATTTTTTTTTATTTTTTTCTTTCTTTTCTTTTCTTTCTTTTCTTTCGTTACGGGTAGTTGGAGCCCTAAAAAGTCAAATAACTGGTTTGTCCGATGGCAGTTGTTCCACAGAAAATATCGAAGTTCAGCCAAGTCCGCAGTTAGACTGGTAAAAGCGGACCCCAGACTCCAAGCTGAGAGCTTCGCAAGCGACTGGTATTAACGCTAAGATGAAGAAGAAATAAACCGATTTTTTTTTTGGATTTTCTTTAAGTACTTATAAATTACTAGCTTTTGCCCGCGGCTCCGCCCGCGTGGATGTCAGTTATCGCGCCGAAACATAGCCTATGTCCTTTCTCAAGGTCTAATCTACCCCTATACCAAATTTCATAAAAATTGGTTCAGTGGTTAGGGCGTGAAAGCGTAACATACGGACAGACAGACAGACAGACAGACAGAGTTACTTTCGCATTTATAATATTAGTATGGATATAGGGGAAACGAGGGAAATGCCTATTACACCCATCTGAGACCCTAGACGGCGTGCGGTTTTAGTCAGTTTGAGTTCAACTCGCGGTATACCTAACCTAACCTAACAAGGCCCTGGCGCGCTCGGATTATTTTGTAACTAGCTTTTGACTCCACCCACGTGATCACTGCTCCGATCCCTTGAGTAGTAGCGTGATGATATGCCTATATGTTATTCTGATGTATAAGCTATCTTCTAATATATAAAATTCTCGTGTCACAGTTTTCGTTGCCATACTCCTCCGAAACGGCTTGACCGATTCTCATGAAATTTTGTGAGCATATTGAGTAGGTCTGAGAATCGGCCTATTTTTCATCCCCCTAAATGGTGCAGCGGGAACGGGATCTAAAAAATTGGCGGTACGAAGTTCGCCGGGACAGCTAGTATTATTATAAAGTTTCAAGAAAATACATTGAGTAGTTTTTACGTGAAAGATTCAATTCAATTCAATTTAAAAATAGTTTATTCTGCATAGACCATTAAATCGGAACTTACAAAACGTCAACATAAAGTAAATATTTAATACTAGTTTAGCAAATGGACCACCGGTGAATTTGAGCTCGTATACCGCATTAGCATCCCGTGATATCCTCAAAAAACACCCAAGAAATGTGTACATGCATTGGATCTACCATCAGAGGGCTTTTTTTTCCGTGCGGAAATCCCCTCGGATACCCCCCCTGCCGTAGCCGGAAGGGGAGGTTATGTCGGACTCGAACCGACTATAACCGCACGCCGACTGTGGGTCGTGGTACTAGGCCGGAGGTGAGGTTGTCATCTACATAGGTATCCCTCGCACCACGGCTGACCCAGGGCCATCCCTTACGGTCTGGCCCTCCACGGGAGGGGGGACAACGGTGTCTCCGACTCGCCCCCGGAGTCAGAGGGCTAACCCCGTCCCTCAAAAGGATTATCTTCCTAATCTGACCTATTTCTAGCGACATTAAATTAAATATTATGAAACCCTGGTGCAATTTCTTATCATCAGACGCCAAAACGTATGTAAATATGTCAATGTTAAAAAAGCTCTTGATAGAATAATTAAATAAGTACAGGTGACTTAATTTTGGACATTAAAAAGGGTCGAAGCATAATCTTATTTCGAAAGGGACTTAAAGGTCGGGATGTGAAGCAATGCTTCTGGACTTTTTGATGGACTTTAGTGTATTTATAGTCGCTCCGATGTGACCATGAGCACTAATCGAGGCGAGGAGATCACCATGACAAAATACAAGGAACATTACTTACATCCATACTAATATTATAAATGCGAAAGTAACTCTGTCTGTCTGTATGTTACGCTTTCACGCCTAAACCACTGAACGGATTTTGATGAAATTTGTTTCAGTTTCTTTCGGGGGTCGAAGTGCTATGACCATGCTGCCTTGACAACAGTTTATTATTTTCTTCGTTGAAATGATTGCGGATGATGATGATGACGGTGAATAATGATTGATGCCTCAGTAAAGTTGTGGGGGCATTTACTAATTTTTTTTTTGGTAGAAAATAGATAAATTTGATAATAAACACATTGAAACGTAACCAGTGCAGGAATATAGGGCGCGGAATCGTAGCAGACAACTGCCTGGTACACACTAACCAACACTATCGAATTTTAGTTCATTTGTTATGATTTGGTGAACACAGTCATTCTGTGACTGCCTCTGTGGCGTAGCGGTAGTAAACGCCGCCGCTACGTAGGAGGCGCGCGATCCCCGCTTAGTGCAAATATTTGTATTTATGAATATGGGTATTTGCATTGGTCTGGATGTTTCTATGTATGATATGTATGTACTTACAAAAAAAAGTTTGGTTAGATAATTTATTTTAACTATAGGATAATACCCAATTCTCACCACACCATCTTATCCGAAGGGTATTGTAAGAGGCGACTAACGGGAAAATATGCAGACGACATGACTGTGAGAGAAGGAAAAGTCGAACTAAAACCCTGTATCAACCCATCTGGCCAGCGTAGAAATGCCAAAGCTACTCAACATTGGGAGAGGCCTATGTCCGCTAGTGGATGCAATAGCCAAATTGATTGAAGTTTACCTTGCTTGGTGGATCAAAATTAGGACATGACTTGCAATTCCACCCTCTTATTTCACACTAGCTTTTGCCCGCGGCTCCGCCCGCGTGGATGTCGGTTATCGCGACCAAACATAGCCTATGTCCTTTCTCATGGTCTAATCTACCCCTATACCAAAATTCATTAAATCGGTTCAGTGGTTAAGGCGTGAAAGCGTAACATACAGACAGACAGACAGACAGAGAATTACTTTCACATTTATAATATTACTATGGATTATTCTAGTAAAATACTAGATTTTTCCCGCGGCCCTTCCCGCGTTTATAATCGTTGGTAATCGCGACCAATCAGACCAAATAGCCTGTGTCCTTTCTCAAGGTCCAATCTACCCCTATACCAAATTTCATCAAAATCGGTTCAGTGGTTTAGGCTTCAAACCGCAACATAAAGACAGACAGACAGAGTTACTTTCGCATTTATAATATTAGTATGAATACTCTAGTGGCCTCACTGAACTGAAAGACTTTCATCATCCATGTAGTGTGTTCTCCACTCGTTATATTTTGACTTTCAGTTGGTGTGTACTCGGCATTAAGAATATTGAATACGAAATGATGTTATTGTTCTATTACTGAGAAAGGTGAGAGATTTTGTTGTTTGTTCGTTGATGTTATAATAGAAGCATTTCGAAGTATGTCACGAAGCTATTTATTTAAAAGTCGAGACATTTCTGTAAAGTTCTAGAATTTGTTAGTGACGTCATTTATTTATTTAAAAAGGTACATGGTGTCCCATGGCTCTATGCCAGATGAGAGGAAAGTATGTTAAATAATGTGGCTATGTCAGCATACTAACAGCTTTTGTGGCATGGGGGTTACTCCTCAGACTAAGATGTTATAACAATCCACACAACACACCCACAGCGACATTCGACATTCTATCATCGCACCGCTCGCCATAGGCAGGGAATTCATCCCCACACATTGCATCCGAAAACAGTGCACACCGTGCGGTATGAAAGGAACTTCATCCCACGCACGCTCAAGCTGTGGAATAGGCCACGGTAACCACTTCCCATCAGGTAGGCCGTGTGCTTGTCTGCCACCTAAGTGGTATAAAAAACACTTTAAATCTTTATAATGTATGCCGTGTGGTTCCCGGCAGAGGAGAATTTGGCCCACCCCATCTCTTCCCATGCGGTGTCGTACAAGGCGACTAAGGGATAGGGCTGTTTAACATCAGACAAACATATACAGCCCAGACTCAGCCTCAGACACAGGCTTGAGTCAATAAAAGTGCCCGTAATATGGCAATAGACTCACCCCCTCTGACGCAGGTGATCACCGGACACGGGACTTTCGGGAAATACCTGCAGTCATGGAGGACGGAGATCGCAGAACGACCTTCGTCCTCCATGAGCGCGGGCATGGGGGTGATCGGTGGAGCCGCCTGTCACCCTAGCAGGCCACGACGGCGACGCAAAGTGCGCCTCCCCGTACCCGGGGTTAGATGGGGACACTATGGCCCCCACAACTCGAAGGGGGCCTGCCGAGGTGCGAGAGATATGTTCCCTGCATTCTCACCTTCGGCAACCAAAGACCCAAAGACGGCGTGCGTTTTAATCGGTTCGAGTCCGACATAACCACCTCCACCGGCTCCGGTTGGGGGTTGTATCCGGGGGGATTTTTCGCACCATAAAAAAAATAGGCTCATCCCCTATTACGTGGGAGGTCGGACCAAAACAATTATCAGTGAAATGTGGGTCAAACTTTTTAGGGCTCCAACTACCCGTAATGACTGTCATAGATGTTCGTATGACAACCGGGACCGATGGCTTAACGTGATCTCCGGGGCACAGAAATACCCAGACCAATGTGAATACACATCTATATATTTGCACAAAGCGGGAATCGAACCCGCGCCTCCTGCGTAACCGCCACGCCACAAAAGCTGTTACTAAGCCGACATAACCACATCATTTAACATAGAGCGGGTATCGAACCTAGAACGGGGCGAGTTGGGGACACTGGTGTCCCCCCTCCTGAGGAGGGCCAGACCGTAAGGGATGGCCCTGGGTCAGCCGGGGTGCGAGGGATATGTCAATGACAACCTCACCTCCGGCCTAGCACCAAGACCCACAGTCGGCGTGCGGTCTTAGTCGGTTCGAGTCCGACATAACCTCCCCTTCCGGCTCCGGTAGGGGGGTATCCGAGGGGATTTCCGCACGGAAAAAAAATGGTATCGAACCCGCGCCTTCTGCGTAACCGCCACGCCACAAAAGCTGTTACTATGCGACATAGCCACATCATTTAACATAGAGCGGGAATCGAACCCGTGCCTCCTGCGCAACCGCCACGCCACAAAAGCTGTTACTATGCGAACATAGCCACATTATTTAACATAGAGCGGGAATCAGCCTCTGTGGCGTGGCGGTAGTGCACGCGACTGCCACCCAGGAGGCGCGGGTTCGATCCCCGCTCAGTGCAAATATATGGATGTATATTCACATTGGTCTGGGTATTTCTGTGCCCCGGAGAGCACGTTAAGCCGTCGGTCCCGGTTGTCATACGAACATGTATGGCAGTCATTACGGGTAGTTGGAGCCCCAAAAAAGTTCAACAGCTGGTCTTACTGCAATAATTTGACCCACATTTCACCAATAATTTCATTGTATTTAGTCTCACCTCCCACCTATTAGGGGTTGAAAATATTTAAAAAAAAAAATATTTGCATGAATGTGGCTATTTGCATTGATCTGGGTGTTTCTATGTATAATATGTATGTATTTACAAAAATAAAGTATCTAAGTATGTTTATCCGCATTCTATATTCCATAACACAAGCTAATTAAGCTTACCATGGGTCTAGATAGCGTTGTGTAAAATGTTGTGGAATATTTACTAATTTATTTATTTATTTAACAAAAGCTGTTACTATGCGACATAATAGCCACATTATTTAACATAGAACGGAAATCAAACCCGCGCCTCCTGCGTAACCGCTACGCCTTTTTTTTCGTGCGGAATTCCCCTCGAAAACCTCCTCTGCCGGAGCCGGACTCGAACCGACTAAAACCGCACGCCGACTGTGGGTCATGGTGCTAGGCCGGAGGTGAGGTTGTCTTCGACATATTCCTCGCACGCCGACCTAATTTTTTTTTTTTTTCGCACCCCACCTTGCGTAGCCGCCACGCCACAAAAGCTGTTACTATGCCAACAAAGCCACATTATTTAACATACTTTCCTTTCATGTGGCATAACCATGGGACACCATGTATGGCCTAAAGGAATACATTATCTACCGATCATAGACACTTACCTACCTCGTTATAAATCCTCGAAAGTATGTCAAATAACTAATTCATCTAAAGACTTCGAAGTTCTAAATGTTCTAGAATAAAGTGACGCAATTAATCTTAACATTCACAACACATATAATATAAATTAAGTTTATGATTCACAAACTTCTTCGTATTAGCTTTGAAATTTGGTGACTCAGTGGTTAAGGTTGTTGGCCTTGCGATCGATAGGTACCGGGTTCGATTCCTAGACTTTACAATACCAACGTGATCCCATTCCTAACACAGAAATTTACTTCCGAATTAAGTCACTCAGCTTGAGTCATTCAATAGCTCAGTTTTTTTTTTTATCGTGCGATAAATCCCCACGGAGCCGGTGGAGGTGGTTATGTCGGACTCGAACCGACTGAAACGCACGCCGTCTTGGGTCCTTGGTTGCCGGAGGTGAGATTGCCAAAAGCATATCTCTCGCACCCCGGCAGACCCAGGACCATCTCTTTCGAGATGGCCCCCTTCGGGTTGTGGGGACCTTCAATAGCTCAGTTGGAAGAGCATTCCCCCTGTAAGGGAAAGGTCGTGGGTTCAAGTCCCACTTGAGTTCTTTTTCCCGATGTATTTCGAATTAAAAAGTTAGCATAATCTAATATACATATAAAATTCTCGTGTCACAGTTTTTGTTGCCATACTCCTCCGAAACGGCTTGACCGATTTTGATGAAATTTTGTGAGCATATTGAGTAGGTCTGAGAATCGGCCAACATCTATTTTTCATCCCCCTAAATGTTAGGGGTAGTCCAACCCTAAATTTTTTTATTTATTTTTTAGACAAAATTTTTAATTTCTATTTTTTATGATACAACATACAAAAATACATACAATCCTCAATTTTCACCCTTCTACGATCAACCCTTATTTTTTAATAGCTATTTTAGTAATTCAATCATTTTTTCTTTCCGGTAGAAAAATGATCAATCGTCATTTAATTATTATCTATTTTTCATCCCCCTAAATGGTGCAGCGGGAACGGGATCTGACGCCACGAGGGTAGGAAAAAATTGGCGGTACGAAGTTCGCCGGGACAGCTAGTAAATGCTATAAAAATTTCATTCGAACACCTTACCCTACACCTTTACCTTAACTGGAGGGGTTGAAGGGAATATTAGTATTTTCAGTTATAATATTCCTTTAAAAAAACATTTCTAATGCAACCTTCTTGGTGTGTTTGACAATTTAAACTTTTTAGAGTTTTAACATATTTTTGCCTGTCAAAAAAAATCGTATTTTTGTCGAGTCAGTTAAATTCCATATTCATAGTAATGACTACGTCTGTCGGGTTACTTATTATCCAAAGGGTGCAAAATGAACCCCATTTCTGAGACTGCGTTGTCTGTCTGTTTGTCACAAGGCTCTGAACCGTGAGAAATAGACAGCTGAAATTTTCGCAGATGATTAATTTCTATTATTTCGCTTTATCTACAAATACTCACTAGAAACAGAACAATAAAATATTTAAGAAGGGCTTTCATACAACAAACGTGAATATGGCTATTTGCATTGGTCTAGCCCTCGATTGCACTAAAGCTATACCACTGTGGTGCCACCGCTAATGCAAAAAACGTCATTAAATAATAGACTTTAAAGCGATCAAGTTAAAGTTCAAAATTACATGACTTTTTGCAGAGTAATTGAAAAAGTGTAATGAAACTGTTGTCATTTCATTTTGGACTTTAGTCGTATATAAATAAAGTCTAAAAGTTGATGTCATTTTTTGCAGTGACTACGGCACCATAATCGTGTCTCGGAGAGCACGAAAAGCTGTCGGTCGAGGTTGTTATATTAACATGTAGGCAGTATTGGTAGTCGTTTTAAGGGTAATGGGTAAAATGGCCCCACACAGAAGGGGTGATTACCGTACAAAAATATCTTTCAGGATTTTTTAACGTGCACAAATTGCCGATTATAGGCCGGGCAGATAAAAGTGAACGATGAAAAAAAAACTTAAAATGCACCCCTAGGGGAATAAAGGCATAAGTTGAAAACGTTAACTCTACGGTATGTAGGCATGTATGTATATACTCACATCTGTAAATCTCTGAAGGGGTAGGCAGAGGTGTATTAGCACCCACGTTTCGCCAGTTATGATTTTCGTTCCCACGACGTAATAGGGGGCGAGGCTATTGCCGTCTAGCGGGCAATTTATTGGGCTGTATGTTTACTGTCGGATGGAGAACAGCCCTATCCCTTAGTCGCCTTTTACGACACCCGCAGGAAGAGCTGGGGTGGTCCTATTCTACTCCACTGGGAACTCAATAGGAGGGCAAAAATACTATGTAATCAGGTGTACTTCTACTGTGACCACATGACGAAAAAAAGAAAAAAAAAACACATGAACGTTTTTTTGTATAGATCCTTCATATTACGTCAGAATATTACAAAAGAAATTGACCGTTAATCTAATGAACTTACCATTAAAAACTGTCAGATAAAAATACTATATTTGTACTTACACCTTTATTTCGCTAGGAGTGCGAAAAGTACTCGTATTTACTTTAAAAAAAAAGTATAATCATACCATAGAGTACCTACATATAGAAATAGAAACATTTTTCACCCAAAAAATCAATGCAAAAAAAATTAAACCCATTTTAAAATCCAGTTAGGCAACGTCGCGGGCAGCTAGCTCAAAATAGTTTTTTTTTCTATTCAACCGAAAATGAGGTTATATTTTACAGGTCATGACGTTTAAACACATATAGAAATAGAAACTTTTTTTTCACCCAAAAATTCAATGCAAAAAAATTAAACCCATTTTAAAACAGCTAGTTCAAAATAGATTTTTTTTCCTATCCAACCGAAAATGAGGTTATATTTTACAGGTCACAGCGCTTAAACACAAAAACTTCTAAATAAATCACCTCCGTAAAGATTTAAGGGGTACTTATTTTAAAGTCAATTTTAAGAACTGAACACATTTACGTCACAGGCTGAAATTTAAACAAAAATATTCCATATTTACCATAAAACATTCATATTGACCGAACGCAAAAAACACTTGGTAAATTCAAATTGTAAAATGCAAATTTCGCGCGCACTATAAATATGGCCGCCGCGGCGCACAGAACTCAGTGCTACCTAACCTGTAGTTCCCACCGGTGTAGTCACTCGAAATTCAAAAAATCTTTTTTTAAAAGAAATAATGATGAGTGCACTATTTTTATTAGCCGTCTTTTTGATCGCGGTGTACAAATTCTATTATAAAAACACCATTACTTTTAAAAAGATCAATAAGTATGGCGATAGCAAGGCGGTTTTATTAAAAGAAGCACCGGGCCCCACTCCTTTCCCTATTATAGGTAGCTTACACCTTTTGGGGAAATGCGAGTCTCCTTTCCAATCTTTCACGGAGTTGGCAAAGGAATATGGGGATATATTTAGCATCACTTTGGGAGCTACCAAGTGTTTAGTAGTTAACAATTTAGAGTTGATTCGAGAGGTTTTGAACCAGAATGGCAAATTTTTTGGCGGGCGTCCTGATTTCCTGCGATTCCATCAACTCTTCGCTGGAGACAGGAATAATTGTGAGTATGCTTTACTTTATGTAGATATTGTTAGAAGCGGTTTGGGAGTTCGAGAAGACCCGGGTTCGAATCCTGGCCATTACACTAGTGACGTGAACACAGGTAATTTTCCATTACAAGGGTTTTGATCTTTACAATAATTGTGTGTCTGTATGTATTTCTTTGTGTCTTATTAAAGTTTGATGTGTTATTATCAAATTAGGAAGTAAACATTATTTCACGTTTACTTGAAAAAAAACATAGTTACACAAATTTGACAGTTAGATAATTTTTTCGTTATTTTTTTTTCTGTTTTGTATTCTACAAAAAAAATTGTATTTTTTTTTGTCTGGAGATTTTATTGCTGTTGCCTAAATATATATTTTTATCTGTACTGTACACAATTTGAAAAAGTTAAAGTTTTTATTGTCCGGCAAAATATTTTGTTAAGCTATTTCCAAAGAATTGCAAAGAATTTTAGATTTTTTAATTTTTGAAATCAATCTTAGTTTTCGAATTTATCATTACATAGCTACAGAAATAAAATCTTTTCATCCCGTAATAAAATTTAGTACGGAACGCTCAGCGCGAGTGCGACACGCACTTGACCAGATTTTACAATATTTATGCAATTTAGGATTTAAAAAAATACGCGGTACCCTGATACTATTCTTTAAAAGTTGCCCAAGCTCCGTCTTATCATAACATAGTAAAAATGTCGTCTAAATTTACATTAGGGTATGAAAAAGCGCTTTCCATCAGATGGGTAGAGTGCTTCTCTGCCACCAAAGCGGTATAAAAAAGACTTACCCGAAACATCGGTGACACCGAAAATTTTACATTAATTAACGAAAATATCGTAGCAAATGTAAACACTTGCTACGATATTTCGTAGCAAACATACTTATTTCTTCATTTCAATAACGACGAATTTTCCATACATCCATTTTTTTTTCTATCTTTCGTCACCTATTTTACGAAAGGGGTCGTAGTGAAATTTCGAGACCCACAAAAAAATTCCTCCTATTATACTAGCTGTAGTCCACGACTCCGCCCGCGTGGATATCTGTTATTACCACCAAACTTAGCCTATGTCTTTTCCCAAGTTCTAATCGTCAGAAAATGTTTTAAGATGACGAACTTTCATTTATACTTTCATCCTCAATTTGGACCCCTTTTGCGTAGCTCTAGCTAGACAATCTCTGTACCAAAGTTCATTACAATCAGTTTAGCTTTTTAGGCGTAGGTACTAACAAGCTAAACTAAACTAAACTAAAATTTAGCTTTTTAGACGTAAAAGCATTTTTTTTAAAAAGAATATTAGAACCGAAGTTACTAATATTCCCTCTAACCCCTCCAACTAAGCTAAATTGCTTGTGCTAGGAGTGGGTTCACGTCGGTAGTGTAATGGCCAGGATCGAACCCGGGACCTCTCGATCGTAAGGCCGACTCCTTAACCACTAAGCTACCGACGCTTCAAACAAACTTCAAACATTACAAACAAACAGACAGTTCCTTTCGCATTTTATTATTAGTAAGTAGATAACAATAGTATTGCAATTTTTATGAATGAACTTTATTTACATTGTACTGCTGACGGCGATCTTTTAAAAATTGATGATCTTACGTTTCTTTTTTGTTTATAATATAAAATTTATTGCTATGTGATGCAATTGTTTGGCCCTGATTCGGAACTGGGCCTAAAAATTTACGCTTTTTATTAATTTTAATAACTTCTTTTTTGCAATACTTTGATATCACAACTGAAAAACGATTCACAGAAAATATCGAAGTTCAGTCACACCCAAAGTTAGACTGGTAAAGTTAGACTGGTAAAGTTAGATTGGTAAAGTTAGACTGGTAAAGTTAGACTGGTAAAGTTAGACTGGTAAAGTTAGACTGGTAAAGTTAGACTGGTAAAGCGGACCCCAGACTCCGAAATCTTCAGATGAGACTGGGATGACTAAAAATAATAACTATTTTTAAAGGCTCTACAGCAAATAATATCGATAACTAGCTTTTGCCCGCGGCTCCGCCCGCGTGGATGTCGGTTATCGCGACCAAACATAGCATATGTCCTTTGTCATGGTCTAATTTACCCCTGTACCAAATACCATCAAAATCGGATCAGTGGTTTAGGCGTGAAAGCGTAGCATACAGATAGACAGAGTTAATTCCGAATTTATATTATTACTAGCTTTTGCCCGTGGCTCCGCCCGCGTGGATGTCGGTTATCGCGACCAAACATAGCCTATGTCCTTTGTCATGGTCTAATTTACCCCTGTACCAAATTCCATCAAAATCAGTTCAGTGGTTTAGGCGTGAAAGCATAGCAAACAGACAGAGTTACTTTCGAATTAATATTATTAAGTATGGGTTTGAATAAATTTTTACAGCATTCGATTCGAACAAAATAATAAGTAGATACATTATAAGATAGGTATTTACTAGTTTTTTTTTTAAATTATGTTATTTAAAAAATATAAACCTTCAAGAAAAGAGCGTACTCTCTTTTAAAAGGAAGGCAACGCACTTGTGACTCCTCTGGTGTTGCGGTTGTCCATGGGCGGCGGTGATCGCTTACCATCAGGCGATCCGTCTGCTAGTTTGCCTCCCTAATCCATAAAAAAAAACACGTTATTTCTATTACCCCGTTTCATGATATTGTACCTAATCTTAATAATTTATCGAGAGAATTATTGCCACATAGTTAAATTAATTATTATTATTACTGTAGCCTAGTGGTATGGGTAATGGACTGCTGAGACGAGGTCTCGGGTTCGATCCCAGGTTCACCATGGCACACACCAATGACTTTTCGATGCTTTTCGAAGTTATGTGTGTATTTATCGCAGGTTTATAAGTGCCCGGTTAATGGCAATAGGCTCGCCACCTATTACATTGGGACCTAAACATAAGCTGGCGAAATGTGGGTGCTAGCACCTCTGCCTATCCTTTCGGGGAATACAGGCGTGAGTTTGTGTTATGTTATGTTAAGAGTGGCGGTAGAGTAGACTTCGGGCCTTCCCATCTCTTCCTATGCGATGTATATTAACTTGCACTGTATATTTGCTTAGTTCGTATTACAATGTAAATTTTCTAGGGGTTCGTGAATTGAATAAGATTAAGAAACGCTGCTACCAAGTACAGTCAGTGTCATAAATATCTTGACGATGAAATCTCAAAATGATGTCAAAACTCTCGTATTTAGAGCAAATCAAACTGTTTTTATACCCACGACGGAACGGAGACGGTATATGCGTTTGGGGTGAGAGGATGATATTTGTGTGTTTGTGCAAATCCATGTTGCCATTTTCTCCGAAATTACTAATCCAATTTTGATGCAGTTTTTAGTTATGAGTTCGGCTATAATTGGAACATGTTCTTAGATAGGTGTTACAATGACAACTCAACAGGGGGCGCTACAGCAAGCATTTTTAATGCAAATCAATGTTGCCAATTTTCTCCAAAAATACTAGTCCGATTTTAATACAGTTTTCAATTATTGGTTTGGGTTTGATTGGTGCATGTTCTTTCATAGGTGTTACGGTGACAACCCACTAGAGGGCACTGCAGTAAACATTTTTTCAATTATTTTTTATACGTCGTGGGTTTTTTCAATTTTTTTTAATTTTATCACTTATTTAAATGGTATTGTCCGAATTAAAAATATGTACCATGTATCAAAACAATCAGTCAACTGGAAGGGTGTAAAAAAAAAGATTTTAAGATCATGTTAAGCAATTTGTTCGTCAACATATTTTTAATACTGACTGTACCTAATGCATAACCCAAACCTATGCATTACCAATCGTTCTTAGAAAATGCGTCAACAAGAATATCCTCCTAGGAATAGACAAGTCCGGTTTTATAAGAAAAAGTCGAAGCACAGGCATGCATCGCATTCAGCCTTAACTGTCAGTTGCAATAAAATTATACAATGCAACATTGCAATCGTTTTTATGATAAGTTCGTAAGAATTGTTGACAGCCTCTGTGGCGTGGTGGTAGTGTACGTGACTGCCACGCAGGAGGCGCGGGTTCAATTCCCGCTCAGTGCAAATATTTGTATGCATGAATATGGCTATTTGCATTGGTCTGGGTGTTTCTATGTATAATATGTATGTATTTACAAAAAAAAAGTGTATAAGTATGTTTATCCGCATTCTAGATTCCATAACAAGCTATAATAGCTTACCATGGGTCTAGATAGCGTTGTGTAGAATGTTGTGGAATATTTATTTATTATTATTAATAACTTTTTTTCTAAATCAGCTAATATAATCTTGTTACTTTATTATATATACGTTAATATATTTTTGTTACTCAAAGTTGTTTAGTCATCAATATGGTTAAGTCGCCAAATATGATAGATCTGACGCTAAATATATCGACTACTAGCTTTTGCCCGCGGCTACGCCCGTGTGGATGTCGGTTATCGTGACAAAACATAGCCTATGTCCTTTCTGAAGGTCTAATGTATCCCTATACCAAATTTCATCAAAATCCGTTCAGTGGTTCAGTCGTGAAAGCGTAACATACAGACAGACAGACAGACAGACAGAGTTACTTTCGCATTTATAATATTAGTATGGATTCCTCTTCATCCTAACGATAATCCCAGTCACATCCAAAGCTTATGGCTCTGGCTTTCAATATTAATATTTTCGTTAAAACGCCTGCCATCTGACCTCCACGACCCATTGGCGATATCGAAGTATTGCAGTTAGACCAGTTATTGAACTTTTAGGACTCCTAACTACCCGTAACGACTGCCATAGATGTTCGTATGACAACCGGGACCGACGGCTTAACGTGCTCTCCGAGGCACGACCAGACCAATGAATATTTACACTGAGAGGGAATCAAACGCATATCATTTGTGTTTACAACCGCCAATAGCTCTACCTACACAAAAGTTTCATTAGCCTGAGCAGAAATAGCAAAGTCGAAAGCGTCTGTCCGTCCCTATGTGTGCTAATATCTCTAAAACTACTCAAAGGATTTTAATGCGGTTTATTTTAATAGATAGAGTGAATCAAGAGGAAGGTTTATATGTATAATACATGCTTAATATAGTAGAGGGTGCAGCAGTGAATAAAAATTGGCGGTACGAAGTACGCCGGGTCAGCTGGTTTAAATATAAATACTTAGCCTACTGGCCTAATCATATTGCAATTGTTTAATGGGGTCAAGATCAAATTTCTTTATGATCTAATGTCAAAGTGTTGGAATACAGGACATTGTAGTCTAATTTATAGGAGTAGAGCGGCCAAGAATTTAGTTGAGGACACAATCTCCATGATAGTGTCAAACGCTGAATAGCACTGCATCCTAGCAATTCCTTACCTGGCTAATGTATTTATTTATTTACTAGCTGACCCGGCGAACTTCGTACCGCCAATTATTTTCCAACCGCGTGGCGTCCGATCCCGTTCCCGCTGCACCCTCTTATACAATGATATAATTATTAGTTATCTAAACAGCAACAAAAATAACCACACTGTCACTTCTGCGTATATATATGCCGATGCCGGCCGAATTTGTTGACATTAATGATCACTGCTCCGTTCCCTTGAATAGTAGCGTGATGATATATAGCCTATGTGTTATTCTGATCTATAAGCTATATTATTGTGAAGTTTCATGTAAATCCATTGGGTAGTTTTTACGTGAAAGAGTAACAAACGTCCACACATCCATTCTCACAAACTTTCACATTTATAATATTAGTAGGATTGTTTATTGTTAGCGATATAAGCTTACAGTTTACACCAAAGCGCTTATATGCTTTAGATTATTTTAAATTTTACAATCATTCAATAAAAATAAAATAAAAAATGTCCAATACAGTACCTACAAGTGTCAATAATGTCGAATGGAAGGCAAGGATTGCCGGCGTGTAGAAAAGAATGATGATTTGTGTATTCTAATGACTAGCCAAATTACTTACTTTTTACAAAACATCAAAACGATAAGTTATAAGGTAACTTGTATGAAAAAAGATTTAGCAGTGACGTCGTAACATTTAATAGTCAAATCAGTTACTATATAAGTTGGGTGGATGATTAAAAATAAATAAAAACTATAAAATAAGAACCGACGTAATTGTTACCGCTCTTTTACCATTCTTAATTTAATAAGCTCGGTTAGATAATTTATTTTAACTATAGGATAATACCCAATTGGGATTGACATAAGTAGACGGCGGCCATAGACGTCATTAACGTCAATATAGATAGGGCAGAGTCGGATATTGGACTACTTTTGAATTTCACTCACATATTTAGTTATTAAAAGGACTTACTAAGATAAATAAGCCTGCAAAATTAAGTTTAATATCTTAATTATCATATAACAAAGAGTTAGGTTAGCTTAGTTAAAATGCAGCTTTTGCTCAGGTCTGCCACCGGTATAATTTAGTCGCAATTGAGAAATGATGATGAGTGCTAAATACTAAACATTATATGGATGCGTCAATTGAAAAAAAAAACATCATATAATCAAAATACATCGGGAAAAAAGAAGCGCTCAAGTGGGGTTCAAACCCACGACCTTTCCCTTACAGTGGAAATGCTCTTCCAACCACACCTGAATTACTTCAAATTTCTCTTCTCTATACATCCGTCTTTAAGGGCGACGGTGGAGCCATCTACCAACTTTCTTACGATCTGTTGGAACCAATGAATGATTTTTCAACCATTTTTATACATTGATTTTTGATAACTTCGCGCAAATATTAGAAAGAAATTTTTATAGTATTTTAAGCTAACTTTTAAATTTGAAATACATCGGGAAAAAGAAGCGCTCAAGTGGGACTTGAACCGACCTAGGTCGGTCTTATAAAAATTTCATTCAAATCGTATAATCAATTTCGGTGGGTATACTATGCTTTGCTTTATTTATTTTTTTATTATTAAAAAGAAGTATTTCGCCAGTTAGCTGCTTTTAGTTAAACGAAGCTATAAAATCGCTACCTCTCATACTTTGTACCGCCGTCCTTCGGATGACTTACTCGGGTTGCAGTGTATCTTGAATATTAGTGTCCAGTTGCCGTCTATAGGCTGTCCGACAAGGCGCCATGAAGGGGAAGAAAGTGTGTGGACACACTTGGAAGTATTTTGGAGTATGGAAAAAGGCAAAGGCTGACAGCTTCTGTGGCGTGGCGGTAGTGAACTCCTCATAGGAGGTGCGGGTTCGATTTCCGCTCAGTACAAGTAATTGTAGGCGTGAATCATCATCATCACTGATGATAGTGATAGTGATAATACTATCACTATCACTATCGCTATCACTATCACTATCACTATCACTATCACTATCACTATCACTATCATTATCACTATCACTACAAAGTATATGTCTGTCCGTCCCTATGTATGCTTACATCTTCAAAACTACGCTACAGATTTTGACACGGTTGCTTTTAATACATAGAGTAATTCAAGAAGAAGGTTTATATATACATTCTTTAACTCATATTAGTATTCGCGTCCCGTTCCAAATTCGAAATTCAAAATTCATTGCTGCTTCACCAAAATCACAGAAAAGTAAAAGTGAGCATAGTGTAGCCATAGACTAAATTAGTCATTTTCTCTCTGAACAAAAATAAGATGAAATGGTCTGTATAATCAATAATCACAGATAATATAATATAGTACAATTAATGACGAATACGCCTTATTACATCTGCTATCAATAATCAAAAACCCGTCAAAATCGATGCAGATGCTTTACAGAGATCACCCGTTTACATCTGAGACTGTCATGTGGGACTGGGATCCGTTATGTTATTGTTTTTTTTTATAAAATGTCACGTCTGTTTCACTTCACCTCGCCCGATGGTAAGCTAAACACAAAGTCTTGGAAAGAAGGTCACCATCGTAAACATGTACCATGTTAACAATGGTGGCACTCAGCTTGACGGCCTCATCAGATGCCTTTTCACTCCCCGCCTACAGGGCCCGGGAATGTTATGTTATACTAGGTTCCTTCTAGTTAGTTTGGCCACTAATGTCCACCCATCCTAAAAATAACCCGGCTAGTATTGCTTTAAATTATAATATGCTAACCTATTCGATTATCATTTAGTTTATTTCTATAAAATCTAAAAATTATCCTCAAATTTATGCTTACACAACAAAAATAAAATGGCATAACATCTAAAATAGGCTGTCGCCAACTGTTGTCTGTGCCGAAAAAATGTAACTCTATACCAAACATTGTTTATGCACAACTTCCTACTTGCAAGTACTTGAAATTGGAAACTAACTAATTCAGCTCTACATTCCAGCCAGTGGCACACATAAAAACGCTTGAGTTGAGGTAATATAATAAGTGCGTAAATTATTTACTTTTACATGCGTTGGAATAAATAATTACAGATGCCTTTTACTTAAACAACGAACTTAAAAGTTAGCATTATAAATGCTATAAAAAATTCATTCAAATATTTGAGCGCAGTCATCAAAATTCAATGTTTAAAAATGGTTGAAAAATCATTCATTGTTTCCAACAGTTCGTAAGAATGTTGGTAGATGGCTGCACCGTCGCCCTTATAGACGGATACAAAGAGAAGGAAAATTTGGAATGATTCAAGTGTGGCTCAATAGTTCAGTTGGAAGAGCAGTCCCCATGTAAGGGAAAGGTCGTGAGTTCGAGTCTCACTTGAGCAATTAATTTTTTCCAATGTTTTTCGATATAAAAAATTCATTCAAATACGCATTTTAATTCTATTTTTATAGGATGACTAGCCGGCTCTACTCTCGTGGCATACTTCGAAGCTTTACTAAGTACCGAACTCGATAAATGAAAATCTGCTTTATTCAGCGAGTAGCAATGAGAATTTTTGTAGGTAATATCAAAAAAATTATAATACCTTCTCAGTATAAAGATTAGGTACATCAAATTACGTTTACTACTTATTATTATAGATTATCAACATATGTGTCTAGAAAATAATATATAATATCACAGTATTAGTGAACTTCAATTAGTTAAGCATACCTTTAAGACGTATAGGCCGCAATTTAATAAGCCGTCCGGCGCGAACTTCGTACCGACCATTTTTTTCAAACCGCGTAGCGTCAGATCCCGTTCCCGCTGCTACCTCTACTGTATTATGCGTGTAGTATATATGTTACCGGAAATGTATGAAATCAAGGAATTGTATACAAATCCTAGGAAATGTGTGTTAATACATAGAATTCCTGCCGTTCCACCGGAAATGTGTGAAATAAATGGGTTATTGTCTATATTTGCGGATGATTTTGTGGAAAATTTATATTTTTGAATGAATAAAAAAAAATAACCACGAAGATTAATTAATCTTCTAACCTAATCTATCCAAGTTAAATTGCGTGGTGTGGACACTGCGCCCCGACCTGGATATATTATAGGTTAGAAGACTGAAGCGAAAGCGAGGCTCCAGCATTAGCCTAAGTGGTTTTTTTTTTTTTTTTTTTTTTTAGCGTTAGCCTAAGTGGTTGCATTTTTTATAACCACCATCAATATTCTTTGATACCATTTCATTTTCCTGCTGCGCACCTAGGCATTGTATAGAATTCCGGATTATACACATTTCTGGTAACATATATATAAAACTACCTCTTGAATCACTCTACTTGTTAAAAAAAACTGCTACAAAATCCGTTGCGTAGTTTTAAAAATTTAAGCATACATAGGGAAGGAAAGACAGCGTCAGTGACTTTGTTTTATACTATGTAGTGGTTTTGCATAAAATAACGTGGGAATCTGTCGGATTTATTGACATTTTTAATTTCTGCTCTACTCCCTTGAGTAGTAGCGTGATGATATATAGTCTTTTTTATGTATATTAGCAACTGAAATTACTAATATTCCCTCTAACCCCTCCAATTAAGCTAAATTGCTTGTGTTAGGAGTGGATTCAGGTCGGTAATGTAATGACCAAGATTCGAACTCGGGAAATCTCGGCCTTGCGCCGGCTCCTTAACCACTAAGCTACCGAACACTTCAGTATCCATAGACATAACCTGGCATATAATATTCCTCGATGAACGAACACACAAAAATATTTTTACAATGCGAACCAGTAGTAGGAACCTATGATTTATGTTTATTTGAAATTAGCATGAAAATACGTTCAGTAGTTTATGAGTTTATCACGCGCAAACCGACAGAAGCGGATAGCGGTCTTTTAGGTTTTAATTTCTCTCTCATAATGATTGCCATATTGGACACCGGTGCAGTAGAATAGGGTCATCCCATTTCTTCCGGTAGGTGTCGTAGAAGGCGACTATGGGATAGGGCTATTCTCCATCCGACACAGCAAATCACAAAGTGCCTGCTTCACGGCAACAGGCTAATGTAATACACTCTACCTACCCCTTCGAAGATTTACAGGTGTTAGTATATATAGTAATATTCTTAAGCCGGTTATAACAACATTTATTTTGTTCTCTTCCAGCCCTGGCGCTGTGCGACTGGTCCAACCTCCAACTGAAAAGGCGTAACCTAGCGCGGCGTCACTGCGGACCTAAACAGCACACCGATAACTTCGCCAGAATTGGAGATGTCGCCACTTTCGAATCCATTGAACTTATGCAAACACTGAAGGGTATAGCCAGGAATACGGAAGGCGCAATCAACCTCAAACCGATCTTAATGACCACAGCAATGAACATGTTCAGCCACTACATGTGTAACGTTAGATTCGACGCGGAAACAGACGCAGACTTCAAAAAAGTTGTCGAGCATTTTGATGAAATCTTCTGGGAGATTAACCAAGGATATGCCGTGGATTTCTTGCCTTGGCTGTCGCCATTTTATAAGAAACATCTCGATAAGTTATCCAACTGGTCTCATGATATCAGGTCTTTTATTCTGTCTAGGATTGTGGAGCAAAGAGAAATGACTCTGGACACCGATGGACCTGAGAGGGATTTCTTAGATGGTTTGCTCAAAGTGCTGCATGAAGATCCAACTGTTGATAGGAACACGATTATTTTTATGCTCGAAGATTTCTTGGGAGGTCACTCTTCGGTTGGGAATCTAGTGATGTTGTGTCTCACAGCAGTAGCTAGAGACCCTGAAGTTGGAAGGAGGGTGAAAGCTGAATTGGATTCTTTAACTAAAGGCAAAAGACCTGTGACTCTTTCGGATAGACCAAGTTTGCCGTACACTGAGGCTACTGTGCTCGAATGTCTGAGATACGCCTCTTCTCCAATTGTTCCTCATGTCGCTACTGAAAATGCTGCTGTATCTGGATATGGAGTAGAAAAAGGCACGATAGTCTTTATCAATAACTACGAACTTAATATGTCAGAGGAATATTGGAAGGAACCGGCAAAATTCGATCCGACAAGGTTTTTAGAGAAGAGCAAAGCAAAGGTACGGAGGAATTCGCTTTGCGATTCAGGTATGGAGTCTGACAGTGAAAGACCTACGAAGGTTGAGTCTGAGAAGGAGGTATGGAGTGTTATGAGGAATATTCCTCACTTCTTACCTTTTAGTATCGGGAAGAGAACGTGTATTGGTCAGACTTTGGTCACGACGATGAGTTTTGTGATGTTTGCGAGTATCATGCAGGAGTTTGATGTCGCTGCTGAGCATGCTGAAGACTTGAGACAGAAGCCTGCCTGCGTAGCGTTGCCGAAGGACACATACAGTTTGTATCTAATACCTAGAAAACACTGAACCTTTACTTAAATTACAAATTAACTGTGATGTGTTTATGCCATTTTTTTTTTTGCTAAAAAGGGGAAAATAAATTTTGCTTGTAGTTATGAGTAGTAGAATGTGAAACGTGATGTAGTTTTTGAATAATAATAATAAAATATATTCTGATATACAAGTAGTATGTGCCTTAAAGTATAATTTAATGTTTTAATATTTTTTTATAGCTATCGGGTGTAAGGGGAACGCCCCCGAAGACGAAAACCCCTTGTAGTACTCCAGGTACAAAACACATTGGCATAAAGGAAATCGATTTGGACAAAAAAAAATTTGTAAATTTTTTATATATATTTTTTTGCAGTACTTACTCTCCATTTTGTTATTAAAGCTAAATAAAACGGTAATTTCATAAAAAAACACTAATACAAAAAAGATTGCTTTTTTATTGATATTTTTTTATGAAATTACCGTTTCATTTAGCTTTATTAACACGATGGAGAGTAAATAATGCAAAATAAAAATTTAAAAATCGTAAAGAATTTTTTTTTTCTCCATATCGATTGTTTTTATGCCAATGTTATGTACCAAGGGTACTACAAGGGGTTGTCGTCTTCGGGAGCGTTCCCCTTACACCCGGTAGAGTAGATTTTTTTATATATGCAGACTTACTGAATATATAAAGGCAGATACTCTCGATAAAAAAAATGTTTGGTTAATGAAAGTTTGAGCACAAATAAAAAATATATATTTTAATTATAATAGTTATGATGCTAATTCTGTATTGTCAAAGCTAACTATAATACACGTAAAATCTCTAAAATTTATTATATACCCAGATTGTATAGTCGTTTCGTAGAAAATGATTATTATAGTGTGTGGCCGATTCCGCCGACAGATTTTGACTGGACAGTCTATGGCCGTGAGGCAAATGGACACACAATTAGCAGGCAGCCGAATGGCCGACTAGTGCAAGCAATTTTTTCACATAGAACAGAGTATTTTTTCATATATATTCGTGATCAGCATCAATCTATGCGAAATGACATGTAATTAAGAAAATGTTATTAGGTCGAAAATCGTTTATCTATTCCTAGTAGTCCTTGTAGTCGACAGTCCGACATAACATGCCCTAACGCCTAATGTTAACCTAACCTAAAGATTTTGCGATCCAAACAAAATCTTTTTTTACGAAACGACTATACAATCTGGGTGTATAATACCATTTTAGAGATTTTTAGCGTATTTTAGTTAGTTTTACAGACTTAGCATCAATATTTTCGTATTTAAATGTCGTTATTCAATTAAAATTATGTTATTATCACAAAAAAATACACAAAATTGTGTTCGCAGAGCGTATTTTTACATTTATTTTTATTTTTTGTCTTTGATATATATATAATATATATATTTGTCTATTCGTATAACTCTAAATTTGAGAATAAATTGACATTGACAGACAGAAACGACCCAAAAAATTAAAATTGTTAGATATTATGATATTTTTCCACAATAGTTCAAAATATTTATGATACTTTTTTAATTCAATACGTAATCGAATTTTACTTTACGAAGAACGGCTGTGTAGAACCAAATGAATTGGCCCTTACGATTAGTAAACAATTTTATCTGTAGGTAACTTAGTGGACAAACTGTCACGATGCGGGGTAGAAGGGGGAATGAATTTTGAATTTCGAATTTAGATTGGGTCGCAGGCACTGGAAAAATCTCTGTTCTGTGGGGTAAACGAATTTTTAAAATATTGACACCTATCCGTAATAGGATAACACAACTTTTTTTTACTCTTGTAGTTCTGTTCTTTTGTGTGAAAATTTATGATTTTTATTGGAGGTTTGATTTTTATGTATTTTTTATTTTTAACTCCGAGGTGAAAATCTTGGAGGCGACCGGGATTAATGCAAAGATAACGATAATGATGTACTTTTCTATTTTTTTTTAACGTCACGAACTATGGCATAATTTTTCTTAATTTCTTGTCTAGTAGAACCTACTTATTTATTATATTTTGCAGGTAGTTTGAGTCTTTGAACAATAACTTCCATGTAGGTGTACTGAACAAGCTAAACAAAAATTGTATCACAGTTCCTGGGTCAGGTGGGAATCAATTTTGAATTTCGAATTTAGAAGGACGTTAAATTTTGCTAAATTATTAGGTATTTGGTTAATTTTGACACCTATTAGTACGGATGTATCGTATCTTTTTGCCATTTGTGTGGTAAGAAAAAGTATACCAATTCTTTTCTCCTTAAAGTCAGTCTATACGCCGTTTGGTTAGTACTTAATTATAGTTAAACAATTTTGATTTTTGTCGTTTAATTAATTCCCTATAAAGAACTCTGTTTATTAATTACTAGCTTTAGCCCGCAGCTCCGCCCACGTTAATGTCGGTTATCGCAACCAAACATAGCCTGTCTTTTCTCATGGTCTAATCTACCCCGCTACCAAATTTAATCAAAATCGGTTCAGTGGTTTAGGCGTGCTTTCACATACATACAGACAGAGTTACTTTGGACTTACATTTATAATATTAGTATGGAAAATAATATTTTTTTAGTTTTTAGCAGCAGTTTTTTCTGAATTTTTATAGGTCTTTTTTATTCTTGTTAATATTTTAGTTTATTTTTAATTCTTTGTTATTTTATGCCAGTTCGGGACTTCACGCGATAATTAGTTTCACTTACTTTTTGCCGACGCTTTGGGTGCGTTCCTGCTTCCGTGGTCACGACTTGACTGTCAAGTCGTCACCACGGGTGCAGGAACACACCCCAAACGTCGGCAAAAAGTAAGTGAAACTAATTATCGCGTGAAGTCCCAAACTGGCATAAAATAACAATGAGTTTACACCGCTATAGGTTAAAAATATTTTTAATTCTTTTCATAACTATTATAGTATAGTAGAATTTATAATGTAGTTTATTTGTTTAATATGTATTTGTGTCAAAAGACCCAAGTACCTAAATGGAATATATAAGTCATTATCTTTGAACAAGTAAATTAGAGTATATTTTAAAAGTTTCACATAATATCACAGGGTAGATTAAATAATAGTGTTTTAGTCAAATCACATAAACATGTCACAGATAGGTCCTACGTAACGCTCAAAAAATAATTTATTTCTTGGAATTAAAAACAAATTTGTAATTTATTTTTTTGTTTATAATAAAATTTATGATTGCTCTTTTTCAAAATTCGAAAGTGTGTTGAATTATTTTTTTTTAATATCTGGCGGGAATTTAAAAAGGTTTGGTTGTTTCTCTTTGATGTCTTTGGTAATGAATGTTGGAAGGATTCTAGGTTCAAGATAATAAATAAAAATTACTAACAATTCCGTGAACTGTAGGATGGCGCCATCGTCTATTCAAAATTGTCAAATCGTACTAAATTGACTTTGATTTTTATAGATTTGATATTGACAATTTTAGTTCCGATTTTATACCGTTTCACGGAATCGTTGGTTATTTACAAAATGTGTTGAAAGAATAAATACCGTGCTTATATATGTATTGGTTAATGTACTTTTTAAATTGTAGTGCTTGTAGTTATTAGAATGTTGTGTATGAAGTTCCTTATGCTTAGTTCCTCGTCAAAAATTGGCTGTTGTATTACTTACTTATTTTTCTTTTGACCGAAGAAAAGTATAAATAGAATTTACTTATATTTAAATATATTATATATTATGTGAATAATTACAATGTAGCCTTAAATAGCCCATCTAGTAGAAAATAGTACCTAGTAGTTGGTAGTATTTTTTTGTTTTTGAATTTAAATTACTTTTCTTCGGTCATCTCATATTTAGTGTTTCAAGTGTGTATGAAATAGTATATTTTCATAAATAGAACTGGTAACATAATAGTAGTTTTAGGTAGAAATTATAAGGGAATACTGTGAAAAACTCTTAATAATTTGGTAGAAACAGAATTAGTGAATATTATATGTATTAGATTTTTATATAAGACTACTTATTTGATACACTGTTATAATAATGTCTTAGCATGGTAATTATCCAAAGATAAAATATTTAGTAAACAAATGTATTAATATATAATATGTATACCCAATTCACAGATGACATTTTAACAAAAAAAAACATATAATGTATAAAAACTATTATTATTATATTCAAATAAAATACTAACGGATTATATTATATTATTTGATCATAGAACATATTATTATATAAAAGTTTATCAAATTAAAACTATATAACCTACTTATTATATTATAAAAATAGTTTAGAATGTGTGTTGAATCGACTTTTTTTGTATTGTGACGAAAATATAACAATTATGGCTTTGTACGGTAGAATAGACGTAGCTTGCAGCAGAAATTTTGTATACGTAGCTTGCAGTAGAAATTGTGATTAGTAGAAAAGTAGAATTTGAAATTATAGTTTAGATTTGCATTTGATACGACTTTCTTTTATTTAACCTTTATGTTCCTTCAAAATTCCTATTTAACTGTGGTACTGGTACGTGTGGGAATTTCAGGGGCTTTGGAATCAACTTACTTTTTTCACCATAAACTTTATGGCGAAGGATTGTTTTTCTTCAACCCCCTCGGATGCCTAGACATATACCTTGCATTCAGATATATCAGGAAAAATGAAATGCTCAAGTAAGACTTGAATCCACGACCTTTACCTTACAGGGGGAATGCTCTTCCAACTGAGCTATTGAGCCACATTTGAATTACTTCAAATTTCCCTTCTCTTTATATCCGTCTTGAAGGGCGATGGTGAAGCCATCTACCAACTTTCTTACGTACTGTTGGAACCAATGAATGATTTTTCAACAATTTTTAAACATTGATTTTTGATGAGTCGGCCCAAACATTTTAATGAATTTTTTATAGCATTTATTGCTAACTTCAAAATTAGAATACATCGGGAAAAATTAAATGCTCAAGTGGGACTTGAACCCACGACCTTTCCCTTACAGGGGGAATGCTCTTCCAACTGAGCTATTGAGCCACACCTGAATAACTTCAAATTTTCCTTCTCTTTATATCCGCCTTTAAGGGCGACTGTGGAGCCATCTACCAACGTATTCTAATTTTAAGGTTAGCATAATAAATGCTATAAAAAAACATTCAAATATACCTACTTTGCACTCCGGCTGTCCAAGTGCACTCTTCGGTTAAGGGATTAAGAACCTCGAGTTCTCGGCATCGATGACGGTTCGGCGTCCGTGTGTCACTGCCCAATCTGGGTCCAGTTGAAAACCAGCGCCAGGTTTCTACCTGGCACATGCTGAACTGGGCACCCATTTGGTGTATTGGTGTGTCAAAACTTTAAATGTTCTTAGTATTGTTTTATTGTATAACTTATAGCATTACTTATTGATATATGTTATTACTACGAGTAATTGTTTGTGTGACCACCTTGCACTAAATAAATGTTTCTTTCTCTCTTTCTTTCTTTCTTTCTTCTTCTTTAGCAACCACTGTGTCAACATCCTGGCTAAGGTAAGGGGCGGGGGCAGGGCGCTAACACGCGCCTGCTTCTGCTAGGGTGACAGGAGTCTCGACCTGTCACCCCCAAACCTGTTCTCTTGGAGGACCGACGTCTGAGTCGCTTCTGCGCCTCATAAGCTCTGCAAATCTGGGCCTGCTCTGCCGCACTTGCTTGCAGAAGGAGGCGATGAAAACTGAAGGAGTCTCGGGTACAGAAATGTATTAGAATAGAACGTCCATGAGCAGTGTTCATGGCAAAAAACGGAACCCCCTAATAGATTCGTCATGTCTGTCTGTCTGTCTGTCCGTCCGTATATCACAGCCACTTTTCTGCGAAACTATAAGGCTGTTGAAATTTGGTATGTAATTGTATTCTGTGAACCGCGTTAAGAATTTCACACAAAAATAGAAAGTAAGCAATACATTTTGGGGACTTAGAACTGAAAGTCAAACAATTTTTTTTTCATCAAGCCCATACGTGTGGGGTATTTATAGATTAGATAGATAGATAGATTTATAGAGTTTGCGCGAGAGACACTTCCAAAGTGGAAGAATGTGTGCCCCCCCCCCTAACTTCTAAAACAAGAGAATGATAAATCGAAAAAATATACCTATGATGTACATTGCCATGCAAACTTCCAGCGAAAATTGGTTTGAACGAGATCTAGTAAGTAGTTTTTTTGTAATACGTCATAAACTGCAATTTTCGCCTTTCATTCAATTAACTCAAAAAAAAAGAAAAAGAATTAACTACAAGAACTTCTATATTATATTACTTGCTGCTACGGACCCTTCATCACGTTATAACAAGCTAGACTTAAAAGTACCTACTGAGTAAGCGTTTCAAAGTTCCTGTTTCATAGGACAGCAATTATTGTCGTACGGGTGAATCTTGAGAGTCGAAAATTATCATGTCCGGACGAAAAAAGTACCCGTAGCATTAATATTAAGACCCGTAAATTTTTAATGCTAAGTCAATGTAATTTTTTTCTGAGCATGATATTTAACATTTTTCACAGGTGAAAAATGTTAAAATCTTATTTTTTAGGAATTAGAACATCCAAAACCTTTGGTAATTTTTTTGGATATTGGATGTCCTTAGAGAATGCCTCAATGTCAATTCAATATAATATTCAATTTTCTTTGGTTACAAGCTTTTCCGTCGTCTAACGTAGGAACTATGTTAGACGACACTACCTTCCGCATTGCAACATGCTTACGGTTGGGTGCGCCATGTGTTTCTCCGCATTGATGCCGTTGTGGAGAGGCTGTTGACCGACTCGGACACCATGGCCTGTCGTGCTGCAGGAGTGCGGGGCGAATTCCACGGCATGCCAGCCTTAATGACATAATCCGCCGTGCTCTTGTCACCGCCGGTGTGCCAGCTGTGCTAGAACCTAACGGTTTGGCGCGCGACGATGGCAGGAGACCGGACGGCATGTCATTAATGACTTGGAAGATGGGTAGGGCTCTGGTGTGGGTCGCAACATGCGGTGACACCATTGCCCTTACCCATATACCTGGCACGGCTGGCTGTGCTGGTGCTGCCGCAGCTTCTGCAGAGGCTCTCAAGCGATGCAATCTTATCGAAGATTATGAATTTGTGCCGTTTGGAGTCGAAACGTTGGAGTCATGGGGTCCGAACGCCCGCAATCTCTTCAGGGAGATTGCGAAGCGTATGGTCGCTGGCCTCTTTTTAGGTCAGAGATTAAGCATTGCCATACAACGTGGCAATGCTGCCAGCCTTCTGGGAACGCTACCGCAAGAGGCATGCGATGCGGAGGAATTTCATGACGCATTTTAATAATATTTTAGTATAATGTGTAAATATGTATTTTAGTATTTTTAGTATTAGTTTGTTTAGTTTTATTTTAATAATTTAAATATTTGATTGTTCAAAATTGGTATTAAATCTGATTGTAATTAATTTAAAAAATATATAATAAATACTGTGGAAAAGTACAAGTGTTCTCAATATATGTACAGTCCGTCAAATCTAAGAAGTACCGTTTGACAGTTCTGACAATTGAATGATAGGGATGGGATGAAAAAATCGATTACTATAATATCCGAACTTTAAGAGATCGATTACTATAATATCCGAATTTTAAGAAATCAATTGTTATAAATAAATAAAAGAAATGTTTAGGATATTTTTTTATTCACTACTAGTACTAGTATCGTCGTCTTCGTCATCATCGTCATTTAAATTAATGACCAGTTGATTGTCCATTACATTATCAAAGTGTACGTCTCTTTCGAAGTCGTCCATTATTATTTTCTTTGTTTTTTGTACTACTTTACTCCAATCTTCCTGTGTAACTTGGGCACATGCTTCCTTTAATAAACCTTCCATTTTCTTGACACTGAAGGGTGGTTTTGTGTTGTGTCTTGCTGCATAACCTGTAAAACAATAATGTAACTATTTGATAGCAGACGAAAACCATTGTTTAAATTATAAATGTTAGAAGTACTCGTGTTATTATTATAATATTATAAAATATTACCTTTAACTTGGGCCCAAATCAGTTCAATGGCATTATATTGGCAATGGTACGGAGGAAGTCGTATGACTTTGTGCCCGTGCTCTTCGGCCAATTGGTCAATTACATATGTCGGTTTTGGTGGTTTATGCAATTTCACTAACTGTAATAATTCAGCTTTTAATAGTGACATGTCGGCATCCACTCCTTTTCTTTGC
This sequence comes from Eilema sororculum, assembly GCA_914829495.1. Taxonomy (NCBI): domain Eukaryota; kingdom Metazoa; phylum Arthropoda; class Insecta; order Lepidoptera; family Erebidae; genus Eilema; species Eilema sororculum. The sequence continues at coordinate 8,952,949 of OU618559.1, forward strand.
AGCCATGCCACCAAATCTGCTTTCTTATTGGCTGACGTAGGTGCTTTATCAATTTGCACAGAGTGGTATGGGGCATTATCCATTATAATTGTGCTGTTAGGAGGGATATTCTGTAATAAATTTAAGAACCACTCTCGGAACCTTACTGCGTCCATTTCTTCATGATACTCTTTAGTGCTTTTGGATTGGAAAGCTAATAAAGAGTTTTCCACGAAGCCTGTAGACGCTGACCCAGCATGGCATATTATGAGGCGTCCACCTTTTCCTATCGGCACCTTCGAGCACGAAGCTTCAGAATCATCAGTCCATGTTTTCGGCACAGAATGGTTGGAATTTAGCCAAGTTTCGTCCAAAAATATTACATTATCCCAGTTTATAATTTGTTTAACTTCGCGCAGGAATGTTAGTCGCTGCATAATTATGTCATGTCGCTCCATAACAATTTTTCGTTTGTCAACTTTTTTGCATCTGAAGCCAATTCCTGTTATTACCGTTCTCAACGACTCTATGCTTCCCTTATACAGCCCGGCATCTTTTAAAGTTGCACATAACTTTGCCAATGTTGGAAATTCGCCTCTTGTAAAATACCCGTATATATGGTTTCTAATAGCATGACTATCGAATTCATCGATGCCTGTCACAGGTTTATTTCTTTTTCGTTTTTTCGGTGTGTGAAGTACGTTACTGTCACTCCCCGAAGGCCCATATTTTTCACTTAATATTTTGCCAACGGTGCGGCTACCAATACCGAGAGCTTCACCGACGCGATCCCGAACTTGTGTAACTGGCAGTAGAAGTCCACCATTTTGAGCGGACCGCGTGCGCTTGTAGTTGGCAGTGTTGCCAGAAAAAAAAAATTGTAGAGACTTGGACACCTGCGATTTTGCCTATTGACCTAAAAATAATTAAATTAATTTATTTTAGGGTATCTGTGTATTCAGTGCATTATGCGGTCGCGCAGTAACGTCGTTAATTTATAACATCAGGCAACAACATTTTTGTGAATGGGTTCTACATACCTTATTTTTATTAGTTTTAGACGTAGAAATAAGACTTAGAAGAAAAAATTGTAATTGTAAAATCAATGGATGTGCTTGTTAAAAATTTGTTTATTTCTCTGTAATATGCAAACCCATACTATCATACACAAAAATAAATGTAAAAAACACTATCCCTGACTCCATTTACTATTTCGACAGCGTTAGCGCGAGAAACCCCGACTTATTTGGGCGCGAAAATCAAAAATCGACAAATCGCTTTCGACAACTTTTTAAAGAAGCAAATATATTTGATTTATAAATACGTATTTTTGGTGAATGGGTTTTATCTCATATTTTACGATTACATAACTATTTAGTTATGTAATCGTAATATGTGAGATAAATCCCATTCACATGAAAAAATATTTGTTTGGTTGTCAAGTGTAATTTGTAAATAATAAATTCGATTTTTCGTATATGTAAACGATTTTTTTGCATACAAGTGTATCCGAAGAGTCGCAACACTACGTGCAGTGACCTAACTACGTAACTTTGTAATGAGGTCAAGAATATAACTATTAGAAATTATTTACTGTGTAAATATGTGTTATTTTGCTTTGTTTGAAAGTTTTCAATTACATTTAGATATTAAGAATTGTACATTTTTAGATACAATAATGAAATCTTTCTAAATTCATGGTTTTATGAAAAAGGTTATCGAAACTGAATAATGTACGTATGAACAAAGTTGTTTCGGTTTGAAAAATATGAAACGTCAAACGGTACCTCTTAGATTTGATGGACTGTAACAATGAATTCTAAAGTCAATCAACAGTTGTACAACAGTAACATTGTCATCATTATCATTTAGCAGATTGGTGTTTGTAATTGTAACCCCCTTTCATGAGACTTTGCCTTCAGCTTACCATCTATCGAAGTGAAATCATTATTAACGTCTCCTATATAAAAAACCACGGTACGCTCGTGAAGTCTGTAAGTAGGGATAGAAGCAGGCAGTGGGCTGATGTCTACCTACGACGGAGGGAAAAAATCGTGAGTATACAAAATGGTAGGATACAGTTAGACAATTATTGAAGTCGTTTAGATACTTTTTTATTCTTTCCTAGCTTTTACCCGCGGCTCCGCATGCGTGAATGTCGATTATCGGGACCAAACATCTACTATAATCTACCCCTGTACTTACTGTGAATGCGTAACATACAGACAGACGTTGCCCAACATCGCATTTATAATATTAGTATGGATTGTACACTTACATGGCAATTAAACAAATAAGTACGTGAAATACTATGATCAACGAAATCAAACGCCTTAGAAAGATCGCAGAAAACTCTAATCAGGCGCGGGCGTTGCAATTTTTTTGCCATGTATTCCATAAACCTATTCCCGACTTTAAATCTGTGCAGGGCCAGGCATAGGCACCACACATAGTTAATGTACCTAATATAAGTATTCTTGTATATACGAACTATCTATCTGGATCATCTGTTGCCGTGGGGGTGCTACAAGGACGTATACTTGAACCTCCAAAGTTTTTAACTGACTTCAAAAAAGGTGGTCATAAATTAATATTTATGACTCTGTACCCCCGATTTTGTGCGCGTGTATTAAATTTAGGCCTTCATTAATTTGCGAGGTATCCTAATACGTTGTCTAATGTAAAAGTAACCTAAGTTGCAACTTATGATACCAGATATTTGCTGACAAAAATCCGTTGAAATAGGCCCACCCCCTTGATCGCATCCATCCATACTAATAATATAAATGCGAAAATAACTCTGTCTGTCTGTATGTTACGCTTTCACGCCTAAACCACTAATTCGATTTTGATAGTAAAACACTCGCCGGGATATTTAGCATGTTTCATAGTTTTAGAGGATCCGATATTTCGGCACTGTTACAAGCGCCATGATCACGTATGCACTGGTGACCGACGAGTTACCGCCGTTCCCAATACCATACTGACAGTTAAAGATAGATCGCATCTGCGGATAAAGTGCTCAGCTGTTTAAATTCAAAACAGAGTAACTCCTATTTCACACCAATTTCGGAAAATAAAATTATACCGCGATGCGCTTTCCCGCAAAAAATCTGTTACCATGTTTTTATTTTAAACAGGCGATACGTCAAATTTGACTGCTGCGATATATCTTTAACTGTAAGTATAGTATTGGGAACGGCCGTTAGCCTATATTTTACTTTTTGGAATTATTTTTGCTGTCGGGGAGTTTTTAATCGTAAAAGTTGCGAAAAATATGAAAACCCAAGTCTTAATTCACATGGACTAAATTACAAGCACGTTAAAGCGTCGGTAACTTAGTGGTTAAGGAGTCGGCCTTACGATCGAGAGGTCCCGGGTTCGAATCCTGGCCATTACACTACTGACGTGAACCCACTCCTTACACAAGCAAGTTAGCTTAGTTGGAGGGGTTAGAGGGAATATTAGTAACTTCGGTTCTAATATCCATACTTAATATTATAAATGCGAAAGTAACTCTGTCTGTCCGTCTGTCCGTATGTCTGTCTGTCTGTTACGCTTTCACGCCTAAACCACTGAACCGATTTTGATGAAATTTGGTATAGGGGTAGATGAGACCTTGACCTTGCCTATGGTTTGTCGTGATAACCGACATCCACGCGAGCGGAGCCGCGGGCAAAAGCTAATTCTTTATAAAAAACAAAACATCTAGTACGTATGTAAGTAACAAAATAATTTCAAAAACATCTTTTATTAGGAAAGTTACCAGACATTAAAATTCAATTTTATTCTCAAATGAAATTATAGATTTATTAAAATTTATTGCCAGCTTTTGAAATTTATTCTACCCCTCGTGCTGAAATTAACATTTCCCTGCAGGATACCTACTTGTAAGCACTGTACTGTGTTTATAAAACATGGTCAAGATAGATCGGCTAGCGCACTGAGTGTTCCGTACACTGGATTACAGACCTTTTTTTTTCGTGCGGAAATCCCCTCGGATACCCCCCTGCCGGAGCCGGAAGGGGACGTTATATCGGACTCGAACCGACTAAAACCGCACGCCGACTGTGGGTCTTGGTGCTAGGCCGGAGGTGAGGTTGCCATCGACATATCCCTCGCACCCCGGCTGACCTAGGGCCATCCCTTACGGTCTGGCCCTCCTCGGGAGGGGGGACAACGGTGGCCCCGACTCGCCCCCGGAATGGGAAGGCGCGCTTCTCAGCGCTGATTATGGACCTGATTACAGACCTGATTATGTGAAATTAAATTTAATTTATCAAAGTCAAAGTAATGTATTCTCAATCCGAAATGCGAAAGTAACTCTGTCTGTCTGTCTGTCTGTCGGTATTTTACGCTTTCACGCCTAAACTACTGAACCGATATCGATGAAATTTGGTATAAGGGTAGATTAGACATTGGGAAAGGACATATTAGGCTATGTTTGGTCGCGATAACCGACATCCACGCGGGCGGAGCCGCGGGCAAAATCTAGTAATAATAAATATTCCACAACATTCTACACAACGCTATCTAGACCCATGGTAAGCTTAACTAGCTTGTGTTATGGAATCTAGAATGCGGATAAACATACTTAGATACTTTTGTTCTTGTAAATACATACATTATTACCCATAGAAACACCCAGACCAATGCAAATAGCCATAACTATTCATGCATACAAAATATTTGCATTGAGCGGGGATCGAACCTGCATCTCCTGCGTAGCAGTCGCGTTCACTACCACCATGTACCACGCAACAATAAAATTGTTTCTTATTGACGTCAATTTTAATCTAAGTTTTCCACCGTTTCCAAGGCGTCGCGTGGAACGATGGCGGAAAGAGGCGGCGTGTGTTTTTCTGATGTATAAGCTATATTATTGTAAAGTTTCATGAAAATCCATTCGGTAGTTTTTACGTGAAAGAGTAACGAACATCCATCCATACTCACCACTTCTTCACACTTACGATAGTTTTTCGTGCTAGGGGTAGGCACAGGACCCTAAAAATATTCCTAAGCGACCAATTATAACAATTCACAAGCTTGTGTTTATGAAATTCAAATAGAACATGTCAAAATGACAGATTGTTAACAGCGTATGGCAGTATTAACATTATGTATGTGCGTCCGTTCGTCTGTCCGTGCGTCATTCTCACGTGCGGAGGGTGATATATTGAATTGAATTTCAAATTATTATAATCTTGTTAGCGCTTCGAAATAACATCTCTTGTAACCTGAACATTTTGTTGTGTGATTTTGAACTGTTTTTTTGGGAGTAGTTGCGTCCCCTCCGGCCACCATGGCAACTGAGTATGGCAACCAGTTGCTAAAAAGTATTGGATATTCTTGTTACTCAACTAGTTGCCAAAGACGAATGTTGATTCTTGATACACACCTAGTTGCGTACTAAGAATTTCTCCATAAGGTCTGGTTACTTATAAAGAATTACCACTCTCAGTTCGTAACTAACATCTCTCGTAGGAATCCAAAAAGTTGTTGAAAAAATCCTATTTAAGTTATTAAGTTAAGAAGAATGCCTGAAAATGGTTCCTGTATACGTAGTGTGTTTCAAATACTAATATCGTGAAAACAACGTAATATAGGTGAATGCATTTATTTCATGTACTCAATTACTTAGCTACAGCTTAAAATAAAGTTACTAAAAATAAACAAGTATATTCATATTCAATAAAAAATAAATTATCTTATATCTCCAATTCGAACTTTACCAGTTTTGGTTGAGTAATAAGAAAGTTTTTAGTTTTTCGGCAACTGGTTGCGAAATTGCAAAGGTAAAAAATTATAGGTGTGTATCAAGAATCAACATTTGTCTTTGGCAACTAGTTGAGTAACAAGAATATCCAATACTTTTTAGCAACTAGTTGCCAAACACAGTTGCCATGGTGGCCGGAGGGGTTGCGTCTTCCTGGCTTCGCTCGTGACTTACTCTGTGGCGCGGCGTGGCGGTAGTGCACGCGACTGACTCGCAGGAGGCGCGGGTGCGATCCCCGCTCAGTGCAAATATTTGTATGCAAGAATATGGCTATGTGCTTGTGTTTCTATGTATAATATGTATTTACAAAAAAAGTACCTAATTATGTTTATCCGCATTCTACCATAATACAAGCTAGTTAAGCTTACCATGGGTCTCGATAGCACCCGATAGCCCCAAAATTAATTTAAATGTAGATATCGGTTGATAAAACCGACTATAACATATACCTACTTTTTTAAATGATGTTAAATCACATTTTTTGTTTTTTATTTTTACCACTTTTCGAATCGTCTGTACGTGTATATAATGTCAAGTTGTTTATAGAAATGTAGTACCTTCATGAGCGGTGCGAGTCGCCACCTTCTAAAAAAACTTCGGCTTTTCGCACCACTCCAACCTCCGCGGTGTGAAATGCCACCTTCAAAAAGAGCTCTGGGGCGTTTCGCACCGCGGTGTGAATCCGTTGTGGTGTGAAAAGCCTAAGGACCCTAGATAGCGTTGTGTAGAATGTTGTGGAATATTTATTATTTAAGTAATTGTTTCATTTTGGACTACTTAGTTCACTTCTTCCTGGCTTCGCTCGTGGTTCACTTATTAGTATTGGAACCTTCGTAATATGTCTGTAATGTATGATTGTAAGTTGTAAAGGCACCATCAGAAAGATGTTGACGAACAGAGTACTCAAAATTAATTTTTTACCCCTTTCTTGTTAACCAATTGTTCTAATATTTGGTACATTTTTCGGACAATAATACCATATTATCTATCTATATATATAAAAATCAATTGCTGTTCGTTAGTCTCGCTAAAACTCGAGAACGGTTGAACGGATTTATCTTATCTTGGTCTTGAAATGTTCGTGGAGGTCTAGGGAAGGTTTAAAAGATGAGGAAAATTCGAATAATTGCCGGGAACCGACATCCACGCGGGCGGAGACGCGGGCAAAAGCTAGTCTAAATATATATAACTCTAAGGTGACTGACTGACTGACATAGTGATCTATCAACGCACAGCCCAAACCACTGGACGAACCGAACTGAAATTTGGGCTCCCGACGCGTAAAGACATTCGTAGGTACAACGACACATTTATTTTGTAGAAACAAAATAATAGGTACGTGAAATGTCTGCTCGCAAAACGACATATTCGTACAACGACACATTTGTAAAAAAAGGAAATCACTACTTTTCTTTACTAAAGAAAAGACAACTTTTTTTTGTATTTTTTTATAAAATTAATTATAAGTAGATGTCATTTGAAGTGGACAGTAACTAGGTACTTTACTTATAGAGGAAAAAACGAGGTATTCCTCGAAGCGCCACAGTTTTGAGGCGCACCAAATGAGGCGCACCATTTTTATTCTTCGGAGCGCACCATTTAGCTACTAAATGGTGCGCTCCGAAGAACAATTAAAAATATTAACTTTTTATTCTTCGAAGCGCACCAATGATTATTAACTTTCGAATAGAGATAGGATACTAACTGAAACTATCGATATAAGTAAAATACGTTATGAGGTATTGAGTTATCAGGGCGTAATTTTCGAGAACAATATCGTTGCATGGATGGCAACCATGGAACTAAAAGTGAATTTGTCAATATGTGTTTTCAAATATCTATTCTTAAAGTCATGTCAAAGTGCTATCCTTATTTAATACAAACTGGGGTTAAACATTCAGGATTATTAGGTAATTCATAATCTGGAGCTGGAATTCAGCCAATATTTAAAGCATTTTGTAAAGCTTCTAATAATATTCAATTATCACGACCGTGACAAATGGCCATGTGTAGGTATGTTATGTTGTTTATGTTGTGCAGTGATCTAGTGTTTATAAAAAATACTTTTAATTTAGTGATAGGCAATAACTATGTAGGCAAACAAGCATCGAACACGCCACAATTGTGGCGGTAGGATCCGTCACAGACGAATGGCTGGAGAGGAGCCACGGTAGCCTCTTCTACCAGCTGCCGCAGGTCCACACTGGACATGGCTGCTTCAGTATTTTTTTTTATCGTGCGGTAAAAAAAAAGTGGATGATTTCTGTACATGGATAGCATTTGCTAGGTTTTGTTTTCATTCCATCTGAATGAAAACAAAACCTAGCAAATGCTACTGTCTATGTCTGGGTAGGAGGGGTACCAGATATACCTCATATGATCCAGGGCTTAGTATAGGCGGGGAAAACGTTTCGACTATATCCGAAACCGTGCCTTTTAAATTTCTCGGAAGAAAAATAGATAACAGAGGTTGCACTCCAGCTTTAGAAGAAGTAATTAATAACTTCATTATCGATATACAAAAGGTAGATCAACAGCCACTAAGAAATGTTAAAAAAGTGTGGATTTACGACAACTATTTAACCTCGCGTCTTAACTGGCCGTTTCTTGTTTATGATATAAGCCAGAGCCTTCTCAAAAAACTAGATGCGAATGTTACGAAGACATTGAAGTCGTGGCTGGGGCTAGCCCAGTCGGCAGACCCATCGACATTATATAGAGCCTCAAATAACTTTGGAATGACGTTCAAGAAACCATCGGAACTCTATAAACATCTAAGAGTAACCAAAATGCACGTCCTAGCGAAATCAAAAGACGAAATCGTGCAAGCTCTTCCAAAAGATCAAAGTACTAAAGAGCTCGAGTCACGTCTCCAATTCCATAAAAAAATCATGATAGGCTCGCAGACTGGTAGGGTAGGATTGGGTAATACTAGGAGGCAGTCAGACAAAGACATAACAAAATCTTTTCTTCAAGTAGATGAAAATAATACCTACAAAGTGCATGCAATGAACCTAGAAATACAAAAGGAATGGTTAACACTAGGTGAATTTTGTATTCCCATAGCCTTAAAATGGCGTACCTTAATATACGACTGGTCACCGGCTCTCCTTAAATTCTATCTCAATGCATTCCAGTTGACCCTCCCCGACCAAAGCAATCTTGTCAGATGGGGAAAAGCCACAGATAAAACATGTAACTCATGTGGTGAAGCAATTGGTACTGCTAGGCACCTACTGGTGGGTTGTAGGACGCTATTAGACCGGGGTCATTACTCGCGCCGACATGATAAGGTATTAGAAATCGTACGTGAGGCGGTAAGTTTGGCGGTAGCTAGAGCGAAAAAGGGTTTAACCACAAACCAAAGAAATGACGTCGCGGTTGTAAAGAAAGGCTGCTCAAAAAAGGCAAATCAAAAGCCGTACTCAATTTTGATAGCAGCCGCTGATTGGACATTACTCACAGATTCTTATGAGAAACACTATAAAATACCGGAGGATGTTTGTGCCTCGTCATCCAGACCCGATATATTCTTATTTTCAAAACAGCAAAAGCGTGAAGTACTAGTAGAACTCACAGTACCGTGGGCAACTAACATACCTAAAGACCACGCTATAAAAATAAACAAATACTTTGACCTGACCAACGAGTTAACCAAGATTGGCTATGTGGTTAAACTCTACGCCGTGGAAGTAGGAGCAAGGGGAATTCCAGCTAAATCCCTGTATAACTTAATTAAAGACCTCGGATTGCCAAGAGCTTCAGTAAGCTCTTTACTCAAACGAATATCTAAAACGGCGTTGATAGGATCTTACCAAATTTGGATAGGTAGAGGGGGGAACACGACTGACGGTGGAGGTGAGCGCTGATGCATCACAAGGTGGCCACCCTAAACCTACACCTGGGTCGCAAGTCCCAGGCGCCGTCACAGTGTTCCTCTCTGTACCACGCCATGGACCCGGCGACCGCACGGTGAATCCATGGAATGCTAAGAACCAGATCTCTGCTATAAAAATTTCATATAAGGGTGATTTTCAACAAGTGATTTTTTTGTATCATTTCGGTGAGATTTTTCTATTACAATGTCTTGTTAATATATTTTGTAACGAAAATAAACTTTAATCTTATTTGTAACATATGCGTGAGTGGACATCATGTAACATCAAAACTTACTGAAATATTTAAGATTGAATTTTTGGGCACCCACAGAAATGAAAAGTGTCCACTGAAATGATAAATCATCCACCGAAATGACTAGACTGTGCACCGGAATGAAATTAGCCCACTGAAATGATACAGCCAAGGACACCATTTTTTTTTTAGGAGGATTCCGTAGATTGTCTGAAACGAATCTAAATAAATTCCATAGAGATATCACTAGACTGTATTTGTGATATTTATTAAATATAAGATCAAACTATTATAATTATTAGAGAAAAAAAGTAATTTTTTTTGCGGAACGAGTGTTGTGTTTTTACCCGACTGCGCGACGCAAAGGAGGATAATGTGTTTATCAGTGTATGTATATATGTTTGTTTCTATGTGGCGTTCTAGAGACCAAATGCATAGGCCGATTTTGATAATTCTTACGTCAATCGATTCGTCTTAACCTTGCGAGTGTCACTAAAAACATGACAGTAATCAAAATTCACCACGGCGACAACCAGACGCCATATTGTCAAAATGAAAAAAAAAGTCGATGAACTATATCAAGTGGGGTGTCGTTGAATAGGTATTTTAAAATCATCTTTGCCGTCCCTTACGGTCTGGCGCTCCTCAGGAGGGGGGACAACGGTGTCCACGAACTATAAAATCACCCAGTATACTGCGGTACGCGATTCTTGGATGTACCTGTTTTGAAGATAGCACGGGGTGTTACTGCGCTGGACGACCTCACATAGAAATAATAAATAAATAAATATTCCACAACATTCTACACAACGCTATCTAGACCCATGGTAAGCTTTTATAGCTTGTGTTATGAAATCTAGAATACGAATAAACATACTTAAATACTTTTTTTTTGTAAATACATACATATTATACATACAAACATCCAGACCAATGCACATAGCTATATTCATTCATACAAATATTTGCACTGAGTGGGGATCGAACCCGCGCCTCCTGCGTGGCAGTCGCGTGCACTACCGCCTCGCCACAGGGGCTGTTTGATAATTCTTACGTCAATCGATTCGTCTTAACCTTGCGAGTGTCACTAAAAACATGACAGTAATCAAAATTCACCGCGGCGACAACCAGACGCCATATTGTCAAAATAAAAAAAAAAGTCGATGAACTATATCAAGTGGGGTGTCGTTGAATAGGTATTTTAAAATCATCTTTAGGTTACTTTTATCATTTTTCATTTAAAATAATAGTTTAGGATATATAACGATTTAAAGTTGTTTAACGAAACAATCGCTAATTTTCTTAGTTATTTATTTTAAGTTATAAGTTTTTATTTCAAGCATAAACGATATGAAGAAAATTAAAAGGAGATTACAAAAAGATATACATGTCATATCATAACTAGAAAGTATAAAATAAAACAAATTATAAAAAAATAAAAAAACCCGACTGCCACTGAAAATACCGAAATAAGTTTGATAGCAGGCGGTACCCATTTGCCAATCATAAACCGAAAGAAAATTAATGGGTACCGGCTGCTATCAAACTTATTTCGGTCTTTTCAGTGGCAGTCGGGTTTTTTATTTACTGGTAATAATAATAGTGTTTTGCATGTAAAACTTCAAAATGTACTAAATCAACTCTTATATTTTTACGACACAATGATTTAATAAGAAAAAATATAAAAATAATGTAAGTATATTCAAAAGAGCTAAACACTTCATCTTAAACATCACAAAAAAAATAAGATCACGTTATCGTAAATTATTGCAAACAGTTTGGCTATATAATCCGATTATGTATTTATGCGAAAAGAATGAAAATAGCGCAATCACTAGTCACTTTTGCAACAGAATGAATGAACTCAATGAATCGATCCTGCTTCTTTTTTTTCTAGCATATCTCTCCCTGTCTTTTCTAAGAAACTCTTCGCGTGTGACGTCATTGCTCTTAATTCTCTCTTTTCTTCTTCATTCATATAACCTTCTTTTTTCTAACCTTTCCTTTCTGGTCTATAGCTTAGGTCGCGGCATCCTAAAATCCAAATCATAATTTTGAAACATTGAACATCACATTATCGTTGTGAATACACATTATCTAGAAGTAAGTACATCTATTATCCATTTTCTAACAAGATATTTTAAACTGTTTTTTTATTGTATTGTGATAAATAAAAGAAAAAGAAACAAATATTAACACATCAAATTAATCCCAAATATCAAACCTACAATATCTAGAATTATCTCACCAAATTTTTATGATTCAATCTTAGACTCAAGGATCTCTAAAATTTATGATTTTATCATTTCTAAGTTAAATTTCATTTAAGTGGACTGTTGTCGGTATTACAGTCCACCGAATCCACTGAAATGATAACACCGAGGTGATAAAAATAATAAGTTTTACATTTAACTCCGATATTAGAATTAATATTAAAATGTCAACACTGCTGTAACAAAACATATCTTACGGCGAATTTAAAACACAATTTTGAAATAAATTGAATGAACCTAACACGAGCTATAACGGCCACAGAAATGACACTATTTTTGTCCCCATATCACTGAAATGATATACTTACTTTTCGGCGGGAATCCACGATGATTTTGTGACGCGTTCGTGCGCTCCAACGAATGGAGTTGGCCTGATTCGAAGTAAGGACGCAAAAACGCTATGTTGACGAAGTTACTCTACTAAAACTTACTGTCCACCAAAATGATAACTTTTTACAGGACAAAAGTAGACTGTTTAATACAATGTATAAGAAATAAGATAAACAAACAATATTAGTTTTTTTCTATGGGTCATATTATAATTTATTCATACAAAATTCGATTTTAGTCCAAATGTTAAATACAACTGCAGGGCAAGATATTTTACGAGTGAAATTCGATTCAGGACAGGTCACCGAAATGATAAAATGACACTTTGTAATTAATTTTTTTTATGTAATAGAGGACATTACTCAACAATTTTTTTTGCCATGGTAGAGAAGTACCTATTATACTATGAAAAGTAATCAAAGTCGTAAAACCAACACATTGCACTACCGTTCTCAGGCTTGCCGTGTATTTTTTTTGCTTTTGCTATTCACCCATAAATATTTGGGCTGAGTCCTCAAAAATCAATGTTTAAAAATGGTTGAAAAATCATTCATTAGTTCCAACAGTTCCTAAGAAAGTTGGTAGATGGCTCCACCATCTCCCCCTTATAGACGGATATAAAGAGAAGGGAAATTTGAAGGGATTCAGGTGTAGCTCAATAGCTCAGTTGGAAGAGCATTCCCCCTGATGGGCAAGGTCGTGGGTTCAAGTCCCCCTTGAGCGCTTCATTTTTCCCCGTTTTATTTCGTTTTTTTTTTATCTAGGACACGTCAATTTGACTTCACCTCGCCTGATGTTTAGCTAAAGGCAAAGTCTCGGGGATATAAAAGTGAGCATAATAAATGCTATAAGCTTTTCATTCAAGGCAGTAAGATCATTTTGAGTACCTACTTATTTCATCAAGATCGATGTGATGCTGACTGTACCACAATAGTCTTCAAGAGAAATATTTTTTGTGAACGGAACCCGCGGAATCGTATCAGTTAGGTGGATATGTCAGACTCACACCGACTATAACCGCATGTTGTTCCGTCGGTGTGGCTGGAGTATCTGATACGTTCTGTTAAGGATATTCCAGAGAACCTGGCCGACCTTGGCCACTAATAATGGCGGCCTCGAGGTGTTCTTGGGGATGAAAATCACATCTTCTATAGAGAGGCGCGTATGAATATACGAAGCGATTCAATCATGGGCCTGCTTCTTTTACGGTGACGGCTAGCCCCAACTATAACTCTCAGGACCTAGCTCATCGAGGATGCAGATAGTTTTGTATATGTTACCGGAAATGTGTATAATCCGGTATTCTATCCAATGCCTAGGCATTGTATACAATGCCGAGTGCGCAGCAGGCAATGTATGAAATGGTATCAAGGAACATTGACGGTGGTTGTAAAAAAGCAACCACTTAGGCTAATGCTGGAGCCACGCTTTCGCTTCAGTCTTTTAACCTATAATATATCCAGGTCGGGGCGCAGTGTCCACACTACGCAATTTAACTTGGATAGATTAGGTTAGAAGATTAATACGGGAGCGGAGCGGAGCGAAGCTCCCGCATTAATCTTCGTGGTTATTTTTTTTTTATTCGTACAAAAATATAAATTTTCCACAAAATCATCCGCAAATATAGACAATAACCCATTAATTTCACACATTGCCGGTGAAACTGCAGGCATTCTATGTATTAACACACATTTCCTAGGATTTGTATACAATTCCTTGATTTCATACATTTCCGGTAACATATATATATAACATGAGAGTGCTAGATCACCCCCATTCCATTTTCGCTGCTTCTCTTATACTAGACTAATGACTGCCACACAAAAGAAGGCGGCAGCATTCCTCACACTCACGCTGCCGACCATGACCAGTACCAGGGTTTGCAGCGTGTAGCTTTCCGCTCTAACGGCTGCTTGGAGGCCGCGGCACAGCTCTATCCTCTCTGAACGTTCTACCAGCTGGTGAAGCGACGTGTCTGCGGAGCAGCCCGGCCATTGGTGGCATTCGGGTATCGGCTATCGGCTTATACGATGCAGATACTTACTGAAACAGCCATGTCCAGTGTGGACCTGCGGCAGCTGGTAGAAGAGGCTACCGTGGCGCCTCTCCAGCCATTCGTCTGTGACGGATCCTACCGCCACAATCGTGGCGTGTTCGGTGCTTGGTTGCCTACATAGTAATTGCCTATCACTTAATTAAAAGTATTTTTTATAAACACCAGATCACTGCACAACATAAACAACATAACATACCTACACATGGCCATTTGTCACGGTCGTGATAATTGAATATTATTAGAAGCTTTACAAAATGCTTTAAATATTGGCTGAATTCCAGCTCCAGATTATGAATTACCTAATAATCCTGAATGTTTAACCCCAGTTTGTATTAAATAAGGATAGCACTTTGACATGACTTTAAGAATAGATATTTGAAAACACATATTGACAAATTCACTTTTAGTTCCATGGTTGCCATCCATGCAACGATATTGTTCTCGAAAATTACGCCCTGATAACTCAATACCTCATAACGTATTTTACTTATATCGATAGTTTCAGTTAGTATCCTATCTCTATTCGAAAGTTAATAATCATTGGTGCGCTTCGAAGAATAAAAAGTTAATATTTTTAATTGTTCTTCGGAGCGCACCATTTAGTAGCTAAATGGTGCGCTCCGAAGAATAAAAATGGTGCGCCTCATTTGGTGCGCCTCAAAACTGTGGCGCTTCGAGGAATACCTCGAAAAAACTCTTCTGAAGGTAACAGAGTCGCTGAGATATAGATATTGGTCGTTTCGCTTAAAGATTTTGTCATTATGCGTATTGGTGATTTCGCGAATAAAATATTTGTTATTTCGCGTATTAGTCGTTATGCGTATTGGTCGAATTGCGTATTAGTCAATACGCGTATTTTAATAAAAGTTTTTGGTCATTATGCGTGGGGAGCAAATTTGGGCATGCAGGTAGATGTTATGACGTAGGCATCCGCTAAGAAAGGATTTTTGGAATTTCTGTTACTAAAGGGGTAAAATAAGGCATGGAAGTTTGTATGAAAATACGTCATTTTCAGACCTAAATGCACTAAATTTCAAAAACCTATGTCTTTTATGAAATAAATGAACAAATGTATCAGCGTTTTTCGAAATTTAACTACTAAGAGGGTAAAATAGGTGATAAACGTTTGTATGGAAAGTTCGTCATTTTCAAAGTTAGAAGCATGAAACTTCGTACACCTACGTCTTTTGAGAGATTTTTTGTCGCGATAACCGACATCCACGCGGGCGAAGCCGCGGGCAAAAGCTAGTAAATCAATATAACAGTTTGATTTGCTCTTAATACGAGAGTTTTAAGATCATTTTCAGACTTCGTTGTCAAGACAACCTCCGTGGCGTGGCGGTAGTGCATGCGACTGCCACGCAGGAGGCGCGGGTTCGATTCCCGCTCAGTGCAAAAATTTGTATGCATATGGCTATTTGCATATTCATATGGCTATTTGCATTGGTCTGGGTGTTTCTATGTATAATATTCTATAACATTACACATATCCATCCATCCATAACATAACAAAGATTCCGTAACACAAGCTATAAAAGCTTACCATGGGTCTAGATAGCGTTGCGTAAAAAAAAATTATGACGCTAACTGTACAGTCGACAAAAGAAATACTGTCGCACTTTTTCATAAAATTGTAGTTAAGTATAGGTGTCTCCGTATCTTCTTTGTCGCCTGTACATGCGCGAAGTAAACAATTTTTTATGCTGAAGACTTTAGCTTATTCATGACGTACCTACCCACCTACTTTAACTTTCAGTTACAAGTCAGGAAATTATTAAAATCTTATGCATGCAGGGCTTATTTGTCACCCGCATTCGGTGCAGAATATACCTTCTATAGCCAAGCGGTTCGGTGACTCATTCCTATGCCGCACCATTAAGGCCTGAAACTCCCTGCCAGCTCACGTGTTTCCTTCTTCCTAAAGTCCCGGGTCCTTTAAGCGGGGCGTGAAAAGGAGGATGAGGCCGTCAAGCTGAGTGCCACCACTGTTAATGTACATGTTTACGATGGTAACCCTCTTTCCGAGACTTTGCCTTTAGCTTAACATCAGGCGAGGTGAAGTCAAATTGACGTGTCCTGTATAAAAAAAAAAAAAAGTCCCGGGTCGTTTAAGTGGGGCGTGAAAAGGCATCTGATGAGGCCGTCAAGCTGAGTGCCACCACTGTTAATGTACATGTTTACGATGGTGACCCTCTTTCCGAGACTTTGCCTTTAGATTACTGGCGAGGTGAAGTCAAATTGAAGTGTCCTTTTATAAAAAAAGTTATCTAAGTGAAAAATTGAAAGAAGGATCCGTCAGCCTCCAGCCAGCTACTTCTTCTTCATTCTAGCATTAATCCAGGCCCTCGATTCTACTAAAGCAAAACTATTGTCAAGCCACTGAGATTGGAAAAAGCGGCATTAAAGTTTAGACTTTATTTCTATACACTAAGGTCCAAAATTAAATGACAAAAGTTTCATTACACTCTTTTATTCGCTCTGCTAACAGTTATTTAATATTGAACTTTAAATGCATCGCTTTAAAGTCTATAATGGTCGCATGCGAAGCTCTCAGCTTGGAGTCTGGGGTCCGCTTTTACCAGTCTAACTGCGGATTTGACTAAACTTCGATATTTTCTGTGAAGCAACTGCCATAATATGACTTCCACAACCCATCAATATCGAAGTATTGCAGCTAGACCAGTTGTTGAACTTTTAGGGCTCCAACTTCCCGTAACGACTGCCATAGATGTTCGAAAGGCAAAAGGGACCGACAGCTTAACGTGCTCTCTGAGGCACGACCAGACCAATGCAAATACCCATATTCATGCACACAAATATTTGCACTGAGCGGTGATCAAACCCGCGTCTCCTGCGTAGTGTCCGCGTTGCCACTTGTCACCCCAGCAGATACAGGCCACGGCGACGGCGCGCTGGAGAGCGCGCCTCCCCATTCCGGGGGCGTGTCGGGGACACCATTGTCCCCCTCCCGAGGAGGGCCAGACCGTAGGATAATATGCCCTGGGTCAGCCGGGGTGCGAGGGATATGTCGATGACAACCTCACCTCCGGCGTAGCACCACGACCCACAGTCGGCGTGCGGTTTTAGTCGGTTCGAGTCCAACATAACCTCCCCTTCCGGCTCCGGCAGGGGGGTATCCGAGGGGATTTCCGCACGGAAAAAAAAAGTGACCGCTTTCACAACCGCTACGCCACAGAGGCTGTCAGCCAGCTACTAAATAATGTGTGATTGTTTTGATATGTGTTAAGACTATAAGGACACCGACTTGAGTCATTTGCTACATAATATTAAAATGTAAATTTAAAAAAACCCCAACACTCCCCATCCCCACTTTAACCCCCATAACTTTTAAACGGCTCAACCGATTTTCATCAAACATGGCTAAGCATACTCGCACTTAAGTCACCTTTAATACAAAAAAATACTAAATTGAAATAGCTTCATCCTTCCGGGAGATATGTTGCCACAGACAGACAAACACGTCAAACCTATAACACCTCTCTTTGCATCGGGGTTAAAAATTCACAACAACGGACCGAATACACTTCCCTGTGGCACTCCTAAAGAGACTGATTCGGAGTATTCGTTACTCGTGGAACAATAGGTTATCCAATAAACTATTTCTTACATTGCTTGCGTTCTTGCTTTATTCTTTTTAGGGATCCTCAAAAGACAATTATAAAAAACGTGGTATGGGTAATGGACTGCTGAGACGAGATCTCGGGTTCGATCCCAGGTTTACCATGGCACACACCAATGACTTTTCGATGCTTTTCGAAGTTATGTGTGTATTTATTGCAGGTTTAAAAGTGCCCGGTTAATGGCAATAGGCTCGCCACCTATTACATTGGGACCTAAACATAAACTGGCGAAATGTGGGTGCGCTAGCACCTCTGCCTACCCCTTCGGGGAATACAGGCGTGAGTTTATGTTATGTTATGTTATGTAAAAAACGGAACTCTTATCACTTCGATGTCCGTCTGTCTGTCGAGACCTCTTTTCTCAGGAATGCGTGAAGGTACAAAGTTGAAATCCATACCACTTACTGGTCTGTTACGTCTAGAAACTGTGCAACAATCATATTCAATTTCTAAGTAAAAGCAATCAAAATATTTTTTCGTTTTAAATAAGTATGTATGTATGTATGTTAGTATGTAGGTGGTTATGTATGTATGTATGTGTATGTTATATGTATGTATATTTATGCCTATTACCTGGGGTATACGTCTCGTATACCTCTTACATCAACATCGCTACTTTTCTGTACACTAGACTTTACCACTCATATTGCAATTCCTCTGTGCACTCCTGGGTTTGCTGGTAGAAAACTCAACTTTGAGTTAAGCTCGCCTTTGTACATTTCATCTCACTATTGTATTTATTGTAATTTATGTGTACATAAAGAATAAAATAAAATAAAAAATAAATAAACTTAAGTCACGAGACTCTCTTTTTTATCGTGCGAAAAATCCTCACGGATACCACCCCCACGGAGCTGGTGGAGGCGGTTATGTCGGACTCGAACCGACTAAAACGCACGCCGTCTTGGGTCCTTGGTTGCCGGAGGTGAGATTGCCGAAAGCAAGTCACGAGACCCTCGGTGCGCCTCCCGAGGAGGGCTATACTCCCGAGGAGGGCTAGACCGTAAGGGATGGCCCTGGGTCAGCCGGGGTGCGAGGGATATGTCGATAACAACCTCACCTCTGACCTAGCACCACGACCCACAGTCGGCGTGCGGTTTTGGTCGGTTTGAGTCCGACATAACCTCCCTTTCCGGCTCCGGCAGGGGAGTATCCGAGGGGATTTCCGCACGAAAAAAAAACCCTTGGTGCGCGAGTCCGAGACGCACTTGGCAGGCTTTTTCTTCCTTTCTTACCTTCGTTCTAATTATGTAAGTCTTACTTAGTAGGTATTCAATGTTTATCCATCCTACTATATTTTAAACGTGAAAGTTTTTGAGTATGGATGGACCTATGTATGATGTTTGTTACTCTTTCACGTAAAAACTACTGAATGGATTTTCATGAAACTTTACAATAATATAGCTTATACATCAGAATAAAACATAGGCTATACATCATCACGCTTCATGGGAACGGAGCAGTGATCACGCGGGCGGAGAAGCGGGCAAAAGCTAGTTTTAAACGGGTACGGGTACGATTGCACGTGATGTAGGCAGTGTCCTAGTATTTTGGTGGTCACAAGTTTACCTATTTTATTTTATTTTATTGTTACTAATATGGACCATGGTCTAAAATAAGTTATTTTATTATTAATATTTAAAATATTTTGAAAATCTTCATTAAACAATAACTAAATAACTAATTGAAGAACAAAAACCAGTTGAGAGCAGCTTCTCAAAGCTCTAACAAACACAGCCTTCAGACGACCTTCTCGTGCCGTTCCCAAAGGACATGTATCTACTGTTTGTTTTTTTTTGGTACCGTTCGAATAAATTTTACTCTTCATAAGAAAGTCTACCGAGTGACAACGTACCGGGCTTGAAGGCCAAACATAAATACTCTGATATAATATCACTACACAGTATAAAGCAAAATCGCTTACCGCGTCCCTAAGTCCCTATGTATGCTTACATCTTCAAAACTACGCTACAGATTTTGATGCAGTTTCTTTTAATAGATAGAGTAATTCAAGAAGAAGGTTTACATGTATAATATATGCTTAATGTAGTAGAGGGTGCAGCGGTAACGGGATCGGACGCCGCGCGGGCAGTAAAAAATTGTACGAAGTTCGCCGGGCCCGCTAGTAAGAATATAAAACCCGGTCAAGGGCGAAACGGCCTTGAGTATTGAAGATCCCTGCCAGCTCACGTGTTTCCTTCTTCCTACAGTCCCTGGTCCTTTAAGCGGGGCGTGAAAAGGCATCTTATGAGGCCGTCAAGCTGAGTGCCACCACTGTTAACATGGTACATGTTTACGATGGTGACCCTCTTTAAGCCATCCTATCCTACCATCATCCATACTATCCATACTAATATTATAAATGCGAAAGTAACTCTGTCTGTCTGTCTGTATGTTACACGTTCAAGCCTAAACTATTCAACTGACATTAAGACGTCAATCCTGATTGCATCCGAAGCCACGGTACCCTCGGAGCTCAGGGCCCATCTTCCGGCTCTTCCTCCTTCATTTCTACTCTCTGTGGCGTGGCGGTAGTGAATGTGACTGCTACGCAGGAGGTGCGGGTTCGATCCCGCTCAGTGCAAATATTTGTATGCATGAATATGGTTATTTTTATTAGTCTGGGTGTTTCTATGTATAATATGTATGTATTTACAAAAAAAAAGTATTTAAGTATGTTTATCCGCATTCTAGATTCCATAACACAAGCTAGTTAAGCTTACCATGGGTCTAGATAGCGTTGTGTAGAATGTTGTGGAATATTTATTTATATTTATATAAGGAAGTGAGGCCGTTTGCACGCATGTCACCCTCCGCGACGTCAAGCCAGCACTTCTTGGGCCTACCCCTTCTACTTGGACCTGATGGGGGCGCCATTGCCCGGCATTTGTTTCCCATGTACTTAGCTTGGCGATTGTATTACAAAGAAAAAAAAATATATATTGTAGGTTTATACAATATGGATACGACATATAGGCATTAATTGAAACCATATACTTGGCACCCCCATAGCTTCAAATATGAAAAATTTGAACAAAATCGGCCCAGTATTAAGGGCAGAAACTAGGGTTTTAATATTATAAAAATTTGAACAACTTTAAACACTCCGTAGAATCGTAGTTATCAATGAACTCTAAATTGCACGAAAATACTACCATTAGGGTTACCATCCGTCCGAGTTTCCCCGGATTTGTAGCCACGTAGCACCCGAGAGCACTATACCCACTCCGACCTGCCCATGTGGTGCATGTGAGACCGTCACCAGGTAGATGTCCCCAATGAGCTTAGAGTAACGGCCGCCGGCCGTCACGGCCACCGTCCGCCTGGAAAGTACATACGGCGTGCCGATGTTCCACGTTACCTCCACTTGCCTACTTGGTTCTTCTTTAGCCATGTCCGGCTCCGGTACACTAGTGAACGAGCGAACCTCTTGGGAAAGTGGGGTATGCATGCACGAAATCCCGGATACGATTTTTTATAGTATCTGGTGTTTTTGACTTTTCCGGAGATGACTGGCGTCCGACGTTTTTACAGGGTCGGCAGCCCAACTGTAACACCCCTGGGGTGGCATACGTCCATAGGCCACGTTACCCACTTTCTATCATGTGTGCCGTATGCTTATCTGCCACCTTAGTAGTATAAAAAAAAACTTTTGTCCTGGTTTACGGATTTTGCAGATGGAAACCCTTATTACTATTAAAACTGCACGAATGCGACGTTGCCGTACTGTGTATTCATTCATTTTTCCATTCATCAATTTCGTAAAAATACGATTGTAATGAGAGAGACATAATACCTCAAAGGGTGCCGCCCGGTAGGGTAAATTTCTGATTAACGGCAGTCTGTTACTCGTACAGAGAATAATGGTTGTTTTGAATACACATAAAACTCTTTGATTTGATAAGTAGGTACCTACTTATCAATGATTAACTTTAATTACTTACACTGTATTTGATTTCTTTATAATTTTTCCATAACAAATTCAATAATGAAAAGTATTAATATCTAGGTAATGAAGAATTTAAAACACATAATTTCAGTGTTAATCCCGGTTGCATCCATATCTTGTACTTTGGTGCCTGAGGTCTGCTTTCCTAATCTTTATTTTCATTTTGTTTATCTTGGCTTTTGTGGGAGCGACTACCGGGTTACCCTCCAACTCTGACAGGACGCACGATGACATGATAATGAACACCATGAAAATTGACAATAAATACCTTCCAAGTATTCATCAATCAGGTTAATAGTAAATAAAATATTCTAAAATAAACATATCCAAAGATGGATATTGGTGCCTTTACCTTATTAACCTATAAACAATTTTATGTTTCGATAATTCTGGAATGTTGTCAGTAACCGCGACGTCACTGGGGACCGCGTGTCGTTCTTTGATCCTCTTGGTTTATTTTCTCGTTTTAATTTGTTTTTAAAGTGAAATTGACACTAATCTATTCTTTTTGTGTTTGTGAATTGTGTTTATTTTTTGTTTCATTATTCTATCCTTAATTTTAACGGTGAAAATGAGTCTAAATACCTACCTAGTTATTAATTTGAAGTGCGAGTTTTGTGGGTTACGTATTCTTTTTTGAAAAAACAACGAAGTGTATAGTGTAACGTGTCTCTGAAAGTGACTCGCAGCCGGATTATTGAGGCATTTGTTAAATTGAAAGCAAGGTAGGTAGGTAGGTACATACCTAACCGAAATCTGTTGAACAGTTAGTTTGGCGATATCATTTTATGTTTTCAAGTTAGTGGCGGGCATTTCTAAAATTTAGATTCACATTTTTAAGCACTGCCGTGAAAAAGTGTTTATAAAGTTAAGTGAACTTTCGTGATAGGTGCCTAATCTTACCTTAGTAGGTAGGTCACGAGCGGGCGTCAGCTGGCGTGCCACGTTGCCGCTTTGCTTCGTGCAAATGCTAAGCGTGTGTAATTTTGTGAATGAATCAATGACTTATAAAAGTGGTTACATTTTCTACATTTATTTTAATAATTACTTTGTTAGGAAATTTAGTTTTTTTTTAATCTGGGAATTTAAGTTTAAATTTAATTTTGTTCCATTCCTATGGACCAGGACGCTTCACTGTTTCCGTAAATGCCTATATGTCGTATCCATACTGTATATATATATAATTATATAATTTTGTTTCTTATTTACCCCGTACTAGTTCAATATTTCGCGCACCTACCTGGACTAATCTCTGCATCACCCTAAGGTTGACTGGTAGAAAATGCCCACGGCATTAAGTCCGCCTTTGTACACTTAGTTTTATATTTGTGCATAAAGAATAAATAAATAAATAAATTATGAAAAAAAAACCATTTGTAATGGCAACACTAGATACCTATTATTCTTTCCTATTATTATCTATGGCATCATTAATTGGTAATAATAAAAGTATTGTAAAAATCTAGAATCATAGATTGGATAGTCTATCATCCATAACCATCACCTATCTCTATATTACCTTGGTCTATACCTAACCTCCTCCATGGTGAGTATTTTACGGCCGCCATACGACAAGCGTTGGACGCGACCATGGAGAAGGAAATGATAGCGGAGTTGTTGCAAGGCAATCGAGTCGCGTGCCATCCAAACGTCAAATGGACTCATTCGGTAGGAACGTTATACCTATGAAGTCCTTCGACTTTTGACACCCCGCGCGTCTCTCTTCCCACCCGCATTCGGCGCGCGTTTTTATTAGGAGAATTATCAATAAGGCATCTCCGTTACTTAATCATATTCTGTCCTCTGTGGACGCGACTCAAAGGAAGCAAGGCGCGCCCCTCTCATTCCCCTTTCCAGCTTAATATGTGCGTATGGTGTTACCTAAGCACTTATACCCGAGGCTTATATAGGTAACACTGTAACCTTATACCCCCTAAGTGAAAAATTTATCAATAAAGATATCAGATAGATGGACTAACTGAATAAATATAAGTATTAAAGAATTAATTTTTTTTCGTAGGTAGATTTCGGAAAGACCTCTGGGTTTATTTCGGAAAAAAAAATTGTGGGTAGGGTTACATGGGTTGAGAATGGAAAATAAAGGTGGTATACTGGTGCTGAGAGGTGTAAGAAAAATAAAACAAATGACTGAGAAGATCGAAATAAGTTTGATCGCAGGCGGTACCCATTAATTTTCTTTCGGTTTATGATTGGCAAATGGGTGCCGCCTGCTATCAAACTTATTTCAATCTTTTCAGTGGCAGTCGGGTTTTTTTAATTTTTTAATCATTTGTTTTATTTTATACTTTTTAGTTATAATATGACATGTATATCTTATTGTAATATCCTTCTCATTTCCTTCATTTTGATACACTGCTCGATAAGTTTGAGTCAAAAACATTTTTGACAACATACGTTTTGGCGCCAAAAATCCACCATTTTGATTTTCAAGAAATTTTAATGTACTTGGTGTCAATCACACAATCACGGCGAATCAAATTACACCTCACATACATACATAGTAAAGTAAAATAAATGGACATACATACATACATACATAGTCCTGAAAACATTACCCTCCTTCCTTCGGCAGTCGGGTAAAAAACCATACACCCTCGTAAATTAGACCAGACACGGCGACACCGGCGTGCGGTTTTAGTTTCAGCTTATTTTGACTTTTGCAGGAGCAATTGCCATCTGAATTGACGGCCTAAAAGGAAAGCCTGTTGCCTTAGTTTGTATACCGACGGTGGAGTTAGCTTGAACCCTGAAGATCGTAATGAGGCTATAATACAGCCTCAGGGTTGATTTATATTGCATTTTTTTTAAATAAATAAAACCAAGTAACACAAAGCAGGTAGCGACATCTATTGTCTAGTAAACCAAAACACCACACAACTTTTTACATAACCTGCAAATAGATGTCACTAATCCCAATTAACACTAGACAGTCACCTTCATAAAAAAGATTCATTCATAAAACATTATAAAAATTAAAAGAAAAAACGTATTACGAAACCAACGTTCGCGACATCATTAAAAATAATCGCACAATGTATTATTCAATGAAATAGAAGATATCAATCGTCATTTTTCATGAATAAAAGAATAATGATTTCCGTCCTTTTGCAACCATTTTTTACAGTGCACTGTGCAGTCTGTTATGGTAGGTCAGTACAAAATAAATGCACATTTAATGCCCCAGACGGTTCTCTTTCATAAAACATATTGCAAATTAGATCTTTTTATCAATGGTTATGTTTCGCAATGACATTTTTGCGACTTTGTAAGACATATTTTGCTAACATTAATGTATTTTTATGAATCAATCTACCTAAACTACTCTTACCTACCTAGTACATTACATTATATACCTATTACATTAATGTATCTTACTGATATTAGTAACGACCTACTTTTAAATATAAAAATCGCCTAAAGGTTCCTTACCTACGCCATACCGTAGTTATACCTGAGTACCCAGTTAAACACGCTTAAATCTTTTGATGACATCTTTTTTTTTATCGTGCGTAAAATCCCCACGAAGCCGGTGGAGGTGGTTATGTCGGACTCGAACCGACTAAAACGCACGCCGTCTTGGGTCTTTGGTTGCCGGAGGTGAGATTGCCGAAAGCATATCTCTCGCACCCCGGCAGATCCAGGAACATCTCCTTCGAGATGGCCCCCTTCGGGTTGTAGGGACCATAGTGTCCCCATCTAGCGTCGGGTACGGGAACAGGCCAGCGCTCATGGAGGACGGTGAGTGCCCGGCGTGGGACACGTCGAAGAAGGTCGTTCTTCGACGTGTCCCACGCCGGGCACTCGGTTAGCGTGTGCAGCTCTGTGTCCTCGCTCGCATCACAGTGATGGCACTCGGACGTTGGCTCCTTCTGGAAGACTACTTAGACCTTAAGAAAAGATATACCACAGGCAAAGCCGGTGCGAGTCCTTTAATCACTAGTAGGTCGGTGTCGTTTGCCCTAGTCGGTCTTATTATGGTAAATCCGCCTCTTCAGGGACCTTGATAACATACACAAAGAAATTAAATAATATGCTAACTAAAATACTAACCGTACAAAATATATATACAAAAATGAAATAAGAAATTAAAAATAAAAAAGAAGAGAGAGAGAGAGAGACTGTAACTTTAGGCATCGTAGAATTCCTCCCCATAGATCTATATAGGTACTGGTAGGTACCGTGCCCAAAAGGTTTTTTTTTTTTTTTTTTTTTTTTTATCGTGCGATAAATCCCCACGGATACCACCTCCACAGAGCCGGTGGAGGTGATTATGTCGGACTCGAACCGACTAAAACGCACGCCATCTTGGGTCCTTGGTTGCCGGAGGTGAGATTGCCAAAAGCATATCTCTCGCACCCCGACAGACCCAGGACCATCTCTTTCGAGATGGCCCCCTTCGGGTTGTGGGGACCACAGTGTCCCCATCTAGCCCCGGTTACGGGGAGGCGCACTTTGCGCCGCCGCCACGGCCTGCTTCTGCTAGGGTGACAGGCGGCTCCACCAGTCACCCCCAGGCCAGCGCTCATGGAGGACGGAGGTCGTTCTGCGACCTCCGACGTCCGGTTCGCCTTCGCTCTGCACGGGCTTCCCGGGCCCGGAGTCTGGTCCGGACCCGACCGGCCGCCTCCTTCTCGAGCATTACTTGCTCGCAGAAGGAGGCGGCCGCACCCCAAGCGTTTGCGCATCGTACCATCGCTGTGAACAATGTGACGAGTGTGAGGACTCCCACCCCTAGAGCCGCCACTAGGACCCGCCTCGGCGTGTCCCACGCCGGACACTCGGTCAGCGTGTGCAGCTCTGTGTCCTCGCTCGCATCACAGTGATGGCACTCGGACGTTGGCTCCTTCCGGATCCGACACAGGTAACTCCCGAAACACCCGTGTCCGGTAATCACCTGCGTCAGCCGGTACGAGAGGCTGCCGTGTGGCCTCTCTAGCCATTCCTCCATGATGGGTCTTACCGCCGCTATAACGGCGTGCCCTGCGCTTGGTCGCCCAAGTCGTAGCTCCCATTCCGCTACCATGTCCCTGTGGAGCTGAGACCTCACGGCCCGAATTTCTTCGGGCTCGGGTTCCCGTCCCTGCTCCCGCGCCTCCTTACGATACCGATATAGCATCGAAAGGGCTCTCGCATCCAGGTTCCACGGTAGGGATCCGGCAAGGAGACTCGCCGCCTCGAAGGATATCGTGCGGTACCCCCTAATGGCCCTGCGGGCCATTGCACGCTGCGGTCCACGCAGCAGACGCGCATTGTGAACCGTCAGGGTGTCCGCCCATATTGGGCACCCATATAGGGCCATGGACCGCACGACGCCCGCATAGAGTCTCCTGCAGGAGTCATCCGGCCCCCTCATGTTGGGCAGCAGCCGCCCCAAAGCGGCAGCTGTGTCCTTCAATTTGGGGGCCAGTCTTCGGAGATGCTCCCCGAAGTTCCACCGGCCGTCAAGCACGAGCCCCAGATATTTCATCTGGGCCTTGATGCCGATAGAAATGTCTCCCACTATGAGGCTGGAATCCTCCGGTGGCACGCGCCGAGGCCCATGAAAGAACATGGCCTCGGTTTTATGCAGAGCCACCTCGAGACCCAGCCGCCGAATCCGCTCCACGACTTGGGCAACCGCGGTCGTGGCCTTCAGGGTCGCTTCGCGGTATGTAGCTCCGCACGCCGTCACCAGCGTGTCGTCCGCATAACAAGTGACGGCGGCACCGTGCGCGAACTCACCGCGAAGCACCCAGTCGTAACCGATGTTCCACAGTAGCGGTCCCAGGACCGATCCCTGCGGAACACCGCACGACATCTCTCGCCGACCGAGCCCGGTCGCACTTGGGTAGACGACTGCTCTCTCCGACAGATACGCCCCGACTATGCGGCGAAGGTAGAGAGGCACCTCGTGATACACGAGCGCCTCCCTAATGCAGCTCCAGGGCAGGGTGTTAAACGCGTTGGCGATGTCCAGTGACACCGCCAGCACCACCTCGCCCCGAGCGACGGCGTCCTTCACCAGAGTCCCCACGCGCATGATGGCATCCACGGTGGAGCGCCTCCGGCGGAAGCCATACTGGCCATCCGCCAGGTCAGGCCCCACTCTGGATAGGTGCTCGACGAGGCGCTTTGCAATCACTCTTTCAAAAAGCTTGCACACCTCGTCGAGCAACACTATCGGCCTGTAGGCGGACGGTGAGTCCGCCGGGCGTCCCACCTTTCGGATGAGGACCAGTTTCCCCGTCTTCCACAACTTCGGAAACTGGCCTCGCTCCAAACATGCGCTGAGAAACCCTCTCAGTCGGGGCTCGAGAGCGTCTTCTTCGCCTAGAGCTAGGACCCACGCTCGGCCTGGAATGCCGTCGGGTCCCGGGGCGGTTTTCTTGGCCTTAAGCCTTAGCACCGCCAGCTCTAGCTCTACCCAAGTGACCTCGGGCACGTCGTCGTCATCCACGTTGGGTGCCATAGGCGACCTAGGTGGCGGAGTCATCTGCGGTGGAATATGTTCCACCGCCCGCGCTGGGAACAGGGAGCCAACGACTCCTCCGAGCAGCTCCGGCTGGAGACACCGGGTTAACGGTGGGGCCCGGGGGCGCAGCTTGCCCCTTACCATAAGGTAAGGCCGCCCCCATGGGTCCCGCTCCAGCGTCTCCAGCAGCTCCTTATGAGCTGCAGCCTTCGACTGCCTTATCGCCACTCGGAGGGCCTTTCTGGCCTCCCTGTACCTCGCATGAAGCGCCGCCTCTCGGGGCTCCGTATCTGCGGGGCGGCTACGCCTCCTTCGGAATCTGGTCCACCGGCGGAAAGCGATCACGGAGGCCTGTCGCAGCCTCGCGATGTCCGCTGACCACCAGTAGACCTGACGCCTCGGATTATAGGGCGGAGCCCTAGGCATAGCCGCGTCGCAGACACGTGTCATGGCCTCCCGGAACCACGCCGCCTCATCGTCTATGTCGACAGGCCTGTCCGGCGCAGAGGCCCAGGCCTGTACGATGGCGGCCTCCAGGAGGACCTCCCGATCCAGTCGCTTAAGCACCCAACGTGGCTCGCGTGGAGCCGGTGTAACCGGCGTGGCACCCGCGGGGGGAGAGACGTCGAACCGAATGTATAGATGATCCGACGCTGTCTCCACCTCCTCAAGGACACGCCAGCTCTGCACACGGCCTGAGAGCGGGGCGCTCGCGAACGAAAGGTCCACAATTGAGTCGCCCCGTCTCTTCACGCACGTGGCGACGGCCCCGCGATTCAGAAGAACTAGGCTGAAACTATCAGCCCAGCTCTCCACTGCCCTGCCCCTCGGTCTAGTGCATCGGGAACCCCAGTTCAGAGACCAGGCGTTAAAGTCCCCGAGCACCAGAACCGGGTGAGGGTAACAGGTATTGACGACGACGCCCAGCTGATCCAGCCACTGCTGGTACTCAACTAGGTCTCGGTTCGGCGAGAAGTATACTGCCACGACCGCTATCTCTCCCATAAGTGCCGCCATGCAGCCATGCCCCCTTGTCACGACAACAAGGGGGGGGGCTGCCGGCAGCAGCGTTGTGCACCAGTGCCACCGATCCGTCCAGGTCGATTTCCCAGGCAGGCCCGAGAAACCGGTGAATGTACGGCTCGGCGACAGCGGCGACATTAATGCCCCACTGTGCCATGCTCTGGAGCAGAAGTGCCTGAGCATCGACACAGTGGTTCGCATTTGCCTGCAGGACGCGGAGCTGAGGATCCATTATGGAACGCCCATCTCCACGCCCTGCCGCGAACCGGAGACGGAGCGCCTGCCTCCAGGCTTCGGCCTCCCCGCGGTGCAGGCCTTGGCGCCAACCCTGTGGTCGGCCGGCTTGCCCTCCGCTGCACATCTGATGCAATGCAACGGAGCTTCGCAATTACCGGCCTTATGACCGGGTTGGCCACAGCGGAAGAAACGGTCACCGACTGTTACCTCCGCCGTGCACTGCACCCCCACGTGGCCCACCGACATGCACCGGAAGCACCGTGCCGGTCGGGCCTGCAGGAGCCGTACCTGCACCTTCTGGAAGCCTCCGATGAGGAGGCTCCACCCATCGGCAACCTTTTGGGCTGCCGCGATGGGACAGCCGACAACTGCTGCCCCCAGTCCACGAGGGCCGAAGCGTATTGCTCCGACCCTCACTGTGTCCTGAGGACAGCCTCCGGCCTCCACCACGACGAGCCTAAGCTCCTCGGCCGTGATGGAGTCGTCCAGACCCGATATGCGCACTTCTGCGCACTTGTTGGGCCTGGACACCCGGACGTCAGCTACGTCCAGCGTCTCCCTGAGCCTAGCCGCTAAGGCGTCGGCTTTAGGGCCGCTGGTAGCGCCGGGGACCTCGAAGATCCGAGCTCCGGTACGCGTGGGCTTGCACACCAGATCCGGGATCTCGAGGGCTCCCAGGTCGATGCAGGCCCTTGCCTGCTTCACTACCTGGGCGTACTCCACACCTCTCTCCGACGCTTCCGCCGTCAATGTGATGACGACGGCCGTCGATCGAGGGACGCGGAGCCTCCTCGGCGCTGTTGCCATCGTGGCAGCCTTGGCCCTTCTGGCCAATTTGGCTGCTTTTTTTAGCGGCGCTCCGTCTCTGTTTATTTGCTCCGGCCACCTCCCAGCCCCCTAACGGGGCCGGAGCCAGAGCCCGGGCCGGAACTGAAGCCCGGGCTGGGGGCGGGGCTGAGGCCAGGGCTGGGGACTTCTTCCCCTTACCCTTGCCCCTCCCATTACCCTTGCCCTGGGTGACCTGGGCGCCCTGTGCGGGACCCTGAGGTCCTGGAGGGGGGCGGCGAGCTGGCACCGACGGGGCCGCCGCCGCCGCCGGGGAGGCAGTGCCGCCTCTCACTGCGGCGACGTACCCGGCTGGCGTCGCGAGAGGAGGACGGCGGGCGATGTCCAGGATCGCCTCCAGCCGCCGGTTGGTGCAATCCTCCTGCGCCACCATCTCAGCGCGTATGGCCGCCATACAATCGGCCAACGACGCCGGCTCTGCCGGTCGAGTCAGCGGCTGCACCGGTTGCCGCGGCGACTGCGCAGTTTGCGCTGGCCGCTCCGACTGCACCGGCCGCCCCACCGGTGCTGAGTGCGCCGACCGCTCCAGTTGCGCCTTCCGCATCGACCGAGTTGTCACCCCCGGTAACTCGGTCAGGTGCTCGACCCGCCTTTTGAGGGCCTCCAGCTCCGCTGTGACCCTCTCGAGCTGGCGCCGGGACTCTGCCTCCTGTTTTTGGGCCTCGGCCTCCCTCTTCGCCTGCTCGGCCACCTGCTCGACCAGGCCCTTGCTGGCGGCAACGATTTGCTGCACGACCCCGAGCATTGCGGCCTGCTCGGGAGTCGGGGACTCCCCCTGCCCCGCCATCATCATCCGGCCAAGCCGATGGCCAAGGATCATGGTCCTTCTGCAGTTGGCCGGGACCAACGGCACATCCATCCCCGGGTTGGATCCAACCCACGGGGAGGAGTCCCGAGGGGGGCGGGCGGCCTCTCCACCGCTCCTCCTGGCCCTTTCGCGGCCAGTGGCCTGGACTTTGTGCTCCCGCTCCTCTTCACTACTGCTCGTGCCGCTGGGTGGGATGAATGTCTCATCAAGCTCGGCCACCCGGGGCAGGGGAACCTTTTTCCTCCCCTTTCGCTTCTTGGCTGCAGACCTCGTCTGCAACCCAGGCAGCGCCTGCCTGTTTTCTTCGGTGGTGACGCCAGATTCCTCTGACGTCATCGCCGCCGCTGATACGGACGCCGCATCGTCCATGTGTAGCGCGACCTCCGCGCTACTGTTTTTGTTGGGGCCGGATTTAGAGCACGGCGCCGGGCTCAGGCAATGAGTGTCCCCCCCAGAATACGGATAGGGACTGCCGTTGCCGACTGGCAACGGGAGGGACTCCCCAGCTAGGCTGGGACCCTCCTGGGTAGATTTTCCGGTATTTTTGTCCATTGCATTTTTTTTTTTTAGTTTTATGTCCTTCGACATTGACGCCCTTGGGACTGGACTCCCTCCAGCCACTCATCCCATCGCCAGGCGTCAGAGCTTAGGATTGGGGATTTTTTATAGAGGTTAACTCCTCGCGGATCCGAAGATCCACCGGTCCTGTCCGTTCAGGGTTACGGCCGGGCCGAACGGGGTCTGCACCAGACCGAGTCCGTCCGCCCCTGGGGGTAATTTTTTATAGAGGTTGTCTTCCTCGCAGCCCACTAGAGGCCACCGTTCCTGACCTAGGTCAGGCTTACGGTTTGGCCGCACGGTGGTCTGCATCAGACCATGTCCCCCACCTCTGGACGAAGCCAAAGGTGGAGAACCCGTCCGCCCTAGAGCACCCTCCACTACGTCCTCTGCAAACAGAGGGACATGTGGAGGGCCCACGAGTGGCCCCTGACAGGGCCACTCCCGCCTGGGTTGTCTAAGCGTCTCTCGCCTGTCTCCTCTGAAAGCAGAGGGATACTGGGAGAGACGCGGACGACCACGGGCCTTACAGGCCCGTCATCCCACGACCCCACCTCAGTGGGGTCCGCCGATGGGTTATTTGTCAACGGCCAACAGAACTCCCAAGGTGGGAGTCTGTTAGCCGTTGTCCAGGGTGCACCAGCCCTCCCGCTTCCGCTCCCCAGGACCGCGGTCCAAAGGGGGAAGAAACGGAAAGGCCAACGTGGAGGTTACCCAACCAGCACCCCTGCCCAAAAGGCTGGCGGCATTAACCCGCTGAATAGCGATACCAATTCTTTGAGCGAGGTAAGGTCACGGGAAGAATCAATTAGTCGCTTCGCTATTTCTTTGAATTGGCGTACTTGGACTCCATGGACCTTGATGACTACATTTTTTTCAATTTTATTCTTCATATATATATTTCTGTTACAACTTTTAACAGTGCTTTGAGTTCGAAGGCGGGGTACTGAGCACCGTATGCAGAATAGCGCCTACTGTAAATGGTAGCGCAATTTTTCAAATATGCGAAACGCTGCCTTTCGTTTCGTGTATAGTATAGGTATAATTAATAGCTTAAAAACTTTAGCCGTGGTCTATAATTAACAAACAAGAAAATATTCTCATATAAATAAATAAATAAATAAATATTCCACAACATTCTATACAACGCTATCTAGACCCATGGTAAGCTTTTATAGCTTGTGTTATGGAATCTAGAATGCGGATAAACATACATATATACTTTTTTTTTTGTAAATACATACATATTATACATAGAAACACCCAGACCAATGCAAATAGCCATATTCATATCAAAATTACGAATAGATTAAAACAATCCATTTCAGTTTATAATATTAGCATGGAACTTATCTATTATTATAGCCCGAGCGCCACAAACAGACACCCTAAACAAGTGGCAATTCGACAGCCAGCGTATTGTGCAATAGAAGGACAAATGTATGGGATTGACTCGTATATTGACGTTTATGACAGTCATTAACGTATGTCATAAAATGTCAAAAACAGGCTAAAAACTCTCCAGTGAGCTCTGACTACCGATACCGTACTCACCGCCGGGAACACAACACGAAGCCGCGGTATTCTGTAGGGCGGAGGTACTTCCCCAGTCGCTCTGCTCATACTGCTCAATTAAGCACTCCCCGAGACTCAGGGTGGCAGATGGGAATAAACTTTATTCTCATCTGCCACCCCGAGACTTGCCACCGGGGTGGTGGTTGGCACTAATTAGGTGTCGTTTACCACCCCGGTGGTCAATGGCACATAATTAAAGATCCGCCCCCTTCATAGTTAAAGATACTGATATAATGTTTAACTCATGTAACGTTTACTTGCCTGACGGTTGGCTCTATGATCTCTATATGATATATATGTGGTATGGGTTATAAAAAAAGGTCACTGCTCACCCCGACTCGGATAGATTAGGCTAGAAGGCTAAGGCGCATTAGCCTTCGTGGATATTTTTTTATAACCACACATATAAGGATTTTCTACTCCGCTATAGCTTGAAATATTTAGTTAATATATTTTAATTCAAATTAGGATTATTATATTAGGATTTATTCTCATATCCTATAGGAGGATATGAGAATAAATCCTATAACTATGAAAGGGGCGGATGAAACTAATTGTTCCATTGACCACCGGGGTGGTAAACGACACCAAATAAGTGCCAACCACCACCCCGGTGGCAAGCCTAAGGGTGGCAGATGGGAATAAACCAACGAATGGACGGGAATACCGTACATAATTATATCGAAAAAAAAATCAAAACAATTTTTAAATTTTTTTTATTTAGTAAAATAGAATAACAAAGTTAGTGTAAAAGGTACTTCATAAGAACTAATATATAAAATAAAGTAAACTATGCTAAAGTATGTCACAAGCGAAGCCGCGGCATACCGGCTATTATTTGCAGTCGGCTCCGGGCTAGACTCCGGGGCCGGGAAGCCCGTGTAGAGCGAAGGCGAACCGGACGTGGGAGGTCGCAGAACGACCTCCGTCCTCCATGAGCGCTGGCCTGGGGGTGACCGGTGGAGCCGCCTGTCACCCTAGCAGAAGCAGCTGTGCAATTCACTAAGCGAGCATAACAATGCGAGTCGCAACGTTGTGCTCGATAGAGATTGTCATTAGTCGATCTCCAGTGACGTGATACAATCCGACCAATGACAATCTCTATCGAGCACAACGTTGAGACTTGCATCGTTGTGCTCGCTTAGTGAATTGCACAGCAGGCCGCGGCGGCGCGGCGGCGCAAAGTGCGCCTCCCCGTAACCGGGGCTAGATGGGGACACTGTGGTCCCTTTCGGGTTGTGAGCATATCTTTCGCACCCCGGTACACCCCTGGGTCTGCCGGGGTGCGAAAGATATGCTTTGGCAATCTCACCTCCGGCAACCAAGGACCCAAGACGGCGTGCGTTTTGGTCGGTTCGAGTCCGACATAACCACCTCCACCGGCTCCGTGGGGGTGGTATCCGTGGGGATTTATCGCACGATACAAAAAAATATACCGGCTATTATTTATTTCTTACATTAATCAGTCTATCGCAGTGCACTGCTGGACATAAGCCTCTTACAATGTATGGAAGCTCTGACCTACTGTTTCCACGCTGGCCAAACGGGTTGGTACAGGGTTCTATTTCGAGTTTTCCTTCTCTCGCAGTGATATATAAAAAAGGTTCCGTATCACAATATCTAAAGTCACTTTAACTATTTTCAAGACAACTACGGTTGATTCACATATTGTCATAACGCATATTGGTCGACTCGACTACTGGTTAATACACATAATGTTGAATAAACTAAAATTATTTGAACTAACGGACGATTAATATAATATTCATTTAATATAATGTTCTTTTAAGATATTGTACATGTTGACTATGTTTGAAATACCTAATGGTCGATTCGCCTACGGTTTATTAATACTACCACTTTGTGACAGAAATTTACATTGTTGCAAAACCGACTTCACGTAGTCTTGTCTGCCCTACCCCTAGAGTGTAATTTAAGCCCGCGAAGGCGCGGAGGGGCGAGGCGGCCCGCGAGCTGAGGAGCAGGTGGTTCTAACGAGCACTGCCGCGGCTGAGGCTGGCCGGCGCAGCTGGCCAGCAAGCCGAAGCTGCGGTAGTGCTCGTCAGATCTATCTGCGACGATAAGGTCGCGTGGGACCGCCGGAGCCCCGCAGCGCCGGAGCCGTGACAGAAGCCAAGCATGCAAGCAGGCATGCAGCATGCAAGCAATTATGCAGTAAGCATGGCTTCTGTGATATGGTAAATTAAATAAAAGGAAGTCCGTAAAATCTAAACTTTTAAATTGAGTTTTTCGGGTTTTAATCGGTTCGGTTACCGGATGTGTCAAGCGAGTTTTTGAAAATCTTTGAATGCAGTTGTGTTTCTTTTTAAAAATAAAGGAACGTTTCCTTTGAGTTAAATTCTCTATCCCCGGTATTTCGAGTACTTCCCCTCCAGGGAGCATGAAAATCTTCCACCCTGTGTATATCGCAATTGGCGGACAGCACTGTCTCACCACTCAACTCTGTGCTTGTGATCAAGGTATACAGGAGAGTTTACACCGACAGCTAGCGAGCGAGCAGGCGAGCAATATATCGACTTACCACTTTTCATAGTTTGGTTCACACAGTTTAATTTACTATATTAGTGAAACTTATAGTGCGAACTGGCGCCTGATGGATAATAATATACAAACTATACTCGCCAGCGAGTTCGATATATCACTTGCATCGTTCGAGATATGAGCTAAGACATGTAAAGAGCTCGCTAGCTGGTAACCAGAGGACAAACGATGTATCGCTCGCTTGCTAGTAGACAGTGTGACCTCTTCTTTTTATTATAGTAGTATTGTCATTTCGCGATTCCTGTATGTGCACGACTGACGTGCCTAGTCAAACAGCTTTTATGACTAAAGCAATGGCTACACAAACTACAAGAGAACGGCTTCTCACCAGTGTGTGTACGATTATGATCAATTAAATGTATTTTCTGGTTGAAGCGTAGTTTACAAACTTTACACTGATATGGTTTGTCACCAGTGTGCAAGCGAATGTGTGTTTCTAAATGGTGTTTACGTTTAAACCCTTTATCACACTTATCACATTGATATGGTTTTTCATCACCATGTACTAGAATATGTTTATTTAAAGTACTCTTATCACTAAAAGATCTTTTACAGACATTACATTGATATGGTTTCTCGCCTGTGTGTGTGCGCATATGACTTATGATAGAACCTTTACAAGAGAAACCTTTTTTACACAAATCACAATTATATAACCTAATATTATAATCAGTTGAATTACTATTGCGGGTATGTAACAAATAAATATGATTTTGTAAACTATTTTTAC
Source organism: Eilema sororculum (assembly GCA_914829495.1). NCBI lineage: Eukaryota > Metazoa > Arthropoda > Insecta > Lepidoptera > Erebidae > Eilema > Eilema sororculum. The sequence continues at coordinate 8,989,895 of OU618559.1, forward strand.
CACTAAAACGTTTTAGACAAACATCACATTCGTATGGTTTCTCAATTTTAAGTACGTGATTATATAAATTAGGTTTATTATCATATCTTTTGTCACATACATTACTAGGATATGGTTTCTTATCAGTGTGTATCTTAATATGTCTATTTAAGTAATCCTTTGAACTAAAACTCTTCTCACATACATTACATTGGTATTGTTTTTTAGTAGAGTGCACGGTATTAACATGTCTGTTCAAGTGAGATATAGAACCATAACTTTTGTCACACACATTACATGGATATGGAACTTTAGCTGAGTGAAGCTGACGGTTATGCCTTGTTAAGCTGCTGGCAGAACTAAAAAATATCAAACATACTTCACATTGATACAATTTCCTATCTGAATTTACATTTTTTCTATGGCATACAGTTTTATTTTTTTTATCGTCTATGAATACAAGTTTCTCATGGATCCAGTTACTTTTTTTAGCATTTACTTGCGTTGGTTCAAGGTTACTTGGGGAATCTGCTGGATTTTCTTCTGGCGAGCCGTGTTCAGAGTTTCCAGGTTCTAGAGAAAAAATATTTTTTTATTAAAATCACATTATATGTCAGCATGGTTCCCGAGAGTAGAATTTGGGCCACCCTATATCTTTTCATGCAGTGTTGTACAAGGCGACTCAGAGATAGAACTGTTTAACATCAGACAGATATATACAGCCCAGACTCGCCTCAGATGCATGGCTCGAGTCAACAATAGTGCCCGGAATACGGCAATATACACTTATTGGTGACATGTGGGTGTTAATCCACCTCTGCCTAACCCTTCGGGGATATAGGTGTGATTATATGTTATGTATGTAATTGCTAGTTGGGGTAATGTACCATATCAAATAAAAATAGCAACGAAACATTGAACAGAGTAGTATTTATTGGGGATAATCCCCACGAATGTATGAGAAATGAAAAATGTCTAACATACCTGTTGCAAAGTCATCTGGCTCGGTCTTCACGACTTCTAATTCGACGTAGTATTGTTGCTCTCTTCCGGCGTCGGCCATACTATCTGTAAAAATAATTATAGTATGCTAAAATAGGTCGATAAAAATTATTCTGACATAAAAAAATTCGAAGGCTCCGATTTTATGATCGTCGCCCCGTGTAGGAACCACAGTGTTCCCACAGTGAACACGGAAGCTAGGCAGGAGGCGCAGGTTTGATCTCCGCTCAGTGTAAATATTTTTATACATGAATATGAGTCATTTGAATGATGAGAGACAGGATGGAGGCATTTGAAATGTGGTGCTGGAGAAGGATGGAAGGGATAAGCTGGACGGAAAGAATGTCAAACGAAAGAGTATTAAACAAGGTACATGAAAGGAGGTCTATATTGGAAATAATCGAGAGCCGAAGAGGAAAGATGATTGGCCACCTGATAAGATACGACAGATTTAAAAAAATATCATAGAAGGGAAGGTAGAAGGAAGGAGAGGAAGAGGTGGACCAAGAGGAACTTTTATGGCACAAATAAAGGAAAGGATACAAGTCGCATCGTATCGGGAGGTCAAAAGATTGGCGGAGGAGAGAGAAGGATGGCGATTACTCCACCGACAAGAGCGCAGCTCTTAAGTTTAGAGGGAGAATATGAGTGTTTGCATTGGTCTCGTCGCCGTCGGTCCCGGTTGCCATACGAACATGTTGACAGTCGTTATAGGGGAGGGTGAAATGACTCCACACAGAAGGGCTCATGACCCGTCCAGTCAAATGGCGACCCCACACAGCAGTAGCAGTAGTAGTTCCTCATCTTACACGGAAAGGGGACGAAAGACACCGCCTGCAAGTGCACTAAAGCCTAGTTCAGACTAGGCTAGTAATTTTGTAGAGTAACGAGTAATTTAGTAGATAATTTAGTAGCGAACTACAAAAAATTAGTCCAGTAATTTAGTAAATAATTTAATCCGAGTCCATCCATTTTACTCTATTTTTTCACGCACCCGTGCTCACTAGTTCACCGGCTAAACAATTCCGAACCTGTTGATTTACTTACGGCCGTTCCCAATAACATACTTTCAGTTAAAGATAGATCGCAATAGTCAAATTTGACGTACCGGCTATTTAAATTCAAAACATGGTAACTGAGTTTTTTGCGGTGTGAAATAGGAGTTACTATGTTTTGAATTTAAACAGCCGAGCACTTTATCCGTAGATGCGATCTATCTTTAACTGTAAATATGTTATTGGGAACGGCGGTTAGTCGAGTTCATTAGTGGCCGCCGCCGTCCGTTCATCTTGCACAACACCACTCACTTGTGTACTAAACCGAAACGCGAACGATTTTTGTGTAGTAGCGAGTAGTTTAGCCACTAAATTACACGCTACTCTACTAAATTACTAAAGCAGTGCGAACTAGGCTTAAGACGTATGTAAGTGTTCAACACATCCCATTTCGGTTATCCAGGACATGTCCAGGTCAGTGGCCATCTCAGTCAGGGTATCCTGCTAAAAAAGGGACTGGTCGCGGCGACTTTGGGTGTTTAGATAAGCTTTTACACATACCACTTAGGGTGAGTTTAATTAAATAAAATTATTTCAATGACAAATTCTCTTCAATTACGACGACGCAGCGTAACGCACAACTGGGGCCTCACTCTTAGATGGCACACAAGCCCATTACCCACCTGCGGGTTACCATGGCCTATTGATGTATGCAACACCAGGAGGCGTCACTAGTGCTGCCAAGCCTGTAGAACCATATTGTAAGAAGAAAAACAACACAGCAAAGGACATCGCACCACAGCAGGGAGATCGTACCACAGCAGGGACATCGTACCACAGCAGTGAGAGTGTTCTACAGCAGGGACATCGTACCACAGCAGTGAGAGTGTTCTACAGCAAGGAGATTGTACCACAGCAGTGAGAGTGTTCTACAGCAAGGAGATTGTACCACAGCAGGGACATCGTACCACAGCAGTGAGAGTGTTCTACAGCAGGGAGATTGTACCACAGCAGTGAGAGTGTTCTACAGCAAGGAGATTGTACCACAGCAGTGAGAGTGTTCTACAGCAAGGAGATTGTACCACAGCAGGGACATCGTACCACAGCAGTGAGAGTGTTCTACAGCAAGGAGATTGTACCACAGCAGTGAGAGTGTTCTACAGCAAGGAGATTGTACCACAGCAGGGACATCGTACCACAGCAGTGAGAGTGTTCTACAGCAAGGAGATTGTACCACAGCAGTGAGAGTGTTCTACAGCAAGGAGATTGTGCCACAGCAGGGACATCGTACCACAGCAGTGAGAGTGTTCTACAGCAAGGAGATTGTACCACAGCAGTGAGAGTGTTCTACAGCAAGGAGATTGTACCACAGCAGGGACATCGTACCACAGCAGTGAGAGTGTTCTACAGCAAGGAGATTGTACCACAGCAGGGAGATTGTACCACAGCAGGGACATCGTACCACAGCAGGGACATCGTACCACAGCAGTGAGAGTGTTTTACAGCAGGGAGATTGTACCACAGCAGGGAGAGTGTTCTACAGCAAGGAGATTGTACCACAGCAGGGACATCGTACCACAGCAGTGAGAGTGTTCTACAGCAAGGAGATTGTACCACAGCAGTGAGAGTGTTCTACAGCAAGGAGATTGTACCACAGCAGTGAGAGTGTTCTACAGCAAGGAGATTGTACCACAGCAGGGACATCGTACCACAGCAGTGAGAGTGTTCTACAGCAAGGAGATTGTACCACAGCAGGGACATCGTACCACAGCAGTGAGAGTGTTCTACAGCAAGGAGATTGTACCACAGCAGGGAGATTGTACCACAGCAGGGACATCGTACCACAGCAGGGACATCGTACCACAGCAGTGAGAGTGTTTTACAGCAGGGAGATTGTACCACAGCAGGGAGAGTGTTCTACAGCAAGGAGATTGTACCACAGCAGGGACATCGTACCACAGCAGTGAGAGTGTTCTACAGCAAGGAGATTGTACCACAGCAGTGAGAGTGTTCTACAGCAAGGAGATTGTACCACAGCAGTGAGAGTGTTCTACAGCAAGGAGATTGTACCACAGCAGGGACATCGTACCACAGCAGTGAGAGTGTTCTACAGCAAGGAGATTGTACCACAGCAGTGAGAGTGTTCTACAGCAAGGAGATTGTACCACAGCAGGGACATCGTACCACAGCAGTGAGAGTGTTCTACAGCAAGGAGATTGTACCACAGCAGTGAGAGTGTTCTACAGCAAGGAGATTGTACCACAGCAGGGACATCGTACCACAGCGGTGAGAGTGTTCTACAGCAAGGAGATTGTACCACAGCAGTGAGAGTGTTCTACAGCAAGGAGATTGTACCACAGCAGTGAGAGTGTTCTACAGCAAGGACATTGTACCACAGCAGGGACATCGTACCACAGCAGTGAGAGTGTTCTACAGCAAGGAGATTGTACCACAGCAGGGAGATTGTACCACAGCAGGGACATCGTACCACAGCAGGGACATCGTACCACAGCAGTGAGAGTGTTCTACAGCAGGGAGATTGTACCACAGCAGTGAGAGTATTCTACAGCAAGGAGATTGTACCACAGCAGGGAGATTGTACCACAGCAGGGACATCGTACCACAGCAGGGACATCGTACCACAGCAGTGAGAGTGTTCCACAGCAGGGAGATTGTACCACAGCAGTGAGAGTGTTCTACAGCAAGGAGATTGTACCACAGCAGGGACATCGTACCACAGCAGTGAGAGTGTTCTACAGCAAGGAGATTGTACCACAGCAGGGAGATTGTACCACAGCAGGGACATCGTACCACAGCAGGGAGATTGTACCACAGCAGTGAGATCGTACCACAGCAGGGACATCGTACCACAGCAGGGCAATTGTACCGCAGCAGTGAGAGTGTTCTACAGCAGGGAGATTGTACCACAGCAGGGACGTCGTACCACAGCAGTGAGAGTGTTCTACAGCAGTGAGATTGTACCACAGCAGGGAGATTTTACCATAGCAGGGAGATCGTATCACAGCAGTGAGAGTGTTCTACAGCAGGGAGATTGTCCACAGCAGGGACATCGTACCCCAGCAGGGAGATAGTACCACAGCAGGGACATCGTACCACAGCAGAGAGATCGTACCAAGGGTACCTTTCCACCAGAGATGTGCTATGCTAAGCTATGAGGATGTAAAAGCAAAGCGCTAAATTAATGAAAATGAAACTATGTGACCGTTCCCAATGTGCTATGCTATGTACCATAGTGAGTAAAATGTGCTATGAAACTTCCTACAAATGTTCAAAATACGATTCTATTCTCCATCCATAGTACGTATATTTCTATATAAAAAGCATAGCTAGAAATAGAAACAGAAATTTATTTGCTCATAAACATGGTAACAAAGATCTTAGCAAGTAACTTAAGTATTATGGCACAACATGTTTAGCCGCAGTAAGTGGCCTGCAAATTTCGATTGTACAAATAATTATTTTAAATGCTTATCATTTCGTTGTCCGTCTGTCTGTCAAGACTTCCGAAATGTATGGTGTGGAGGTATCAAGTTGAAATTGGTATTAATATTTTGGTCTGTGTCGCCTTGAAGCTGTGAAAATATCGAACTAAGTCAATGCGGTCAGAAGATACACATAGCTTGGGCTTAGCTTATATTAATCCGTTTTCACCAGTGCAATACTATGTAGACCAATGAATACAATTGAGGAGGTCCGGAACAAAAACCGATAAATCCACTTTTCATATTTTTACAGGAAACAGAAAAAACTGATTATAATATTATTAGTATATTAATTGATAAACTAGTATGGTGTCAATTTGGATTGCAGAGAGAGCTTTTAAATAGGTAATATGAAAAAAATCTAATGTTGATAGCTTACCCACAATTTTAGTTTCAAATTTGGAATTATCGGCTTTTGGCCCAACCACAATGCAATTATCGGGATTTGAACGGCTATGTTGTAATTATCGGCTTTTGTCCCGGAATTTTGTAATAATTTAGTCAATAAAATACATGCTTTATTGCATGAATCATTTTTTATTACAACAAATTACAAATTCTTACACTTCTTCGAGAGTATCATCAAATCAGCCTCGCGTAAACTCGGAGTCCTGAACAGAGTGAGACGTTTTTTCACGCCGGAGCAGCGGTGTCTTCTATATAACACCCAAATTCGTTCCTGCGTGGAATACTGCTCACATCTCTGGGACGGCTCCGCAAAGCACTTACTAGATGCTCTCGACAGGTTGCAGCGACGTGCGGTCCGCATTATTGGGAATCCTGAGGTCACGAACACCCTCGAGCCTTTGCAGATGCGTAGAGATGTTGCGTCTTTGGCAGTTTTCTACCGTCTCTACCATGGTGAATGTTCTGACGAGCTCTTCCAATTAGTCCCACCCTCTCCTTTCCTACACAGGGTTACACGTGCAGGGCTAAGATGCCATCCATATACGGTGCAGAGTATACCAGCAAGAACCAAGCGTTTCAGCGACTCATTCCTATGCCGCACCATTAAGACCTGGAACTCCCTGCCAGCTCACGTGTTTCCTTCTTCCTACAGTCCCGGGTCCTTTATGCGGGGCGTCATAAGGCATCTAACGAAGCCGTCAAACTGAGTGCCACCACTGTTTCCGATGGTGACCCTCTTTCCAAGACTTTGCCTTTAGCTTAACATCAGGCGAGGTGAAGTCAAATACTAAAACATTGTTTGTTTATTGTATTCCAGTCGTCACCCAGTTTTTTAATGTCACCGTGCTGTCTGTATATGTCGTAGTACTCTTCTTTGTGAATAATAACTGGTTTTTTTCTTATGTCCTTTTCTACCCTACCAAAGACACGATCAGCTGGCAGAACAGACAGTCTTAAGACAGGATGACTGTTAATAAACGATTATTACCACAAAACTAAAAAAAAATACATTTGTCGGTAAATGCTCCGAACAGGAAAATATTTCGAAGAATTTGTATAGCATTTATCGGTATTAGCTCCAAAAATTAAAAAAATATATAAATATTTTGTCGGGTAGTGGTATTTATCGGCCTTTGGGACGGCTGTCCATGTTTGGAGTCATTTTTAGTACGGTTTTAACGGTTTTTGATGCAACCTGTACTTATACATACCATGCATCAAGCATGGTATGTATAAGTACTATGACCAACAGAAAAATGAATAAAAAATGCTTAAGCCAAAAGTGGATTTATCGGTTTTTGTTCCGGACCTCCTCAATTGTGATACCAAACGTAAAAAATCCATAGCAATGTATTACTTGAATCATAATATCTTGGACCTAAAATGTGCTCTATACGCGCATTACACGTTTCTTGCACATATTTTGAAGATAGTATGGGATCTATACAGAATAAATTATTTTTTAATTTGATTTTGACTTTGAAGTCTCGTGGAAGCGTGCGCAGAATGAAGAGCTTATCATACCTAAGAGCATAGATTCAGGATCTTCTACCACCGCATCCGTATCTACCGGTTCCTCTTTGATGGCACAGTCTACCTTCTCGACCACGCCACCCACACTGAACTGAATCACTGGTGTTATTTTAAGATTGTTTGTACTGCAGATGGCATCTTCAAGCTTTCTTTCCGACTGAAATTAAATCTAAATAAATAACACGCTAAACAGGGAGAGGGGAAACTCGATTCTTGCCGGCTCCTCAATGGGTCGCATGTTGCATGACAAACTAGATTGAGTTTTTAAGGTTCGGTACCCCAAAAGGCAAAAGGGTACCCTACAATATGGGGTTCATCAGAATGTTCTAACAGGGTCGGCGGCACGAATGTGCAGCCCCTGGTGTCGCACACGTCCATAGGCCTCGGTAACTACTTCTTATCAGGTGAGACGCGTGCTTCTCTGCCGATAAATATACTAAATTCTTTAATAGGATCACATCCATCGTATCACAGCAGTGAGAGTGTTCTACAGCAGGGAGATTGTACCACAGCAGTGAGAGTGTTCTACAGCAGGGAGATTGTACCACAGCAGGGAGATTGTACCACAGCAGGGAGATTGTACCACAGCAGGGAGATTGTACCACAGCAGGGACATCGTACCACAGCAGGGAGATTGTACCACAGCAGGGAGATTGTACCACAGCAGGGACATCGTACCACAGCAGTGAGAGTGTTCTACAGTAGGGAGATTGTACCACAGCAGGGACATCGTACCACAGCAGGGAGATTGTACCACAGCAGGGACATCGTATCACAGCAGTGAGAGTGTTCTGCAGCAGGGAGATCGTACCATAGCAGGGAGATCGTATCACAGCAGTGAGAGTGTTCTACAGCAGGGACATCGTACCACAGCAGGGAGATCGTACCACAGCAGGGAGATCGTACCACAGCAGTGAGAGTGTTCTATAGCAGGGAGATTGTACCACAGCAGGGACATCGTACCACAGCAGGGACATCGTACCACAGCAGGGACATCGTACCACAGCAGGGAGATCGTACCATAGCAGGGAGATCGTATCACAGCAGTGAGAGTGTTCTACAGCAGGGAGATTGTACCACAGCAGGGAGATCGTACCATAGCAGGGAGACCGTATCACAGCAGTGAGAGTGTTCTACAGCAGGGAGATTGTACCACAGCAGGGAGATCGTACCATAGCAGGAAGATCGTATCACAGCAGTGAGAGTGTTCTACAGTAGGGAGATCGTACCACAGCAGGGACATCGTACCACAGCAGTGAGTGTTCTACAGCAGGGAGATCGTACCACAGCAGGGAGATCGTACCAAGGCTACCTTTCCACTCTAGCATTAAGTATTATAATAATACTAGCTTTTGCCCGCGGCTCCGCCCGCGTGGATGTCGGTTATCGCGACCAAACCTATGTCCTAAAGCCTAAAATAAAGCCTATGTCCTTTCTCATGGTCTAATCTACCCCTATACCAATTTCAGGTTTGGGCGTGAAAGCGTAACATACAAACAAACAGACAGACAGACAGACAGACAGACAGACAGACGGATAGACAAAGGTACTTTCGCATGTACAATATTAGTATGGATGAATATGATTATTACTTACTCCGTTCCTGCTCAAGACCTCAGCGAAGAACTTCTCGCTCTGGAGGCACTGTTTCCTTAACACACCGGTTTTGACGAGCCTCGCGAAGCAAAGATAACACGCTAGCATGGGTCTCTTGTCGTCCACTACTAGCTGAAATATGTAAAAGAATATTTGAGTTATGGTAACACTGGGGCTATAAGCTCCCTAATGAAATAGTTAAATATACATTGGGCATATTTAAAAAAAACTGGTCAGTCTTGCACACTGGTTCCAAACAAAACTGGATCAAGAGATGCACAGTTACCCAGTTTTAATACCTTTGCATTTGCAAATAAGACTGTATCTTCTGACCGCATTGACTTAGTTTGATATTTTAAGGTGATGCAGACCAAAATATTTGTACAAATTTCAACTTGATAACTCCACACCATGCATTCCGGAGGTCTTGACAGACAGATGGACAACGAAGTGATCTTATAAGCGTTAGTTTTTTAGGGTACGGAACCCTAAAAGTACTTTGATTATGTACTATTTAGCTGACTCGCCCCGGGCTCGCCTGTGGTATAATTCTAAACCCTGTATCATCGCTCTAAAATACAGAAATAATGTATGGTAATTGGCCAGATTTTTTGAAATTTATGGTTACTGCTACACTCCCTTGAGTGGTAGTATGATGATATTATATTAGCCTACAACCTTCCTTGATAATCAGGCTGTGCACAAAAAGATTTTGAGATTCGAACCAGTAGTAGTTCAATAGATTAGCAAGGAAAGAAGGTGTAGTTTTTTTTTTTTTTTTTTCATTCGGAAATCCCCTCGGATCCCCTGCTGGAGCTGGAAGGGGAGGTTATATCGGACTCGAACCGACTAAAACCGCACGACGACTGTGGGTCGTGGTGCTAGGCCAGAGTTGAGGTTGTCATCGGCATATCCCTCGCACCCCGGCTGACCCAGGGCCATCCCTTACGGTCTGGCCCTCCTCGGGAGGGTGTCCCCGACTCGCCCCCGGAATGGGGAGGAGCGCTTCTCAGCGCGCCGCCGCCGTGGCCTGCTTCTGCTGGGGTGACGGGCTTGGATAGTGAGGGAAGATTGTCACAATCTGTTACAAGAGGTATTGCTAGAGATATTGCGAGTTGAGTTCCAATGGCTTTTTCTACATCTCACTAAATGTTCTAAGGAAAATAGCCTAATGCATTTTTTGTTGTGTGGAAATCACCTCGGATACACCACCTCTGGAGCCAGTACATTGTCCTGTTGCTTGAGACGGCAGAGGCGAGATTACAACTGGTATATCTGTTGCACCCTGGCTAACCCAAGGCCATTTCTAGACCGCACATAAAAAAAATTTCAATGTGGAGAAATTCCTTACTGAAGTTGAATTTTATTAGCACTGTGTCAGCTACTATTGAACTGATTGCTCAATGTAACATAATTTTGAAATATTCCAATGGATCAGGTTACAGTGATCAGCAAAAAAGTAATAACTAGCTGATCCTGTGCACTTTGTACTACTCATTTTTTAGTTCTGTTTATGACTTCCATTACAGACTCATGCAAGCCTTAATCATTGCATCAGTCGTGAATTATGTTTGAATAATGGTTACAACAGAAATACTTAATTCAACCGTTAGTCACCACTTTAGACAATAATAGGTTAATTGTCAGTGTGGTAAAACTTGCCACAATACCTAAGTTTTTCTTTTAGTCTGAAGATGAATATAAATTTATTTATTTATTTATATAATTATGAACAAGCCGCTACAAGCTGTTGTGTTCACTTCTAGTGATAAAATATAATAGTCTATAGATTTTTTTTTGTATTAATATTAATAATTATTATTAATTATTCAATTGTTCGTCATTTTTTTAAGCAATGAATTGTCTAGTCATAGCCAGTTATCAAGTTGTAAGTGTTGTAAATATACCTCAGGGCAAGTATTTTGGTCCCAAATCGCATGACCAACAAGGCTCTGCCACGCGCGCTTGTTTTGTAATAATCCAGGCTTGATTTTTTTTATTTGTTTATCAAAGCATTAAGTGGTCAGTGTCGGACGACCTGAGAAAGACTACGGGCACTCTGTGGCAGAGGCTGGCGAGCAACAGAGTGAATTGGAGGCTAATGGGGGAGACTTGTGCCGCAGGGGCAGATTGATTGAGGATAGAAGATAGGTGTTATGTACTATGTAAAATGAAGATTCTCATTCAATTAATAAAAAGGTTTGCAATTGAAAGCATTAAATAAGCTAACTATACAATTCAAATATATAAAGAAAAAGTGAGTTGCTGGAGCGGAACTCGAACCCGCGATCTATCCCTTACTGAGGGAATGCCTGAACCACCAGGCCACCAACTTGTCCACCACTATAGCACTCCATGCTATATTTAATACCAAGTCCATTTTAAGTCCCTTGGACTTAAAATAGACTTGGTATTAAATATATATGTCTAATACCTGTCTTAAAGAGGTGTAATGACTCACCGGCACCCCAGTCAGGTCTTCATACAGTTCTTGGAGACGTGTACTAAATAAAGAAAACCGATGTAATTTGTAATTTTGGCTTAAACAAATTCGGCACATCTTTTGTATATCTTCCATTTTCTATCTTCTTCTAAAAAAAAAAAAAAAAGTTTGGTTCACAGGCGGTATACACAGGTGAACAATTTTAATTTCGTCCAAAAACAGGAGCAGTTTAGATCTCAAGATATTACAACGTGTGGCTTGCTAAGTGAGAGTGATTATATTGAGTATCTCGTATTAGGTGTAACACTGCACTTTTCAATTGTATTGATGTTAATGAAGACTCGGCAGAATAACAATAGCCGGGACATTTTTTTTTTGTTAAAAAGCAAACTTACTTTGTGATAATAAAGTGTGTAAATTTAAAGAAATGGCTCAACTTTAGTATCTCCGCACTCGAGTTAAGACTCCATATTTTTTTTACACATAGCTAATAATATTAGAAGCCCCCACGCAAAGTTTCAAGTTACGGAGATCAATGGTTAACGAGAAAAAAATAAATAAAGATCATAAAAATTTACCAATATTTTGACACTTTTGACCACAGAACTCGTCTTTTGACATTTCGTTTCGTCATTAAACGTTTCATTTTACGTAATGTTAACGTACTAAAATGTTTTACTCCGTTTAATAATTAAATAAATACGTATATTTAGTGACTAAGGTAAATTTTATGTATATTTTATTATATTACGTATATTTCGCTGATTGATATGAATTCTATTCAATTTATACTTACAATACAACTTTAGTTGATCCGCACTCGACCGCACTCGAGTTAAGCGCTGCGAGTGGTGAAACTAAACGAAAAAAAAAAAAAAAAAAAAAAAACAAATCGCTGCAAAACCGACTCCACGTAAGTCTTGTCTGCCCTACCCCTAGAGTGTTTTTTAAAATCGCGTAGGCGCGGAGGGGCGAGGCGGCCCGCGAGCTAAGGAGCAGGTGGTTTCAACACTCGCCACCGCGGCTGAGGCTGGCCGGCGGAGCCGGCCAGCAAGCCGAAGCTGCGGTGGTGAGTGTGAAACACATCTGCGACGATAAGCTCGCATGGGACCGCTGGAGCCCTGTAGCGCCGGAGCCGTGACAGAAGCCATGACTGCTGCATGCTTGCTTGTTTTATCATGATAGAACACTCAGAAATCAACACACCTCGACCTTGAAATCGATGTCAATACAAGAAAATACGAAAGTGAGGTTAGAATTTAAAAAAAATCGTATCTCAAAAAGGGGGGGTTTCCGTAACTTTTCCTTTATAGGGGGGGTTCTACACCCCTCCCCTCCCCCCCTCCACCCACTCGCAGCCCTTAACTCGAGTGCGGAGATACTAAAGTCCTACCAAAGAAATAAATAAACAAACAGATTAATGGATATAGTGGGTGGCTTTAATATTATTATGATTGGTTAATTATAATAAATGTATGCAAATTAAATATCAACCATACTTTCTCAGTACCTACCGCAGACCGCTTAGAAAAATTAAAAATAGTTTTGACACTTTTGACACTTTTGAGTTTGACTTTTGTTTGACAATAATCTAGGTTTGTGTAATACTAATCGATAATCCGAATTATCACATAATATTCATATAATAATCGATAAATATCATCGTTACTTTTACCCGACTGCTGAAAGTGTAATGTTTTTCCAGACTATGTATGTATGTGTTGTAAGTTGCAAAACCCCTTTTAGACTATGATCGCCTCCCGGCAGATTTAGACAAAATCATGAAGTGGTCCAAAGACTGGCTCATAAATTTGAATCACACAAAATGTACGACATTGCACGTCGGAAATCGGAACCCCAGGCTCACTTACAAACTTGGCGACACTCAGCTAGCCGAAGTCAAAACATAGATGGATCTGGGAGTTAAGATTTCGGAGAACCTGAAATGGGAAGACTATATCACGAATAGTGTCAAAAAAGCTAATACCATGATATACCTCATACAGAAGGCCCTTGGAACATTGACACCTGAAATGGCTCTTAGAATCCACAAAACGTATATCAGACCAATATTAGAATATGCCTTTCAAGTATGGAGCCCCTATTTCATAAAAGACATAGACCTGTTGGAAAGAGTTCAGTGTAGATTCACCAAACTCCCTAGACAGCTGAAACGGTTGCCATATGAAGAACGATTAGATAAACTGAACCTGACCACCTTGAAGGAGCGCAGAGAACGTGGAGACCTGATTGAAACCTACAAGATAATAACTGACCACTATGACCTACAAGGATTCAGCAACATGTTCAAACATGCACCGGACCGAAATCGTAGAGGACACAACCTTAGACTGCAAAAATCTAGTTGGAGTACCAATCCACACAAGAACTTCTTCAGCAATAGATTGGTCAACGCATGAAATAGGCTACCTGAAAATATTGTGACAGCAGAAAATATTAACCAATTCATAAATAGACTGGACAAATACATAAATCAACAAAGACATTGAGTAGTGAATAACAGTCAACGAGATGCAGGCTGATATCAGTTGTTTCAACTGCTGGCCTGTTCCCCAATAATAATAATAATAATAATTTACCCGATGCCGGTGGGATACTATACCCGATGCCGGTGGGATACTATTTTTTATATTTTTAAATGTTTTTTTTTAAATATGTATTTAAAAATATAATATAAAGGATTTATAAATGAATAAAGAGAATAATAATTTATTTGGCACGCCCTACAGCCTGAATTTGATTCGCCGTGATTATGTGAGTGACACCAGGTAGGTAAGTATATTCAACTAGAAAAATGGTGGATTTTTGGCGCCAAAACGTATGTTGTACAAAATATTATAAATTTTTTGACACAAACTTATCCAGTAGGGTTTCAAAATGAAGGAGATTACAAAAAGACATACATGTAGGTATATGTAATTTTCAGGCGAATCTTGCAACGTTATAGGAAGCAGATATCCTCAACCTCAATTTTGCATTCATGTTTTGTTTGGACGACAATGCGTACGGTACCATGGATCTTGTCTGATGGATGATGCAGTAGTAAGGTGGATATAGGAACAAGATAAAATTATAGAGTTTGGTCAAAATGACTTCTGACTTTTTGAGTGATGGTAAGCAACCCAATAGAGTTTGTTTGGGCTCAAGCAAAGGGGTACGTCGCCAGGGATAATAAAACTTTTCGGATAAAAGAGGTAAACAAATATTTGAAGAAAGCCCAATGATATTTTATACAAGATATGTTACGTTCATAGTAAATGACTCCTCAAATCTGATCCAGCAGTGTGTCAGTGCACAATAGTTGACAATTAGCGTTAAAGTAGTACGAAAGATGGGATAAGCACGTGAGTAAAAAAGATAGCTATAATTCGGAATGATTCGGACTGCAATCGTCTCGTTCGTTATAGGATGGCTTTTTAGCATAGATTATGATTTTGTTGAACAGAAAGGGTATTTCTTTGGTAGGCAAGAAATGAAATTCGATGAAAAAATAATACGTCATTATTTACTTCGGAAAATGATAACAATTAAAAAAGATAATAAAGAAACTTCTCGAAAATAAAACCATAGTGACGCAATGACGTTACAATAAAAAATTAAACGCCTTCAAATGAATTTAATTTATTTCTTTTCTGCATCTTAGAAAGTTTTTTATATCGGGATTATTTTTATGAGCAGAATGATGCCGAACAGTGGTATATTTGTCAATTATTTATATTCTTCCTCAGCAATGTTCGACTTTATTTCGAAGTATATCTCTCAGTGGCTTCAAAGTGATTGCTACAAATTCTGCTGCTTTTTGAAAGTGTCCAGTCAAACTCATTTCGTTGTTCCCTAACAATTACAATCCACTCTTGAAGTCGAACTTCATTAGTCGGAAACCTTGAAAAAAAGTTAGGTTATTACAAATATTTAAAGGATAACAAATAAATAAAACAAAAATTTTGTCACTGAATTTAAAATAACAAATAAAACTGAACAACATGTCAATTATTACTTTTGTAGGCAGTAAAGTGAAAATTACCCTATGTCGCATCTGTACTGATAATCTATGCAAGCAGTGTTGTTGTGTCCTTGTCGTGCTCATATCAAAAAGTATTTCTGTCTTTTTTCTTTGCCGCCATTATTTTAAAAATATTATTAAACTAATTTTAATGAAATACACTAATAAATCGGTAATATTGTATGTACTTACATGTGATAGAAGATCCCTCGTGTTTTATTGATTTTAGTGTCGTAATTTGTACATTTTTAAAAACACACGTTGGCATTTTTATTGCAATTTTATTATGCGCTTACATACGTGACAACTCGGCGTTTGTCAGACATATACTAAATGCGATACGTCCCAATTGGGACGTTTTCGCGTCTTCACCAGGCGCACTCTTATAACATATCTGCCTCTTTTTTGTATGTAATATCATTGAGAAAGCCTGAACGAAGTGACGCTTGAAAATTGGAGACAGTGCATCAACCAAGCCATAAAAGCTGAAGACAAAATGTGTCAACTCGACCACGTCATACTCGTAGATGAATGTGTGGATTCGTTTATCACAAAATGTAATTGATTCCGATTCTGAATAATAGCGATTCCGAATTGGAGTCGGAATCAATAGCAACCGTAGTGAATGAAAACGTGTAAAATTACTTGAATTGTTTTACTTAATTCCTCTGAATCCTTTTAAAGTTTTTTTACCAGCTATAATAATGTTATTTTAATATGCTGGTAAGGTTCATATTTCTCGAATAATATTATTTAATACATACCTATTACATAATTACATTAATTACAATAAAAAAAGTGCTTTCATTCCTACTTAATTAAAGAATGACTAAAATGTCTTAATATGATTATCGAACATCACTATTGTCGCAGGTCACCCTTTTTAGGGTTCTGTAACCAAATTGCAGAAACGGAACCCTTATAGATTCGTCATGTCTGTCTGTCTGTCTGTCCGTCCGTATGTCACAGCCACTTTTCTCCGAAACTTTATGGCCTATTGTGTTGAAACTTGGTAGGTAGATGTTCTGTAAACCGCATTAAGAATTTTACACAAAAACAGAAAAAAAGCAATAAATTTTGGGGGTCCCCATACTTACAACCGAAAGTCAAAATTTTTTTTTTTCATCGATCCCTTACGTGTGTCTATAGATAGGTCTTCAAAAATGCTATTGAGGTTCTTAGCACCATTTTTTTCAAGAAACGAATTTGCGCGAGATATACTTCCAAAGTGGAAAAATGTGTGTCCCCCCCGCTCTGTAAGAGAACTTCTGTAAGAGAATAAAATGCAATGTATATCATATATTTTTTTTAGATTCTAAAAAATTCTAGAATTCTAAAAAAAATATATGATATACATTGCCATGCAAACTTCCAACGAAAATTAGTTTGATAGAGATCTAGTGAGTAGTTTTTTTTCAATTGGTCATAAAACGCAATTTGCTCCTTCATAATTGAATGAAAGGCGCAAATTGCGGTTTATGACCAACTCAAAAATAATACAAGAACTTTTATATTATTTTACTTGCTGCTATGGAACCTTTCATGGGCGAGTCCGACTCGCATTTGGCCAGTTTTTGTATTGATCAGTGACAGTACTGACAGTTGCACTTCATGTCATGCACTTGTCATTTTACTGACTGAGGTCTGAGATGAGATTCAATTCAATTTTTGGCTTATTGGACTGAGATTAAAAATCCTTCAGTTTTTCAATTTTTCGTAACATAGAAGCGGTACTGAGGTGAGACAGTGTGGTTATTATTTAATTTGCATAATATATTTATTATAATTAACCAATCATAATAATATTAAAGCTATCCACTATATCCACTAATCTGTTTGTTTATTTATTTCTTCAAATTTACACATTGTTGTAACACGAAGTAAGTTTGTTTTTTGACAAAAAATATGTTGCGGCTATTGTTATTCTGCCGAGTCTTCAAATAATACATTGAAAAGGGCAGTGTTACACCCTACCCTAATACGAGAGACTCCATTTATTCATTCTCACTTAATAAGCTATGGTGTAAAATCTTGATATCTAAACACTGCTCCTGTTTTTGGACGAAATTAAAATTGTTCATCCTGTGTGTATGTGTGCCTGTGTGCAAAATATTTTTTTAATTTTTTTTTTAGAAGAAGATAGAATATGGAAGATATACAAAGGATGTGCCGAATTTGTTTAAGCCAAAATTACAAATTAAACCGGTTTTCATTATTTAGTACACGTCTCCAAAAACTGTATGAAGACCTGACTGGGGTGCCGGTGAGTCATTACACCTCTTTAAGACTAGTATTAGACATAGGTATACCTTGGACTTAAAATATACTCTTTATTAAATGTAGCATGGGGTGCTATAATATGGTGGACAAGCTTGGTGGCCTAGTTGTTAGGGCATTCCTCCTGTAAGGGAAAGATCGCCAGTTCTAGTCCCACTCGAGCAATTCACCTTTCCTGATCTATTTAAATTGTATAGTTAGCATACTTAATACTTTCAATTTCAAGCCTTTTTATGAATTGAATGAGAATCTTCATTTACTTAGTAGATAACAATTTTTGAGATTGTAGTAGTTGTTGCATAGCTGTCCTCTCAATCAATCTGCCCCTGCGGCACAAAGGTCTCCCTCATTAGCCTCTAGTTCTCTCTGTTTCTCGCCAGCCTCTGTCACAGAGCGCCCGTAGTCTTTCTCAGGTCATCCGGCACCGACCACTTAATGCTTTAATAAATCATAAAAAAAACAAGCCTGGATTAGTACAAAACAATGCGCGGGTGGCAGAGCCTTGTTGGTCAGTTATGCCAGTGGTAACCTCCTGAGGTGGTGTATCCGAGGTGATTTCCGCACAACAAAAAATGCCTTAGGCTATTTTCCTTAGAACATTTTTTGTCATGGTAGTAAAAGCCATTGGAACTCAACTCGCAACATCTCTACCAATACCTCTTGTAACAGATTGTGACAATCTTCCATCACTATCCAAGTCTGCTACAACTCCTTTCCTTGCTATCTATTGAACTACAACGGGTTCGAATTTCAAAATCTTTTTGTGTTTATCAGCCCGATTATCAAGGAAAGTTGTAGGCTAATATAATATTATCATGCTACCACTCAAGGGAGTGTAGCAGTAACCATAAATTACAACAAATCTGGTCAATTACCATACATAATGTATGGTAATTGACCAGATTTGTTGTTGACCAGTTTTTTCTGTATTTTAGAGGGATGGTACAGGGTTTAGGAGTATTCCACAGGCGAGCCCGGGGCGAGTCAGCTCAATAGTGCATAATCAAAGTACTTTTAGGGTTCCGCACCTTAAAAAGAAAGAAAACTAACCCTTATAAGATCACTTCATTGTCCGTCTGTTTGTTAAGACCTCCGGAATGAATGGTGTGGAGGTATCAAGTTGAAATTGGTACAGAAATTTGGGTCTGCGTCACCTTAAAGCTGTGAAAATATCAAACTAAGTCAAAAAAAAAATGCAGTCAGAAGATACAGTCTTACTTATGTAGAATAGCTACAAGCAATTTGCAATAGCAAGGGTATCAAAACTGGGTAACCGTACATCTCTTGATCCAGTTTTGTTTGGAACCAGTGTGCGAGACTGACCAGTTTTTTAAATATGCATAACATAACATAACATTAGGGAACTTATAGCCCCAGTGTTACCAGAACTCAAATATTCTTATTTCAGCTAGTAGTGGACGACAAGAGACCCATGCTAGCATGTTACCTTTGCTTCGCAAGGCTCGTCAAAACGGGTGTGTTAAGGAAACAGTGCCTCCAGAGCGAGAAGTTCTTTGCTGAGGTCTTGAGCAGGAATGGAGTAAGTAATAAGCATATTCATCCATACTATCCATACTAATATTATAAAGGCGAAAGTAACTCTGTCTGTCTGTCTGTCTGTCTGTCTGTCTGTCTGTCTGTCTGTCTGTCTGTCTGTCTGTCTGTCTGTCTGTCTGTCTGTCTGTCTGTCTGTCTGTCTGTCTGTCTGTCTGTCTGTATGTTACGCTTTCACGCCTAAACCACTGAACCGATTTTGATGAAATTTGGTACAGGGGTAGATTGGACCTTGAGAAAGGACATAGGCTATGTTTGGTCACAATTACCGACATCCACACGGGCGGAGCCGAGCTAGTATTATTATAATACTTTATGGTAGGGTGTTTATATTTGTGTGTGTGTGTGTGTGTGTGTGTGTGTGTGTGTGTGTGTGTGTGTGTGTGTGTGTGTGTGTGTGTGCGTGTGCGTGTGCGTGTGCGTGTGCGTGTGCGTGTGCGTGTGTGTGTGTGTGTGTGTGTGTTTGAGTGTTTGAGTGTGTGGGTGTGTTTGTGTGTGTTTGAGTTACAGTATGCGTGTGTATTTCACACTGTGCAAATATTTTTTTGCATGAATACGTCTATTTGCAGTAGCATTGATCTAGGTTTTCCTATGTATGTATTTTAGATTCCTTATAAAAGAATCCATACCAATATTATAAATGCGAAAGTAACTCTGCCTGTCTGTCTGTCTGTCTCTCTGTCTGTATGTCTGTATGTCTGTATGTCTGTATGTCTGTATGTCTGTATGTCTGTATGTCTGTATGTCTGTATGTTACGCTTTCTCACCGAAACCACTGAACCGATTTTGTAGGGCAGGGTACCCTTTTGCCTTTTTGGGTATGGAACCTTAAAAAACTCAATCTAGTTTGTCATGCACCATGCGACCCATTGAGGAGCCGGCAAGAATCGAGTTCCCTCTCCCTGTTTAGCGTGTTATTTATTTGGCTTTATTTTCAGTCGGAAAGAAAGCTTGAAGATGCCATCTGCAGTACAAACAATCTTAAAATAACACCAGTGATTCAGTTCAGTGTGGGTGGCGTGATCGAGAAGGTAGACTGTGCCGTCAAAGAGGAACCGGTAGATACGGATGCTGTGGTAGAAGATCCTGGATCTATGCTCTTAGGTAAGAAAAGCACTTCATTCTGCGCATGATTCCACGAGACTTCAAAGTCAAAGTAAAAAATATTTTTTTCTGTATAGACCATTAAAACATAGCATCCCATACTTTCTGCACAATACATACTTTTAGGTCCAAGATATTATGATTCAAGCAATACATTGCTATGGATGATGGATGCGTTTGGTATTCACCAATTGTATTCAGGATAGGATAGGGGACTCTTTTGTACACACTTAGCCTCTCTCTTGGGCCATTGTGCGTAGAGAGTACTGGCTAGAGCAGCCAGCCAAGCTCCGCCCAGAAACACAGAAGCTTACTGGGGGCTTCACAGGCTTCGCGGAGCGACCTCATTGTGCCGAGGATTTGGGATCGTTGGGCGGTCACTGCCTCGCATTCCAGTATTGCGTGGGCGGCCGTTTCCTCAGCTGAAACACCCCCTGCAAAGGGGGCTACCAATTGTATTCATTTAAAATCGGAGCCTTCGAAATCAGCACAAACTTGGTTTAAAGTAAAGCCAACGAGACGAGAGAAAAAAGGTAAACAAACCGACCATTACTGAGTTACGTGGCGATAACTAGCGATTATTTTCTCTGTCCTTGTCGCACATGTCACACGTACGCGACAATGGCCGAGCGACAGCTGTCGTTGCGTGTTTCGTAGTACAGGAAAGCTGTCAGGACAGCGGTTCTAAACTGACAGATCCGCCATCTTAAGAGCAATTTCATTCCTGTCTGGAACGCGCTTGAAGTTATACGTAATCATTTTCAAATAAAGAAGTTTGGAACTGCTGAAACATTGTTTACCTTTTTTCTCTCGCTTTGTTGGCTTTACTTTAGCATATTATATGTTTATTTTTACAGATAGTATGGCTGCCCCTGAAGGACAGCAACAAGACCACGTTAAATTTGAATTCGTGAAGACCGAGCCAGAAGACTTTGCAACAGGTATGTTAGCCATTATTAATTTCTCATACATTCGTGCGGATTATCCCCAATAAATACTACTCTGTTCAATGTGTCGTTGCTATTTTCTTTTGATATAGTACATTACCCCATTATAAATGCGAAAGTAACTCTGTCTGTCTGTCTGTATGTTACGCTTTCACGCCTAAACCACTGAACCGATTTTAATGAATTTTGGTATAGATGTAGATTAGACCATGAGAAAGGACATAGGCTATGTTTGGTCGCGATAACCGACATCCACGCGGGCGGAGCCGCGGGCAAAAGCTAGTAACATATAATCACGCCTTTATCCCCGAAGGGTTAGGCGAAAGTGAATTTGCACCCACATGTCACCAATCATTGTATCCCACGTAATAGGAGGAGCTGGGCCTATTGCCGTATTCCGGGCACTATTGTATTTCCACGAACGATTTCTTCAATCTATTACCACCAAAATCTAGTATAAACTTGTCATGTCTGCATTTCAATATTAGGTCTATTATAAAAAACTTCACTAAATTGCAACAAACCATCCATAATTGTAAGTTTCCACTGGACTTAATAATCTTGGCAGAAGTAGGTATCTCAAATAGAATTGTTCACTTATATAATTTACCCGGATATAAATTGTACTCACAACTCAGAAGTAAACAAAAAAGTGGCGGTATTATTATTTACGTACGAAACTATATTAAGTTTACATTTATCGAACAGAAAACAAGAACCTTTTAGAATCTCACAGGTACCCTAAAATTAGACTCACATCGCGACTTAGTTGTGTGCGCAGTTTATAGGCCTCCGTCTACATGTAAAAATCTGTTTGTCAGGGAACTGAGTAATCACATCACTAAATTTGATTTAAATAGGCACCTTCTCCTTATTGGTGATACAAACATTAACCTCAAAGCTATCTCGTCATACAAAGATGCAAACTTGGGAGTGCTTAGCGAACGCGGATTAATGATACAGACTACACTCGTATTCAAACAAAAGATAATATAACTACCAAATCATGTATTGATCACATTTTTGCACGTTTTCCCACATTAACTCCGTTCGCGGCGGCACTCGACGTCGTACTGGCAGATCACCGAGGTGTTATGTTTACCTGCGTTGATGAATTCTCTGGGATTCCAGGGTGTGTACAGGATGTTACTATAAAATATAGTATAAATGACGAGACTATTTATACGGAACTCAAAAAAGCTGAATGGATTAAGACCAAAAGTATGATGTCCCCCCATGATATTTTTAAATTTATTTATGATTCTTTCGATAATGCAAAATCGGTTGCAAGTAGTAATGAATCGCGTATAATGTCTCGCAAGCATTCAAAACGTTTCAGTTTACCTTGGCTTGATGATAATGTTGCTAGACTGTGTGATAAAAGAGATAAACTATTTTCTGAATGGAAAAATAATCCAAATAACTCAAAAATTAAATTAGAATATAATAAAATTAGAAATAAAGTTCATACAATTATAGAATATAAAAGAAATAAATATTATGTACAATATATTAACAATAATTTTAAAAATATTAAAAAGGTATATCAAATAGTTAATCAAATGTTAGGAAGAGTGACACTGTCAATTGATACGGCTATACTTAGGGCTTTTGATGCGCAAGGAATTTCTTCAAAAAACATTGCCGACAACTTCGTAAACAGTTTCGATAGAGTGGTTAAAGACATAATTCCCAAATGCAAAAAAACACTGTCAGACTCGAATGCCATTCGTAAGCCCGTGAATTCAAGTATCTTGTTTAAAAAAGCCACAGCTAGCAATATTCTAAAAACCATAAGACAACTTAACTCAAGGAAAGCTCCAGGTGCGGACGGCATCAAGGTTTCGGATATTAAAATGATAGGTGACAGTATATGTGGCCCCATTGCCGACCTAATAAATAGGAGTATTGCAAGTGGGTTATATCCAGATGAACTAAAAATAGGGTGCATAAGACCCATCCACAAAAAGGGTAAAAGAAACGATTGCTTAAATTATCGTCCAATAACATTGCTCTCATCTATTGACCCTATTGTCGAATTTTACGGACGAAGTCAATAAGCACTTAAATGAGAAAAAACATGTTCATGCTCTCTTCATTGACTTTTCCCGGGCTTTTTACACATTGGTGCATCGGCAGCTGATTGACAGACTGGATGACTGTGGAGTCAAAATCGAACCTCCTCTGTTAAAATTGACAACGTCTGTAGCGAACGTATACCTATGACGGAGGGCACGGCCCAGGGCTCGGTGTTAGGACCACTGCACTTTCTGTCCTATGTAAATGACATGACCAACTGCATTACTAACAGCACATGCTATCAATTCGCGGACGACACCTGCCTTGTAATTGCCGATAAAAATCAACAAACAGCTTGTGAACGATTGCAACACGACATGAATGCTCTTGCAAGGTGGTGTCATGATGCTGGCCTGGTGCTTAACACAAGCAAGACTAAATTAATTATAATTAAATCACCTCACATTAGGCAAATAACCTGTCAAAATATAATAGCTCATGACCATGACTGTCTGCACACTGTCGGTACTGTGAGCTGTAACTGTCCATCAATAGATACAGTAACAAATCATATTTATCTTGGATTGCAAATAGATGACAAGTTTAACTGGAGCCATCACATTGAAAGGGTTTGCGATAAATTGCGGCAATTTCTGGCGAACATCACGATTTTGAGGAACCGTATCCCGTTTAAAGTCAAAATAATGCTTTATAACGCACTAGCTGAATCCTACATACAGTACGGACTAAGTAGCTATGGTCGTACCTATAAGACTTATCTGGATAGCATTTATAAACTGCAAGTGAAAATTCTCAAAAACTTAGTGTCACCAAAAATAAAAAATCAATTTCACAACAATGAAAACAGTCTCTTCAAATATTGTAACGTATTGCCAGTACACATGCAAGTACATCTATCACTATTAAAGGAACAATTTTTTAATAATTCATTAAGGCAAATCATGGAGCATCCTGTACGCACTCGGGCAGTTTCTGGGGGTCGGCTTCGCACACAGCGTGCCAATAATACGTATGGCGAGCGCACTACCGGCTATATTGTCCCTAGGCTTATCAATAAATCTACCGCCTAATATACAAAAATGTAACACTGTGTCAGGTGTAAAAACTAAACTCAAACAATATTTTTTAGAGTTACTGTAGGTAGAAAGAGATTCATATGTATCGTTCTATATTATTATATGCTATCAAAATTGTAATAGTCACATATTGGCGAATGTTGAGTAGGGTATTTTGATAATGTTTTGTTAATGTGACGACTTTCAATAGTACAGGTCTAAACCTTAGTGGATATTTTTGTGCTATCACTAATTGTTCTTTCATTGTTTTGTTTTAATGGTAATAAATAAAAGAAAAAAAAAACTCGGGCCATGCATCTGAGGCGAACCGTATCCCTTAGTCGCCTTGTACGACACCGCATGAAAAGAGATGGGGGGGCCCAAACTCTACTCTGCCGGGAACCATGCTGATATATTATGTGATTATAATAAAAAAATACTTTTTTCTCTAGAACCTGGAAACTCTGAACACGGCTCACCAGAAGAAAATCCAGCAGATTCCCCAAGTAACCTTGAACCAACGCAAGTAAATGCAAAAAAAAGTAACTGGATCCATGAAAAACTTGTATTCATAGACGATAAAAAAAATAAAACTGTATGCCATAGAAAAAAAATAGATTCAGATAGGAAATTGAATCAATGTAAAGTATGTCGTAGAATTTTTAATTCTACCAGCAGCTTAACAAGGCATAAACGCCAGCTTCACTCAGCTAAAGTTCCATATTCGTGTAATGTGTGTGACAAAAGGTATGGTACTATATCTCACTTGAACAGACATGTTGATACCGTGCACGCCACTAACCTATACCAATGTAATGAATGTGAGAAGAGCTTTAATTCAAAAGATTACTTAAGACATATTAAGATACACACTGATAAGAAACCATATCCTGTATGTATTAAACCTAATTTGTATAATCGTGTACCTACTCAAAATTGAGAAACCATACGAATGTGATGTTTGTCTAAAACGCTTTAATGGTAAAAATAGTTTACAAAATCATGTTTCATACCTGCAACAGTAATACAACTGAATAAACATAACGTTATTTAGTTGTGATTTGTGTAAAAAAGGTTTCTCTTGTAACGGTTCTATCATAAGTCATATGCGCACACACACAGGCGAGAAACCATATTAATGTAATGTCTGTAAAGATCTTTTAGTGATAAGAGTACTTTAAATAAACATATTCTAGTCCATGGTGATGAGAAATCATATCAATGTGATAAGTGTGATAAAGGGTTTAAACGAAAACACTATTTAGAAACTCACATTCGTTTGCACACTGGTGAGAAACCATATCAGTGTAAAGTTTGTAAACTATGTTTCAACCAGAAAATACATTTAATTGAAACCATTCTCTTGTAGTTTGTGTAGCCATTGCTTTAGTCATAAAAGCTGTTTGAATAAGCACATCAGTCGTGCATATAAGGCAATCGAGAAATGGCAATACTACTAATATTATAAAGGAGAGGTCTCACTGTCTACTAGCAAGTGAGCGAAACATAGTTTGATCTCTAGTGCAACATACCAGCTAGCGAGCTCTTTACATACCTTAGCTCACATCGCGAACGACGCAAGTGATATATCGGACTCGCTGGCGAGTATAGTTTGTATATTATTATCCATCAGGCGTCAGTTTGCACTATAAGATTCGCTAATATAGTTAATCTCTTAGCTGGCGCCGCTCGCTGTGTGAACCAAATTATGGAAAGTGGTAAGTCGATATATTGCTCGCTTGCTCGCTCGCCAGCTGTCGGTGTAACCTCTCCTTTATACCTTGATCACTAGCACCGAGTTGTGTTTTACCGGGTGTGTCAAGCAAGTTTTCGAAAATCTATGAATCCAGTTTTTGTTGTTTTTAAAAATAAAGTATGCTTAATTTATAATTAAGCATAGTTTTTTTTAGGAATATATTTTTACGTTTACCAAAGATCTAAAGGTACACCTATGTACGCATTTCTAAAATATTATTCTTAAACCTGTTTAATTGTTTTGCTATAATTAAACTAATGACCAAGATATAACACTTTTTTATTCTAGTGCGCTGCAAATATTCTATTGTAACAGGAGAATCAAAGAATCAATCAAAGAATCAATTTCATTTATTCAGTTTAGGCCAATGATATTTTATACAAGATATGTTACGTTCATAGTAACTGACTCCTCAAATCAGATCCAGCAGTCTGTCAGTGCACAATAGTTGACAATTAGCGTTAAAGTAGTACGAAAGATGGGATAAGCACGTGAGTAAAAAAGATAGCTATAATTCGGAATGATTCGGACTGCAATCGTCTCGTTCGTTCTAGGATGGTTTCTTAGCATAGATTATGATTTTGTTGAACAGAAGGGGTATTTCTTTGGTAGGCAAGAAATGAAATTCGATGAAAAAATAATACGTCATTATTTACTTCGGAAAATGATAACAATTAAAAAAGATAATAAAGAAACTTCTCGAAAATAAAACCATAGTGACGCAATGACGTTATAATAAAAAATTAAACGCCTTCAAATGAATTTAATTTATTTCTTTTCTGCCTCTTTAGAAAGTTTTTTATATCGGGATTATTTTTATGAGCAGAATGAAACCGAACAGTGGTATATTTGTCAATTATTTATATTCTTCCTCAGCAATGTTCGACCTTATTTCGAAGTATATCTCTCAGTGGCTTCAAAGTGATTGCTACAAATTCTGCTGCTTTTTGAAGATGTCCAGTCAAACTCGTTTCGTTGTTCCCTAACAATTGCAATCCACTCTTGAAGACGAACTTCATTAGTCGGAAACCTTGAAAAAAAAGTTAGGTTATTACAATTATTTAAAGGATAACAAATAAATAAAACAAAAATTTTGTCACTGAATTTAAAATAACCAATAAACTGAACAACATGTCAATTATTACTTTAGTAGGCAGTAAACTGAAAATTACCCTATGTCGCATCTGTACTGATAATCTATGCAAGCAGTGTTGTGGTGTCCTTGTCGTACTCATATCAAAAAGTGTTTCTGTCTTTATTCTCTGCCGCCATTATTTTAAAAATATTATTAAACCAATTTTAATGAAATACACTGATAAATCGGTAATATTGTATGTACTTACATGTGATAGGAGATCCCTCGTGTTTTATTAATTTAATGTCGTAATTTGTACACTTTTTAAAAACACACGATGGCATTTTTGTTGCAATTTTATTATGCGCTTACATACGTGACAACTCGGCGTTTGCCAGACATATACTAAATGCGATACGTCCCAATTAGGACGTTTTCGCGTCTTCACCAGGCTCACTTTAATAACATATCTGCCTCTTTTTATATGTAATATCATTGGTTTAGGCACATAAAGAGCACAAATGAACGTCAGAATTTTTACAAGTAATGTCAATCACAGAAAAATTAAATAAAATAAATCATTGGAAAATGATTCTTTCGCTGGTTCGGTAGGTGGTTCTACTGAGAAGAGACCAGCAAGAAACTCGTGAACTCGATTATTTATTATTTATTTATTTTTTATTTTTTTATTAAAAAGAACCGTAGTTACTACTATTATCCTTCTTTTTTTTTAAATATGGTTTTATTTATAGCAATTTTTTACAGTGCGAGCAAGAGATGAGATTAGGATGACCATGCATCTTTATCATTTAAGTAATCGTCCAATTTATAATAGCCTTTTTTTATTAAGCAAATTTTCACTTGAATTTAAATTTATTAAGTGGCATGTCTATCAGATCCTGAGGCATTTTATTAAACAATTTTATACAATTGCCTACAAACGAATTACCAACCTTATGAAGCCTGAGTTTTGGCACTGCAAGTTTATTTTTGTTTCTAGTAATATAATTGTGTTGGTCAGAGTTTTTTTTGAAGAGATCTAGATTCTTGCGTACATATAAGATATTATCATAAATGTATTGGGAAGCGACTGTTAACATATTAATTTCCTTAAAAACTTCTCTCAGCGAGTCACGGGGTCCGAGGCCATAGATTGCTCGTATCGCGCGTTTCTGTAATATGAAAATAGTCTCAATATCGGCAGCTGAGCCACACAGCATCAGACCATATGACATAACGCTATGAAAGTAGCTAAAATAAACTAATCGTGCCGTTTCCTCATCAGTTAGTGTCCTTATTTTTCTAACCGCATAGGCAGCTGAGCTAAGTCTTCCTGCCAAGGCTGTGATATGAGAACCCCATTGCAGTTTACTATCAATAGTTATTCCAAGAAAAACTGTGGTATAAACTATTTGAACAGATTCATCGTTCATTGTAATACTAGTATCAACCTGTCTTACATTAGGCATAGTAAACTTTACACATTTTGTTTTCTTAGCATTGAGCAGCAAGTTGTTACTTGTAAACCAGTGCAAAATTTTAGAAAGGGTATTATTTACATCGTCAAGTACTACTGTTTGTCTATCACGTTTAAAAATTAATGATGTGTCATCAGCAAATAATACTATTTCACAAAGATCTTTACTGAAGTAAGGCAGATCATTTATATATATCAAGAACAAAAGAGGTCCTAATATCGAGCCTTGGGGTACTCCCATGACTAAAGGGGCTCCAGATGAATTGGTGCCATTAATGTTAACTTTTTGTACTCTGCCAGTGAGGTAAGACTTAAGCAAGCCAAGTGAGCCGTTCGAAACACCATAATAACCTAATTTTAGTAACAAAGTCTCATGATCAACACAATCAAAAGCTTTTGATAGATCACAGAAGATACCAATGGCATCCTGCTTTTTTTCCCATGCATCAAATATATGTTTAACGAGTTCAATTCCTGCATCTGTCGTATTTCTACCTTTAGTGAAACCAAACTGTTTATCATGAAGTAGCTTGTTATGCGTAAAATGTGAAAGCAGTTGATTAAATATAATTTTTTCAAAGATCTTACTAAGGGCTGGGAGTATGGAGATGGGCCGAAAATTTGATGGATCACTTTTGCCCCCTGTTTTGAATAACGGGATGATTTTACTATACTTCATGAGGGTAGGAAACTGTTTATCATCCATACATTGATTAAATATGAATACAAGATATGGTGCAATAGCGGGCATTACTGATTTTATTATATTGGTAGAAATGCCCCAAAGATCCTCAGTCTTTTTTATATTTAGTTGCTTAAAGGTCTCAAGTATGGTTGCGGGGTCAATGTACTGAAAATCAAAGTTAACACTACATTTTTCAACATTAGATTCAAGTAGAATAGCAGCTGCGTTTGTTGAGGAATTTACTGTACTTGTAGTGGTAATTGGAATATTTGTAAAGAAAGATTCAAATGCATTCCCAACAAGCAAATTAGTCTTATAAGGTTGAGTTTATTCAGCTATTCGGTAATATAAAAGTCGAGTAAGTGTAAATTATTCAGCACGTGTCGTATAAAAGCATCTTATACAGCATTTTAGTTATTCAGCATTTCGGTCACATAATGATGCCGAGTAAACGTTTACTCTGCATACTTATATGACTAAAGTGTCGTATAAGATTTGCTGTATAAGTCGCTAGTATACGACGCTTATGTTACTATTTCGTCGAGTAAAAGCACATTATATAGCTTTCTTGTGACACAGTCGAGTAAAAGCTACAACGTTGCTTTTATACTGCTATTATGTTGTATAAGTTGCATTCATACGACTATTACAAGCCTAGTGCCAAGTGTCGTATAATTGCTTGCACTGCTCAATTATCACTTGTCTTAGTTTTCTTGTGTACAATAAGTGGTTGATTGAATAAATAAATAAACAAAAGATCTTTTTTAGAAAACTTTTTAGGAAGGTCATAGGAACCCTAAAATATAATCAGCGTGGTATCATGGCGCTTATACTGCTAATTTGCATTTATCTGCTAATTTAGCAGTAAAAATGGTGTACGAATGAATGTTATAAAAAATATTTGTTATTATATTCATATTACTAAGAATTGAAGGGGGGCGTTAAATATTTATGATAAAACCTAGTATATTTCATCAGAAAACTTACCTTCGCAATACTTTGCAAACCTATGCGTGAGTTTACGAACCTACATTTGGTGCAACCTACAAATTAACATGTCTGCTAAATAAATTGTACTTATAATTTTTTATAATTTTTAAAACACAACACGACGCACTTGCTTAATTTAACAAACAAACGTAACATAAAAGTCATATAAGTTACAGTTATAGCGCAACTTAAGCTTGTAACAGTCACTCCGGCGACAATTACGTGACGATGTAACTGAAAAAGTTACCTTTATACGATGTCTATGTGACTGAATTGCTGAATAAAATGGGCCCAAATCGCGTTGTATAAACGTTTTCATTACGTTTATACGACTTCTATTAGGAGCCAAAATGCTGAATAATTTGCGTTGCCGCGACTACTACACGACATATTTTTGCTAGTTGGGTTGGCCACTGCAGAATCAGTATTAATGTGTTTCTCTACGCGGGTGTCGTGCGGTCCATGGCCCTGTACGGGTGCCCCGTGTGGGCGGACGCCCTGCAGGCCAGGTTCGTGCAACTGCTGCATGCACCGCAGCAGACGATGGCCTGCAGGGCCATTAGGGGGTACCGCACGATATCCTTTGAAGCGGCGAGTCTCCTAGCCGGATCGCCACCGTGGATCCTGGAAGCGAGATCCCTTGCGGCACTGTATCGGTTCCGTAAGGAGGCGCGGGAGCGGGGATACGAAGACATTCGGGCCGAGAGGTCCCGGCTCCACGGGATCGTGGTGGCGGAGTGGGAGCGACGACTTGAGCAACGACGCGCAGGGCTTGCCGTCATAGAGGCGGTAAGGCCCATCATGGGGGAATGGCTCGAGAGGCCACATGGCAGCCTCTCGTATCGACTGACGCAGATTATCACCGGGCACGGGTGCTTCGGGAGATACCTGTGTCGGATCGAAAAGGAGCCAACGTCCGAGTGCCATCACTGCGACGCGAGCGAGGACACGGGGCTGCACACGCTCACCGAGTGTCCGGCATGGGCCGGACCGAGGCGGGAGCTAGTGTCGGCCCTGGATGTGAGAGTTCTCACCCTCGCCACCCTGCTCACAGCAATGGTCCGCTGCGCGGACGCGTGGGCGGCCGGCGTCTCCTTCAGCGAGCAGGTAATGGTCGTGAAGGAGACGGCGGAGCGGGAGAGGCGGCGCGAGCGAGAAAGACTCGCGGATCGCGCCGCCCGCGCGCGCAGGCAACTCGGGCGTCGGAGGGCACTGACTGACCTCCGTCCCCCATGAGCGCGGGCCTGGGGGTGACGGGTGGAGCCGCCTGTCACCCCAGCAGAAGCAGGCCACGGCGGCGGCGCGCTGAATAGTGCGCCTCCCCATTCCGGGGGCGAGTTGGGGACACCGTTGTCCCCCCTCCTGAGGAGGGCCAGACCGTAAGGGATGGCCCTGGGTCAGCCGGGGTGCGAGGGATATGTCTTTGACAACCTCACCTCCGGCCTAGCACCAAGACCCACAGTCGGCGTGCGGTTTTAGTCGGTTCGAGTCCGACATAACCTCCCCTTCCGGCTCCGGCAGGGGGGGTATCCGTGGGGATATCCGCACGAAAAAAAAAAAAAAAAAAAGTATTAATGTGTTTATCATCTATTTTTAACTCAAAAGATCGATCACGTGACCTTGTTTTACAGGTTTCTTTGTTTATAACATTCCATCTTGTTTTAATTTTTGTATTTCTGCTTTTTGTATTTTAGTACGAATATTATTAGATTTGGCTATTGAACAGACTTTCTTGAATATTTTTGAGTACTTTCTAGTATATTCAATCACTTGTGGATCATTTGTACATGCCTTTGTCTCATATAATTCATACAATTTCTTTCTACTTTTGAAGATTCCAGGTGTAGCCCAATCACTAAATTTAATTTTGAATTGATTAACATTTAGTGTATTTTTCGTGAAAATGTTATTAAATTCGTTTTGGATTACTCCGAACAAATCTCTGTAGAGATCATTCGGGTTGTCGTCACTGTTCGACTCCAAAAGAGGTACTTGATTGTTAATGTTTTCTTAAATTTTTTCTAATCGATAAGTTGTGATTGGTCTACATACAATATTTTTAGGTAATGGGACATGTTGGTGCTCAAATCTAGCTAACTGACCTGTATTATCTGATTTTATAAATTTTAATTTTAATTAATTAGATTTCTCATTTACATTGCCGTCAGTAAAAATATTATCCAAGCAGGTAGCTGTTGTGGGTGTGGTGCGAGTTGGTTCTCAAAATAGATTTTGCAAGTTAAAAGATTTAAAAAGATTGAGGAACCTTAACGCGTTTTGGGAGTTTTCTAATATATTAATATTAAAATCGCCACATACAACTACCGTCTTCTTACATTTACATATTTTTTTAAGGCTTCTTCCATAATTGATTCAAACAGGTGGTAATTCCCAGATGGAGGTCGATAGACACTAACAATAATGTGTTGCTCAAGCTCTGCACATGATATTTCAATATTTCGCTCACTCGAGAGTGCTACTATATCTTTTCTTTCTTTAGATTTTAATTTATCATTAATTAAAATTAATGAACCACCTCTTTCAGCGGCAACTCTAGTAAACGAACTAATTATTTTATAATTATCAATGCTAACTAATAGTTCATGTTGTTTTAACCAATGTTCAGTTAGACAAAGTACATGAATATGCATTTCATTTAAAAACAATTCTAGTTCTAACTCTTTGCCAGAAAAACCTTCAATATTTTGATGTATAATATTCATGAACATAGACTTTTCCTTTGTCCCTAAAATTAGATTGATAGAGATTTCCTCTATTGTCCTAGAATTAAATTTAAATGATTGTCACTATTATTTTTCTGTCATTGTCATTTTTCTGCTCAAAAGAAGCAGGTTGGTTAGCCGAGTTCTTGGCTGAGTATTTAATATAATATGATAGCGAAGATGCTATCTGTCTTTTAAAAAATCTATTCAAATAGAAATGTACCATCAAAAATAGTGATGTTTTGTGATGAATTGGGGAAATCAATGGGCCAGTTGCTAAGTTCATATTTGGAACAAAACATAATTAACTACTGTATGCCAGGTTTAACTTACTGTAATATTATTGAAGAAATTAAGAGTCACAGTTTAAACAGCGACAATACTCTTTTAATTTTAGTGGGGGACCGGAGAAATGCAGATAGAAATGCGGTTATGAATTGTTTTAATTTGCTGAGCTTATTAAATGTTAAAAATATAATTTTATTTACACTTCCATATAGCCGTAGCTTGTCACAGGTAGATAATAATATTAGATATAAGCTCAATCAAACATTACATACATTCACATTTCATAATTCAGATAAATTCCATTTGATATTATAATGTAAGAAAGAAATAAGTATAATGTTAGAAACGCATATTGATATCTATATATATAAAAATCAATTGCTGTTCGTTAGTCTCGCTAAAACTCGAGAATGGCTGAACGGATTTATCTTACCTTGGTCTTGAAATGTTCGTGGAGGTCTAGGGAAGGTTTAAAAGGTGAGAAAAATTCGAATAATTACCGGTAATCGACATCCACGCGGGCGGAGCCGCGGGCAAAAGCTAGTATAAAATAAAAACCACTTACCTAACCTAACCAAGTCGGGTTGTGTAGTGACTGTTCTCAAAACATTGTGCTAATTATAACTATGCATAAATATATTAGACCTAAACTAAATATTATGCCTTTAAAATTTGTGCAACTCCTTCTTATGGCAAAACATATAACCTAAATGATAGTTATGCTAACATTTGCATTATGCCAAAGGATTATTATTTATTTAATTGGCACATAACACAGAAAACAATCAAAAATGTTTACAAGATATCATTTCAAGGTTCGGTTCCCGATTGAGTTCCAAAACATGTGTACTCAGCATGACACAATTAAAAAGCGTGCATTAAGTGATACAATAAAAATAGTAATATAAACTAAAAATAATAAACTAATAATATGCAGTAGTACTATTATTATGCTATGCGATAAAGTTATGCGAAAACGTTATGCCAACTATATTCTGCCTTAAAATTTTATGCCAAGAGGAGGGATCCCCAGCGTGGAAACAGTAGGCCAATGCCTCCCAACATTGTGAGAGGGTTATGTCCAGCAGTGGACTGCGATAAACTGATTAATGTAAGAAATAAATACTAGCCGGTATGCCCTGGCTTCTCCTGTGGCATACTTTAGCATAGTTTTCTTTATTTTTAAATATTAGTACTTATTAGGTAATTTTTATATTTGAATGATTTTTTTTATAGCATTTATTATATCCCCTGTAATGTAAGGGAAGGTTCGTGAGTTCAAGTCTCACTTGAGCATTTCATTTTTTCCGATGTTTTTCGAACTTAAAAGTTAGCATAATAAATGCTATAAAAAATTCATTCAAGTATTTGGGCGGAGTTATAAAAATTCAATGTTTAAAAATGTTTGAAAAATCATTCATTGTTTCCAACAGTTCGTAAGAATGTTAGTAGATGGCTCCACCGTCGCCCTTAAAGACGGATATAAAGAGAAGGAAAATTTAAAATTATTCAGCTGTGTCTCAATAGCTCAGTTGGAAGAGCGTTCCCCCTGTAAAGGAAAGGTCGTGAGTTCAAGTCTCACTTCAGCGTTTAATTTTTCCCGATGTTTTTCGAACTTTAATTGCACAATACGCTGGCTGTCGTATTGCCACTTGTTTAGGGCGTCTGTTTATGGCGCTATACCTTTAATAATAGAGAAGGTTCCATGCTAATATTATAAACTAGCTTTTGTCCGCGACTCCGTCTGCGTTAAGTTCGAAATATAAAGGTATAGGACACACTGCTCCTGTTCCACCCAGATAGGTAAAGTTCCTTACAGTTTCTGTGAGCCTGGTACTTCATGCAAATCTACTAGGGCCACAGAAATACTGATCCCTTGACCGCGACCCACAGGAACCTGTACCCGGGATAAAATAAAGGTCGAACGGGATGAAAAATCCTATGTCCGTCTCCTGTTTGTAAGCTATATCGCCACCAATTTTCAGCCAAATTGGTACAGCCGTTCTTGAGTTATAAATAGTGTAAATAACACGACTTTCTTATAACTGTATAGATGTGAAAGTAATTCTGTCGTTACGCTTTCACGCTTATGTCACTGAACTTATTCTGATGAAATTTGGTATTAGGGTACATTAGACCTTGACAAAGGACATGGGTTATTGTTTATACTGGAGACTGATGGCGCTTGGTGGAATCTGCTACACATATTGAATAACACACTTGTACTTTTCCACTGAGTTTATTTTGATTCTGAACTTTAGAATATTTAAAACATCAATGTAAACCTTTGAGAATGCCGTAAGGCGAAACCGATCAGGTTCAGAATCAAAATAAACTCAGTGGAAAAGTGCAAGTGTGTTATTCAAGACATGGGCTATGTTTGGTCGCGATAACCGACATCCACGCAGGCGACAGCCAGTAGTAAATAAAAGACAAGTTTTTTCTGTTAATATGTATTTATTTTAGTATATAATTTGTATTAAATCAAATGGAATATATAAAATGTATAAATAATGTCATTTTGGCAACTGTTAAGAGGTTTACCGGTGAACAGCAATCTTTACTGGCCTCCAATTACTGGAACATATAAAACAGTTATATTAGCATCGTTGGTAGCTTTTTTATTTCTTATCGTGCGATAAATCCCTACGGATACCCACCACCACGGAGCCGGTAAAGGTGGTTATGTCGGACTCGAACCGACTAAAACGCACGCCGTCTTGGGTCCTTGGTTGCCGGAGGTGAGATTTCCAAAAGCATATCTCTCGCACCCCGGCAGACCCAAAACCATCTCTTTCGAGATGGTCCCCTTCGGGTTGTGGGGACCATAGTGTAGCTTAATAGTTAGATAATCGGCTTTACGATGGAGAGGTTCTTAGGTTCGAATCCTGGTCATTACAGACGTGGAATTGATTAAAACTTTTTAAAATTAAGTAAACACGTAACTGTTCAACTTTTTGCTCTCCCAAAGTGCCACTCATGGAGGACAATATTATCATTTCTATCTTCAAATTGCCACTATTTTTCAACTATATGTGATTTAAATGATTTTTTTATAACATTTATTATGCTAACTTTAAAATTGGAATACATCGGGAAAAATGAAATACTCAAGTGGGACTTGAACCCACTTTGACGTTTATGACATGCGTTGACGACTGTCATAAACATTGACTATCTATTTTATGTGTCAATTGCATACATTAATTATTCTATTCAACAAGACGCCAGCCAATTGCCACTTGTCTAATTTTTAGGGTGGCAGGAAAATTTGTTGGATGAACAAATTGCTCAAAATGATCTTTAAGATGATATTCATGATTTTCTCGCCTTCCTGCAGACAGATTGATGTGACATTCGGTAGGTAAACACCTTTAGTTCGTTCATGATCACAAGAGCATCAATTACACAGTTTGATTGCCTTATTCCACTTTTCCCCATTGACAGTCCCCGTTGATGGGTATTATTGGACTTTTTGTTCACTATTCCCCGTTGACGCAAAATTCTTGAATTATGGGCATTAGTGAACTAAAAAGTTCACTAATCCCCATCATGATGAATTCTATTAGAACTAAAAAGTTCAATAATACCCATTAGGTACGTTAAAAATAAAGCGTCGGCAGCTTAGTGGGTGGTCGGCCTTACGATCGAGAGGTGCCGGGTTCGATCCTCGCCATTACAACACCGACGTGAACCCACTCCTAGCACAAGCTATTTAGCTTAATTGGAGGGGTTAGAGGGAATATTAGTAATTTCGGTTCTAATATTCTTTAATAAAAAAATTAAAAAAATCATCTACTTTTCATTTTTTTAATGGTGATTATTGAACTTTTTAGTTCTAATAGAATTTATCATGATGGGGATTAGTGAAAATTTTGCGTCAACGGGGAATAGTGAACAAAAAATCCAATAATCCCCATCAACGGGGAAAAGTGGAATAAGCCAGTTTGATTTGCTCAAAATACCTTAGTTTTGACTTGATTTTGAGTGTAGTCAAGATATTCCTGACGCTGAATATAATATGTACTACTTACTGTCTTATACAATTCTGGAGTGTGACATGCCGGCGTCCCTCCAAGTGTTGAAGTACTGCTTGAAAACAGCTGTCTCCGTGCCCTGCGGGATACGGATTATTTGGACCTGTGGGGGACAAAACTATAGTTATTAAAGTATTACAAAATTCATAATATCAAATTGTGTATTCTACTGATTAGTCAAATTACTTTTTACTAAACGTCAAAACGGTTTTGTGTATGAAAAAAGATTTAGTGAAGTCACGTTAATAGTCAAATCAGTTACTATTATAAGTTGGGTGGATGATTAAAAATAAATAAAAACTATAAAATAAGAACCGACGCAATTTTTACCGCTCTTTTACCATTCTTAATTTAATAAGCTCGGTTAGATAATTTATTAACTTTAATTATAGGATAATACCCAATTGCAAAAGATAGCTACAACAGTGGACAAAGTTTTCTAAGTAACTCCCTGCCAGCTCACGTGTTTCCTTCTTCCTACAGTCCCGGGTCCTTTAAGCGGGGCGTGAAAAGGGATCTGATGAAGCCGTCAAGCTGAGTGCCACCACTGGTTGGTTTTATGGTTCATGTTTACAATGGTGACCCTCTTTCCGAGACTTTGCCTTTAGCTTAACATCAAGCGAGGTGAAGTCAAATTGACGTGACCTTTATAAAAAAAAGGTGTGTAAGTGGAAATAAGGATCTTTTTAACCGACTGCGCCAGAGCGGTAGCTATGAATTTTCATCCAGTTATGATTGGCAAATGGGTACCGCCTGCTATCAAGCTGGTTTCGCTCTTACAAACAGCAGTCGGGGTTTTTAATAATTTATTTTGTGGCTGGCTATTTATTTTATGGCTCCCGGGTTCGAATTCACCGAGGAGGGCCAGACCGTAAGGGATGGCCTTGGGTCTGCCGGGGTGCGAGGGATATGTCGATGACAACCTCACCTCCGGCCTAGCACCACGACCCACAGTCGGCGTGCGGTTTTAGTCGGTTCGAGTCCGACATAACCTCCCCTTCCGGCTCCGGCAGGGGAGGCATCCGAGCGGATTTCCGCACGAATAAAAAAAGCGTTCGAAACCAGGCCATTACTTTTGTTTGTCAATTGTATGGTGCCAATTTTTATTTGCCGTATTTTTTATACCACATAGGTGGCAGACAAGCACTCGGTCCATTTGATGGTAAGTGGTTACCATGGTCTACGGACGAGGGGAGTCACAATCGTACTGCCGACCCTGTAAGAACAGTGTTCCTGTGCCGTCAGTGTAGAAGACAAAGCAGGACAAACTGACAGTACAAAACTCTCCAGTGAGCTCTGGCTAATCTAAGTACTCACCGCCGGGAACACAACACGAGGTTATTATTGCTAGTTGGGTAGATACTGGAATGAATTTTACAACATTAAGTATGCCTTTTTCTCTATGTATTCGATTTGTATAGTTAGCATACTTAATGCTGTAAAATCAACTATCTGGGCGGAGTTATCAAAAATCAATGTTTAAAAATGGTTGTAACATCATTCATTGGTTCCGATAGTTCGTAAAAATATCGGTAGATGACTCTACCGTCGCCTTAAAGACGGATAAGAAGGGTAATTTGAATCACACCGGGCGTGTCTCGGTAGCCGAATTGGTCAAGGCATTCCCCCTGTAAGGCAAAGATCGCGGGTTCGTATCCCGCCCGAGAACATTCTTTTTCCCTATGTACTTCCCCTTTCAGACGTCTCAATTGGGACGAGAATATCGTCACTACTACACGTAAAGCCACTCTTAATTTTTCACATAGGTACCTACATACATATACTCACTACTATTATCACTCACGAAATCCCCGAAGGGTTCGGCAGAGTTACATTAAGTAGCACCCACGTTTCGCCAATTTATGGTTATTGGTCCCACAACATCATAGCTTATTGCCGTCTAGCGGGACCATGGGGAAGGAAATGATAGCGGAGTTGTTGCAAGGCAATCGAGTCGCGTGCCATCCAAACGTCAAATGGACTCATTCGGTAGGAACGTTATACCTATGACGTCGTTCGACTTTTGACACCCCGCGCGTCTCTCTTCCCACCCGCATTCGGCGCGCGTTTATATTATGAGAAATATCAATGGTGCATCTCCGTTACTTAATCCTATTCTGTCCTCCGTGAGCGGGACCTTTGTCTTGGGCTTTGTGTTTACTGTCGGATGGAGAACAGTCCTATCCCTTAATCGCTTTCTACGACACCCACTGGAAATACTGGGGTGGTTCTATTCTACCAACACGGCAATCCCAATATTTATATCCAAAAATTCTTCCATAGTGGTGGCTCACGACAACATTTCCCTAGAATATATTGTTTTGTTGTAGTAAGTGGCACGGCTATCCTTGATATTTTCTTGTTTGTCACTTTTTAGAGCGTGATTTTTCGGTAGTCGGATTTTAGTTTTAAACTTTATTTTTTATTTAAATTATTTTGGGGCAAGGTAAAGCTAATAATTTATATTTGAAAAGTGCTCATTAAGCACTTTCATTTGATATCAAACACGGCATATTTATCTCTTTTTTTTAACACAGTACCTTATGAGCGCTAGAGGGTGCCACACAAGATTGACACGGCATATAGCCTATAACCACCGGACGATAAAGCCGCTTGTAACGATACCTCATTTGTCCAGTTCTAATAAGTAGTTGAGGTGCTATGAGGGAACAAATTAACATACATAGGTACACACATACATACATAGCCTGTCAAAATCATAACCCTCCTTTTTGCTTCGTCGTAGTCGGGTAATAAAAGTAAGCACACAGCCTCATCTCATTATTGTGACAAAACTCACCCATGACGGGTACTTCTTGGCGCTCAAGAGCTCCTGGGCTTTCGCCATGGCTTCAGTTCTCTCCTGGAACAAACATTATAATTACAAAATGAAATCCATACTAATATCACAGTCTAACGATTCATACTACATAGATCACTCGTTATACTGTGCAACTGTGCTAATATTATGAATGCGAAAGTTAACTCTGTCTGTCTGTCTGTATGTTCACGCCTAAACCACTAACCGATTTAGATTAAATTTGGTATAGGGGTAATGACAAAGGACATAGGCTTTGTTTGGTCGCCACAACCGACATCCACGCGAAGCGTTATTAAAAATATGGGCTTTTATTATTCAAGTCAGAGTTCTTTGTAACCCCCGATGCAAAGAGAGGGGTGTTACTCGTATAAGTTTGACGTGTCTGTCTGTCTGTGGCATCATAGCTCTCGAACTGATGAAGCGATTTATACTAATATAAGAAAAAAAAATACGAAATGTAATTGACAGACGTAATTCGTCACAATAAATCTGATTACTCAAAAATGCACTCTAGTCACAAGATCCTGGACCACATTTCTCAATGGGGCGCTAGGAACC
This sequence comes from Eilema sororculum, assembly GCA_914829495.1. Lineage (NCBI taxonomy): Eukaryota > Metazoa > Arthropoda > Insecta > Lepidoptera > Erebidae > Eilema > Eilema sororculum. Next base: position 9,030,765 of record OU618559.1, read on the forward strand.
TGGTCGAGTTCAATGCCAAGAAGACCCAGGCATGTGCGTTTACAGCAAAGGTATCTCCTTTCCTTCCCCTTCCCACTTTTCAGAGCACACCACTGCCACTGCAGGATCACTATCCTCGGTATGGATGTTCGCTGCAAACTGAATAACAAAAATTATATCGAGAGTATCATCAAATCAGCCTCGCGTAAACTCGGAGTCCTGAACAGAGTGAGACGTTTTTTCACGCCGGAACAGCGGTGTCTTCTATACAAGACCCAAATTCGTTCCTGCGTGGAATACTGCTCACATCTCTGGGACGGCTCCGCAAAGTACTTATTAGATGCTCTCGACAGGTTGCAGCGACGTGCGGTCCGCATTATTGGGAATCCTGAGGTCACGAACACCCTCGAGCCTTTGCAGATGCGTAGAGATGTTGCGTCTTTGGCAGTTTTCTACCGTCTCTACCATGGTGAATGTTCTGACGAGCTCTTCCAATTAGTCCCACCCTCCCCTTTCCTTCACAGGACGACACGTGCAGGGCTAAGATGTCATCCATTTACGGTGCAGAGTATACCTGCTAGAACCAAGCGTTTCAGTGATTCATTCCTATGCCGCACCACTAAGACCTGGAATTCCCTGCCAGTTCACGTGTTTCCTTCTTCCTACAGTCCCGGGTCCTTTAAGCGGGGCGTGAAAAGGCATCTAATGAGGCCGTCAAGCTGAGTGCCACCACTGTTAACATGGTAAATGTTTACGATGGTGACCCTCTTTCCGAGACTTTGCCTTTAGCTTAACATCAGGCGAGGTGAAGTCAAATTGACGTGTCCTGTATAAAAAAAAAAAAGTCTTAATATAGCTTTTTCATCATTGGTAAGACAATTTTCACCATTATTTTGACTGGTAAAGAGCATCTAGCAGCCCACTGTGCATCTCGGTGATGTGTGCGTGCACGGCTGCGTCTGTATTTTGACAGATTTTGAGACGTGCGCTCCGCGGACCCCGTCCATAAGTGACGGTCGCTATAAGGAAAATATCGGCATTCGGCCTGTCCGTGGTAAGGCTTATACCAATCCCTACTGAGTTGAAAAAGGAGATGATGGGCAGGTAGAAGAAGATTATGTACAAAGTGTCTCACCTTCTGCGTCGATTGCTTCCCGATCCACACGTAAATGCTTCCACTGATCGTGTCCAGGATGTAACTTTCCTGTAACAGACCATATTTATAATACAATCTAAATATATATAACTCAAAGGTGACTGACTGACTGACTGACATAGTGATCTATCAACGCACAGCCCAAACCACTGGACGGATCGGGCTGAAATTTGGCATGCAGGTAGATGTTATGACGTAGGCATCCGCTAAGAAAGGATTTTTGGAAATTCTGCTACTAAAGGGGTAAAATAAGGAATGGAAGTTTGTATGAAAGTCCGTCATTGTCAGAGCTAGATGCACTAAATTTCATAAACCTGTGTCTTTTAAGAAATAAATGAACACGTGTATCAGCGTTTTTCAAAATTTTACTACTAAGAGGGTAAAATAGGTGATAAACTTTCGTATGGAAAGTTCGTCATTTTCAAAGTTAGAAGCATGAAACTTCGTACACCTACGTTTTTTGAGAAATGTTTTGTCGCGATAACCGACATCCACGCGGGCGAAGCCGCGAGCAAAAGCTAGTACCTATATAAGTAAGTACTTATTGAAATTGTCGTGTTGGTTCCCCATGTAGTAGAATACGGCCACCCCATCTCTGCTCGTTGAAGGTTAACTATAACTGGTACTACGCCTTTTTTTTCGTGCGGAAATCCCTTCGGATACCTCCCCTGCTGGAGTCGGAAGGGGAGGTTATGTCGGACTCGAACCGACTAAAACCGCACGCCGACTGTGGGTCGTGGTGCTAGGCCGGAGGTGAGGTTGTCATCGACATACCCCTCGCACCCCGGCTGACCCAGGGCCATCCCTTACGGTCTGGCTCTCCTAACTGGCACTAGCTACTAGCGCCATAAAAACTGTTATCTGCCGACGTGTAGAGGGGGTAATTTGCTCATCTGTTGTAGGTATTTAACGTCCGCAGAAGTTGTCGGTTTTTATGGCACAAGATACTTCATTTCGGCCGCTGATGCTGAGGCTGTGCCTAAAATGATGAAGGTATGCACTACTGCATAAATGAATGAGAATTTAGCGGGTCTTTACCTGGGGCTTGAGTTGCTCCTGTGTGAACGGTTTGCTCAAAGCGGTGAGCTTCACTTTCCCGGTGCTGTCCGACACCTCGGAGAGAATGACTGACTGACTCTCACTGCGTTCGAAGGCCTAGAATTTACACATTTTGTTAATATCGTACGATAGTGTACTTGTCATAGCTTAAAGCTTCTATTATGAGTAAATTGTGCCAGTAAGGTTATTTTAAAATCCAAGAATATTTAGATGATAAACAAGCTTGGAAATGAGCTGTTTGCTCAGCTATGCTACTCAAGCAAAGCATTATATCTAGACCATAAGTTTTAGCCTAAGTAAATTTTTGTAAATAGACCAAAAAATAATGCCCGCTGAGTTTCTTGCCGGAGTCTTCTCAGGTCTGGGCCGCGTTTCGAACCGCTCGGTGGTCCATTTGCTAAACTATATTTAATATTTATTTTATACTAGCTGTCCCGGCAAACTTCGTTTCGCCTTAGAAGTTAGAATCAATTAGCTGTATCAAATTCTCCTAATTATTTTGAGAACGGAAAGCATTTCAATTCGGGCCCCATACGCCCACGGAGCTCCCGACACTAATAGGTCACCGTGGTCCATACAACCATATACCTCTACGCTCAAGGGCGTTCATACTACCATAAACCATAAATTTTTCGACCTAAACAAAAAAAATAACCACCATAAATATTTTCGCGGCCCAAGCAACGGGCATTTTGTTAATTCAGAAGAATGTCTACTAATCACCCTCTGACGATATTTGCACGCATTATGTCAATTCTACCCATATCAAACGTCAGATAACATAGAAGAATATCATTCAACAGTATGTATTAGAATAATAAACACATTTTTTTCCAATTCGTATTCCAAATTCAAAATTTAGACATGGCGTATGTCGGATCAGCTATTTTAAATGGTGGTTATGTATTCTTAAATTTTCTAATTCGTTGTGTGGAATTGTTGTAAGTAGAATATCTATTTATTTATTATTATAGAATAAACGTATTTTGGCCTCCATGATGACCAAAGTGCCCTTTCGACGGCAAAATATGTTCGTTTACGTGAAACCGAAAATCATAGTTGTCGTAATGTGGGTGTTAATACACCTCTGCCTACCCCGTTGGGGGTTTACAGACGTGGAATGACAAGTCCAGTTAAAATGTTATTACCAGATCATCACCACCGGCGCTTTCTTCAGGTACGAGGTCCTTGCTGCCAGAGCCTAACGCCGTGAAGAATTTCTGGACGTCCACTTCGCTTGAAGCGGCGTCTGTGAAAGATATAATGAACATTAAGTATAGGATGAACTTCTTTCTTAGCCTTAAATGGATTCACCGTGATGGGCCTCGATTCTGCTAAAGCCACAGTGATGCCACCGCCACTGCAAAAATGGGCATTAAATAATAAACTTTAAAGGGATACGGTTTTAGTTCAAAATTAAATGACTTTTTGCTGAGAAATTGAGAAGTGTAATGAAAATGTTGTCTTTTCAGTTAGTTAACGCATGTCATTAACGTCAAATCCTAGACATTCGTCATTCTATTCTATCAAACGCCAGCCAGCAAATTGCCACTTGTACAGAAGAGCAGGTGACTAAAGCCTCACGAATATTTGTTTCATTCGATACGGGTAGTTAAAGCACTAAGAAGTTCGACCGGATTGACTACAGACCTTCAGAGATCACCAGTGGGATCACCAGCTTTACGGGAAAATATCAAAGATCAGCGAAACCCACAGTTAGACTAGAAGAAGCTGAGCTAGATTGCGAGACATCCATATACGGTGCAGAGTATACCTGCTAGAACCAAGCGTTTCAGTGACTCATTCATATGCCGCACCACTAAGACCGGGAACTCCCTGCCAGCTCACGTGTTTCCTTCTTCCTACAGTCCCGGGTCCTTTAAGCGGGGCGTGAAAAGGCATCTAATGAGGCCGTCAAGCTGAGTGCCACCACTGTTAACATAGTAAATATTTACGATGGTGACCCACTTTCCGAGACTTTGCCTTTAGCTTAACATCAGGCGAGGTGAAGTCAAATTGACGTGTCCTGTATAAAAAAAAGAGGAAGCTTCGTAAGCGACCGGAAGAAATGACAGTTGGTACCAACCGATAATTTCGACTCTTCCCCTGCCATTGTGGTCTTGGTCTCTGATCTGGTTGGCCACAGAGATGGCCTTGAGACGCTCCAAGTTCCTGGCCTTGCTGCCAACGTACAGGTAGATGGTCTGGTCCAAATCCAGGATGAAGCAGTCACCTTGGTTCATTGAGGAGATCAGAGGATCCACCTGGGAGAAAAGAATAATCATTACATGTTACAAAGTCTACTGCCGCGTCTGTTTGTTTGTGATTTACTCGAAAACTACTGAACAGATTTTTATGCGGTTTTCGGTAATTGATAGAGTGATTCATGGTGCAGGCTTAGGAGATCCGGTTCTCAGCATTCCATGGATTCACCGAGCGGTCGCCGCGTCCATGGCGTGGTACAAACAGGAACACTGTGACGGCGCCTGGGACTTGCGACCCAGGTGTAGCTTTAGGGAGGCCACCTTGTGATGCATCAGTACTCACCTCCCCCCTCTACCTATCCAAATTTGGTAAGATCAAATCAACGCCGTTTTGGATATAGTAAGTGGTGGCATTCAGCTTGACGGCCTCATTAGATGCCTTTTCACGCCCCGCTTAAAGGATCCGGGACTGTAGGAAGAAGGAAACACGTGAGCTGGCAGAGAGTTCCAGGTCTTAATGGTGCGGCATAGGAACGAGTCACTGAAAGGCTTGGTTCTAGCAGGTATATTCTGCACCGTATATGGGTGGCATCTTAGCCCTGCACGTGTCGTCCTGTGAAGGGAAGGAGAGGGTCCCCGGTGAGGCGGTATCCTCAATAGTGCAACAAAGGGTCCCACAGACCTGTCTCACTCTGATGTTCTTCTTGCCCTTGACTTGGAAGAACCGCTTCGCAGCGCCTGCGTTGGTGACGACATGGTTGAACCCTGAGGCGTGACCCCCGGCCAGATACTGAAGAGCTGCGAATAAATTTTGATAGCTATGGTTCGAAAAACATCGGAAAAAATGAAATGCTCAAGTGAAACAAAATTACATTTCGACTCTTTAGCTCCTTCAATCAAATTAGTGCGTTCAATCAAAGAACCTACCTACTGTATAGTACTTTTCTGGTCATATACAGCCACAAAACACATTTTGTGCAATCTACCTTTAATTTAAAGCTTTTAGGTTAGGGTGTCGGCTTTACGATCGAGGGGTCCCGGGTACGAATCCTAGCCATTACGCTACCGACGTGTACCCACTCCTAGCACAAGCAATTTAGCTTAGTTTGGAGGGGTTAGAGGGAATGTTAGTAACTTCGGTACTAATATTCTTTTAAACAAAAACATATAATGGCATCCAGTTTACAAAAAAATCTTCGAGAATAGGTTATTTGACTAAGTAGTCGATTCTTCCCAATTATATACTGCTTAATATGATAGCTTGTTCTGAAAAATGTACCTTGCAAAATAAAATATTGCATATCTAAACTGAAACTATGACTTTTCATTAGTTGAAATCCCCAAAAAAAGGCAAAATATTAACAATCAAATTCAATTCAGATGGTAACTCTTTAGATTCCTCATTAAATTTTTAATAACTTTTATTATGAACTACATTATATACGTGTAAACGCAACGTAGACCGAGATAAATGCGATATTCTCTTACACTCCATACATTTGCACTACGCGCTACAGAAGCGTGACGTCACAATTTCGTACGATTTTGTATGGAGCGTTTTCGGGTGGCGGCGCGACAAATTGAATATTTCAAAATCAAATATCTTGAAAACTATTTGTCGTACGAAAATTTTACTTTTAGAGTTGATTATATTATAAGAAAGTAGTCATTTTTCGAATGTAAAAAAAAATAGTCAAGTAGCCTGTTCAGGCTGGTCAGAAGAACTCGAAAACTTGTATGAAAGGATTAATGACAGTGGAGGAAGCTCATGAAGTATGTAAGGATTTATTAGCACAAGTACTGGGCTGTTGCCTCTGCTTACCCCAAAGAGAAATAGGCGTGAGCATAATGTCACATACATTATGCTCACGCCTCACGCACATTCTTCAAGAAACGGACCAATTATCTTGAACCATGGTACCTACATGCTATTAACAACTCTGTTTCTGTTCAATTGGATAACAAGGGAGCTAATAGGTGTAATTAACATGTGCTATCCAGGTTAAACAGGTTAATCGCTGAAATTAGAGCTGGATATACTACACACTAGGAAGGAACCATAACAATGTACCTATCTATATGAATGTTTTTATAGCATATATTGTGCTAACTTTTTTTAAATTGAAATTCTTTTTCCCAATGTACCTATTTCGAATTTAAAAAAAGTTAGCATAATAGGTAGGTAAATGTTACAAATATTTCAATGAAATTTTTGGGTGGAATCATCTAAAATCAATGTTTCAAAAACGTCGAAAAATCATTCATTGGTTCCAACAGTTCGTAAGAAAGTCGCCCTTAAAGACGGATATAAAGAGAAGGGAAATTTGAAGTGATTCAGTTGTGACTCAATAGTTCAGTTGGAAGAGCATTCCCCCTATAAGGGAAAGGTCGTGAGTTCAAGTACCACTTGAGTTCTTCTTTTTCCCGATGTATTTCGTACCTACCTACCTATAAGTAGTTCCCGGCATATAATATCTTAATCCTCAAGTCGCGAGAGAAACGTCCTGGCGCGTGCAGAATACTTTGATATGATCTATGCTTGGTGGATTTGAGCTGTCCCTGCCGTAGCGAATTTTTTTTTAATAAATATTCCACAACATTCTACATTAACCACCAAGCTACCGACGCTAATAGCCATATTCATGCACAAATATTTGCACTGAGCGGGAATCGAACCCGCGCCTCCTGTGTGGCAGTCGCGTTCACAGCCGCCACGCCACAAAGTGCATATTCCACCGTCGTCGCCTTAAAGACGGATAAGAAGGGAAATTTGAATCACATCGGGCGTGTCTCGGTAGCTGAGTTGGTCAAGGCATTCCCCTTGTAAGGGAAAGATCGCGGGTTCGAGTCCCGCCCGAGAAGATTCTTTTTTACTATATGTTCGATTTGTATAGTTAGCATGCATAATGCTGTAAAATTAATTCGATCAAATTACTGCTAAAACTGGTTTAAAATTGCGTCCAACATACCTGCTGGGAAGTACCCAGTGAACTGCGCACTCTCATAGCCCATAGCCTCCCGGTACTGCACAGCTGCCCCATTGAATTTGTCATCCAGGCCCACTGTCAGGATAGCCGCTGCTCCGGACTCATCCTGAGTCGACTCGCTGCCAATCCAGTAGTGGATCTTCCAGGATAAGTTGTTCTTTTTGTCTGCTGTTGTCTGTGACAAAAAGGTTTATGGTTTACTAACTGACTCAGCGAACTTCGTATCGCCTGCGTTTTCCACTTGCGTGGCGTCCGATCCCGTTCCCACTGCACCCTTTTATACAATAATCCATACTTAATATTATAAATGCGAAAGTAACTCAGTCTGTCTGTCTGTCTGTCTGTATGTTACGCTTTCACGCATAAACCACTGAACCGATTTTGATGAAATTTGGTACAGGGGTAGATTAGACCATGAGAAAGGACATAGGCTATGTTTGGTTGCGATAACCGACATCCACGTGGGCGGAGCCGCGGGCAAAAGCTAGTATAGTTATCTAAACAGAAACAGAAATAACCACACTGTCACTTCTGCGTATATGCCGATACCGGCCGAATTTGTTGACATTAATGATCACTGCTCCGTTCCCTTGAGTAGTAGCGTCATGATATAAGCCTATGTGTTAGTCTGATGTATAAGCTGTATTATTATAAAGTTTCATAAATATCTATAGTTTCAGAAGATCTGCGGTAGCCTAATGGACTGCTGAGACGAGGTCTCGGGTTCGATCCCAGGTTTATCATGACACACACCAATGACTTTTCGATGTTTTTCGAAGTTATGTGTGTATTTATCGCAGGTTTATAAGTGCCCGGTTAATGGCAATAGGCTCGCCACCTATTACATTGGGACCTAAACATAAACCGGCGTAATGTGGGTGCTAGCACCTCTGCCTACCCCTTCGGGGAATATAGGCGTGAGTTTATGTTGTTATGTTTTGGTCATGAATATCCATTCAGTAAATTTTACGTGAAACAGTAACAAACATACATCCATACATACATACATCCATACTCACAAACTTTCGCGTTTTTAATATTAGTAGGACTAGACTAGCTGGCCCGGCGAACTTCGTACCGCCAATTTTTTCCGCTCGCATGGAGTCAGATCCCGTTCCCGCTGCATACTCTACTATATTTTAACCATGTGTTATACATATAAGTAAACCTTCATCTTGAATTACTCTATCTATTTGAATGAATTTTTTATAGCATTTATTATGCTAATGCTATAAAAAATTCATTCAAATATTTGGGGGAGTCATCAAAAATCAATGTTTAAAAATGGTTGAAAAATCATTCATTGGTTCCAGCAGTTCGTAAGAAAGTTGGAAAATGGCTCCACCGTCGTCCTTAAAGACGGATATGACGGATAGAGAAGGGAAACAGGTGTGCCTCAATAGCTCAGTTGGAATAGCATTCGCCCTGTAAGGGAAAGGTCGTGGGTAAAAGTCCCACTTGAGCATTTCATTTTTCCAGACTTATTCGAATTACTCTATCTATTTAGATTACCTTGAGAACAATATACGAGTCTCCCTTGTAGAACTTTCCGAAGTCCTTAGCGGCTACTGCCACCGGCTCGAAGTCCTGGAAAATAACAAGAAAGTTTTTATATGACTGAAGAATATATTATATTTCGTTTCATCTTTCATTTCAAAAGGTTTGACTAAGCAAGGGTGAAAGGTCGACCTAGGTGTACCTAATGTGAAGTAAAGCCAACGAAACGAGAGAAAAAGGTAAACAATGTTTTAGCGGTTCCAAACTTTTTTATTTAAAAATGATTACGTATCACTTCAAGCGCGTTCCAGACAGGAATGAAATTGCTTATAAGATGGCAGATCTGACAGTTTAGAACCGCTGTGCTGACAGCTTTCCAGTACTACGAAACACGCAATGACAGCTGTCGCTCAGCCATTGTCGCGTACGTGTGATATGTGCGACAAGGACAGCGAAAATAATCGCTAGTTATTGCAAACTTAACTCAGTAATGGTCGCTTTGTTTACCTTTTTTCTCTCGTCTCGTTGGCTTTATTTTAGATCAATGGGATGGGATCGAGGACTTTCAAAGAAAGGTAGGAACCGACTATCGGCAATACAGCGAGAATGGGCAAACCGATAAGGCTAGACAAGCACACAGCCCGCCTGATGGGAAGTGGTTACCGTGGCCTATGGACGTGTGCCCCAGAGGCATCACACTCGTGTTGCCGAGTGTGAGAAACTTCTAATGCCAGTCTTGAAAAACCCCATATTTAAATGATTTTTTATAACATTCATTATGCTAACTTCAAAATTCGAATACATCGGGAAAAATGAAATGCTCAAGTGGGACTTGAACCAGCGAACTTTCCCTTACAGGGGGGCACATCCAACTGAGCTATTGAGCCACACCTGAATCACTTCAAATTTCTCTTTACATCTGTCTTTAAGGGCGACTGGTTGTTAAAGGTGGTTAAAGTCCCACTTGAGCATTTCATTTTTTCTGATATATTCGAAACCCTATATTGTAGTCGTTTAAGAAAACCGGGACCATGTATGACCACAATAATGAAAGGAGATGACATGAAAGGATTTCTGCCTACCCTATCTGGAAATGGAGCTAGTGATATTTTAGATACCTGTATCCTCCAAATTTCAACGCCAGCTTGGCGGCCGGCGTTGGCGAAAGCTGGATGTACCCTTGCTTTGCTTCTGGCATCCTGAAAGAGACAAAAACATAAAATTAATCGTAGATATTGAAATAAAATCACTTTTTAAGGATTCTATCGCGATATATTAGTAGAACGATTTTAAAAGTATAAAATAAAAATTAAATTAAAAAATTTAAAAATCCCCGTCACAAAATATTCATAGGTATATCAAAGTTGTCAGCCGGGGTGCGAGGGTCAGCCGGGGTGCGAGGGATATGTCTATGGCAACCTCACCTCCGGCCTAGCACCAAGACCCACAGTCGGCGTGCGGTTTTAGTCGGTTCGAGTCCGACATAACCTCCCCTTCCGGCTCCGGCAGGGGGGGTATCCGAGGGGATTTCCACACGAAAAAAAAAAAAAAAAGGTATATCAAAGTTGGGGCAAACACAAAATATTTTCAACTTTTTGTATGTTTTTTGTGACGGGGCTTTGTTAAATTTTTAGTTTTTTTTTTTAAGAATATTAGAAACGAAGTTACTAATATTCCCTCTCAAACCTCTCCAACTAAGCTAAATTGCTTGTGCTAGGAGTGGGTTCACGTCGGTAGTGTAATGGCCAGGATCGAACCCGGGACCTCTAGATCGTGAGGCCGACTCCTTAACCATTCTTTACGTTGACTTATTACGCCCAGACCTACCTACCTAGAGTACCATCTCCTGCAAGTCTAAAATGGCTACTTTATATTGGAAGCGTATTAGGATAACATTTCGTCTTTACACGATATTTACGTGAAAATATTCTAATCTTAGAATGAAGAATCTAGTTTAAGTTGACCATTTTATGAATTTTATAGGAATCCATTGAGATTTACCTAATGTAAATTCAAAAGTTATTCGTTTTTAGCAGAATCGCTCAATATGGAGCCCCCCATGCCGCTGGTTATATTAGAGTACCTACTCAAATAATAATATCTTCGATTTTTTTTCGAAGATAAGTCAAACCCGCATTAAAACTAGAAAAAGCGGAACCCAGATTTCGAGGTGGAAGCTTCGAACGCGCCTAGGATTAATACTAGGATATAGAAAAAGAATTCGTTGAAATGAGCTTCATTTAGTTTTGTAACATTGGCGTAAACTTTTAACAATATCAAACGTGACCTTATCAAACAGCCCATCGGGGCCCCTCTCGCCAGGGGGCCTATAGTAACAAACCTAATCCATTAGTGGAATCGACTGACATTTTGTTGCTATGGTGTGACGTCACTACCAGGGTGGGGTGTCTCGGTAGGGAACGATGACATATCTGTGCTACTGTATTACTTTGAATCACCATGTAATGTATGCCAGGGTATTAAGCAGCGGTATCAACGGTTTTATACATACGCTAGCTTTTACCCGCGGCTCCGTGTGGATGTCAGTTATGGCGACCAACATAGCCTATGTGTTAATCCAGCGTGTCAGCTAACTCCATACCACATTTTATTAAAATCGCTCCAGCCGTTTAGACGTGAAGGAGTAACAAACATCCTTCTACATTTACAAACTTTCGCGTTTATTATATTAGTAGGATACATACAATCACGCCTTTAACCCTGAAGAGTTATGCAGAGGTGAATTAACACCCAAATTTGACCTTTTATATTCGGTCTCACGTGATAGGGGTGAGCCTATTGCCGTATTCTGGACATCATTATTGACTCGAGTCATGCATCTGAGGAGGCTGATTAAATCCATACTAATATTATAAATGCGAAAGTTACTCTGTCTGTCTGTCTGTCTGTCTGTCTGTCTGCCTGTCTGTATGTTACGCTTTCACGCCTAAACCACTGAACCGATTTTGATGAAATTTTGTATAGGGATAGACTAGACCTTGAGAAAGGACATAGGCTATGTTTGGTCGCGATAACCGACCTCCACCGGGCTAAAGCTAGTAAATAAATATTTCACAACATTCTACATACACAACACTATCTAGGCCCATGGTAAGCTTAATAGCTTATGTTATCGAATCTAGAATGCGGATAAACATACTTAGATACTTTTTTTTGTAAATACATACATAGAAACACCCTGTCTAATGCAAATACCCATATTCATGCATACAAATATTTGCACTCGCGTGGGGATCGAACTCGCACTTCCTGCGTAGCGGCCGTCAATACCGCTACGCCACGGAGGCAGTAATTTCAATTCTAATATTCCTTTGAAAAAAAACTTATTTTTTTGGACAGGTCTCAATTAAATCCCGATATACCTACTCCCTAATTATCTCGCAGTATCGTACGCGTTACATCATAAATATTATCGGTAGCCACTTGAACTCGAGCGCCAAACACAGTCCATATGTTAGGTAGATATGCTGTTAATAAAATAATGTACTGATTTCTGATTTACTAACTTAATGTTTCGCAACACTCAAGTGATTAAGGAGATGTAATGTTTTTAACTCGCTTTTATTAGCTTCACTTGTAACTATGTATGTAAGAAAATCTTGGAATCTTAATTTGACCCACTTCCCGGTCTTCGATTAGGATGAAATTTTGCACATGCTCTGAGTTCTGATGACAATACATGACTAGCTAAGAAACGTCATTACAAATCCAATATGGCGGCCTCCCCAAGATTGCGGACTGGCTGTTTGAAATCCACCCCCATGATTAGGGTATCAAATGACAGTAGGGTATCAGACAGACAAATACGAAAAAATAGTCACATAACTTAAATCCAATATGGCGGATGTCCAAGATGGCGGACAGGCTATTTGAAATGTGTAATTTTTAGTGTGTGCTAAAAGCGTGTTTTTAGTTTTTCAAACTATTTTCATAGATTATTAGGGTTCCATATCTTATTACTGAGATTCGGTTATCTGTCAGTCTGTCTGTCTCTAGGCTGTAGGTATCTCATGAAAGTCATGAACCGTGGTAGTCTGTTGTCGTTATACCACTAAGTACCAAAAACAGAATAAAATGAGTATTTAAGGGGGCTCCCATAAAATAAACGTAATTTTTTGTCGTTTTTTCCTCGACATTAAAGGTGATTTTCCACCAGAGTGGCGAGACGAGACGAGGCGAGAAAAGAATTGAAATCGCACTGACCCTTTTCCACTACAAAATACAAATACAAAATAGACAAAATAGACAGGTTCGGCTTTAATTGGAGCATGTTCTTAGATAGATGCCAACTCAACAGGGGGCGCTACAGTAAGCATTTTTAATGCAAATCAATGTTGCCATTTTTATCCAAAACTACAAGTCCGATTTTGATGCAGTTTTCAATTATTGGTTTGGGTTTGATTGGTGATTGTTCTTAGATAAGTGTTACGGTGACTACCCACCAGGGGGCTCTGTAGTAAACATTTTTAGGGCAAAGTCGGGGGATTTTTAAATTTACTTTTCTTTTTATACTTTAACATCCAAGGCGGGATTCGAACCCTGAAAGTTCAAGATATCTTCTACGGCGGTAAGTATTTCACTGTCAGGCAAGACCAGTTTGAACCAACCTAGTAACTTAGTAGGTACTACTCAGGTGAGTATATTCACGCAATACGCAATCGAAACAGATTCACATATTAAACTTTATTAATAGATCCGAGACATTCAGCAGATGTTTTGCTGAATAAATAGCGCATACCGCCATGTTGTCAGTTAAAACGCAATGAAGACGTAAATTTATATCGCGCTAATTGAACCTTGCTACAGTTCGAATATAGTGACTATCGTAGATTGAATTTAATATGTACTACTAACAAGTTAAAAAAAAACCGACACTCCCCATCCCCGCTTTAACCCCCATAAATTTAAAACGGCTTAACCGATTTTCATCTAACATGTCTGCACATAGATCACCTTTAATACAAAATTTTTTAATTGAAATCGCATCATCTGTTCGTAAGCTATGCTGCCACAGACAGACAGACATACGTCAAACTTATATCAACACCCCTCTCTTTGCGTTCGGGGGTTAATAAAACTAAAAAGTTTGTGTGTTTGAGCGCGTAATCACTAATCTCTGTCGCATCGGGGTGAGAGTTCAGGAATTTACCCATCCTGTAAATCCATGTGGAGGTGTAAGCTGGTAATGAGACGTGTGTTTTAGCGTCTGAGAACCTTCGTACTTTACCTCACCGGTGAGGTGAAGGCTGAGTTCGATCGGTCCGAGTCAAACTGGGTGTGTCGGACTCAAGTCGTATAAACCGCATGTTGTTACGTCATATCGTCTATCGTGGCTGGTGAATTTGGTGAGCTGATTTCTATAGAAGTTTCCTTCAACCTAGCAGAGCAGGCCTGGAGTGGCCGCGCGTCAATTTCCTACGCACGCGTTTTTATTAACCGACTTCAAAAAAGGAGGAGTTTCTCAATTCGTCTGCATGTATAATCTATTTTCTTATGTATGTTCACCGATATTTCCGTCAATTATAGACGGATTTCAAGATTTTGTTTTCGTTGGATAGAGTTCACTTCTGAGGTGGTTCCTTTTCACTAGGTCACGATCTAATGATGGGATCCAGGAGAAGTCGAGGGCAACTACCGAAAATAAATGCTCGTATGGTGCTTTTGGTGTCAACATCTGATGCTGCTATGCTGATGATGAAGCTACTGAACTCCTTAACGGTTAGGAGTTGGGAGACAGTACTGCCATTGTTCGACGGAAACTTATTTAGTAGTATGTAGGTCTAACGTGTTGATTGTGGGATGTGCTTTTTTTCCAATTTGGTTTTGAAGTCGGTTTATTTTTTTTTTTATTATGGGAGTAAGCAAACTCTGGCCTCCGCAGTGAATGCACGTTAGGCCAACCGTCCCGATTGCTATACGAATATCTATGGCAGTCTTTAACGGTAGTTGGAGCACTAAAAAGTCCAGAAACTGGTCTAGAACTTCGCTTCACGGAAAATATCGAAGTTCAGCTACTGTCCATCGGCCGTTCACAATAACATACGGGTGAATAGCAAAAGCAAAAAAAAATACACGGCAAGCCTGAGAACGGTAGTGCAATGTGTTGGTTTTACGATTTTGATTACTTTTCATAGTATAATAGGTACTTCTCTACCATGGCAAAAAAAAATTGTTGAGTAATGTCCTCTATTACATTAAAAAAATTAATTACAAAGTGTCATTTTATCATTTCGGTGACCTGTCCTGAATCGAATTTCACTCGTAAAATATCTTGCCCTGCAGTTGTATTTAACATTTGGACTAAAATCGAATTTTGTATGAATAAATTATAATATGACCCATAGAAAAAAACTAATATTGTTTGTTTATCTTATTTCTTATACATTGTATTAAACAGTCTACTTTTGTCCTGTAAAAAGTTATCATTTTGGTGGACAGTAAGTTTTAGTAGAGTAACTTCGTCAACATAGCGTTTTTGCGCCCCCCGTGCCTTTCCTTACTTCGAATCAGGCCACCTCCATTCGTTGGAGCGCACGAACGTGTCACACAATCATCGTGGATTCCCGCCGAAAAGTAAGTATATCATTTCAGTGATATGGGGACAAAAATAGTGTCATTTCTGTGGCCGTTATAGCTCGTGTTAGGTTCATTCAATTTATTTCAAAATTGTGTTTTAAATTCGCCGTAATATATATTTGTTACAGCAGTGTTGACATTTTAATATTAATTCTAATATCGGAGTTAAATGTAAAACTTATTATTTTTATCACCTCGGTGTTATCATTTCAGTGGATTCGGTGGTCTGTAATACCGACAACAGTCCACTTAAATGAAATTTAACTTAGAAATGATAAAATCATAAGTTTTAGAGATCCTTGAGTCTAAGATTGAATCATAAAAATTTGGTGAGATAATTCTAGATATTGTAGGTTCGATATTTGGGATTAATTTGATGTGTTAATATTTGTTTTTTTTTTTTCTTTTATTTATCACAATACAATAAAAAAACAGTTTAAAATATCTTATTAGAAAATGGATAATAGATGTACTTACTTCTAGACAATGTGTATTCTCAACGATAATGTGATGTTCAATGTTTAAAAATTATGATTTGGAGTTTAGGATGCCGCGACCTAAGCTACAGACCAGAAAGGAAAGGTTAGAAAAAAGACGGTTATATGAAAGAAGAAGAAAAGAGAGAATTAAGAGCAATGACGTCACACGCGTAGAGTTCCTTAGAAAAGACAGGGACAGATATGCTAGAAAAAAAGAAGCAGGATCGATTCATTGAATTCATTCATTCTGTTGCAATAGTGACTAGTTGCGCTATTTTCATTCTTTTCGCATAAGTACATAATCGGATTATATAGCCAAACTGTTTGCAATAATTTACGATAACGTGATCCAATTTTTTTTGGGTTATGTTTAAGATGAAGTGTTTAGCTCTTTTGAACATACTTACATTATTTTTATAATTTTTCTTATTAAATCATTGTGTTGTAAAAATATAAGAGTTGATTTAGTACATTTTGAAATTTTACATACAAAACACTATTATTATATATAGTCACTATTATATAGTCGGGTTTTTTTATTTTTTAATAATTTGTTTTATTTTATACTTTTTAGTTATGATATGACATGTATATCTTTTTGTAATTTCCTTCATATCGTTTATACTTAAAATAAAAACTTATAACTTAAAATAAATAACTAAGAAAATTAGCGATTGTTTCGTTAAACAACTTTAAATCGTTATATAAGACGAATCTATTGACGTAAGAATTATCAAAATCGGCCTATGCATTTGGTCTCTAGAACGCCACATAGAAACAAACATACATACATAGACTGATAAACACATTATCCTCCTTTGCGTCGCGCAGTCGGGTAAAAACACAACACTCGTTCCGCAAAAAAATTAACTTTTTTTCTCTAATATAATAGTTTGATCTTATATTTCATAAAAATCACAAATACAGTCTAGTGATATCTCTATGGAATTTATTTAGATTCGTTTCAGACAATCTACGGAATCCTCCTAAAAAATAAATGATGTCCTTGGCTGTATCATTTCAGTGGGCTAATTTCATTCCGGTGCACAGTCTAGTCATTTCGGTGGACGATTTATCATTTCAGTGGACACTTTTCATTTCTGTGGGCTCCCAAAAATTCAATCTTAAATATTTCAGTAAGTTTTGATGTTACATGATGTCCACTCACGCATATGTTACAAATAAGATTAAAGTTTATTTTCGTTACAAAATATATTAACAAGATATTGTAATAGAAAAATCTCACCGAAATGATACAAAAAAATCACTTGTTGAAAATCACCCATACTTACAGTTAAAGATAGATAGCAACAGTCAAATTTGACGAATCGGCTGTCAGTATGTTATTGGGAACGGCGGTTAGACTGGAAAGCCGAATCTCGTCTCGAGCTCGTCCACCGCAGTAGCATCCCGTGATATCCTCATAAGACACCCAAGAGATGTGAACCTACTACGCGTATCTAGAGGACATTTTGAGCACATTAAAGTGTCTTGTTGGTTCCCGATGGAGTGGAATAGGACCACCCCAGCACTTCCTGTGGGTGTCGTAAAAGGTGACTAATGGATAGGGCTTTTTTTTTAACCGTGGGTGAAAATCCTTCATGGATTTTTTTTTTAATGAATTTTTTATAGCATTTATTATGCTAACTGTTAAGTTCGAAAAACATTGGAAAAAATGAAATGCTCAAGTGAGACTCGAACTCACGACCTTTCGCTTACAGGGCGACTGCTCTGCCAACTGAGCTATTGAGCACCACTTGAATCATTCCAAATTTTCCTTCTCTTTATATCCGTCTATAAGGGCGACGGTGCAGCCATCTACCAACATTCTTACGAACTGTTGGAAACAATGAATGATTTTTCAACCATTTTTAAACATTGAATTTTGATGACTGCGCCCAAATATTTGAATGAATTTTTTATAGCATTTATTATGCTAACTGTTAAGTTCGAAAAACATTACGAACAGACTCCTACCGACTAAAAACCCCCACGGTAACGCCCAGCAGCCTATAGTTGGGAGCCCCGGGTAAGCCCTCGGAAGGATGTCCCAGCGCTCCCAACAGACCCGTTGTAGCCGTCAATGCGGCCTCGTCTAGGGGGTGGTGCGGGTGCTATCCCGCGTCTATGGCCCAGCTAGACGGCAGTGGACGCCCCCTATTACGTCGTGGGACCAAAAATCATAATTGGCGAAATGTGGGTGCTAATACACCTCTGCCTACCCCTTTGGGGGATTTACAGAGTACTTACCTTATCAGTGAGTGAAGTGATGCGTGTAGACACAGGTTCTACTCTGGAAGCTTGTCGCGCGCTGACGCAAGCCGCTGCGGTCACCAGCAGAAGTATTTGGAGAATCCTCATGCTGGAACAAGAGACGAAGTTAATTAGCTTTGACCTGTGTGGCGTGGTGGTAGAGTAGGTTTGATTACCACTCAGTTCAATTATTTGTGAGGCCTATTTTTGAGGTTCCGTAGCCAAATGGCAAAAAACGGAACCCTTATAGATTCGTCATGACTGTCTGTCTGTCCGTATGTCACAGCCACTTTTCTCCGAAACTATAAGGCCTATTCTGTTGAAACTTGGTAAGTAGATGTATTCTGTGAACTGCATTAAGAATTTCACACAAAAATGGAAAAAAAGCACTAAATTTTAGGGGTCCCCATACATAGAAATGAAAGCCAATTTTTTTTTTCGTCATATCCCTACGTGTGGGGTATTTATAGATAGGTTTTCAAAAATGTTATTGAGTTTTTTTCTATTTCAGGGGAGTTGGGGGGTAAAGAAGGACGCAATAGCCCTCTGACTTCGAACCTAATACCTAATTCCGCCAACCTCTCTGGAAGCAAATCTATATGGCCCTATCCAGTCTAGTAAAATCCTGGTGCATTGCCGTACATCCCTCTTCTCCTTTCATTAAAATATGCTGCTTTTTATGACCAACATACATACGTACATATCCTTAATATTAATCTAATCACGCCTTGATCCCCGGAGGGTTAGTTAGAGGTGAATTCACACCCAAATTTCACCAATAATTCTAGTCGGTCCACGTAACAGGGGGTGAGCCTATTGCCATAATATTCCGGGCACTATTGTTGGCTCGAGCCTATATCTGAGGCTGAGTCTGGACTGTATTATGTTAAACAGCCCTTTATGACAAAGAGGCAATGAATTTTTTTTTCGTTGTAGAATATACACAACGCTATCTAGACCCATGGTAAGCTTTTATAGGTTGTGTTATGGAATCTAGAATGCGGATAAACATACTTATATACTTTTTTTTGTAAATACATACATATTATACATAGAAACACCCAAACCATTGCAAATAGCCATATTCATGCATACAAATATCTGCACTGAGCGGGAATCGAACCCGCGCTTCCTGCGTGGCAGTCGCGTGCACTACCGCCACACCACAGAGGCTGTCAATGAAAATGAGAAATAGACAAAAAAGAAGCACAATTTGTTTCAATCTTAGATTATTTATATAGTTACTAGCTGACCCTTCCCGGCTTCACTCGGGAAAATTTCGTATTCCATATTTGATAGTGACCTAAATAACGAACTTTCTATACAAACGTTTATCATCTATTTTACCCACTTTGTAGTTAAATTTTAAAAAACGCTGATACACGTGTTTATTTATTTCTTAAAAGACACAGGTTTATGAAAATTAGTGCATCTAACTCTGAAATTGACGGACTTTCATACAAACTTCCATCTCTCATTATACCCCTTTAGAAGCAGGATTTCCAAAAATCCTTTCTTAGTGGATGCTTACATCATAAAATGCATCTACAGTCAAAATTACAAGTTTGTAGGTCCAGCGGTTTAGGCTCTGCGTTGACGAATCAGTCAGTCAGTCGAGACAAGTAATTTTATATATTACTAGCTGCTGCTCGCGGCTCCATCCGCGTGGATGTGGTAGTAGCTTTATGCATGCAAAGTCTCAGCCCGATAGGTTCATACAAAATTTCATACCCTATTTTATCCCCTTTGAGGAGAATTAATCAAAATCCTTTCTTAGCGGATGCCTACGTCATAACATCTACCTGCATGCCGAATTTCAGCCCGATCCGTCCAGTGGTTTGGGCTGTGCGTTGATAGATCACTATGTCAGTCAGTCAGTCACCTTTGAGTTATATCCATACTAATATAACTCTGTCTGTATGTTACGCTTTCGCGCCTACCACTGAACCGATTTTGATGAAATTTGGTATAGGGGTAGATTAGACCATGAGAAAGGACATAGGCTGATGTTTGGTCGCGATAACCGAAATCCACGCGGGCAGAGCCGCGGGCAAAAGCTAGTATAATATATTTAGATGTATAGATAGATAGATACTCGTAGATGTTCATCTGAGTGACCAAGATACAAGACACTAACTCTAAAAGGAAATAGTACATAATTATGTTACAAAGGAAAAAGGCTGTACAATTTCGTAACGAGTTTCCTAGTTACACGCACATAAACGGACACACATTAGTCACGTAACTATGAGTAGCATTAACCTCGCCTTGTGCGTACAGCCGTTAAGGAAGGTGTCGCTAGGGCTGGCTCTGATACTTTAATATTCTATTCACTAGCTTTTGCCCGCGACTTCGTCCACGTTAAGTTCGTAATAGAAAAGTTTAAGAGACACTGCTCCTGCGACCCAGATAAATTTCCTTTGAATTTCTGTGAGCCTGGTGAGTTCAAACGCTAGGAGTCCCACACGAAGTCCGCCCTCTACCCCCATGGTGGGTGAGCGAAGTGCTTAAACGCATTCTACCACGTAAAAAAAGGGTACGCGGCTCCACCTGTCACACCCAGGGCCACGTTCATGGAGGGCAGAGATTGTTGAACGACCTCCAACGCTCCAGTCGCCTCCGTGCATCGCTTTGCGCATTGCGGGCTTTACGGGTCGGGCGAGACCTACGATGGACTCAGCTACCCGTACCCGGAGTTCCCGAACCTCGCCTCCTTCTCGAGCATTACTTGCTCGCCAGTTACCGTTTGTTGACACCCCTGATGAGTAATAAAACATCTCCATAATTATGTTAAATACGCAATAATTAGAGCATCACTATATACAGTGTTATAATGCCAAAACATGACGTTATAATACGAGATTGATCACGGATGCAGGCACAAAAAGACGACTATCCTAAAATATTCCATTTTGGGGCCTATTTTTTTTTTCGTGCGGAAATGCCCTCGGATATCCCCTGCCGAAGCCGGAAGGGGAGGTTATGTCGGACTCGAACCGACTAAAACCGCACGCCGACTGTGGGTCGTGGTCATAGGGTGGAGGTGAGGTCATCGACATACCGCTCGCACCCTAGTTGACCCAGGGCCATCCCTTGCGGTCTGACCCTCCTCGGGCGATTTTGCAACCTGCCCGTAACAGGATTGACATACATAAACGTCAAAATTCGAGTCAGTCCCATACATTGAACATTCTATTACACAAAACGACTGCTGGACTGGTGGATTTGGCCCAGAAAGGTAGTTAATTTGGAATAGCACATAAGGAAATTTTCTTCCAGATGTAGGTTCCTGAACGAAATCCATCCATATAATATTATAAATGCGAAAGTAAGTAACTCTGTCTGTCTGTATGTTACGCTTTTACGCCTAGACCACTGATTCGATTTTGATGAAATTTGGTATAGGAGTAGATTAGACCTTGAGAAAGGACATAGGCTATGTTTGATCGCGATAACCGACAACCACGCGGGCGGAGCCGCGGGCAAAAGCTAGTAAATATTATATGTGAGCGGAGACAAAAGTAACAATTAGTTTAACGTAATATTTCCAATTAATAAATATTATGTCAAAGGTCACAGCTGATTTGCTATACTATTATCTATTAAATAAACAATATTACTAGGGAGATATGTCTCGAGTAACATATAATCGTCACATTTCAATGCTTGATACGGAATTTTGATTTTCATCTCAGCAAATATAATAAGGGTTTCGAAACAAAGATGGCGCGACCCATTGCTCCAAAATGGTAAAAAGGTGTTAACAATTTTAACGCCAATGTCCCTTCGAAGCATAATGTGCAAAGCGCAAAATGTACAAAACGCAAAATGAGCAGTATTAGCACTACAAGCAAAAATTTTACCACGTTGTCAAATTTTTATATGCGAATGTCGAATGTCATGTTGTGTGTATTCAAAGTCTATGTGCGAATACGTTCAAAAATACAATTTCAAATTGTAGTCATATTCGAAATTCAATTTTTTTCTGTTTTGTGGTTTTTTGAGCACTATGTTTTTGAGTCTTCTATTGTGTCTATAGACGGTATAGAGTTATAGACACAGTATCCGGTTTGTAAATTGGCTCGTTCGGCTACAAACTAGGTACCTGCTGTAATTAATTTGTCGCCTAAATTATAGGGTTTGTCAGCAAAACAGTGTAAATGCCGCCAAAATTACGTTTGGATTTTTTTTTTCGACGTCTAGACATATTCATTTGCTTGTTGGAAAGGATAATAAGTATCTACCTTTATTACATTGTAAGTTTTTAAGAGAGGTAAGTAATGATTTAAGCTAGAGAACTAGTTTTAAATTAATGTAAGGCACAAGCATAAATCTTTTTAATTATACTTATTTAAATGTAAAAGATAAAACTCGTTATTTTAACGGTCATAAAACTAGAATCTTAGGCAGAATAGAGCTCTTTTAGGTGCATTCTTTTAGATAAGCTTATGAGTGGCCAATGACTTCTATAAGTACAGGGTGTTAGAGAAAGCTCCCGAAAACAAAAATTCTTGCTCATAACGATTTAAACAAAATTGAGCAAATTTTTAGAGTTCCGTTTTTTTATAAAGGACACCTCAATTTGACTTCACCTCGCCTGATGTTAAGCTAAAGGCATAGTCTCGGAAAGAGGGTCACCATCATAAACATGTACCATGTTAACAGTGGTGGCACTCAGTTGACGGCCTCATCAGATGCCTTTACACATCATAACATAACATAACATAAACTCACGCCTGTATTCCCCGAAGGGGTAGGCAGAGGTGCTAACACCCACATTTCGCCAGTTTATGTTTAGGTCCCAATGTAATAGGTGGTGAGGCCATTAACCGGGCACTTATAAACCTATAAAATACAACGATAAATACACACATAACTTCGAAAAGTATCGAAAAGTCATTGGTGTGTGCCATGGTAAACCTGGGATCGAACCCGAGACCTCGTCTCAGCAGTCCATTACCCATACCGCTTAAAGGACCCGGACCCGGGACTGTAGGAAGAAGGAAGTTCTAGGTCCAGGTTCCAGGCATAGGAATGAGTTACGTAGGTACCTCAAAAGGAAAAAACGGAACTCTTATAGGATCCTTTCTTGTCCGTCTGTCTATCTGTCTGTCTGTCTGTCCGTCGTCTGACTGTCTGTCGAGACTTTTTTTATCAGGAATGCTTGGAGGTATCAAGTTGAATTTCATACCACATACTCAGGTCTATAACGTTTTGAAAGCAAGCAAATATCAAATTTATAACCCAACGCAATCAAAATATATTGAGGTTTATGTAGCATAAGTTACGGAACCCCGGTGCGCAAGTTCGACTCGCACTTGGCCGGCTTTTTTGATCGCAATACTTTCTATGATTGCAATCGATTGAGTAGAAACGGAGATATAACCAAAAGTCACGAAAAGTCAGACGGTTGGAGCCAGTATAAAGGCTATTAGGCATTTTGTGCTTGGACCTAAGTGCTATTGGCTCTATAGACGAAGTTCACGTTTCTTGGGTGTCTTTATTACGGGGTGCTACTGCAGCGGACGAGGTCTGATTCACCAATAGTAGATTATTATAAAACAATCCGTGCAGGCCAGAGCCTTTTATAAAATAAATAAAATATCTTTTATTTCGAACACAATGATTCGTATTTTGTTAGTAACAAATGTTTATAACTAGCGATTGAAGTGAGATATTTGGTTCAAACTTATACTTAGTATCGAATCAATATCAATACTTAGTATCGAATAATAGCAATCGAAATTACTAATATTCCCTCCAACTAAGCTAAATTGCTTGTGCTAGGAGTGGGTTCACGTCGGTAGTGTAACGGCAAGGATCGAACCCGGGACCTCTCGATCGTAAGGTCGACTCTACCACTAAGCTACCAACGCTTTATTTGGTTAGCTCTGCCGTCAAAGCGATCCTCATAGGTAAACCTCGGTCACATTGTCCTTCAACCAGTATGTGGGAGCACTGACTGTACCTACACTCAAAAATACATAAAAAATTCGTTACCTATGTGAATTTACATTAATAAGTAACGATAAAGTAGCACGCTCTGTCATACTGAGTAGGTAAGTATTTTGTATTAAGTAATTATTTAAACCGGTAAATTTAATAAAATTGTGTAAGTACTTGACCTCACTACGAAAAGACCGATGTCAATAATTATAATCATTCACTTGGCTTTATACTATGTAGCATCAAACCTTACAACTCGTACAAAAAAAAAATAGCAACAACCGGTCAATTCACGCTATTTAAAATTTTAAAACACAAATATGACTAAAACTTCACATTATTTTATTCAAATAATTCATAAAACATTTATAATTATTGAATTTAGTAGAAATAATAATAACAAACGACTTACGTAATAATAAAACTAGTTCTTGAATAGCACCACACATGCGCAGTGAGACCGCGCGAAGTGAACTAAGCGTTTGTGACAGATTCGATGACCCAATATGGCTGTCAACTCGTTTTTATACGTTAATTGCTAGACTAGCAATGTCTCGCGGTGTCACTCGCTATTTATAAATATTGTTGATTTATTTTTAACCCCCGACGCAAAAACGACGGGGTGTTATAAGTTTGACGTGTCTGTGTGTGTGTGTGTGTGTGTGTGTGTGTGTGTGTGTGTGTGTGTGTGTGTGTGTGTGTGTGTCTGTCTGTGGCATCGTAGCGCCCAAACGGATGAACCGATTTGGATGTAGATTTTTTTGTTTGAAAGGTATATTAGTCGGGAGTGTTCTTAGCTATGTTTGAAAAAAATCGGTCCACGGTGGCCGCCGCTACAACATGTCGGAATACATATTTCTTCATAACTCCCTCAATATGGGTATCAAATGAAAGAGTTTGACTCGTAGATCAATTTAAAAAGTATAAAATAAAAATTAAATTAAAAATTAAAAAATCCCCGTCACAAAACCACCTCCAAAAAGTTGAAAATAAATGAAGTTTGCCTTTTAACTTTGATATTACTAATAATATTTTGATTCAAGGGTTGCCATGTCGGGGGACCTTGAATTGCTCCGATAATATAAAGGAGTGCTTAATCTATTAGGGTCGCTCTAAAAATAACAAATAAGAAAATATCAAGGACAGCCGTGGTCGTATGCCACTTACTCAAAACAATTATATTCTAGGGAAAAGTGGCATACGACCACGGCTGTCCTTGATATTTTCTTATTTGTTATTTTTAGAGCGTGATTTTTCGGTAGTCGGGTTTTAGTTTTAAACTTTTTAATCAATCACGCACGCTCTAACGGCTGGACAGATCTGGCTGAATTTTAGTGCTTGAATAGATTACAGTCTTGAAAAACACATAGGCTACTCTTTGTCCTGGGATTATGTTCCCATCGGTGGTGGGAAACGGGAGCCCGCTAATTTCAGCTAGTTTATAATATTTTTACATATTTTTCTGCCATGGCGGTCTATGCAAAACTATTTTAGTAAGAGACGAATGGATATCGTATGGTATTATGTCTTGGCCATTACAACCTTCCTGTATGCAACTAAGATCAAAGATGACAGCTGAGCATTAGGCTGACAAAATGGTAAACAGGATATTATAAGCGTATTAGCCAGTATTAGGGCACTAGAACTACACACGTGCTGAAACGAGTTAAAGAAAATACCAACCCATTCACACATAAAAGTCATGTCACTGTCCCATTGGGGTAGAGTAGAGACAAGTACCACTGACAAGGTATATACTTTTCGCTTTTTCTATTTTTAATCTGTGTACGATTTACTGTCTAAAATCGTCCAAGCGTAAATCAAATTAATATAATACCTATACCTATACGATTAGTCTGCGCGCTGGCACTGGCGCACTTAGTGTTGTTGTAATTTGATAGTTAATTGTTTATTTTATTTATTTATTTGTTCTTTATGCACGAATCTATAAATTAGAGTAGGTAGGTACAAAGGCGGACCTAATGCCGTGGGCATTTTCTACCAGTCAAACTAGCGTGATGCAGAGATTTGTTGTAGGTAGGTATTAGTAACGTGCATTTCTTGTCCATAATCTGATTTAAAAAATCTAATTGTTATTAAATATAGTTAATCTACCCAAAGTGTTTGTATTATTTATTCTTCGAAGACAATAGAATATAAAATAATAGTTCCGATTTCTTCCGCGCGCAGAGTTATGGCACGTACTCTAGAATCAAAATTCTCAGCATAGGATAGAAGTTACCTACTTAATTATCAATAATTTCGTCGTGAACATACAGACTAACAGACGTTAAAATTTTTATATGTATACCTAATAGGTACCATAGTTCTATTCTCAAATATTCTTAGAAGAGTGTTCAAAGGTGCGGTTAAAATCGAACCTCAAACGGTGACTAATACTTACGTGTGGAACATCTGTCACCCATACTAATAGGAGAAACGTCGAAAATAAGCCCTTTTGTTTGTCTCTTTGTTACGTTTTATGCCTAAACCACTGAACCGATCATAATAAACTTGTCAATGAAAAACAAACGAACTTACCTATATGTAACGAATTTAAACAAGGCAACGTCAGTTGGGGTTTTTATGTAGGTACTTACTTAGCTTTAAATATGACGGCCTCTGTGGCTCACCAGAGTGTATTTGACTGCAACGCAGGGCCTAGACTCCGGGTTCGGGCAGGCCGCGAAGAGCGTAGGCGAATCGGGCGTCGGAGGTCGCAGAACGACCGCCGTCCTCCATGAGCCGCCCGTCACCCTAGCAGAAGCAGGCCGCGGCGGCGGCGCACAGTGGTCACTACAATAGGAACCCCACAACCCGAAGGGGGCCATCTTGAAAGAGATGGTCCTGGGTCTGCCGGGGGCGAGAGATATGTTTTCTGCAATCTCACCTCCGGCAACCAAAGACCCATAGACGGCGTGCGTTTTAGTCGATTCAAGTCCGATATAACCACCCCCACCGGCTGCTAAGGGGGGTTTTATCCGTGGTGATTTCTCGCACGTAAAAAAAACGAGCGCGCGTTCGATTTCCACTCAGTGCCAGTGCTAATATTTTAAGGCGATTAAGGGATAGGACTGTTCTCTATCCGACAGTAAACATACTGACAACCCTTGACTTAGAGCCTGTCCAGAAAGCGCAATTTACGCGCGTGTCCACTCGCGCGTAGGCACTCGCGCGTTTTTGAGATACTAGAGCTACATACATCCCGTCCAGATGCTCTCGCGCGTTACCTCACACGCGCGTAAAAGCTTGTAATGAGAGCCTGTCCAGAAAGGGCGATTTACGCGCGAGTCCACTCGCGCATTTTGATTTGTATTGCGTCCAGATGCGGCGAAAACACGCGCGTTTTCGCGCAAATGAGCGCGATGATGAGACGGATTTGGACAGTTATAAACATGGACTCGGATATAGCAGTTGTGTTGTGGCTTGCATACCGTCGATGGAGACGTCGTTAACGAAGAGAAAGTCGACGACTTAATGTGCATCCCATTTAATGATTCTATTTAAATAATCTGATGATTCCATATCCCATATAGCTACCCTTTTCTCAATTTCGTCAATAGGAAGTT
Source organism: Eilema sororculum (assembly GCA_914829495.1). Lineage (NCBI taxonomy): Eukaryota > Metazoa > Arthropoda > Insecta > Lepidoptera > Erebidae > Eilema > Eilema sororculum. The sequence continues at coordinate 9,058,491 of OU618559.1, forward strand.
CCGTGTCAAAGTTATCACGCTCCATTTTGAACCGAATACGTCCACTCGCCACGGACACGCGCGTAGAACTGGACGCAGCAATGGTGCCGGAGTATCTCGACTCGCGCGGCGCACGCGCGTTAAACGAGCGAGTCGAGAGTCCCGCTCATTGCAAGCGTTTTACGCGCGTGTGAGGTAACGCGCGAGAGTATCTGGACGGGATGTATGTAGCTCTAGTATCTCGAGAACGCGCGAGTGCCAACGCGCGAGTGGACACGCGCGTAAATCGCGCTTTCTGGACAGGCTCTTATGCCTCTGCCATTTATGTCTATTTGCATACGTCTCGGTGTTTCTGTTTCTGTGCCTCGGAGAGTACGTTAAGCCGTCGGTCCCGGTTGTCATACGAACATCTATGGCAGACAGTCGTTACGGGTAGTTGGAGCCCTCAAAAGTCCAACAACTGGTCTAACTGCATTGCTTCGATAACGCCTTTGGGTTGTGAAGGTCTGATGGCAGTCGCTTCACAGAAAATATCGAAGTTCAGTCAAATTTGCAGTCAGACTGATGAAGCGGATCCCCTCCAGACTCCGAGGTAAAAGACTCAGAAAGTTCAAAGAAAGTTGGAGCCCTGAAATGTTCGAGAACCTAGTCCATTAAACTCCTTCTTTTTTGAAGTCGGTTAAAACAGACGGACAAACATTTCAATACTTATATGTACATAATCATTATCTTTTCTTTTAATACAGGTTAAATAGTTTATCGCTTTATAATATTTCTGTAAACAAATATAATAATGGTTTAAATTTAATGCTCTTGGTATATTCTGCAATTATTAATGAATTATTTTAATGAATATTTTTTAGCTCACTTGCTTTGTTGTGAACGTGAACTTAGATCTGGATTTTCATCCGACTGGAAAGATAGAAAGAAAAAGAAAGAAAGAAAACAAATGATTAAAAAATAAAAAACCCGACTGCCACCGAAAAGATCGAAATAAGTTTGATAGCAGACGGTACCCATTAATTTTCTTTCGGTTACTGATTGGCAAATGGGTACCGCCTGCTAAGTATCAAACTTATTGCGATCTTTTCTGTGGCAGTCGGGTTTTTTTAGTTATGATATGACATGTAGGTATATCTTTTTGTAATCTCCTTCATTTTGATACCCTACTCGATAAGTTTGAGTCAAAAAAATATTTTTGACAACATACGTTTTGACGCCAAAAATCCGCCATCTTGATTTCTCGAAATTTTAATATACCTGGTGTCACTCACACAATCACGGCAAATCAAATGACACCTCAAATGTCCAAATCCGTCAAGCCGTTCAGGCTGTAGGCCGTGCCTAATAAATGGACATACATACATACATACATAGTATCGAAAAACATTATCCTCCTTCCTTCGGCAGTCAGGTAAATATTTTATTCAAACAAGCCTACGATAGCATTATATAAGCCGACTACGACGAAGACTACTTACTCTAACAAAACAATTTAGGGAAACAGGGAAAAATAGGGAACATTCTAGGGGAAAGTGGCATACGACCACGGCTATCCTTGATTTTTTCTTGTTTGTTGAGCGTGGTTTTTCAGTAGTCGGGTTTTAGTTTTAAACTTAATTTTAAATATTTGTGTGGAGCCCAGATACCTTTTCGATGTTGTAGCATGGCGGAGGTCTGGAACTGCAAGACCTCCATATAGTTCCATTTTCATGAGTTTATTCCAAGGAGCAACTAAGTACCGGCCAGCAGGTATATCTCAATTCCATGAAAAACCAAGGTCGGTTCGATAACTCATCTCTTTGCCACACGATAAAGTCTTAGAATTCTCCACCAGCTCACGTGTTTCCTTCTTCCTACAGTCCTGGGTCCTTTAAGCGGGGCGTGAAAAGGCATCTAATGAGGCCGTCAAGCTGAGTGCTACCATTTTGAAGTTATTGATGTCTGTATCGGTTACCCTCTTTCCTGACACCCTCCCCAAAAAACCTCTCGCCCGGAACCGGCAGAAGTGGTTATGTCAGACTCGAACCGACTAAAACGCACGCCGTCTATGATTCGTAGGTTACCGGAGGTGAAATTGGCTGACATGTCTCAGCCCCCGGCACTTGCACACCGCCTTTCTCGCATCAAGGCCGACCCATGGACATCCGTTTTAGCTGGCTCTCTTCGGGTATGGGGATCATGGAGAGCCCATATAACCTGAATACCCAGTTTTATAAGTTCATCCATCTATATACTCACCTCTGTAAATCCCCGAAGGGGTAGGCAGAGATGAATTAGCAACCAAGTAGTCCGCAATAAAAACAATTTTTCTTTCTTTTCTTTCTTTCTTTCTTTCTTTCAAGTTTCGCCAAATAAAAAAAAAATTCTGTCCCACGACGTAATAGGGGGCGAGCCTATTGCCGTCTAGCGGGCGCTTTGTCTTGTTATGTATGTTTACTGTCGGATGAAAAAAAGCCCCAGTCACATTTTACGATCCATACTAATATTATAAATGCGAAAGTAACTCTGTCTGTCTGTAAACCACTGAACCGATTTTGATTAAATTTGATATAGGGGTAGATTAGACCATGGGAAAGGACATAGGCTTGGTCGCGATAACCGACATCCGCGAGGGCGAAGCAGCGGGCAAAAACTAGTAGTTTTATAAGTTATTATTGTTTCCTCGGTTCTTATCGGTATGCTAGATTGGATAAGATTATTAATCTGTACTCTGCGAACAAGTCCTAATGCAAATGTAAACTTTATGAATACCTTCAAAAACTATCATACGAGCAAACTGAAAATTTGCTGACTATATCAAAATAGGTAACTTTCTTACTCACCCTCTCACACTCATACACTCACACCATCACACTACACACAGAGAGGTTTCTCTTTCTCCTTCTTTTCATCCTTTTTATGATTCATGATATTAATAATTTTTCAGATTTTTTTTGACAGAAACTGCACACTAGATTGTAGCTTTGACTACTTAACCATAAAAATGATTATGAAGTGTAAATCTATGTAATAACGTAATATAAGTCCGTCTCTAGGCTATGTTAAATGTGAATGCGCTGATGCCTGGAATACAGACTATTTTGTCTAGTTCTGGCACAGATGCCCAATATCAAGTATGTTCTATGATTAGTACCTATTGTATATTCAATGCATCATAAGGTATTTATGTGATTTGTACTTTTGTGAAATTGTGAAAAAATAAATAAATAAATAAAAAGTGAATTTCTTTAAGAGTTTGTAAGAGAATCACCCTCATTATGTCTCTTTCTACAAATAGATAAAGATTCAAGTTATACTTAAGCTTGAAGTTCTACTTAAGCAGTACAGTAATCAATTCACAGAATATTTCTTAGATTTATTGAGTTTTAGCGCGTAAATATTATTGTTTACAAGATCTACGCATTCTTAGAAGATCTTAGTTATCTTACCATTCGAAATGCATCAAGAAAAAGAAGAACTCAAGTGGGACTTGAACCCACGATTTTTTTTTAACGTGGAGGAAAATGCTTCATGGATGTTATGCCGGACTCCTACCGACTAAAAACCCCCACGATAACGCCCAGCAGCCTATGGTTGGGAGCCCCGGGTAAGCCCTCGGAAGGATGTCCCAGGACTCCCATCAGACCTACGGCTACAATGCGGCCTCGTCTATGGGGTGGTTCGGGTGCCATCCCGCGTCTATGGGGTGTCTTCGGGTAACCCACGATCATCTATCTTACCTTTGCGAGGAATATGTTGAAGACAACCTCACCTCCGGCCTAGTACTACGAACTACGACCCACATTTTTTTATACAGGACACGTCAATTTGACTTCACCTCGCCTGATGTTAAGCTAAAGGCAAAGTCTCGGAAAGAGGGTCACCATCGTAAACATTTACCATGTTAACAGTGGTGGCACTCAGCTTGACGGCCTCATTAGATGCCTTTTCACGCCACGCTTAAAGGACCCGGGACTGTAGGAAGAAGGAAACACGTGAGCTGGCAGAGAGTTCCAGGTCTTAGTGGTGCGGCATAGGAATGAGTCACTGAAACGCTTGACGGTATACTCTGCAGCGTAAATGGATGGCATCTTAGCCCTGCACGTGTCGTCCTGTGAAGGAAAGGGGAGGGTGGGACTAATTGGAAGAGCTCGTCAGAACATTCACCATGGTAGAGACGGTAGAAAACTGCCAAAGACGCAACATCTCTACGCATCTGCAAAGGCTCGAGGGTGTTCGCGACCTCAGGATTCCCAATAATGCGGACAGCACGTCGCTGCAACCTGTCGAGAGCATCTAGTAAGTACTTGGCGGAGCCGTCTGGTTGTAGTATATTTATTACCACCTACTACCACAGTCTGGTTGTAAAGCCCGACCAATAAAATAAAATACCTCGCCATATTGCGGAAAACTATTGGAACTAATTTCTTCATATATGGCAACAATCCATAAGATGTCATTATGATCATCTGTCAATGTGGTGTCAATTGTGCGTGTTATTGATTGTGAATTTGAGTGCGCTATTTATATGCCGACAAATATTAAAAGCCAGTTATGAAAAAGTTATTTACAAAATAACTAAGTATTTGTTGGATAAAAAGTCGGAAGGATCTAAATAACATCACCTCGTTGTCAACATGACGGGTAGGTACGTCATAGAGTACGCGCAATGGAAATTGGCCTATTTTCTTATTTTACCTACTGTAACTAATTATTTAGATTCCGGGTTTGATGATTAATAAATATGTACTTAATAATAAACTTGTTTATTTTTATATTTTAACCACACTACTTTAAATATCCATACTAATATTAGGTCCTTACATATGAAATTGGCGTTTTGTATGGGAGGAACAAAAAGTCGAATATTTTTAAATATAATATATTTAATCTAAGTATGAACCATTGTTTTCTATGCACTTTTGCCATCTCCTAGGTAGTTCATTGATCCCTTTACTAAAAAAACCAGTCGAACGGGAATCAATAAAATCTGTGAAGGCGATTTGGACTGCCCCATCAGAGTTGAATTTTTTCCCTTGCAAGAAGTTGTCCAAATTTCGAAAAAAATGGTAATCTGTTGGAGCAAGGTCCAGAGAGTACGGAGGATGTCTTAGACATTCCAATTGAAGCTCTTCTAATTTGGTAGCCTACTGTTGTGCGGTGTGTGGTCTAGCGTTGTCGTGAAGCAGCAGTGGCGTGGAGCGATTGACCAGCGTAGGGTGTTTAGCCGCTAGCTTTTCCATCATTGTTTGCAATTGCTGACAATAGACATCAGCCGTAATAGTCTGGCCAGATTTGAGAAAACTGTAATGAACAATACCGGCACTAGTCCACCAAACGCTCACAAGTCGGTAACTTTTTTGGTGCCGTTTCAGTAATGTATATAATTGTTCCAATAATACCTAAATACAATTACCTACTAACGATTGTAAATCTAACACAGTGTAATGTAATTTTACTATAAGATAGATAATGTGAGCAAGTTATTGTAAATATTAAATAAATTGAATTGAATTGAATTGAATTCGTGAGGTACCCACCTTTGAAGCTTTTTAATCTTCCCAATTTGCTTCAACTGAATTAAAACAGTTTTATCACTAACACCACAGCCTGCAGCTAACTCGGACGTGGTTTGCGATGGATCCGCTTCCACAATAGCCTTCAATACTTCATTATCAACTTGGGTCTCAGGCCGTCCACGGGGCTTGTTCTGCAGGTCGAAATTTCCAGACCGAAAACGTTGGAACCATAACCGAACTGTGTTTTCTTTTGCAACATGATCGCCATAAACATCATTCACCCTTCGAGTCGTTTCCGCAGCACTAGTGCCACGGCGGAACTCGTACCTATTCGTAAATAATGCGATATTTTAAGTTTTCCATTTTGTAAAATGAGTGACGCAAACAGAAAAAACAGAAGAAAAAAAACAAATGAATGACGGTCATCGAAGCACAAATACATGAGTAAATAGCTGTACAAATTTGAATTTGGAATTCCTTACCAAAGAGGAGAAAATCGTGATTAAAGTGGCCAGTACGAAAAACGCCAATTTCATATGTAAGGACCTAATATTATAAATGCGAAAGCAACTCTCGTCTGTCTGTCTGTCTGATGTTACGCTTTCACGCCTAAACCACTGAACCGATCTTGATAAAATTTAGTTTGGGAACGGACATAGGCTACCTTTTATCGCGAAAAAGGGGGTTAAAGGGTGAGAAATGTGGATGACAGTTTGTATTTTTTATCGATAATTGACATCCACGCGGGCGGAGCCGTGCGCAACATCTAGTATTATATAAATGCCATGCACTTGTGTATGACACTTTATGTCTGCAACAGTTTCTAAATAGGCTAAGATATTTGTACACTAACCATTTCACATGTGTATCACTATACCTACTTGGTGCTGCCATAATCATAGACGTTTATAGCGCCCCCAGTACGAGTTTTTTATTTTATTGGTCGGGCTTTAGTATATTTATTACGACTCAATGATTTAATAAAGCAATGTCTTACAAACTAAATAACAGGTATAGATACTGATTTATCCACCATTGGTGGAGTGGGAGCGATGCTTGTGGCCACGTTCTCTTTTCTCGTTGATTGTTGAAAGTCTTGCATTTATTTTTTGCAGTGTCAGTAGTCAAGACAAAAATTAAAATGGCTTTTATGCAGTATTACTGGTATGACAACGGTTTTAGCTCATCCAGGGTCAACAGGGGTAAACCAATAACGAAATGCGTTTTGTGTAAGGTATTTATTTAATAAATAAACAATCGTAATACAAAATTGTAAGTACATTAAAAGTTTGAATACAAAAGTGTAGCTGTTGAAGCAAAATCGTTTTAGAAGCAAAGCTTTATAAACAAATGAGTGAGAAGCTTTGCTTCTGACAAGAAGCTTTGCTTCTGACACGATGTTTTACAAATAAATGGACAGAATTCCATCTCCTTTCAAATTCAACTTTCAAAAACAATTCTTAATATTATATTTATGCGTTTAATGCAATGATTTCTATGTATATTACTGGACTGGCTGTGTAGAACAATAACTGGTATTACAATAACTAGAAAATACACGCAACTTTGTGTAGATATCATATATTTGACAATACAAAAATATGCACTATGTCCATACATTTAAGTGTCAAAATTCATTGACTCGTTTATACAGTCTTTACGTCCTTTATAGGAGAAGGTATCATTTCAGGACCCTGATTTTGCTGATTGCCAACCACTGTGATACCACTGACACTACAAAATATGCCATTTAATTTTAAACTATACTGTTACACTGTTAAAATCTAAAATTAATCACATCTTGTAGAGTGAATGAAAAAACGTAATGAACAATTTTTTATTTAATTTTGTGCTATAAGTCTATACTTATATAGTCTTAAATTTAATGTAGAAATTTTTTGCAGTATTATTGGTTGACAATTAACAGAATTGGGGTCCCGGACCAGTGATATTTTTTTTGTTCTAATCAGCCTATTTAGTTGTATACATAGAACTCGCTATTTCAGTATTACAAACAATAAAAAATAAATTTTAAAAATATAAATGCTATAGGTATTTATGTGACTTCAAAAATTATGTTAATCTATTTTTTTTGAGTTTGTTTGTTCATTTTGTGCGCTGTGACACGTCCATATTGGCACACAAGTTACGAAAAATCGTTACGATTGCACTGTACCGTTTAAACTGAACAGATAAATCGAGGTACCTACAGGTGAACCACATTAATATAAGTCGCATCGGCAAAGTTCGCCTGCTCAGAAGAGTAAGCTAACGCCGATTAATTACGATTGCCAACGCTATTGAAACACCAACTTTATTGCGTTGCGTTAAGATTGGAAATGCAATAAATCCAGAGAGTAGTGCTTTCTCGCTCATTGTTCATTGTTTCGAACATGGCGCGCAGGCGGCAACCAATAATAAAGGGCCATGTTTGGCGGAGCGTTGTGATTGGTTAAGATTTTTTGGCGCGTTTCAAATATGAGACTTCTGCGCAGGTACATCGGCGTAACTTATAAACGTGGTACTACTGTATGTTTGTGATTCAAAGACGGACTAGCCAGATGGACTGAGGACCTGAAAAAGGTGGCTGGGATAGACTGGATGGGGAAGGCGGAGGATTAAATGAAATGGTGCACATTGGCAGAAGGCTATGTCCGGCAGTGGACTGCGGTGGACTAATTGATTGATTGATGTGATAAACAGTTCAATTTTTTATTCTTTCTAGAACCCCATCGATTTCGATCGTTTTAACCACCGACGCAAAGAGATGGGTGTTATAATTTTGACGTGTCTGTCTGTCTGTCTGTCTGTGGTATCATAGCTCCTGAACGGATGAAGCAATTTAAAAGATTTTTTTTTTATTAAAGGTGACTTATATGCGAGTGTTTTTAGACATGTTTGATGAAAATCGGTTGAGCTGTTTAAAAGGTATAGAGGGTCAAAGGAGGGATGGGGACTGTCGGGAGTCTTTTTTAATTTAATTTCGGTTTAAACGGTACAGTTAGATTGCAAGGATTTATCGTAGCGTGTAATGTCATTGCGGTTTTAAAGTTTTTTTGGTATTTTTTTTTTAATTTTCTGTTTGTAGAGCCAGCCCTACAAACTAAGCACGTAATAACACTTAAATAAACCTTCTGTAGTTAGGTGCCTTATGACATAAATGACGGTATACAGACTATACAGTCTTTGACGCATTATTCTGCTTGACAATTAGTTTAAATCGTAATCGTAACGTGAGCTGACGACAAATTCTCCAAATATAAAAACTTGTTTAAGCATTCTCCTTGAAAGAAAAGGATCGCGGGTTTGAACCCCGCCCGGACCGAACGAAAAGTTGTCCTATCTTATTCAATTTGAATAATTAGCACACTAAATGCTTTTTAAATGCAATTATAACAATTTCATTCAAATAAAACTATGTTCAACATTCAGTCTCGATCGACCAATATCTAATTAAATATTAAAACAATCATGATTTCAATGAAAAGAGGATCAAATCTCATAATACGAGTAATAATTAATTCAATAATTTTCGCCTAGATCTTATAACGAAAACGACCTCAATATTGTTTGCTTGAAAATTGTATTACGAGAATATCGCTTTTAATATTTAATTAAATTTGGATCAGATAAATGAATCGTTATCATCTTCTAGAAGGAGAATTAGCCTTCTAGCGTAAAAGTAAATCAACTTGAATATGTCAGCTAACACAAACGCGCGTAGTTACGTTACGACTAGTCAACACGAATAAGGGCCAGATGTGATGGTGAGGCGTTGTATGCTGTTATCCGACTGCGTCAAAAGGAGGGTTATTAAAATATTGGTATCTTTAATTCCAGTCTGCGAAGTATTGTTTAAAGGCGGTCGGCTCGACGCCTTGGGGAACTCTGGTTACGTTTACCTGAAAAAGAAAAAAAATTGAAGAATTTTTTATAGCATTTACTATGCTAACTTTAGAGTTCGAAAAACATCGGAAAAAATGAAATGCTCAAGTGAGACTTGAACTCACGACCTTTCCCTTACAGGGGGAATTATCTTCCAACTGAGTTATTGAGCCACACCTGAATCATTTCAAATTTTCCTTCTCTTAAATCCGTCTTTAAGGGCTCACTTGAGCATTTCATTTTTTCCGATGTATTTCGAACTGGAAAAAAAATTTTGAACTCGTCACCATCAGCACTGCAATTCACTAAGCGAGCACAACGATGCGAGTCGCAACGTTGTGCTCGATAGAGATTGTCATTGGTCGATCTCCAGTGACGTGATACAATCCGACCAATGACAATCTCTATCGAGCACAACGTTGCGACTCACAACGTTGAGAGTCGCATCGTTGTGCTTGCTTAGTGAATTGCACAGCTGACCTCCACTAGGTGATATCGAAGTATTGCAGTTAGACCAGTTGTTGAACTTTTGAGGGCTCCAACTACCCGTAACGACTGCCATAGATGTTCGTATGGCAACTGGGATCAACTGCTTAACGTGCTCTCAGAGGCACGACCAGACCTACATTCTACAAAAGCCGCAGTCACCGTAAAAAATGACATTAAATTTTAGACTTTATTTATATACACTTCAAGTCCAAAATGAAATGAAAACAGTTTAATTACACTTTTTCAATTACTCCGCAAATAGTCATTTAATTTTGAACTTTAACTGCACCGCTCTAAAGTCTATTATTTGATGTCGTTTTTTGCAGCGGCGGCGGCGGTGGCGTCAAAATGGATTGGCTTTAGCAGAATCGAGGCCCAGACCAATGCAAATACCCATATTTGCATTGGTCTGATATATATATATACCGACAGCCTCCGTGGCGTGGTGGTAGTGCACGCGACTGCTACGCACGAGGCGCGTGTTCGATTCCCGCTCAGTGCAAATATTTGTATGCATGAATATGGCTATTTGCATTGGTCTGGGTGTTTCTATGTATAGTATGTATGTATTTACAAAAAAAAAGTATCTAAGTATGTTTATCCGCATTCTAGATTCCATAACACAAGCTAGTTAAGCTATGCTTACCATGGGTCTAGAAAGCGTTGTGTGGAATGTTGTGGAAAAAAAAAATATTCATGCATACAAATATTTGCATTGAGCGGGGATCGAACCCGCGCCTCCTGCGTAGCGCTCGCTACGCCACGCCACTGAGGCGGCCTGTAGTTGATTAAAGTGCCTAGTATTAATTAACTTACTACAAGTAATGGTTACAATTTGCTTAGATATTTTGAGAAGGCGCTTTCTATGAAACATACTTACAATTATGCTCACGTCTGTAACTCCCCGAAGGGGTAGGCAGAGGTGTGATAACGCATTTTGCGCTATAATTTTCAGTTCCACGTTATAGGGGGCTCTCAAGAAAGGCTGTACTGATTTGGCTGAAAATTGGTGGGGATATAACTTAGAAGAAGCTTTTTATCCCGTTCGACCTTTATTTTATCCCGGGTATAGGTTCCTATGGGTTGCGGTTACGGGATCAGTATTTCTGTGACCCTGGTACTTTTGCATCAAGTACCTACCAGGCTCACAGAAACTTTGAGGAACTTTATCTGGGTCGCGGGAACAGGAGCAGTGTGTCCTATACCTTTCTATTTCGAACTTAACGTGGACGAAGTCGCGGGCAAAAGCTAGTTACAATTTTTATTTTTTTCTATTTATTTATTTTCATACATACTCTGCCATTACAGGTAAACCCAATGCGACAGAGCAAGATACCTACATGATTTATGAAAATGTGAAATGTGTTTATGAAAATTACATGAAATATGTGAACCTAGCTACCAAAAAGTACCTAAATCTTCGTGGCCCAAGCCCTGACGATATTCTTTCGAAGTTAAGGAGTCAGAAAACAGCACCTCCCGTAAAAGTCAAGACACGTTAAGCCGTCGGTCCCGGTTGCCATATGAACATCTATAGCAGTCGTTACGGGTATTTGAAGCCTTAAATAGTCCAACAACTGGTCTAACTGCAATGCTTCGATATCGCTATTAGGTTGTGGAGGTCAGATGGCAGTCGCAAAATATCGAAGTTCAGCCAAGTCCGCAGTTAGACCGGTAAAGTGGACCCCAGACTCCAAGCTGAGAGCTTCGCAAGCGACTGGGATTAACGCTAAGATGAAGAAGTTGGAGCCCTTAAAAGCCTGGTAACCTGGTCTAACCATAATAATTTGGCTTGAAATAACTAATATAATAAATAAAACCCGACTACCGAAAAATCACGCTCTGAAAAGTAACAAACAAGAAAATATCAAGGATAGCCGTGGTCGTATGCCACTTTTCCATAGAATGTTTTGTTTTGATAGAGTAATTGGCATACGACCACGGCTATACTTGATATTTTCTTGTTTGTTACTTTTCAGAGCATGATTTTTCGGTAGTCGGGTTTTAGTTTTGAACTTTATTTTTTATTTATATTATTTTGGGGCAAGGTAAAGCTAATAATTTATACATATTTGAAATGTGCTTATTAAGCCCTTTCATTTGATACCAAACACGGCACATTTATCTCAAATTTATTTTTTAACACAGTACCTTTTGAGCGCTAGAGGGCGCCACACAAGATTAAGTGACACGTCATATAGCCTATAACCATCGGACGATCAAGCCGCTTGTAACGATATCTACCTCATTTGTCCAGTTCTAATAAGTAGTTGAGGAGCTATGAGGGAACAAATGAACATATATACATACATACATACATACATACATACATACATACATACATACATACATACATACATACATACATACATACATAGCCTGTCAAAATCATAACCCTCCTTTTGGCTTCGCCGTAGTCGGGTAAAAAATAGATAAATAAAAAGAAATAAAAAAAGCGTTTCAGTGATTCATTCCTATGCCGCACCACTAAGACCTGGAACTCCCTGCCAGCTCACGTGTTTCCTTCTTCCTACAGTCCCGGGTCCTTTAAGCGGGGCGTGAAAAGGCATCTAATGAGGCCGTCAAGCTGAGTGCCACCACTGTTAATATGGTAAATGTTTACGATGGTGACCCTCTTTCCGAGACTTTGCCTTTAGCTTAACATCAGGCGAGGTGAAGTCAAATTGACGTGTCCTGTATATAAAAAAAAAACCCTATTCGCACGGACAAAGTCGCGGGCATAGCTAGTCCTACTAATATCATAAACGCGAAAGTTTGTAAGTATGGATGGATGTATGTTACTCTTTCACGTAAAAACTACTGAATGGATTTTAATGAAATTTGGTATGGAGCTGACATCCTGGATTAACACATAGGATATGTTTGGTCGCGTAAACCGACATCCACGCGGGTGGAGCCGCGGACAATGTAACGGAGTAGTGTAGTATAAAACAGTACGGTATAAAAACCAGATGTCTATATTATAAATATTTTATTACAGCATTGGTATTCACAAATAAATAAAAGGTATAATATCCCGTATGTACGGGTGTTTCTATGGGAGAGGCCAGTTGGTCATAATGACGTCACACGCCCATAGTTCAAGGTGAAAGACAGTCGTGACGTCACACATAATCAATACCGCCACTTTTGTACTTAGAGATCATCCATATATACCTCCATCCATACTAATATTATAAATGCGAAAATAACTCTGTCTGTCTGTCTGTCTGTCTGTATGTATGTTACGCTTTCACGCCTTGACCACTGAACCGATTTTGATGAAATTTTGATGAAATGGTATAGGGGTAGATTAGACCATGTGAAAGGACATAGGCTATGTTTGGTCGCGATAACCGACATCCACGCGGGCGGAGCCGCGGGCAAAAGCTAGTATTTTATATTTATTTGATATCTACACCATTTTCTTGTCGCAAGTGGTAACAATTTTTATACCATTTAGGTGGCAGACAAGCACACGGTTCACCTGATGGAAAGCGGTTACCATGGCCTATGGACGTATGCAACACCAGGGGCGTTACACACACAAATTAATCAATTAGCATATATCCTAATACGCGCCATAGTATCCGATCATCTAGTCTGTCCCAGCCACCATAGGTGGCGTCTCATCTTCTGTTTACCATCTTGCACAGTCCTGAATTTCGAAATTCATTGACAGATTGGCAGTGGCAATCTATCCTCAGTACTAGTTCTAAATCGAGATTCAGGATTGAGTACTTATCGTTCCGGAATACGGTCCTTGGACTCGTTTGCTCCAACGATCGGTCCTTCAACAGATGGCTTATTCTGCGAGCTATGTCGGTAACTTTAGTTCAATTTCGAATGACGTCGTTACAAATTTTATCCAATATTTTTGACTACACGATTCCTGCCCACTTCCCAAGGGGGCACATGCTCACATGGTGACGAACTAAATCGAACCTCTCGGTACTGCTGTCTACATATAGGGTGTATCAGGAAGAGTGCACTTGAAGGAATTTTTACAGCATTAAGTATGCTAACAGGCGGTAGATGACGCCACGTCGCCTTAAAGACGTATAAGATGGGAAATTTGAAGCATATCGGGCGTGCCTCGGTAGCCGAATTGGTCAGGCATTCCCCCTGTAAGGAAAAGACTGCGGGTTCGAGTCCCGCCCGAGAAGATTATTTTCCGTATGTATTCGAAGAGTGCACTTTTTGAAATTGGTTTTTTTTTTCATGCAAGTGGCAATTCTGAAATTTTACTGTTGTCACCTCAGTTTATTCCGATTATTAAAAATGGAGCGCTTTTCGAAAGAACAACCCGTTAAAATTGTAAAAACTCATTACAAAACAATCGATGTACTGCAGCAACGATTTCCAGAACACATTATCTCACGAAATTCTGATGTCAACTGGCCACCAAGATCGTGCGATTTAACGCCGTACAATTTTTTTTACTACCTTACCTAGTGAAGCCGCAAAAAGGAATACTAAAGTAGTGCTATCTTGCTCGCACTCTTTGTAAGCACGCACGAGTGCGAGCGGGATAGCACTACTTTAGTATGCCTTTTTATGGCTTGACTTGCTAGTTCTATATTAAGTAACGTAAGAGCACTTACCCAGTCAGGATAATCGTGGTACTTGAAGTACTGCTCAGCCTTCTTCATGGCTTCTGCCTTTTCCTGTGGACAAGATTAGTTAGAAAATTAGAAAAATCTCTGAAAGGTATACAGGTGCATATGTTTACTGTTACTGCACTGACGAAATCTTGTAAATGGCCCCTTACTCTCAAAGCAAAACACTATTACATATTTGCCCCTCTGCCTCTCTTCACAAACTCTGTATATTTGCCCCGTACCTACCCATCTTAACAAAACACTGTTACATATTTGCCCCTCTGCCTCTGTTCACAAACTGTGCATACTTCCCCCGTACCCAGTTTAACAAAACACTGTTACATATTTGCCCCCCACCTCTCTTCACAAACTCTGTATATTTGCCCCATACCCATATTAACAAAACACTGTTACATATTTGCCCCCCACCTCTCTTTACAAACTCTGTATACTTGCCCCGTACCCGTCTTAACAAAACACTGTTACATATTTGCCCCCCCCACCTCTCTTTACAAACTCTGTATACTTGCCCCGTACCCGTCTTAACAAAACACTGTTACATATTTGCCCCCACCTCTCTTTACAAACTCTGTATACTTGCCCCGTACCCATCTTAACAAAACACTGTTACATATTTGCCCCTCTGCCTCTGTTCACAAACTGTGCATACTTCCCCCGTACCCATTTTAACAAAGGCCTGTTACATATTTGCCCTCCACCTCTCTTTACAAACTCTGTATACTTGCCCCGTACCCATCTTAACAAAACCCTGCTACATATTTGCTCCCGTGCCTCTCTTCACAAACTCTGTATATTTGCTCCGTACCCATCTTAACAAAACCCTGTTGCATATTTTTGCCCCCCACCTCCCTTCACAAACTATGTATACTTGCCCGGTACCCATTTAACAAAACCCTGCAACATATTTGCCCTCGTGCCTCTCTTCACAAACTCTGTATATTTGCCCCGTACCTATCTTAAGAAAACCCTGCTACATATTTGCTCCCGTGCCTCTCTTCACAAACTCTGTATATTTGCCCCGTACCTATCTTAAGAAAACCCTGCTACATATTTGCCCCCGTGCCTCTCTTCACAAACTCTGTATATTTGCCCCGTACCTATCTTAAGAAAACCCTGCTTCATATTTGCCCCCGTGCCTCTCTTCACAAACTCTGTATATTTGCCCCGTACCTATCTTAAGAAAACCCTGCTACATATTTGCTCCCGTGCCTCTCTTCACAAACTCTGTATATTTGCTCCATACCCATCTTAACCAAACACTGTTACATATTTGCACCTCTCTTTACAAACTCTGTATACTTGCCCCGTACCCATCTTAACAAAACACTATTACATATTTGCCCCTCTGCCTCTCTTCACAAACTCTGTATACTTGCTCCGTACCCATCTTATCCAAACCTTGTTACATATTTGCCCCCTAAGTCTCTTCACAAACTCTGTATACTTGGCCCATACCCATCTTAACAAAACCCTGCTACATATTTGCTCCCGTGCCTCTCTTCACAAACTGTGTATATTTGCTCCGTACCCATCTTAACAAAACCCTGCTACATATTTGCCCCCGTGCCTCTCTTCACAAACTCTGTATATTTGCCCCGCACCCATCTTAAGAAAACCCTGCTACATATTTGCTCCCGTGCCTCTCTTCACAAACTCTGTATATTTGCTCCGTACCCATCTTAACCAAACCCTGTTACATATTTGCCCCCTAAGTCTCTTCACAAACTCTGTATACTTGGCCCATACCCATCTTAACAAAACCCTGCTACATATTTGCCCCCGTGCCTCTCTTCACAAACTCTGTATATTTGCTCCGTACCAATCTTAACCAAACCCTGTTACATATTTTTGCCCCCTAAGTCTCTTCACAAACTCTGTATACTTGGCCCGTACCCATCTTAACAAAACCCTGCTACATATTTGCCCCCGTGCCTCTCTTCACAAACTCTGTATACTTGGCCCGTACCCATCTTAACAAAACCCTGCTACATATTTACCCCCGTGCCTCTCTTCACAAACTCTGTATACTTGCCCCGTACCCATCTTAACAAAACCCTGCTACATATTTGCCCCCGTGCCTCTCTTCACAAACTCTGTATACTTGCCCCGTACCCATCTTAACAAAACACTGTTACATATTTGCCCCCTACCTACAAAAACCTGTATACTTACCTACTTACCCTCTTAATAAAACCTTGTATATTTGCCCCCTACCCTATGGAGACCTGTATAATATGTTTGCCCCATCCCCTAAACAAAATCTAGCATTAATTCCTCTCTCCCTCTGAAAGATATCATTCTTTCAGTGTGTTTTCAATAAAGTAATTTAAAATCTATTTACATCGCACCAACGAGTATGTTGAAATTCAGCGCAGGTGTTCACGATACGGTGTCAATAACATTTTTAAAGTGTTTAGTTAATACTCCGTCTATCTGGGTGAGATACTTGAGGTTTATGCGATTCGAACCACATTAAATACTATATTTATGGCATCGTAAACAGCAAATCAAAATAGTTTATGATTTTTTTGCAATATCAATCCAGTGGTGTAATCTTGTATATATATATAAATCAATGCCACTTTTCGTAGTAATGTTATAACTCAACAACGCCTTTACCGATTTGGCTAATTATGGTCTTGAAATATTCGTGGAAGTCCAGGGAAGGTTTTTACGTAGAGAAAAATTCGAATAATTGCCGGGAACCGACATCCAAGCGAGCGGAGCCGCGGGCAAATGCTAGTCTTTTCTATATATAAAAGAAAGTCGTGTTAGGGCCGGCGCCCAGTGCCGGCATCGGCAAGCATGAGGATTTGTATTTGTCGAATAACAATAGATCTTATTTTTATAGATATAAGGTTGAACTTTAATTGGTAACCATAACGCTGCAGAATGCCGATCGATGCCGACAATAGTCGACGATCGTAATTGAAATTTCAATTTTATGATGATAGTGATTAGATCTATAATGCTTGGCCAAAAAAGATCCTGAAGCTCGCCGATGCCGATAATGGGCGCCGGCCCTTAGTTACACTATTTATAAGTCGAGAACGGCTGTAGGTACCGATTTGGCTGAAAATTGGTCCCCACCAACAATCCATCCCCTGGCTAGCTACATCCCCATGTAGCTTAAAACCAGGGGATGGACATAAGATACTTTTCATCCCGTTCGACCTTTATTACCCAACTGCCGAAGAAGGGTAATTTTATCCCGGGTATACCCGTAGGTTCATGCGGGCCGCGGTCACGGGATCAGTATTTCTGGTACATTTGCATAAAGGACCAGACTCACAGAAACTTTCGAGGAAATTTATCTGGGTCGCGGGAACGGGAGCAGTGTGCCCTTTCTTTCGAACTTACCGCGGACGAAGTCGCGGGCAAAAGCTAGTTATTTATGTAAAAGTCTTCGGAAGTTGCGGATTCCAATTCCAAACACCTACATTAGGATTCCGTGATAGAATCGCGGCCTGCTTCTGCTAGAGTGGGCGGCGGCTCCACCGGTCACCCCGAGGCCAGCGCTCATGGAGGACGGAGGTCGTTCTGCGACCTCCGACGTCCGGTTCGCCTTCGCTCTGCGCGGGTTTCCCGGGCCTGGAGTCTAGTCCGGACCCGACCGGCCGCCTCCTTCTCGAGCATTACTTGCTCGCAGAAGGAGGCGTGTTATATGGGCTGTATGTTTAATGTCGGATAGAGAAGCCCTATCCCTTAGTCGCCATCAACGACACCCATAGGAAGGGCTGGAGAGGCCGAAATTGTACTCTACCTAATCCTTCTAATATTTTGAACGCGAAGGTTTGTAATACACTCTTTCACGTAGAGATCCAGTTCTTAGCATTCCATGGATTCACCGTGCGGTCGCCGGGTCCATGGCGTGGTACAGAGAGGAACACTGTGACGGCGCCTGGGACTTGCGACCCAGATGTAGGTTTACGGTGTACCTTGAGATGCATCAGCGCTCACCTCCACCGTTAGTCGTGTTCCCCCCTCTACCTATCCAAATTTGGTAAGATCCTATCAAAGCCGTTTTAGATATTCGTTTGAGTAAAGAACTTAACTACTGAACGGATTACAATGAAATTTGGTAGGTATGGAGTTAGCTGATACCCTGGATTAACACATAGACTGTTTGGTCGTGATAACAGATATCCACGCGGGCGGAGACGTGGGCAAAGCCTAGTAATATTTATTATAGTAATATCTAAAAATCATTCGACAGCCTCTGTGGCGTGGCGGTGGTGAACGCGACTGCTATGCAAGAGGCGCGGCTTCGATCCCCGCTCAGTGCAAATATTTGTATGCATGAATAATGATTATTTGCATTGCTCTGGGACCTGGGTGTTTCTATGTATGTATGTATTTACAACAAAAAGTATCTCAGTATGTGTATTTTTTTTTCGTGCGGAAATCCCCTCGGATACCTTCCCTGCCGGAGCCGGAAGGGGAGGTTATGTTGGACTCGAACCGACAAACCGCACGCCGACTGTGGGTCGTGGTGCTAGGCCGGAGGTATCCGAGGGGATTTCCGCACGAAAAAAAAAAATGCCGGAGGTGAGGTTGTCATCGACCTTCCCTCGCACCCCGGCTGACCCAGGGCCATCCCTTAAGGTCTGGCCCTCCTCGGGAAGTATGTGTATCCGCATTCTAGATTCCATAACACAAGCCAGTTAAGCTTACCATGGGTCCAGATAGCGTTGTGTAGAATGTAGTAGAATATTTATTATTTATTTAGCATTGGACGAATATAAAAAATATAATGGGTATAAAACTATGTACCTTATCGTTGGATTCCCGGCCCACCCACACGTAGATGCCGCTGTAGCTTCCCGTGTCGAGGATGTAGCACTCCTGGGAACAACAGATTACATGAGATTAAATTTAAAAAATATTTGGTAACCAACAAATTTAATTGTAATTTACATAAATATAATATGACAGCCTCTGTGGCGTGGCGGTAGTGCACGTGACAGCCACGCAGGAGGCGCGGGGTCGATCCCCGCTCAGTGCAAATATCTGTATGCCCCAATATGGCTATTTGCATTGGTCTGGGTGTTTCTATGTATAATATGTATGTATTACAAAATATATCCGCATTCTAGACTCCATAACACAAGCTATAAAAGCTTACGGTCTAGAAAGCGTTGTGTGGAATGTTAAAAAAAGAAACCAAGAACCTAAAACGGTTATATGGAGTGTACAACAACAGCGGACAAAATCACTGCCGGACCCCATACGATATGATGAAAAAAAGCATATTTGACTTTCAGTTCGAGGTATGGGGATCCCCAAAAATTTATTGCTTTTTTCTATTTTTGGGTGAAATTCTTAATGCGGTTCACAGAATACATCTACATACCAAGTTTCAACAAAATAACCCTTATAGTTTCGGAGAAAAGTGGCTGTGACATACGGACGGACAGACGGCTAAGGAATCCTAAAACTTCTTTGTACGTAACTGGTTTCGTAGTAAGAAAAATAATTCTTCTCACGTAACCAGTTACGCAGCATGGTTTCGTCGGCGGCCGAAGTGGTTTGTACGTGGAAGTCAGTCTACAAGAGCTCTTGAGTTATTTACAGTCATATGATGATAACCTCAGTTAGTATATTGCATTCAAGTGGTTTATTCTGAAGCATTTGATAACATATTATTGTGTAGTTATTTCAGAGTTTAACGCATACATACTTACTAATAATATCGGAATCGAACAGACTATAAAAAACTACGTTTAAAAAACCAACTTCAAAAACTAAAAACTATAAAGTAACATAATAAAGTTAAGAGAAAAAGTGCTGAAATTAGTGAATTTACAGATTTATTGATTTGTCTGTGTTATTTTGGGTCATTCATCAACTCGCGGGCGTCAAACTCGCGGGAGTCCGCGAGAAGGCATTTTTAGATTTTATTTTATTTTTTTGCATCGAACTAACAAAGAATCACGTAAATCGGATCATAAATCTCAGAGTAATCGGTGAAAATACATAAAAAATAATATTCCGACGAATTCAGAACCTCCTCCTTTTTCGAAGTCGGTTGAAAACCGCCAGTCTTCAGATATAAGGGTACAGATGGCCAATAAGACATTTCCTTCGCAAACTGACCCAGGGCCATGGAATTGGACTGGATTGATTAGCTGGATTACTGAACTGGAATAATGTATCGGGCATTATATGTTTCCTATCCAGCTTCCTTTTTTTTATACCACTTAGGTGGCAGACAAGCACACGGCCCACCTGATGGAAAGTGGTTACCGCGGCCTATGGACGTATGCAACACTAGGAGCGTCACACTCGCGCTGCCTACCCTGAAGAAACCTTCTAATGCCCTTCTTGAAGAACCCCATATTGTAGTCGCTTGGGAAAACCACGGCAGGGAGTTCATTCCACAATTTGAGCTGCGTGGGATGAAGTTCCTTTCATACCGCACGGTGTGCACTGTTTTCGGATGCAATGTGTGGGGATGAATTCCCTGCCTATGGCGAGCGGTGCGATGATAGAATGTAGCTGTGGGCATCATCCATACTTCCATATTATATATGCGAAAGTAACTCTGTCTCTCTGTTTGTATGTTACGCTTTCACGCCTAAGCCACTGAACCGATTTTGATAAAATTTGGTATAAAGGTAGATTAGACCATGAGAAATTACATAGGCTACGTTTGGTCGCGATGACCGACATCCACGCGAGCGGAGCCGCGGGTAAAAGCAAGTGTCAAATAATCCATGTTAGCTTAATTCTTACCTTAGTGTTCAGTAAGTCTTGTGTGAATGGCCCAGGTAATTTAGTGATCTTGAGTGTGCCGGTGGCATCAGATATCTCGCTTAGAGACACCTCAGAACTGGCACCGCGTTCGAATTCCTGTTGAGGCAATTATTTTTATGAAAGTGGAAGAAGCAAATTTTGTGTGACAGGTCGCCAGGATCTGTCTCTGCCTACTCCAATAAGATTGAGGCGTGAATGTATTATCTTTCTCTGAGCCTTTTGACAATTCAATGGGT
Organism: Eilema sororculum; assembly: GCA_914829495.1. Lineage (NCBI taxonomy): Eukaryota > Metazoa > Arthropoda > Insecta > Lepidoptera > Erebidae > Eilema > Eilema sororculum. Next base: position 9,079,959 of record OU618559.1, read on the forward strand.
ATATAATGATGATGATGACTTAAGTAAAACCAACGAAGCGAAAGAAAAAAGGTAAACAAAGTTTCAGCGGTTCCAAACATTTTTATATGAAAATTATTACGTATCACTTCAAATTGATCATAAGATGGCGGATCTGACAGTTTAGAACCGCTATGCTGACAGCTTTCCTGTACTACGAAACACGCAACGACACCTGTCGCTCGGCCATTGTCGCGTACGTGTAACATGTGCGACAAGGACATAGAAAATAATCGCTAGTTATCGCAACGTAACTCAGTCGTGGTCGCTTTGTTTACCTTTTTTCTCTCGTCTCGTTGGCTTTACTTTAGTGGCCAACATTTGAACCCGGAACTACTCGATTGTACGGGTGGTGGGCTTAAAGTTACTGACCTCATCATCTCCTCCCTCGGTGGCGTCAGCGACAGAGTCCTTGTCTCCTGAGCCGATAGCTCCGAAGAACTTCTGGTAATCACCCTCGTGGGAGTCCGCATCTAGACATAAATACATCAAAGTTTAACTTACAATAGTCGACAATAAAACACCTCAACGTATCGAAATATCGAGAATTCTCGGGAATTTCTATGCCGAGAATGATCCTGTGATGGCATTGAGTCATTCCACGCTCTTCACTTCGAACGTTCAGCGAACTAATTCCCTATCGTCCGGAAATATCGAGATTTCCCGGGAATTGCTATACGAGAATGTTGCTGTCTCACTAATGATCTTGAAGCTATTCCGACCATTATTGTCTGGGTCCCAGATCTGTTTGGCCACAGTAAGGCCTTGAGTCTCTCCACGCTCTTCATTTTCTGGCCAATCAACATAATACCCCACTGTATAGAAAAATTGAGAATTCTCGGGAATTTCTATTCGAGAATGTTCCCGTGTCACTCACCAATGATCTCAATACTAGCACGTCCGTTGTGGTCTTGGTCCCGGATCTGATTGGCTACTGTGATGGCCTTGAGCCTCTCCACGCTCTTCGCCTTCTCGCCGACGTACACGTATATGTCGTGGTCGATGTCGAGAATGAAGCAGTCACCCTTGTTCAGCGACTCAGCTGTAGCTTCCACCTATTTGAGAGGAGGTGAATAATATTTGTTGAGAAAAAGGCAATGGAAAATGACAAGGGATGTAAAAAAATGGTAAATAATGAAAACATAAGTGTTGTATTGGGGGTTAGGGTGTGTATAAGTGTTCGACAGGGTGTGTAATGTTTGACAGGGTGTACAAGTGTTTGACAGGGTATATAAGTGTTTGACAGGGTATATAAGTGTTCGACAGGGTGTACAAGTGTTTGACAGGGTATATAAGTGTTTGACAGGGTGTACAAGTGTTTGACAGGGTATATAAGTGTTTGACAGGGTGTACAAGTGTTTGACAGGGTATATAAGTGTTTGACAGGGTGTACAAGTGTTTGACAGGGTGTACAAGTGTTTGACAGGGTGTACAAGTGTTTGACAGGGTGTATAAGTGTTTGACCAGGTGTACAAGTGTTAGACAGGGTGTATAAGTGTTTGACAAGGTGTACAAGTGTTTGACCGGGGTGTATAAGTGTTTGAAAAGGTGTACAAGTGTTTGACAAGGTGTACAAGTGTTTGACAGGGTGTATAGGTGTTTGACAAGGTGTACAAGTGTTTGACCGGGGTGTATAAGTGTTTGACAAGGTGTACAAGTGTTTGACAGGGTGTATACGCGTTAGACAGGGTGTACAAGTGTTCGACAGGGTATATAAGTGTTAGACAGGGTGTACAAGTGTTTCACCGGGGTGTATAAGTGTTTGACCGAGGTGTATAAATGTGTGAAGGTATCTGTAAGAGTGCGAAAGTGTCTGTAAGTGAAGGAGGGTGTGTAAGTAATATATGTGCGTGCGGTGCGTGCATACGTGTGCATGCATCTGTGGCTATGTATTTGTAAGAAAGAGTGAGTGAGATTGTATATAAAAAAAGTCGGGATAGATTCCATTAAAAATAGTTTAATTTCAATAAATTGCTTGTTACCTGGCGTACTCGGACGTTCCTCTTGCCCTTGATCTGGAACAGCCTCTTCTCAGAGCCCTCGTTGATGGTGACGTGCGTGAATCCTGACGCGTGGCCTCCGTCCAGGTACCTGATAGCTACAGACAAATGGCGAGGTCTAAGGAGGGAATTGCAAAGAAAATGCATATGGCATCCAAATTGCTTTGAATTGGTGAGGCGGTGACGTCAGATCGAGCAATGACAATCTCTATGAAGGCTGTCACCTGTATGCTGAATTACACAACTGGCCCTCCAAAAAAAAGCCATTGTCAGCGCAAAAAATGACATTACATTTTAGACTTTATTTCTATACGCCTAAAGTCAAAAATGAAAATATGAAAAAAGTTTCATTACAATTTTTCATTCGCTCTGCAAGAACTCGTTTAATTTTGAACTTTAAGCACATCGCTTTAAAATCTATTATTTAATTCCGTTTTTTGCAGTTCCACTATGGTTTGGCTACAGTAGAATCGAGGCCCTGATCTTCAGTCACCGCATCCTTGACTACGTTCTGCACAAGTGGCTGCAATACAGTTATGGCGAGTACCGCCTCATTATTAGGAATCCTGAGGTCACGAACATCCTCGAGCCTTTGCAGATGCGTAGAGATGTTGCGTCTTTGGCAGTATTCTACCGTCTCTACCATGGTGAATGTTCTGAGCTCTTCCAATTAGTCCCACCCTCTCCTTTCCTTCACAAGACGACACGTGCAGGGCTAAGATGCCATCCGTATACGGTGCAGAGTATACCTGCTAGAACGCATCAGCAAAGGTACCTAATGAGACCGTCAAGCTGAGTGCCACCACTGTTAACATAGTACATGTTTACGATGGTGACCCTCTTTCCGAGACTTTGCCTTTAGCTTAACATCAGGCGAGGTGAAGTCAAATTGACGTGTCCGGTATAAAAAAAACCTGGCCACTGAGAACCAAAACTCCTGTAATACACTTACCTGGTTCAAAGAAACTCAAGAAGTCCTTAGATTCATATCCTTGCACCTCCCGATGCTGTATAGCACGCCCTTGGAACTGTTCGTCATCCATGTTGACTGTCAGCATGGCGGCGGCTCCCGCCTCGTCCTGCGAGGTCTTCGAGCCGAGCCAGAAGTGAATGTCCCAGGTTAACTTGTCCTCTTCCCCACGGGTCTGGTTCAGAGATAATATCCATCAATCAATTAGCCAAAGACTATTGGACATAAGCTTCTAAAAATATTGGGAGGCTTTTGCCTACTATTTAACGCTAACATAGCTTTTCGTAGACATAACCATGTAATAACTTTACCTGTAACTATGTAACGTTAAGCCAACGAAGTGAGAGAAAAAAGGTAAACAAAGTTTCAGCGGTTCCAAACATTTTTATTTGAAAATTATTACGTATCACTTCAAGCGCATTCCAGACAGGAATGAAATTGCTCATATGATGGCGGATCTGACAGTTTAGAACCGCTGTGCTGACAGCTTTCTTGTACTACGAAACACGCAACGACAGCTGTCGCTCGGCGATTGTCGCGTACGTGTGATAATGTGCGACAAGGACAGAAAATAATCGCTAGTTATCGCAACGTAACTCAGTAATGGTCGCTTTGTTTACCTTTTTTCTCTCGTCTTATTGGCTTTACTTTATGTAAGTATATCAATATTTCGACGCTTGCCAGAGGAGTTGGTATACTGGACATGGACTTTTACTTCGAGTTTTCGTTTTCTCGCTTATAGTTTTCCTCAACGAAGTAATAGGCGGTCGAAAATGGCCTGAACTGCTTCGAGAAAATGATGGTACGGCCCGCTATTTTTGCTCAACTAGGCAGGAGCACATACGTGCATAATATTGATAAACTTACCTTGAGAACGATGTAGGAGTCTCCAGTGAAGAACTTGCCATGATGAGAAGATGGAACTGGGACCGGTTCGAAGTCCTGCAGCAAAATATGAATGTAAAAATATTGCAGATAGTGTAACCACAGGTATTAAATTTATAACTATCTGTTAGCATAGCAGATAGCATTCATGTTGGGTGTGTAAGGTATTTTTACCCGCGACGGAACGGAGACGGTATATGCGTTTGGGGTGAGAGGATGTTTGTGTGTTTGTTTGTTTGTACAAATCTCTGTTGCCATTTTCTCCGAAACTACCATTCCAATTTTGATGCAGTTTTCAGTTTTGGGTTCGGCTTTAATTGGAGCATGTTCTTAGATAGGTGTTACAATGACAACTCAACAGGGGGCGCTACAGCAAGCATTTACTTGTTATACCACTTCTTGAAGAAACCCAAATAGTTTAAATGGTTTCAGAAATTTGCATCATTTGTTTAAGATGTCGAAGTTATTTCCAACTAGCTTTTGCCCGCGGCTCCGCCCGCGTGGATGTCGGTTATCACGACCAAACATAGCCTTTCTCAAGGTCTCATCTACAATTATACCAAATTTCCTCAAAATCGGTTCAGTGGTTTAGACGTGAAAGCGTAACATACAGACAGACCAACAGAGTTACTTTCGCATTTATAATATGAGTATGGATATCGTCAGAAACTGTTGTGCTGCTCTTATACTGTTTAGAAAGACATAATCAAGCGGCCTTCGTCTCAAGCCGAGTGGCTACAAAAGGAGGCTGATTTAAGAGTCAGATTTCACCATTGCTTGGTAGCCCTCGATGGCAAACAGGTGGTTGTGACATCACCAGAGATCCGGTTATCAGCATTCCATGGATTCACCGTGCGGTCGCCGGGTCCATGGCGTGGTACAGAGGAACACTGTGACGGCGCCTGGGACTTGCGACCCAGGTGAAGGTTTAGGGTGGCCACCTTGTGATGCATCAGCGCTCACCTCCACCGTCAGTCGTGTTCCCCCCTCTACCTATCCAAATTTGGTAAGATCCTATCAACGCCGTTTTAGATATTCGTTTGAGTAAAGAGCTTACTTGAAGCTCTTGGCAATCCGAGGTCTTTAAACAAGTTATACAGGGGTTTAGCTGGAATTCCCCTTGCTCCTACTTCTACGGCGTAGAGTTTAACCACATAGCCATTTTAGGTTAACTCGGTGATCAAGTCAAAGTATTTGTTTTTTTTTAATTATTATTTCACAGTGGTTCTGAATTTGCGGTAGCCTAGTCATCATCCACATAAAGACGTTAGTCCTGATTGCATCCGAGGCCACGGTGCCCTCGGAGCTCAGGGTCCGCCTTCCGGCTCTTCCTCCTCCACTTCGCACGATCTTGGGCGTCCAAGGTAGTGAGACCGTTTTCACGCATGTCAACCTCCACGACGCCAAGCCAGCACTTCTTGGGCCTACCCCTTCTACCTGGACCGGGTGGGGGCGCCATTGCCAAGCATTTGTTACCCACGTAGCTGGGCGGTTTCCGCAAGACGTGGCCGCACCAGCGGAGGCGGCTCTCTTGCATTTTATCTGCGATGTCACGGACATGAAGGCTGCCGCGGATGCGTGAGTTCCTCACGCGATCTTTACGCGTGACTCCACACATCCACCGCAGCATTTTCATCTCCGTGACACGCAGCATCTGCTTGTGCCGCTCCAACAGCGGCCACGCCTCACAGCCGTGTAAGAGGACAGGTCTAATGATCGTTTTATAGACCTGCCCCTTCAGCCTGACTGGCATTTTAGAGTCGCAAGTGACGCCTGTCATTTCCCGCCACTTAGCCCACGCGGCGGCAATACGTGCCTTGACGTCGTAGTCGATGTCACCAGAAGCGTGAAGTACAGATCCCAGGTACTTAACCTGATCCGTGCGCTCGACCAAGTCATCGCCTAAGCGAACGGGTGTGGGATCTGTTGAGTTTAACGCCAAGTACTCTGTCTTCACCACATTTAGCTTCAGACCGCCGTTCTCAAGCGCCTCCTTCCACACTTTCACACGTCGCACCAATCTGTTCCTGTCTGCGTCCATCAGCGCAATGTCATCAGCATACATAAGCAACCATGGAGGCTGCTCATGTGAGTCTCTGATACTGTCCGACAAAACGTCTAACACTAAGCTGAACAGGTAGGGACTGAGTACGGATCCTTGGTGTACCCCGACGGTGATGGGGAAGGTTTTCGTGTCGCCAACAGCGGTCCGAACCACGGAACCGGAATCTTGGTACATATCTCGGATGGTGTCGATGTAAGCCTCTGGGACTCCTTTGGACCGCAGTGCCCACCAGATCATCGCGCGAGGCACACAGTCGAAGGCCTTCTGCATGTCTAGGAATAGACAGTACAGGGGCGTGTTCCTCGCCCTGTATCTCTCTGCGACGATCCTTAGGGCGAACGCCGGATCCATAGTCCCGTGTCCGGGGCGGAACCCATACTGACACTCCGAGAGGGTACTCTCCTGTCGGATCCGGGAATCGATTATCCGCTCGTAAAGCTTCATGGTGTGGGACATTATCTTTATACCTCGGTAACTACCACACTCCTGCACCGATCCCTTGCCCTTGAAGACTGGCGTAATAACACTCAGCCTCCACTGGTTTGGGATTTTACCGGTGAGGAGGATACGGTTATAAAGATTTGCGAGGATGCCCACACCACGGGCACCCATTGCCTTCCAAGCCTCGATGGGGACTTCGTCGGGTCCGACAGCTTTCCGGTTCTTCATGCGACGAATGGCAGTCTGAACTTCAGCAGGCGTTATCGGTGGCACTAGTCCTAGATTTGGAGGGAGATCTGGTGGCTGCACCTCTTTATGCTGCTTATTCAGCAGATCGTGGAATTTGCGGTAGCCTAGTGGTATGGGTAATGGACTGCTGAGACGAGGTCTCGGGTTCGATCCCAGGTTTACCATGGCACACACCAATGACTTTTCGATGCTTTTCGGAGTTATGTGTGTATTTATCCCAGGTTTATAAGTGCCCGGTTAATGGCAATAGGCTCGCCACCTATTACATTGGGACCTAAACAAAAACTGACGAAATGTGGGTGCTTGCACCTCTGCCTACCCCTTCGGGGAATACAGGCGTGAGTTTATATTATGTTATGTTACATTTTTGGAGCGAGAAATCTATATACATATATAAAAGAAAGTCGTGTTAGTTACACTATTTATAACTCAAGAACGGCTGTACCGATTTGGCTGAAAATTGGCGAGGCTGTAGCTTAGAACCAGGAGACGGACATAGTACACTTTTCATCTCAGCAGAAGCAGGCCACGGCGGCGGCGCGCGGAAAAGCGCGCCTCCCCATTCCGGGGGTGAGTCGGGGACACCGTTGTCCCCCCCTCCCGAGGAGGGCCAAACCGTAAGGGATGGCCCTGGGTCAGCCGGGGTGCGAGGGATATGTCGATGAAAACCTCACCTCCGGCCTAGCACCATGACCCACAGTCGGCGTGCGGTTTTAGTCGGTTCGAGTCCGACATAACCTCCCCTTCCGGCTCCGACAGGGGGGTATCCGAGGGGATTTCCACACGAAAAAAAAAGAAAAAAAGTATACTTTTCATCCCGTTCGCCCTTTACTTTATCCGGGTATAGTTTCCTGTGGGTCGTGGTTACGGGATCAGTATTTTTGTGACCCTGGTACCTACATTAGCATGAAGTACCAGGCTCACAGAAACTTTAAGGAACTTTATCTGGGTCGGGGGAACAGGAGTTGTGTGTCCTATACCTTTCTATTCCAAACTTAAGCTGGACGAAGTCGCGGGTTTTTTATCGTGCGAAAAATCCCCACGGATACCACCCTCACAGAGCCAGTGAAGGCGGTTATGTCGGACTCGAACCGACTAAAACGCACGCCGTCTTGGGTCTTTGGTTGCCGGAGGTGAGATTGCCAAAAGCATATCTCTCGCACCCCGGCGGACGAAGTCGCGGGTAAAAGCTAGTAGTTGATAGTTGATAGTTTTCTCGCCAGCAGTTGGAAAAATGACACACTTTTAAAAACCTAATACTCTGCTGATAAGGGGGGGTGGTATAATCTTAGTCATAACTACATTATGGAACATAATACTCATTAGTCATTACACTATTAACGTTATTATTATCCCTAATAATCAAGCCGATAATATTACGGTTTATCGATCTAATTAAAATTGTATTTTTGTACAATAATAGTACAAACATAATAATGAAGTTTATTATTATTTTAAAGTACCTATGTATGAAGGTAGTTATTAAATTTAAAATCTACACTAATATTATAAAGAGGAAAACTTTGTTTGTATGTTTGTTTGTAATGAAAATAAGTCAAAAACTACTGGACCGATTTTAAAAATTCTTTCACTATTTGAAAGCTACATTATCCAAAAGTAACATAGGCTATATTTTATGTTGAAAAAAAATAGGGTTCCGTAAGATATTTGGGTTTTTCGGACACAAGGTGTAAGAAATCAACCAGAAAAGTTAGTTATTTTGCGTACGCTGCCTGAACTATAAAAGATAGATCCATAAAAGGTTCTAATTAATTGTAGATCTTATAAATATCTACAAAAAAGTCTTCGACACACTATACCTATCTATGTCGAGTGACGCACAACAACAATTTTTTTATTTGAAAATCTTGAATTATTTTTGGACTACATTTTGCTAAATAAACTGGGTGAGTGGCGTTTCCACCCGTTCCCGTTTCCACCCGTTGCGATTCGACCCGTTACCGTCTCCACCTAAATCGTTTTTGTCAGTAGGTACAGTGAGGAACATTTATTTATTTATGCGAAAAAGGATCACGGTTACCGAAATCCACGCGGGCGAAGCTGCAGGCGGAAGCTATCTATAAATAAATTGGTATAGCATAGGAAGTAGGATATTATGATTATACGCTTACCGCTAGTATAATAATAATGGCTGTTCTCCATCAGTCAGAAACATACAGCTCATTGAATAAGTGCCCTCTTGACGGCAACAGGCTCGCCCCTATTAGCGACCGAAAATCAAAGTTGGCGAAATTTGGGTGTTAATACACCTCTGTCTACCCCTTCGGGGATTTACAGGCCTGAATATATGTGTGTATGTATGTACCTACATAAAATTATAGACTTTAGCATGTGATTTGAATTTCAAGTTGATACCTCTGCGGTAACCTAGTGGTATGGGTAATGGACTGCTGAGACAAGGTCTCGGGTTCGATCCCAGGTTTACCATGGCACACACTAATGACTTTTCGATACTTTTCGAAGTTATGTGTGTATTTATCGCAGGTTTATAAGTGCCCTGTTAATGGCAATAGGCTCGCCACCTATTACATTGGGACCTAAACATAAACTGGCGAAATGTGGGTGCTAGCACCTCTGCCTACCGGGGGAATACAGGTGTGAGTTTATGTTATTATATGTTACTCCACGCATTCTTGAGAAAAAGGTCTTGACAGTCTGACGGACAGACAGACTGACAAACAGACAGACGGACAACGAAGTGATCATAATAACGGTTCTGTTTTTCCCTTTTGTGGCATGGAACCCTATAAATGTCTTCAAATCCAGCAGATTATGATCACTATATAGTATAAAACAAAGTCCCTTTCCGCGTCTGTCCGTCCCTATGTATGCTTATATCTTTAAAACTACGCTACGGATTTTGATGCGGTTTCTTTTAATAAATAAAGTAATTCAAGAAGAAGGTTTATATGCATAATACATCCATACTAATATTATAAATGCGAAAGTAACTCTGTCTGTCTGTCTGTCTGTCTGTATGTTACGCTTTCACGCCTAAACCACTGACCCGATTATGATGAAATTTGGTATAGGGGTAGATTAGACCATGGGAAAGGACATAGGCTATTGCCGCGGGCAATAAATTTCAAAAAATGCTACGGACGAAACCGGGGAAAGTCATCTAGTATCAAATAATTCAACTGAAACAACACGTAAATCAAATTTGATGAGTTTATTTTGATGCCGTGTAATGATTCGTATACTACATCATAGTCTTTAAATAATTCTAAGATTTTTTTTCACTGCCTAGAGGTGCCAAATCCCGAAATAATCATCTGCAATTTAATACCTAAGACTAGGGCGTCTTAGCTTCCCGTATTTTGTGGGATCGTCCCTGACTGGCAGGTGTCTTTTTTTCGTGCGGAAATCCTAAATAATGTTCCCCTCCGTTTTCGGCGGGGGAGGTTATGTCGGACTTGAACCGACTAAAACCTCACGCCGTGCGTCGGTGCGTCGTAGTGCTAGGCCGGAGGTGAGGTTGTCTTCGACATATCCCTCGCACCCCGGTTGACCCAGGGCCATCCGTTACGGTCTGCCCTCCTCAAGGGGCAGTGTCTATCATTCTCCAAGCATTTTCCCAACTCAGTTGTGTATTCCCAATATTCCCATCCATTGGGATTGGAAAAAGTCCCAACGCACCACAAATATTACTGGATGCGACACTTTTTGTCCTAAATTGTCACTTAGGAAATGGATAACTGGACAAAATGGGAAAGGGACGAAACAGGAAATTTACGAAATGGGAACTGGACTAAATGGGAAATGTACAAAACGGGAAATGGACGAAATGGAGGACATGGGAACTGGACGAAGCAGGAAATTGAATGGGCCTCTGGACGGAACGGACCGACTTGACGAAGTGGTAACTGGAGTAAAAGGCCGTAATGGTACGATTCCCATTCTCCCCTCATTGTTCTCTGGGCCTTTTCCCAACTCGTAGTCGGCTTTCCAGTTATCTGTGACGCGTCTGAACTTATATTTTCTGTGAAGCGACTGCCATATCTACAACTAAGTGGGGATATCGAAGTTCTGCACTAGGTTGCAGTTCCATTCTACATACGCCGCCGGCATACAATTGGGTATTCTACTAACTAGTCAAATAAGTAACTTTTTAGTAAACGTCAAAACGATAAGTTATTAGGTAACTTGTATGAAAAAAGATTTAGTGACGTCATAAAATTTAATAGTCGAATCAGTTACTATTATAGGTTGGGTGGATGATTAAAAATAAATCCATATCCATACAAATATTATAAATGCGAAAGTAACTCTGTCTGTCTGTCTGTATGTTACGTTCACACCAGAATCACCGAACCGATTTTGATGAAATTTGGTATGGGGGTAGACTAGACCATGAGAAAGGACATAGGCTATGTTTGGTGGCGATAACCGACATCCACGCGGGCGGAGCCACGGGCAAAAGCTAGTAAAAACTATAAAATAAGAACCGACACAATTTTTACCGCTCTTTTACCATTCTTAATTTAATAAGCTCGGTTAGATAATTTATTTTAACTATAGGATAATACCCAATTCTATAAGCGTACAGACTGCTGTGCAATTCACTAAGCAAGCACAACGATGCGAGTCGCAACGTTGTGCTCGATAGAGATTGTCATTGGTCGATCTCCAGTGACGTGATACAATCCGACCAATGACAATCTCTATCGAGCACAACGTTGTAGTATAGGAGCTAGCAACGTTTTGAAAGTGAGAATTTTAGGTCAGCTGATTTTGTGATATGCTCCTGTTCTTGCTCTTTCGGTTAGAGTCTGGGCTATCTGGCTGGCGGGAGCGGTTGCGTTCATTACTGCGCATCCTACCTGTCCAGGTGATAATCCTGGATTTTCAAAACATTTTAAGAGGCGTAATTTTATTTTTTTTGTTTTTAAATAAGACTACCTGACATACTTTTTTTATTGCCAGACATTTCTGACATTGCTAATTATGTGCCATACGCGATTCTTTTAATTTTTTTTATAAAAATTTAAAAGTATTTTATAATGTCTGTAATTTTAACATTATGTTATTTAAGATAAGAAAAGCTTAAAATTAATTTGCCAGACATTAATTCGATTGTTAAACCTTGAATTAAAATAAAAAAGGCATGAAAAGTATTGCAGTATGATGCTAGTAGTTTGAAAGAGACAGTTGCAGAATAAGCTGAGAATAAGACAGAGAACCATTGCAAATATACCATTGATATTATCTGACCTCCTCCTCGTAACCTGTAGCCTAGCCCTGAATTCCTCAGTAAGGTACTGAGAGGATTCAGTGCTAAGCAGAACCAAAGGGGACTCAAACTGACACCTTGGAAAATGCCTCGCTCAATATTTATTGGTTCGCCGTTACTGCACACCTCTCGACATCCTGGATAGCTAAGAACTGTTCTCCATTGCCTCATACATGACGCCAAGAAGATGCACAGAGTTGTATCTACTTTATACAACTCTAGCACCCTCAGGAGCCATGTATGGGGCACAGAGTCGAACGCTTTCTTATAGTCTATCCAGCATGTCGATAGATTCTTACGGCTACGGCGAACTTGTTGACTAATGGCCATATCATCTAGGAGGAGCTCCTTAGTACCACGGGCCCCACCCCACTCCTACATCCACTCATAACAGCACTCATAACAGTGTTTGTAGAGATGTGCTTTGTTATTTTATCTCTCAGAATAGATGTAAGAAGTTTATAGACCGATGGTAAACACGTGATCGGTCTATAGTTACTGGGGTTCGAGGTACTTCCTGTCTTATGGAGCAGGTGGGTAACACCAGTGGTCATAAAAATTGGCGACGACCCTGACTCGATAGCAGCCTATTATTATTATTATTTTCTTTCTCCGTTCCGTGACTCTCGGGACTATGGAGTCCCGGTCCTTTGGAAGGCGTGCGTCGGGCCGGTGCCAAAACGTAGAGGCCCTTATAAGAGAGTTTAATATGCTAGGGATAGTCACACATGGCGGATACCACCCCCGAGCGCAGAATATGATACACCCGAGAAACAAAATAATAATTATAATAGGCTGCTATCGAGTCAGGGACGTTGCCAATTTTTATGACCACTGGTGTTACCCACCTGCTCCATAAGACAGGAAGTACCTCGAACCCCAGTAACTATAGACCGATCACGTGTTTACCATCGGTCTATAAACTTCTTACATCTATTCTGAGAGATAAAATAACAAAGCACATCTCTACAAACACTGTTATGAGTGCCTCTCAGAATGGATGTAGGAGTGGGGTGGGGCCCGTGGTACTAAGGAGCTCCTCCTAGATGATATGGCCATTAGTCAACAAGTTCGCCGTAGCCGTAAGAATCTATCGACATGCTGGATAGACTATAAGAAAGCGTTCGACTCTGTGCCCCATACATGGCTCCTGAGGGTGCTAGAGTTGTATAAAGTAGATACAACTCTGTACATCTCCTTGGCGTCATGTATGAGGCAATGGAGAACAGTTCTTAGCTATCCAGGATGTCGAGGGGTGTGCAGTAACGGCGAACCAATAAATATTGAGCGAGGCATTTTCCAAGGTGTCAGTTTGAGTCCCCTTTGGTTCTGCTTAGCACTGAATCCTCTCAGTACCTTACTGAGGAATTCAGGGCTAGGCTACAGGTTACGAGGAGGAGGTCAGATAATATCAATGGTATATTTGCAATGGTTCTCTGTCTTATTCTCAGCTTATTCTGCAACTGTCTCTTTCAAACTACTAGCATCATACTGCAATACTTTTCATGCCTTTTTTATTTTAATTCAAGGTTTAACAATCGAATTAATGTCTGGCAAATTAATTTTAAGCTTTTCTTATCTTAAATAACATAATGTTAAAATTACAGACATTATAAAATACTTTTAAATTTTTATAAAAAAAATTAAAAGAATCGCGTATGGCACATAATTAGCAATGTCAGAAATGTCTGGCAATAAAAAAAGTATGTCAGGTAGTCTTATTTAAAAACAAAAAAATTAAAATTACGCCTCTTAAAATGTTTTGAAAATCCAGGATTATCACCTGGACAGGTAGGATGCGCAGTAATGAACGCAACCGCTCCCGCCAGCCAGATAGCCCAGACTCTAACCGAAAGAGCAAGAACAAGAGCATATCACAAAATCAGCTGACCTGAAATTCTTTCTCGAAAACGTTGCTAGCTCCCGTACCATTGCGACTCGCATCGTTGTGCTCGCTTAGTGAATTGCAGTGCTGCTTAGAGAACATTGCTTATAATTATAGTAGATGATAAGCCCAAATGTATTGCATGGATTACTAGGTATTTAAATTTTCATAGTTGGCCGTGAATGCTGATACACGTAATATGTATACACAATGCAGTTTTTTTGACAGCGGACGTTCTAAACTCATTTTCAAAGGCGATTCAGTAATAAAATGTTAATTTTCTTTTTATTTTCGCTTTGCATTCTTCGATTAATGTTGGCGATAAAGCCGTTTGCAGCCAAAAACAACATTAGATGCATTTAGATAATATGTTAGGTAGTAAAGTACAGTCAAACTGTCTCACTAGCATTGATTTACAGTTTCTACAATGGCGATTGAATTTAACTGGACGAAGGAAACAAGGGTTATGTTTTTGAAGTGAAAACATTTTTAGGCGTTTTAGGGGATTTTTCCTCTGTTTATAGGGCTTGATTATATGTACAAAAGTAAAGCCAACGAGACAAGAGAAAAAAGGTAAACAAAGTGACCATTACTGAGTTACGTTGCGATAACTAGCTATTATTTTATCTGTCCTTGTCGCACATATCACACCTATCCTATGTGAGAATGGCCGAGCGACAGCTGTCGTTGCGTGTTTCGTAGTACAGGAAAACTGTCAGCACAGCGGTTCTAAGCTGTCAGATCCGCTATCTTATGAGCAATTTCATTCCTGTCTGGAACGCGCTTGAAGTGATACGTAATCATTTTCAAATAAAAAAGTTTGGAACCGTTGAAACATTGTTTACCTTTTTTCTTTCACTTCGTTGGTTTTACTTTATGTATTTAGATTGGAAAGTAATTAATGTTAAATAGTTAGGTCGCAGGTAAGTTTACAGGAGGCGCGGGTTCGATCCCCGCTCAGTGCAAATATTTATATGCATGAATGTATTGCATTGCTCTGGTCGAGCCTCAGAAAGCACGTTAAGCCGTCGGTCCCGGTTGCCATACGAACATCTATGGCAGTCGTTACGGGTAGTTGGAGCCCTGAAAAGTCCAACAACTGGCCTAACTGCAATATGCGACATCGCTTTGGGTTGTAGAGCTCAGGTGGCAGTCGTTTCACAGAAAATATCGAAGTTTAGCCAAATCCGCAGTTAGACTGGTGTAAATCGAACCCCAGACTCCAAGTTGAAAAAGCTTCGGATGCAACTGGGATTAACGCTAGGATGGCGCCACCCGCGCGCGCAGGCAACTCGGGCGTCGGAGGGCACTGACTGACCCATGGATATGTCGAAGACAACCTCACCTCCGGCCAAGCACCACGACCCACAGTCGGCGTTCAGTTTTAGTCGGTTCGAGTCCGACATAACCTCCCCTTCCGGCTCCGGCAGGGGAGGTATCCGAGGGGATTTCCGCATGAAAAAAAAGGGATTAACTCTAGAACGAAGAAGAAGAATTAAGTCTGCAATTCCTTCAATCACATCCAGTTGCTAGTTCCTCATGCATGCAGTACCTACGGAACCCTCAATGCGCGAGTCCGACCGACTCACATTTTCTTTTCTTTTTTTATATCTATCTATATAGTACGAAAAGTAGTAACGAAAACTGTGACACGAGAATTTTATATATATAAAATTCTCGTGTCACAGTTTTCGTTGCCATACTCCTCCAAAACGGCTTGACCGATTTTGATGAAATTTTGTGAGCATATTGAGTAGGTCTGAGAATCGGCCAACATCTATTTTTCATCCCCCTAAATGGTGCAGCGGGAACGGGATCTGACGCCACGAGGGCGGGAAAAATTGGCGGTACGAAGTTCGCCGGGACAGCTAGTCTTCTACATTATAAAAATGAATCGCTAAATGTGTTGGTAAGCGCATAACTCAACAACGCCCGGACCAACTTGGCCAATTCTTTTTTTAAAATGTTGGTTGAAGTTCAAGGATGGTTTTTATGGCGACAAATATTCAAATAATTACCGGGAACCGACATCCACGCGGGCGGAGCCGCTTGCAAAAGCTAGATTTTTAAATAAAAAGAATATTAGAACCGAAATTACTAATATTTCCTCTAACCCCTCCAGCTAAGTTAAAATGCTTGTGTTAGGAGTGGGTTTTTTATCCTTTCACACATAGGCGATAATAATTTATGTGGCGGGTAGTTATAAATAGTTTTATTAATGTATGTCGGTGTTAGGACGAGAATAGACTTCGTCGGCAAGGTGTGGTGACGGGGACGCCATGGGACGTCGCGATATGTGTTGTGTTCATAGTATTTTTATTTTATCCGGTCATTACGGTGAGTATAATAAAGCTTCCAGTTTTTCTTTTAGTACAAGACTAGCTGACCCGGCGAACTCGCCCGCGTGGCGTACGATCCCGTTCTCACTGCACCCTCTACTATATTAAGCATGTATTATACATATAAAACTTCTTCTTCAATTACTCTATCTATTAAAAGTAACCGCATCAAAATCTGTAGCGTATTTTTGAAGATACAAGCATATACTATGTGGTGATGGATTTTTGAGTAATAGAGACACATGAACTGTCCTCGAGGGAGCCGTCTCAAGAGGCTCTGGGTAAGCCGGGTTGCTTGGAAAGTGCTTTAAGAGCGAGTTTACACCTGAAAACTAGGTATGCGGTTTTAGTCGGTTCGAGTCCGCCGTTACCGCCCGCCAGATGGCGGGGCAGAGGGATGTCTGAGGGAATTTCCACACGAAAAAAGGTATCTTAAACTCAATACATAATTACTAGAAAATGTTCTTAGAAGACTATCCATAACTTTCTAAGATATTTTAAAAATTTAAAAATATAAAAAAAAAAATTACATCAGGAAAAATGAATTACTCAGGTGGGGCTGTGTGTGTCGTGTATAGTTAGCATAATAAATGGTATAAAATAATATATCGTTCAAATGTATTCACAGATTATGGAAAAATCTTACAGTCAGCATAAATAATGCTAAAATGGAGGCTGACAAGCTTGTTTATGCCAATCGATGTTATTTGACGTGGGGATTACTGGGGATAGGAACGCTAAATAATAATTTAAGGTATGAGTACTAGGAATGACAAATGTCGCCAATAAATAATTTTCCCGTAGATTTCAAAGTGATTGAATGGACCTTACTGAACCTAGGTTTCGTAGTGGCATAAGGGGGCTCTGCTAAGGCTAAGGATATATGCATAGTTACAGTAAACGCGATAAATCTTCACTGTTCTTCCGCGTCTGTCCGTCCCAATGTATGCTTAGATCTTCAAAACTACGCTACTGATTTTGATGCGGTTTCTTTTAATAGATAGAGTAATTCAAGAAGAAAGTTTATATGGATAATACATGCCTAATATAGTAGAGGGTGCAGCGGGAACGGGATCGGACGCCAGCTCCACGCGGGCGGAAAAAAATTGGCGATACGAAGTTCGCCGGAACAGCTAGTTTGAAATAATTGCTAAAACAAAAAGGTTTGCACTGGGGATACAGCCTTATGTCTGTTATAGCAACAAGTCGAAAGTCATTAAATCGTAAAAAAACTGGCGATGACCTCAACCCGTATCTCCTTCATGTCTAAACAGAGCCAAGGCCACTGAAGGGCACTGAACAGAGCCACTTAAGGCACAGTCGTACCCACTTTAAAAAGCGTACATGCATGAGCTGTAAGACTATAGCATTTTGATTCAAATCACTGAAATATTTGCACACCATAATGGTAGGATGTAAATGGGCCAACTAAAAAATCTACACCTTGTTTACCTGCATTCTGGGCAAATAAATGTTTCATTTCAATACGAAGAGAATTTAACATTGCATAATCCATACTAATATTATAAATACCAAAGTAACTCTATCTGTATGTCTGTATGTTACGCTTTCATGTCGGTTATCGCGACCAAACATAGCCTATGTCCTTTCTCAAGGTCTAATATACCCCTATACCAAATTGCATCAAAATCGGTTCGATGATTTAGGCGTGAAAGCATAACAGACAGACAGACAGACAGAATTACTTTAGCATTTATAGTATTAGCATGGATACATATACTGTTGTCTGCAAATCTTCGAAGGGGTGGGCAGAGGTGTATTAGCACCCACGTTTCGCCAATTATGACCGGTTTTCGGTCCCAAGACGTAATCGGTAATAGGCGGCATAATTATCTTATTCAAAGAAGCTTCAGAAATTATTATTTTCCTGTCAGTAGCCTTGTACTTTTAAATTAATTAAAAATTAAATCAATAATATAAAATCCTCCGTTTTTTAATCGAACTTCGCCTTAACATCAATAAATCAGTCGGCGCGCGCGCATTTATTAACTCTAAATGTTGCCATTGCGATGTAGATACATTAGATCATTAACTCACTACTAGTTCTACCAGTGCTGACAATTATTTTTCCCCAAAAATGACAAACATGTTGTTGGGTAAACTAATACCTATCGCCCACTTGTTCGCGGAGAAAATAATATTTGTAGATGATACGAGAAAACCAAGTACCAATTTTTTAAATATCTAAAGCCGCGAATAAAATATATTCAAAACTCAGTCTCGATATAAGGGGTAGTTAGATGGAAGTCATATTCGGCTTTAGTCATGTTTTGCCATTGGTCATATTCTGATTTGGTCATGTTCTGGTTTAGTCATGTTCTTGTGTAGCCATAATTACAGTTTGCGTAGTCTTATTAAGTTTTACTCATGTTTCAATTTGGTCATGTTAATCTTCAGTCATGTTCATGTTTAGTCATATCACCATGGCGGCGGCGCGCTGAAAAAGCGCGCCTCCCCATTCCGGGGGCGAGTTGGGGACACCGTTCGTTGTCCCCCCTCCTGAGGAGGGCCAGACCGTAAGGGATGGCCCTGGGTCAGCCGGGGTGCGAGGGATATGTCGATGACAACCTCACCTCCGGCCTTGCACCACGACCCACAGTCGGCGTGCGGTTTTAGTCGGTTCGAGTCCGACATAACCTCCCCTTCCGGCTCCGGAAGGGGGGTATCCGAGGGGTAAAAGTCATATCATTCATGTTTAGTCAATAATTGCTATATTATATAAGTGATTTAAAAATGGATGTTTTTTTAAGTTAAAACTTTACTTTTCATTTATACTTACTGTTTAACACAAATCGGGTTGTTTATGAATGTCAAGTTAGGCCTTAGATTATATTCACGTGAATGTAAATTTTGGAGAACTATTAATTTTATGAATAAAACATAAATTATAAGATTACTGGCTGTGTTTTGATTAATAAGCTTCTTTTTTTCATGGAACAGGAGGTAACCTGAGGATTTATTCCTCGTTCGTCCTAAAGTTTTGTCCCAAATTCCAAAAAAATCCTAGTTTGTCCCACATCACTATTATATTCCTGCTTCGTCCCAAATTACAAGTACTTAAAAGGTACAGACAACAAAATAACATAGTGTAGTATAAGAGGTGTTATATTAGGTTACAATGAGATTCCAAGTTTGTCAAATCGTGCTAAATTGATTTTGGTGTGCATGAAAACGAACTATGACTTTCAGGCCCACGTAAATTCACGTAATAGAGGGTGTCAATACATCAAGCGAGAACTTTGTCATGGGCTGTATGTTTACTGTCGGATGGAGAACACCCCAACCCCTTAGTTGCCTTTTACGACACCTACAAGAAGAGATGGAGTGACTCTCTTCTACCACCAGGAAGCAACACTTACCTCAATTCTCCATATCTCTAGACCCGCCTTCTTGCCGGCGTTGGCGAAAGCTGAATGGACCTCAGGCATTGTCTGAAAAAGAAAGATAAATGAGTACCAGAGACAATAAATAATCATTCCAATCATACATTCCTTTATTAGTTCGGTCATTCATTCCGTCATTTTTTTTTATACGGAGCACGTCAATTTGACTTCACCTCGCCTAATGTTAAGCTAAAGGTAAAGTCTCGGAACCAACCCTGGTTCCGAGACTATACCTTTATATATATACTATATAACCTTTATATATATTTATATAATAACATGGTAAATGTTTACGATGGTGACCCCACCATCGTAAACATTTACCATGTTAACAGTGGCGGCATTCAGTTTGACGGCCTCATTAGATGCCTTTTCACGCCCCGCTTAAAGGACCCGGGACTGTAGGAAGAAGTAAACACGTGAGCTGGCAGGGAGTTCCAGGTCTTAGTGGTGTGGCATAGGAATGAGTCACTGAAACGCTTGGTTCTGCAGGTATACTCTGCACCGTATATGGATGGCATCTTAGCCCTGCACGTGTCGTCCTGTGAAGGAAAGGAGAGGGTGGGACTAATTGGAAGAGCTCGTCAGAACATTCATTCCTTCTTCTTTCTAAATAATCTGAGTAAATTGTACCAAATTCAACCAAAAACAGTCTCTGTGGCGTCGCGGTAGTGCAGGCGACTGCCACGCAGGTGGCGCGGGTTCGATCCAAGCTTAGTGCAAATATTTTTATACATGAATATGGCTATTTGCATTGGTCTGGGTGTTTCTATGTATAAAATTAATTTACAAAAAAAAAGTATCTAAGTATGTTTATCCGCATTCTAGATTCCATAACACAAGCTAATATTAAGCTTACCATGGGTCTAGACAGCGTTGTGGAATATTTATTATTACAGTCAGTTCCGAAATGGATCCCTATAATTAACCCCTCCCTAGGATGAACAGACACCTATAATTATTATGCTCACTACCATACTGGGTGTAAGGGGAACTCTCCTGAAGCCGAAAACCCCTAGTAGTACTCCAGGTACATAACACATTGGCATAAAAAAATCGATTTGGAGAAAAAAAAAGAGAAGAATTTGGGCCATCCCATCTCTTCCCATGCGGTATCGTACAAGGTGACTAAGGGATAGGACTGTTTAACATCAGACATATACAGCCCAGACTCAGCCTCAGATATAGGCAACAATTATAGTGCCCGGAATAATATGGCAATAGGCTTATCCCCTATTACATGCGACCGACTACAATTATTGGTGAAATCTGGGTGTGAATTCACCTCTGCATAACCCTCCGGGGATAAACGCGTGATTATATGTATGTATGTATTTTTTATTTTTTATTTCGCATTATTCAAATTAATTTATTAATACCAAGATAATTTCTCAAATGGAAGCCGACAAGAAACGTGTTATATAGATCACACAACTAGTAGGTACTTTGCGCTTTGTCACAACTGCTCTTAATAATTGTCATATCAGATGAGAACCTCACAGTATCAAAACCACAAAAATATAAATATCATAGTATTCTTACACTGCACAACTTGGAGAGAGACAACGATACAAACTAATTAGATGAAAGAGCGAGACAAAAGAGCAATTGTTAAGCCGTTGTCCTTGGAACCAGACGTCTGAATCGCGTTAGCAACAAAAAGTTTATTCTAATCTAAATGTGTTTTTTAGCCGACTTTAAAAAGGAGGAAATGTTTATCTTTTGTGTGCACTGTGTGCAGCGATTATCCTCCTAAAGGTAACGTTCGTGAAGATAGATAGGTGAATGGCGGTTTTTTACTCTTTAACAGACGTTTGCCTGGCACGTATGAAAGGGGGCCACCTCGAAAGAGATGGTCCTGGGTCTACCGGGGTGCGAGAGATATGCTTTCGTTATTCTCACCTCCGGCAACCAAAGACCCAAGACGGCGTGCGTTTTAGTCGGTTCGAGTCCGACATAAACACCTCCACCGGCTCCGGATACCAATCCGTGGGGATTTTTCGCATGATAAAATAAAAAGGCACGTGGGTAACAAATGCCTGGGCCCCACCTGCTCCAGGTTGAAGGGCCCAGAAGTTCTGGCTTGACGTAGTGGAGGGTGACATGCGTGCAAATGGTCTTACTGGTATGGACGCCCAAGATCGTGCGAAGTAAGTAGGTCATGTTCTTCGTGGTGAATAGGGTAGCCAGAGCTCACTGGAGAGTTTTTGTGCTTTCAGTGGGAAGACCAAAGGCACAAAGGCTTGTCCTGCGTCCTGTGACTCTTTGTGCTTGTATGTATTTTGTATTGATGATTAAGTTTGTAATGTTATTTGAATAAATTTTTATAGCATTTAATATGCTAACTTTTAAGTTTGAAAAACATTGGAAGAAATGAAATGCTCAAGTGAGACTCGAACTCACGACCTTTCCCTTACAGGGGGACTGCCCTTCCAACTGAGCTATTGAGCCACACTTGAATCATTCCAAATTTTCCCTCTCTTTGTATCCGTCTATAAGGGCGACGGTGCAGCCATCTACCAACATTCTTACGAACTGTTGGAAACAATGAATGATTTTTCAACCATTTTTAAACATTGAATTTTGATGACTGCGCCCAAATATTTGAATGAATTTTTTATAACATTTATTATGCTAACTTTTAAGTTCGAAAAACATTGGAAAAAATGAAATGCTCAAGTGAGACTCGAACTCACGACCTTTCGCTTACAGGGCGACTGCTCTGCCAACTGAGCTATTGAGCACCACTTGAATCATTCCAAATTTTCCTTCTCTTTATATCCTTCTATAAGGGCTACAGATTTTGATGCGGCTTCTTTTAATAGATAGAGTAATTCAAGAGGAAGGTTTATATGTATAATACATGCTTATAATATTGTAGAGGGTGCAGCGGGGACGGGATCGAACGGCACGCGGGTTGTAAAAATTGGCGGTACGAAGTTCGCCGGGTTAGCTAGTTCCTGATAAAAAGGTCTCATGACAGACATACAGACAGACGGAAAACGTGGTGATCCTATACCTAAGGGTTCCATATTTTCCTTTGAAGTTACGGAACCCTAAAAATAAGCGTGTTTTATTTTATTCATTATGTCGAGTTTCTAATATATGAAGCTATTCAGGAATATTTAATTGTTGTCGCATAAGACGGAATGTTAAAAGCTCTAGAGATCGGACTGTGTTTTGACAGCCAAGGTTGTTTGTAGGTGGTCTCATATATTATGGTATACTAGCATCACCCCGCTGTTTCACAAGGGTAATTCTGTTGGAATATCAGGATACACAAATTTGCCTTGTGTATGTAATACATACATAATATATTCCTAGAATGATCCGCGAGGCTATTGAAATTAAAAACACCCAAATTTTAATAGAGAGGATGGATGGACCGTACCACCAGCTTGGGACCCAGTCATCCACTTAATCAAACCCAGATTTTTTTTTATCGTGCGATAAATCCCCACGGATACCACCCCCACAGAGCCGGTGGAGGTGGTTATGTCGGACTCGAACCGACTAAAACGCACGCCGTCTTGGGTCCTTGGTTGCCGGAGGTGAGATTGCCAAAAGCATATCTCTCGCACCCCGGCAGACCCAGGACCATCTCTTTCGAGATGGCCCCCTTCGGGTTGTGGGGACCGCAGGGTCCCCATCTAGCCCCGGTTACGGGTAGGCGCACTTTGCGCCGCCGCCGCGGCCTGCTTCTGCTAGGGTGACAGGCAGCTCCACCGGTCACCCCCAGGCCAGCGCTCATGGAGGACGGAGGTCGTTCTGCGACCTCCGACGTCCAGTTCGCCTTCGCTCTGCGCGGGCTTCCCGGGCCCGGAGTCTAGTCCGGACCCGACCGGCCGCCTCCTTCTCGAGCATTACTTGCTCGCAGAAGGAGGCGGCCGTAATCAAACCCAGTAAGCAGCAAAATCCAGCAAGACTTAACAACACAGTGAGCTCATTCTGCGTAAATCTGTTTGTCCGTCTGTCTGTTACGTGTTCACGCCTAAACCCCTGAACCGATTTTGATGAAATTTGGTATAGTGGTATATTAGACAGGGGGGTATGCGAGGGGAGGTCCGCACTATAAAAAAAAAGAAAAAAAATGTATTATTATATATTAGACCATGACAAAGGACATAGGCTATGTTTGGTCGCCATAACCGACATCCACGCAGGCGGAGCCGCGGGCAAAAGCTAATAAATTCAAAAGTAAGTCTATCGGTCTGTCTGTCTGCTACACTTTCACGCCTAAACCACTGTACCGATATTGATGGAATTAGGTAAAGAGGACTATTAATAGTTAGGTTAGTCAGAAGTTCAATTTCGATTTCAAAGGCCAATGAACTATCAATCCAACTGTCACTATTTATGGCATAAGACCTTGAGATTATAATAACAATAGGTATTAGGTATTCTGCCATGGTATCAACTAATAGATAGTGAGTCTGTTAGGTTAGTAAATAAATAATCTATAACACTCGATCCCTACTCATATTATAGGCTCTGGAAAACTAGCTCGGGCGGGACTTGAAACGTTGATCTTTCCTTTATAGCATGCGCGGTCTGAGGGGGGGGGGGGGGGTCTGGGGGGACATGACCCCACAGACCCCCTTTATTTATTTATTTATGTCACGACCTTGGATATTTTCGCCTTGGAAACAGCCCTATGAGCCGGTAGCGGGAAAACTTATTTGTCAAGTCAAAATCAATTCTTCGCCGGAATCCCACCATGGAAAGTAGATGTATCCAGCTTCCGTTAGGGAATGTGGCAGAAAGGTCGTGACCGGGAGGAAATTTCATGCTTATCTGGGAATAGGTTCCCAAAGGTTGCAGGAACCGAGTCCTATTTTCACTTTATAATCGTACTAGCTTTTGACTGCGGCTTCGCCTGCGTGGATGTCGGTTATCGCGACCAAACATAGCCTATGTCCTTTCTCATGGTCTAATCTACCCTTCAAGGACTAATCTACCCTAAATACTAAATTTCATCAAAATCGGTTCAGTGGTTTTAGAACCCCATATTGTAAGTAGTCGCTTGGAAAAACCACAGCGTTTTATCATACTTGTTATATCGTGGTAATTATCATAAAATCGCTAATTCCCAGGCGAGCAGAACTAAACAAGATGAGTTGACTGTTTTAAATTAGACACAGCGTCTTGTTTCTATTGAGACCACTGACGCATGTCGGCGTACACAGCTCTCGTTGTAGTCGTAGTGTTGTTAATAAATTTTGAGGCGGTTAGGCACTTGTCCCACCGCCCGTACGAAGGAGTATTTGCACATAAAATCCAGTTAAAAATATTTTTGATACCAATACTCCTGTGTGCGCCGGGCGCCGGCGAGTGTACTGATGCCAATTCTGTGTTGTTAAAATTAACTAAAATACGCTAAAAATCTCTAAAATGGTATTATACACTATTCATGCATACAAATATTTACACTGAGCGGGGATATAACCCGCGGCCGCGTTTACTAACGCTATGCCACAGAGGCTGTCGAGCTATCAAAGACAATTCTCGCTCAGCGATGCACCGTTTGGCATACATACATACATACATACATACATAAAATCACGCCTGTTTCCTATAAGGGTAGGCAGAGATTACGGATCTCCATTTGCTAAGATCCTGACATACTACTCTCGCTTCATGTAATTTCTTCGTCGGTTTAGGGTACTCCTAACCTGCCCCTTTTCTAAAACTTCCCCGATTTGGTCCAGGTATGTGCGCCTAGGTCTTCCCCTACCGACGGTACCATCCACACTCGCCTCATACACTTGTTTCGTTAGTCTTCTTTCATTCATTCTCTCAACATGACTGAACCATCTTAACAAAACATTCCTTTCTCAATTCTCGTCACTACATCTTCTTACTCTTCACTTACTTCTCACTACACCTTCTTCTTTTTCACCGTTTGGCAGTCACAATAAAATTCCCGCCGACTAGCAACACTCGTCCAGCGACAAACTATCGGAAATTCGAAACTACACACTCGCTAGTCGCTCCCCGCTGTTCGCCAACTAGTTGCTAGCTTTTCCTACTCGTTCATCGTCGGCGGTCGGACAAATGCCTTAGCCACGAACGTGGACACTATAGCGACCACTCATTTTAATGTGTGTCGCCGGAAAAACAAAGTATTTTGGACGTGTTTTTATTGGCTTGACTTGTATATTCATATCTATGAATGCTAAGAAATATTTTAATGTTATTTTTGGGGATTTTAAGTAGCATATCATGGTTCAAGCTCAGAATACGGAAGTGAAACAGCGTCACAGACAGACAAATGGACAAACAGACGGATATAGGAGCGGAGTGACTCACTCCTATGCCACACCATTAAGACCTGGAACCTGCTGGAGGAACTCCCTGCCAGCTCACGTGTTTCATCATCTGATGAGGCTGTCAAGCTGTTTGCCACCATTGTTAAAATGGTGTTTACGTAGGTGACCCTCTTTCCGAGACTTTGCCTTTAGCTTACCATCAGGCGAGATGAAGTCAAATTGACGTGTCCTTAATAAAAAATAAAGAAAAGGAGTGTGTTTACCTTTGCAGTGGTCAACTGAGCCCAGCTATGAGCCCAGTTGACCCTGACGCCGAAATTTGTATGCTGACTTTACTGCACAAATATGTATCTACCCACTAGCCAACCTGCCCCGGCTTTACCCGCGGCATACTTTGAAATCTACGGGATTTTTGTCACCCCTTTATCCCTTTAGACTAAAAGAATAAAAAGTTATTCGTTTATTCTGAGTTTACCCCATACTTGCCGGTAATTTTTTAATCATGTATGGGATGGGAATGTATCGAATCAGTTGACATTTATGATAACTGCTCCGCTCCCTTATGTCGTACTTTGATGATATATATTATACTAGCTTTTGCCCGCGGCTTCGCCCGAGTGGATGTCGATTGTAGGGAATCAGTCATGCTTCTAACTTTGAAAATGACGAACTTTCTATAGAAACGGTTTATTAGACACGGTCACCTTTTTTACCCTCTTAGTAGTAAAATTTTGGAAAACGCTGATAAACGAGTTCATTTATTTCTTAAAAGATACAGGTTTATGAAATTTAGTACATCCAGCTCTGAAAATGACGGACTTTCATACAAACTTCCATCCCTTATGTTACCCCTTTAGTAGCAGAATTTCCAAAAATCCTTTCTTAGTGGATGCTTACATCACAAAATGCATCTACTGTCAAAATTTCAAGTTTGTAGGTCCAGCGGTTTAGGCTCTGCGTTCATGAATCAGTCAGTCAGTCAGGACAGGACAAGTAATTTTATATGTATAGAGAGATAAATGTACTTCCTCGATAAACGGATTAGTCAACACGAAAATAGTTTCTCAATTGGGTTGGATATATTACTATTGATACAGCTGTCATATCTACGTGTCGTACAAGTATGCAATTGTTCGCGTGTTTGTTTGTTTACTTGCTGATATATCAACGACATAACAAATAGCCTACACTCCATAGCTTATTCACACATTTTTATCATAACATGGTGTGTATGATGTTATACAGAAGATTTGCCATACTATCTTGAAAAAACGCCGGTCAAGTGCGAGTCGGTCTAGCCGACTTGCGTACCGAGAGGGTTCCGTACAAAACTGAATTGGAGCCAAACTCCCTGCCATGGTTCTCCCAAGCGACTACAATATGAGGTTCTTCAAGAGGGGCATTAGAAGGTTTCTTCAGGGTAGGCAGCGCGAGTGTAACGCCTCTGGTGTTGCATACGTCCATAGGCCGCGGTAACCACTTTCCATCAGGTGGGCCGTGTGCTTGTCTGCCACCTAAGTGGTATAAAAAAAAATATAAACCGCAATATATTTTGATTGCGTTGATATATAAGTTTGATTTCTTCACAGCTTCAAGTCATCTCCTCCAGTATTTGGTATGAATGTCAACTTGACAGACAGTTAACGGACAACAAACTGATCCTAGAAGGGTTCCGTATTTCCTATTGAGCTACGGAACCTTAAAAATAGATGAACTTATCAAAAGAATGTGTTTCTAGCGAGTATCGTCCGAGATCTAACAATAAAATAGTAGGTACCCGGGTACTAAAAATATTATACCTATAACTGGGTATACCTGAATTTCTAGGTACAAAATTCCAGCAGTACCTACAAGACAAGACCTACTGCCACCAATCATCCTACTAATATTATAAACGCGAAAGTTTGTGAGTTTGGATGGATGTTTGTTACTCTTTCACGTAAAAACTACTGAATGGATTTTCATGAAACTTTACAATAATATAGCTTATACATCAGAATAACACACAGGCTATATATCATCACGCTACTACTCAAGGAAACGAAGCAGTGATCATTAATGTCAACAAATTCGGCCGGCATCGGCATGTACGCAGAAGTGAGTGTATATTTATTTCTGTTGCTGTTTAGATAACATTATATAATTTAAGAATATTTAAGCTACTCGAAATACTAATCCTGCCCAGATGAAGTCGCGGGCACCAGCTAGTGTGTTAATTTTTAGATATTTGTCATTTAGGAACATGGCGGCTGTCAAAAATGGCGGAAATACTAAGTTTAAAAAAATGCTACTTATTAATAATACGTCAACATTTTTAATTTATATGTATTTTATTATAATTTATATCAACAATAATACTACCTACTTAGACTGTTGATTGATGGCACTTGGCGGAATTCATACATATATTGAGAACACTTTCTTGTACTTTTTCCACAGTATTTATTACATTGAATAATAATACATATTATTATCTTTTATTTATTATTAAAGACGTGATTTATTGTTTTTTTCCGTTGTGCGCTGTCGCATCTCCTGATTAAAGGAAAAATTTATTACCATTTAATCATATTGTTTTTGTAGAGTATGATATGTTTTGCCTTTGCCCGCGACTTCCTCCGCGTTAAGTTCGGAATAGAAAGGTATAGGACACATACTCCTGTTTCCGCGACTCAAATAAAGTTCCCTAAAGTGTCTGTGAGCCTAGTACTTCATGCAAATGTACTAGGGTCACAGATATACTGATCCCGTGACCGCGACCCATGGGAACCTATACCCCGGATAAAATAAAGGTCGAACGGCATGAAAAGTATCTTATGTCCGTCTCCTGGTTCTAAGCTACATCCTCACCAATTTCAGCCAAATCGGTACATCCGTTCTTGAACCCATCAAAAAGAATGGACAAACACTGAAGGATGCAGGCAAACAAAGAATGCAGTTCCAGTAGCATCAAAAACGTTTAGCCGAAACCTCATTAGGTTAAAAAGGGACCAGATCCGCAAGGTCATAGGCATCTTGACCGGTCACTGTCCCCTAAACAAGCATCTAATTACAATAGGTGTGACGGACAGCCTCCTGTGCAGAGGCTGCATGGGGGCAGAAGAAACGCCACAACATGTGCTTACAGAGTGCATGAGCGTGGCCGAACAACGGGCGAAATTCCTCCAGTCACCAGCGTCTTTCCGGGAAGCATGTGGAAACCTGAAAAGGCTGCTGGCTTTTTGGGAAGATCTGGGTTGGTTGGAATGAGAGGTAAGATGGTACGCACAATGGCCCAATCAAGAGGCTAAGTGTGGAACAGCCCAGGTAAACTAACTAACTCCGTTCTTGAGTTATAAATAGTGTAACTAACAAGACTTTCTTTTATATAATATAGATAGAAACCAATCCGCGATAGGACCTCGTTTCTCTCGCGACTTGGGAGTCAAGATATGCCGGGAACTATTGTTATTATTGTTTTGGTGGCGTATTTAGAGCGTGAAGGTGTGCCGTCACGGATGGCAGGCAGTGGCCGAATGTGATAAAACAAACGAACGTGGCTAAGGTGTATAGTGCGATATGAGTTATTTCGGTTGACACTGTTTACTAACAGAATTACATACATATACCTAACTAGCTTTTGCCTGCAGCTTCGCCCGCGTGGATGTAGGTTATCGCGACAAAACATTTCTCAAAAGACGTAGGTGTACGAAGTTTCATGCTTCTAACTTTGAAAATGACGAACTTTCTATACAAAAGTTTATCACCTTTTTTAGCCTCTTAGTAGTAAAAATATGAAAAACGCTGATACACGTGTTCATTTATTTCCTAAAAGACACAGGTTTATGAAATTTAGTACATCTAGCTCTGAAAATGACGGACTTTCATACAAACTTCCATCCCTTATTTTACCCCTTCAGTAGCAGAATTTCCAAAAATCCTTTCTTAGCGGATGCCTACGTCATAACATTTACCTGCATGCTAAATATCAGCCCGATCCGTCCAGTGGTTTGGGCTGTGCGTTGATAGATCACTATGTCAGTCAGTCAGTCACCGTTGAGTTATAATATATTTATAGATGCCAACAGAGACAGCACTTTTACTCAAGGAGTCATCAGTTAGGTAGGTACTTTATCAACAAATGTTTCTTTATAAAGAAATGTTTACTTTCAGTGAACTTCTCTATCTCCGGTATTTCGAGTACCTACTTCCCGTCCAGGGGCATGAAAATCTTCCACTCTGTATAGACACAAATCTGTTATGGTACACGCCTATATCACAGATATAAGCAAAAAGGTTTACTGCTTTTTTCAGTCCCTCAAACGTCTCAAGAAATTTATTCCATTTCAAACCATCAATTTAGATTTGTACGATTCATTTTAACATTATTCTAAGTTATGAACACGCACACTAAACATAGCTAGGATCGGACTACATCCGAAAATAAGCGTACATAAGCCACCCTCCGATAGCCTGTGACGTCATCATGGGGTGGGATCTGGCGTAATGCCAACACTGGAGCTACAAAATGAAAAACGAAATATCCTCAACTAGCTTTACGTATGGTTTTGCTCGTGTACACGGTACAACTCTTGATTTTCCCGTTCTTATTCGATTTCAGAGACGACAACGCGTGGATTTTCATCTGGGTTTGAATGTGCTTAACTACTTGCACAGAGAAAGAACGAATCTAAGGTACATCGCCAAGAAGAGTTAAAACCCAGGCGGTCGGCTTCTATAAGCACACTCCAAGAGCCCCAGCCAGAGCGCACAGAAGTGATTTACTTTACACAAATAAAAATTCTTTTTTGGCATAAAAGTATCTCAAAGTACTTATATAACATCAGCTATGTACAGTGACACCAGAGCAATAAAAAGTTCACGTTACAAACTTAAAAAAAATTGTTGACTGCCATACATGTTCGTATGGCAACCAGGGCACCCCATTCCGGGGGCGAATCGGGGACACCGTTGTCCCCCCTCCCGAGGAGAGCCAGACTGTAAGGGATGGCCCTGGGTCAGCCGGGGTGCGAGGGATATGTCGAAGACAAGCTCACCTCCGGCCTAACACCACGACCCTCAGTCGGCGTGCGGTTTAAGTCGGTTCGAGTCCGACATAACCTCCCCTTCCAGCTCCAGCGGGGTGGTATCTGAGGGGATTTCCGCATGAAAAAAAAAGGCAGCCAGGGCCAACGCAACCGAGACGGCTTAACGTACTCTTCGAGGCACGACCAGACCAATGCAAATGTCAATTTTTCATACCACTTATGTGGCAGAGAAGCACACGACCCACCTGATGAAATGTGGTTACCGTGGTCTATGGATGTATGCAACACCAGGAGCGCTACACTCGTGCTACCGACACTGAGAAACATTCTAATGCCCTTCTTGAAGGACTCCATATTGTATTCACTGACTAAATGCGTACAAAAATGTGCACTGAGCGGAATCGAACCCGCGCCTTCTGCGAAGCGACTGCGTTCTCTATCGCCACAAAGGCTGTCATCATGACCAGAAATCTATGTAAGGACTTCTATTATTGTCTAATTTTCAGTTCTGTGTCATCCCCAAGCCTAGGGACTAAAACGGAATAAAATAAATACATTTATGGGACCCCTTAAATATATTTATTTTATTCCGTTTTTAGTAAGTGTTTGTTGTTACAAAAGCAACAAAAAAAATTTTTCATCATCTGTGAAAATTTCAGCTTTCAATGTTTCAATCTATCACGGTTCACAAAACAGGACGGACAGTGAAATCTTAATAATAAATAAATAGGGATCCCGTTTTTGCTCTTTGGCTACGGAACCCTAGAAATGTAGAATAAATAATATTAATGACAAACGGATACGGCTTGTAATTATATCAGGTTGTATTATTGAGTTGTTAGAGCTGGTTGTCCTTCGAAGGCCGTGGATTTTCTAACCTAACATTTTCTTTCATTTAACTTTATTCAACTTGGAATAACCAACACAATAAACTGAAATATCGTAACCGCTAAAACATTAATGTATACAGGAAGTAAATGAATACCTCAAAAACACTGCACTATATTAATTTGAAACACGGGAAATGATTTATATAAAAAACTCATTAAATAAAAATAATACCGCGAAATATTCAGCCGGCACTGCTTTTTTTACGTTCAAAAACTGTGAGAACACTAAAATATTAAACCAAAAGAAAAATAACTTGTATATATTGTCGTATTATTATTATTTACTTTATGATATCGTCATGGTAACATACAGAAAATAAATAGAACTCACAGTTTCAACTGACGTTCACTCTCCACGAAGTCGACAAACTGACTAATAATTTTTTAAATTACTAGGCGCGTGTAGGGTTACCATCCGTCCGGATTAATCCGGACATGTCCGGACTTTTCGACATTTGTCCGGACTTTGTCCGGCTTCTTAATTTGTCCGGACTTTTTTCAATTAGATGGAAAATGAGTAATAAAACTACATACTATGTAATATCAAATAAGTCTTTAATCTTTATTAACCTGTCATTCGTCCAAAATCAAAATATAAACATAACATACATAAACTCACGCCTATATTCCCCGAAGGGGTAGGCAGAGGTGCTAGCACCCACATATCGCCAGTTTATGTTTAGGTCCCAATGTAATAGGTGGCGAGCCGATTGCCATTAACCCGGCACTTATAAACCTGCGATAAATACACACATAACTTCGAAAAGCATCGAATCAAAATATAAAATGTCCTTTAATAATTAACATAAGAGATCAGACAATAAAATGTTCTATTTTATTGCAAACCACCTAGTCAAAGTATAAAAAACTTTCTTGAAAAAAAATCAAACTTAACGCAAGTTTTCGGTAAGTATATTATTTTTTATACTTTACAACACTAAATACTTTACTGAGTTAGGTTAGGGTAGGTTAGGTTCATTTAAAGTTTTCCTCCTGTATTTGGGAGTGGTGCGGTCGATGGCCCTATATGGGGCCCCTGTGTGGGTCGACGCTCTGACGGTACGCAACATCGCCCTCTTGCGACGTCCGTAGAGGGTGATGGCCGTCGGGGCGGTAAGAGGATACCGCATGGAGGCCGGGGTCCTCGCGTTAGTGTATCATTGGCGCGAGGAGGCCCAGAGCCGGGGCGAGTTCCCGGCACCTTCGGAGGTGGGAGAGCGGAGGCTCCAGGTAAGACGGTCCATGCTCCTGGAGTGGGAGCGGCGGCTGGCCAATCCCATGGCTGGCAGAAGGACCGTCGAGGCGATCCGTCTGATCCTCAGAGACTGGATGGACAGATCGCGGGGGTCAGTAACGTTCCGCATGGCACAGGTCCTTTCGGGACATCGATGCTTCGGAAGCTACCTGTGCCGGATGTGACGAGAGCCGACCAGTGGGTGCCACCACTGTGGCGGCGATGATGACACGGCGCAGCACACCCTAGAGGAGTGCCCCGCGTGGGCTGGGAAGCGCCATGCTCTCATCGCCGAAGTGGGGACGGACCTCACGCAGCCGGCCGTAGTTCTGTATAGGGTCGACGGCGGCGATGAGACGTGGGCAGCGGTTCAGACCTTCTGCGAGACGGTTATCTCGCAGAAAGAGGCGGCGGAGAGGTAGAGGGAATGTGACCCACTTTCCCTCCCACAGCGCCGCAAGAGAACCGGGGCTCGGAGGAGGCGGTACCACCAACTCCTCCCCCCCTAACCGGGCCGGGCAGTAGACGCGGGGGCGTCTGCTGCCCTTACATAGGCCTCGAGGTTGAAGGCGCACGTCGTGTCGCGTGTGCCTTGCCTAGGCGGGTGGCAGAAGGACTCCTCTTCTGCCGCACCAGAGACGGGCCTGCCGCCGATAAAGTGGCGGGTGACCCACACGACGATGGCGGAAGATGTTGTTCCCGCCATCGTCGATATGTGGTGACGACGGACACCGTGGTGGTTTAGTGGGTAGTCTGGCCTCTTTCGGAGGCTAGGAGTCCCACACGAAGCCCGCCCCCTGCCCCCGTGGGAGGTGAGCGAAGTGCTTGAACGCATTCCAACACGTAAAAAAAAGGTTCATTTAAAGTTGTCTTGTAGAAATCTTCGCAACTCATATTTTTTAGGTTGTATTGATTCGTTAATCATTAGCAATGATTTTTTATAATAAATTTATTTTAGTTGTAATATATAGTATAATACTGTCATATATAATGAATTGTATATATAAATTTAGGATGATAAATTTAATATAAATGAGCCACCTGACCCAGGGTCTCTCCCTACCTAAAATGTGCTCTATACGCGCGGTACATGTTTCTGGGGTGTCTTTTGAGGATAACATGGAGTGCTACTGCTATGGACGAGCTCATATTCACCAAGCATAGATTTATTATTACTAAATAATCCGCTGGTGCCAGGGCCTCATCTGTCTCGCAATTAAGGTCCAAGGTACCTATATCATGCCTTAGGCATGATATACCTTGGACCTCAACCGGGACACGCATCTTGGTGCTAAATCGCCGATGTCGATGTCGATGGTGTGATAATCGACCTATGTTTGGTGAATTTGAACTTATCCACCACAGTAGCACCCCGTGCTATTCCCAAAAGACACCCAAGAAACGTGTTATGCACGTTTAGAGCACATTAGGTCCAAGATATATGTCCCGAGTAATACCATGCCATTGCAAGTAAGTGTCCGGACTTTCATCGACATGTCCGGCTTTTTGTCAGGACTTTTCAAATTCCTGAATGGTAACCCTAGGCGCGTGTTCGGCGTGTTTGCGAACGAAATGACAGATGCTGGCCCAGTGTTGTAGATAGTAACGAGGTAAATGAATATGCTGTTAAATACTGTTTAAATATAATTTACACGCAATTTCACAAGGTGAGTACTTAGTGATTCATGGGTTTCATGACTACAATACCTACGTTTAAAAGTTAAGTTTAGGAACGATTACGAATTTAGCTGGAAAATACGTAATGAGACTAATTAACGACAACGTTTAGATTAAATCTTTAAGTCTTAACATTGGCTATTTATATTTAAGTACCGTTTTTTATAACGACCCCGTAAGTATTGAGTGGTTTGTTAATATGTGGGAAATTACACAGCAAAAGAAAGAAATAAAGGCAAAGAGATTGTAGATTTTCTTAATTTTTGCCTTTTTTTCTTTAAGCCGTGTTACATAAACCTACCTAATACCCAAAAATCAATTAGGGAAATGTAGACCTATACCATTTTGATTAATCAAGGAAGCAATAAGTTATTATGAATTTTAATAAACCACTTGTACTGTAGTTGCATAGACGACAGCTTCTGTGGCGTGGGTTCGATCTTCGATCCCCGCTCAGTGCAAATATTTGTATGCGTGAATATCGCTATTTGCATTGGTCTGGGTGTTTCTTATATTAACACATAACATAAACTCACGCCTGTATACCCCGAAGGGATAGGCAGAGGTGCTGGCACCCACATTTCGCCAGTTTGTATTTTTGTGTGTTCGCCAGTATGTATTGTAATATATGTATGTATTTACTAAAAAGAGGTATATGTATGTACCTATATACATTCTAGATTTCATAACACAAGTTAGTTAAGCTTACCATGGGTCTAGACAGCGTTGTGGAATATTTATTTATAGATATTTTATTTTCCATTTTCTTTTTTCATAGCTAGGCGTATAGCTTTGAGCTATCCCACAACCTAAGCATTTTTGTAGTACACTTTTCTGAAAAACTATCACGCCTATGAATTTATGCTATACCAAATAGTAATTGAATTTCTTATCTGATCTAGAAGTGAAAAAAAATTTTACCCGCTAGAAAAACTTCGCGAGCTCTCACAAAGCTCAGCTTTTTGGTAGTGTTATTAGTATATTATAATCTGACGGGTTAATTTGTGTATGCTTCAAAAAATTAAGTAATATTGCATCGATTGAGCTCAAAATTTGACATGGTAAGAAAATATACAACCCACTTCAGGGTTGGTTCTTATTTTTTCATGTTTGGAAATGGCACTACAGTAGGAATAGGGAATTTTTTTTTACAGTTAGATTCGCGACCGAAGCTCGGACCCGGCCGCTAGTATTTTGTAATATCTAACAGCTATATTTATTTTGTCACTTACCTCGTTTTGACTCAGCAGTATGATTATAATATCGACTCACGGGCTTGTTATCTAGATTGCCATTACGGAAAAGTGTGTGAACTGGAGCCGTCAACACAAAACTATTTGTTTGAACAATTTTCCGTATCGAGTTAAAGAATAATGCAAATGATTAACGTTTTTATGAATGAATAATATTTTCTTGTGGTTATAATACCTACCTACATACACTTACGGAGTTCGTAGTAGGTAGTAGTAGGTAGGTAGGTACCCTAAGTATTGCAGGTACTTAAGGATCTTTTTTCTACGTGCTGCGCTTTCATTTGGGACTCCACTCATGTATATTTGCAGGCATTAATTCGGTTATTCATCCCCACTTACACCCGGGCACCCCCACAACTTTCAACAGCTCAACCGATTTTCATCAAACATGTATTTTCTTAAGAACATTCGCACATAAGTCACCCTTAACCTTTACAAAAAAAAAAAAAGGCCACAGACAGATGTTAAATTTTTTACACCCCTCTTTTCAGGGGTTTAAAAATGACTAACGCTGTGATGATAGTGATCACAGTTTCACAATAATATCAGAAAATTGAAATCTCCTAAACGGATGACCACGACGAGTTTTGGCGGCATCCCAAACGTTTCTCTAGAAATTTTAATGTCTCACACGGAGGCACACGTGTACCGGTGTACTCCACGAACATCATTTAGATATTTTAAGATAAAATACCTATATACCTCCTACATAGTTTTTCCTGTGAGTAGGTAGTGTTAATTTCAAAGAAGTAGGTACCGGTCGGATTGTATCACGTCACTGGAGATCGACCAATGACAATCTCTATCGAGAACAACGTTGCGACTCGCATCGTTGTGCTCGCTTAGTGAATTGCAGTGCTGGCCACTTTAATCACGATTTTCTCCTCTTTGGTAAGGAATTCCAAATTCAAATTTGTACAGCTATTATCTCATGTATTTGTGCTTCGATGACCGTCATTCATTTGTTTTTTTTTCTTCTGTTTTTTTCTCTTTGCATCACTCATTTTACAAAATGGAAAACTTAAAATATCGCATTATTTACGAATACGAGTTCCGCCGGCACTAGTGCTGCGGAAACGACTCGAAGGGTGAATGATGTTTATGGCGGTCATGTTGCAAAAGAAAACACAGTTCGTTTTTGGTTCCAACGTTTTCGTTCTGGAAATTTCGACCTGCAGAACAAGCCCCGTGGACGGCCTGAGACCCAAGTTGATAATGAAGTATTGAAGGCTATTGTGGAAGCGGATCCATCGCAAACCACGTCCGAGTTAGCTGCAGGCTGCGGTATTAGTGATAAAACTGTTTTAATTCACTTGAAGCAAATTGGGAAGATTAAAAAGCTTGAAAGGTGGGTACCTCACGAATTGACTGAAGCAAACCGGCAAACGCGCGTCGACTACTGCGTTACATTACTGAACCGGCACATTAATGAAGGTATTTTAAACCGAATCATTACCTGTGATGAAAAATGGATTCTTTACGATAATCGGAAGCGCTCAGCGCAATGGTTGGATCCTGGCCAGCCAGCCAAATCCTGCCCCAAGCGAAAATTAACCCCAAAAAAGTTACTTGTGAGCGTTTGGTGGACTAGTGCCGGTATTGTTCATTACAGTTTTCTCAAATCTGTACAGACTATTACGGCTGATGTCTATTGTCAGCAATTGCAAACAATAATGGAAAAGCTAGCGGCTAAACAACCTAGGCTGGTTAATCGCTCCACGCCACTGCTGCTTCACGACAACGCTAGACCACACACCGCACAACAGACGGCTGGTGGAGCGCTTATGCACTTTCTTAATTATTTCCCACATAATTTAATTGTATTTCAATTTTTGTAATTTAAAAAAACCGCTTCTGTGATAGAATAATGTTTGAGTATTGGCGCTCATTTGTTGACCACTTAGTGTTGAAGAAGGCCAATAGATGGCGCTGTGCACAGATTTTTTCGAACTATACTTTGAGACTGAAGTTCCTACGAGCGACACTCTCAAGCTTCACGGCGGACGATCTCCCCGCCCTTTTTTACTTGTTTCTTCACCCGCTGCCGCTCCGAACGGAAGTTGAGTACTTCAACTCCTCGTTTCCTTTTCTGTTTAATTCTATAAGTTCCTTTGGCCACATTCTCAAGTCAGTATAAGTGAAGTGTATCGGAAGAAAACGACTCACTCAAGAAAGTCACCGGCCGGTCGACACCTACCGACCCACCAGCACGTGCCAGGAACCACGCCTGTCTGCAGCTGAATCCTCACGAGGTGGAACTCAGGTCAGTGCCGGTTCTCTTGCGTTTTCATTCATAGAAGCGGTCACGTGTATTTTCTTTTTATTACAACCAAACTTCAGGTCACAGGTTCTTATACGCTCTGTGTGCAAACACACCAGTGGTCGGACTATTTACACGTCCTACCATAATTTATGGTCCTTACGAGTCGGATAGGCCAGTAAATAACATATTCACGTAATTATTGGTGAATAATATTTCTTTCCTATTCATTTAATTAAAAGATTCACGTAATTTTGGTGAATTCTTTCCGCCATCTTAGTTTCATTACTTTCATTCGCTAACAGATTTACGTAAATTATTTGGTAAATTCTGCATTTAAAACGCTAAATCTACGTAATAATTGGTAGATATTTATAATAGTTGGTGATTTACGTATTAATTGGTAAATACTCATCATTCTATTCACATACGCGTAACTTTGTAGGTACCTATCTAGGTACGTAGGTAGTTACATTCCCGCTCCGCCGTGCTACTTGCGCTATTATATAATAAGCCGTAGTACAATTTTCAATAAAAAGTATATCTAAACTGTTTGTGTTAGATAATCTTCTTGTTATATTTCAATAGGTAGGTCCTACCTATCGTTAATTTGCAAACATGTCGTCAGATCTCGAAACGAAGCTTATTATGTTGAATCAAAAAAAGGAATTATTGTTTGCACGCATTACTCGTTGGTATAAATCGTCAAAATCCATTGTTTGTTTTGATATAACGACGCGATCTAATGAGGATTTTTTGGCTGAGACCGAGAGCATCGATGATGTTCGCGATAAGTTCGAATCGATTGTAGATCAAGTAAATAGCTCAAATTTATCATTAGAATCCCCTGTGGAACCCGACTATTCTTGCCTTGACTCATTTGATGAATTGTATTCGAGAATAAAACGCATCAGAAATAAATTATCTACTCCCAAGGTCAAGGAGGTCGCCTCACACGGGTCGAGTAATTCGAACGCGTCTGTAGTGAAATTGGAAATGCTTGTTATTCCGAGTTTTGACGGACGCCCTGAAAACTTGAATACATTTTATCAGTCCTTTAAGGCCAATATTCATTCAAACAAACAATTGTCTGATTCGCAACGTGTGCAATACCTATTCTCAAAACTAACCAATGACGCATTAAAGTTCACTGCCGGTATTGTTCCGTCAAGTGAGACCTACAGTATAGTTTGGGACGCCTTGGTCAAGAAATACCAAGATAAACGTTCATTAGGTTCATATTATCATAATAATATATTAGACTTAAAGAATTGTTCACCTAGTGTGAACTCACTTGATTCATTTATAGGTATATATTCCTCATCTATCGCCGCGCTTAAAGAGTTAGGTATAAATGATTTAACGGACTTCATGTTTCTACAATGTGCCTTGAGGAAAATGGACACTCTAACCATCCAAGCCAACTTTCTGTTCGAGGTGTCGATATACCTACGACGCAACAGCTGATCGACTTTGTACAAGATCATGCTAAGATGATTGAACGGTCAAACCCGCGGTCTTCGTCATATGCGAAGTCGTCCACTGCTGGGACGCCACAGTCTAATGATAGGCGTGTACAGCGTAATTCTAAGTCGTTTGTTGTCAGTGAGCCGATTAATAATAAGTCGAATGCGCCCGCCGCAGTTAACGCGTCCTGTTGTTTATGTGGCGGCAGCGACCACCGACACCTGTATGACTGCGCTCAGTTGCAAAATGCAAAGGCTAGATATGAGTTTATTAAATCTAAGCGTGGTTGCGTCAATTGTCTAAGCACATTACATAATCTCCCGCAATGTAAAAGTACGTCAGTTTGCTTCTGTCAGAAAAAACATCATAAATTATTGCATTTTGATAATAATGTTAATAATTCGCACTTGCATGCGACATCGCTTCCCCGCCGCCCCAGTGCGACCATGTTAGTCTCACTCCTGAGTCACCGCTCGCTTCAAGCACTGTGCATTCGTATGCCTCTAGCCATAAGTGTGATATTCTCTTGGCAACCGCTCAGGCGTATGCTCGCCCTAAAGGTAGCACTGGAAATAAATCTGTAGTCTGATGTCTAATTGATAATGGCTCACAGAATAACTTAATAACATTGTCCTGTTGTCGTTTAT
This sequence comes from Eilema sororculum, assembly GCA_914829495.1. Taxonomy (NCBI): domain Eukaryota; kingdom Metazoa; phylum Arthropoda; class Insecta; order Lepidoptera; family Erebidae; genus Eilema; species Eilema sororculum. Next base: position 9,120,193 of record OU618559.1, read on the forward strand.
TAAATTTACCAATAATACCAATGATTAATTCTGTTGTCAAAGGTGTTGGTTCCACTTCGCACCCGATAGTAGGCTATGTGTATTTGGACATTGAATCTCGTATTTATGCAGATCATAAGTATACTATACATGCGTTAGTTATGAATAGCCTTACGGATCAATTGCCCTCGCAATTAATTAAGTGTGATCGCGAGTTAAATCTTCGCGATTTACCGCTTGCTGACTTAAGCTGGAACATTCCAGGAAACATTGATATAGTATTAGGTGCACAGCTCTTCCCGTATATCTACTTAGGAAATAGAGTCGAGTGTGGTCCCAGTGCCCCTTGTGTACTATCAACCGCGTTTGGGTATGTACTTATGGGTGATTACCCACGTAAAGATGTTGTGCCTACAACCGCATCCTTTTCTGCGCTAGCACTAAATGATTTAGTGCAAAAATTTTGGGAACTTGAGGAAGTTCCTGTGAAGCGCCTATTGTCTCCAGAAGAAACCGAGTGCGAGAATATTTTCACATCTACTGTGACTCGCGATGACGTAGGTCGTTATACTGTTGCGCTGCCGTTCTGCAAGGATCCCTCTGAACTAGGGAACTCGCGCGGCGTCGCTCACCGCCGGTTTTTGTCGCTCGAGCGTAAACTTCGTCAATCACCAACCGTACGCGAAAATTACAATAAGGTTATTCAGGATTATTTAGATAACGGTTATCTTAGTCTCGTTGATGACTCTAATTTGTCTATGGATGGTTATTACATACCACATCACGCAGTAGTTCGACATGACAAACCGATGCCACGTATTGTGTTAGACGCGAGCGCTAAAACCCACACTGGTCTTTCGCTCAATGATATTTTACATATTGGTCCCAATTTACAGGCAGACCTGTTTTTATTATTATTAAAATTTAGGCTGTTTCCTATCGCAATGAACGCTGACATAAAACAACATTATTTACGTATTGGCGTACCTGTTGACCATCGTAAATACCTGCGCATCTTATTCAGGTTCAAGGAATCGGATGAAATTCAGACCTATGTGTTTAATCGACAGGCGTTTGGTCTGAAGTCAAGTCCGTATATAGCTATACGTACTGTGCGTCAGCTGGCTACTGACATGAGTCCGCACTTCCCTGACGCCGCGAAAGTGGCAGAGACCTGTCTGTATACTGACGATTTAGTTCATTCCGCACCTGATGAGGACACTTAGCTCGCAACTTGATAAAACTGTTCAAGGCTGGCGACTTTGACTTAGTGAAGTGGTCTAGCAATTCTTCTGTGCTGCTAGACTCACTTCCTGACACTCACCGCAAATCGCTTGAGTTTGATGTTGGCAGTCATGTCGCAAAGGTTTTAGGTCTCTCGTGGGAGCCGTGTGGAGATAATTTTTATTTCACATCCACCTTGGTAGATGAGAAGTGCACTAAGAGAAATATACTCTCTATAGTTGCGCGACTATTTGACGTGCTCGGGTTGGTGGCACCTGTGATACTCTACGCCAAGTTGTTAATTAAGGAACTTTGGCTTAGTAAGAGTGATTGGGATGACCCTGCTCCAGAGCATATACGCTCACGCTTTTCCGCTCTCGTTCAAGAATTAAAATTGCTTGACACATTAAAAATTCCGCGATATATAGGTGTCGAAGTTGATTGCGAATTACGTCTTGTCGCATTTTGTGATGCCAGCCTGAATGGCATGGGATGTGTTATTTATGCACATTGTACCTACCCATCTAGCATTCAAACTAGCATTTTGTGTGCGAAATCAAAGGTCACTCCGACAAAGATTACTACGCTTGCTCGATTAGAGTTATGTGCTATTTTGCTTATGTCAAAGTTAATAAGAACTGTACGTGATTCTTATGCATTACGCATTCCCGTTACTGACATTTACGCCTTTTCTGATTCCACGATTGCCTTATCATGGGTTCACTCGTCACCACATCGGTGGTCGATTTTTGTTAGCAACCGGGTCGCTCAGTGTCAAGAAAACTTGAACGCTAAACATTTTTATCACGTCGCCGGAGCCATTAACCCGAGTGATTGTCTATCACGCGGCATGCTCCCCTCGCAACTTTTGACTCATGATTTGTGGTGGAACGGTCCAGCATGGATCCGCGGCCCCCCTGATGAATTAATTTTTTTATCATTCATTCTCTCCCGCCAACTGTTCTGACTTACCTGAGCATAAGGCAAATGTGTTAAGTGTGACAACAAAACACACAGAGTCGCCATTGTTATGTACATTAGCACAACGTGTTTCTTCTTGGCAGAAACTACTACGCATCATTGCATACGTTTTAAAATTCGCACGATTTAAATCTAAGATCGAACCTCATTCTGTATCAGGATTGTCAATTGCTGAGACGGCATTGATTCTCGCCGTTCAATCAGTTCACTTTGCTGAAGATATAAAATTGATAAAGGCTGAGAAGTCACCCTCGAAGAAGCTGCTGCGTCTTGCAGTCTTCTTAGATGAAGAAGGCATTTTGCGCATAGGTGGCAGACTTTCTAAATCGATGCTTCCATTTGAAGCTAAACATCCTGTCCTTTTCCCTAAACGCGATCACGTTGTTGATCTAATAATTCAGCATTTTTACGTTGTCAATTGTCATACTGGACCTGGACTCCTCATGTCTATCATACGCCAACGCTTCTGGATATTAGACGCTAGAACTGTTATCAGATCTAAGTTACGAAAGTGTAACATTTGCTTTAAATGCAATCCAACGCACCCTACACCAATAATGGCTGATCTGCCCAATTATCGTGTATCAGAAGCCAAAGCCTTTGTCATACTGGGGTTGATTACGCTGGTCCAATAAAGACCATACTTTCTCGTCGTAGAGGTCAGCATTCTCAAAAGGCATACATTATATTGTTTATCTGCATGGCCACACGTGGCCTTCATATCGAATTGACCAGTGATTTAACCACTGATTGGTTAAAACGCGTACTGGTACTTACAAACGCGCTGTAATCAAATTGTATCCTATCCCAACGCAATAACTTACAACGCTAAATAGAATCTTAAACTTTAATTTTTAACTCAAACTTTAAACATACTTTAGATAGAATATTGTTAGTCTAAGTTGTTATTTTAGCTATGTGTATTATTATGTTATACAAATTCACTATGGGCTCTAATCAGCCAGTGTTCGCTTGTTTGTTTCGTAACATCTTGCAACGTTCCAAAGCCGGGTGCATGGTGGAGCGCTTATGTACTTTCTTAATTATTTCCCACATAATTTAATTGTATTTCAATTTTTGTAATTTAAAAAAAACCGCTTCTGTGATAGAATAATGTTTGAGTATTGGCGCTCATCTGTTGACCACTTAGTGTTGAAGAAGGCCAATAGATGGCGCTGTGCACAGATTTTTTCGAACTATACTTTGAGACTGAAGTTCCTACAAGCGACACTCTCAAGCTTCACGGCGGACGATCTCCCCGCCCTTTTTTACTTGTTTCTTCACCCGCTGCCGCTCCGAACGGAAGTTGAGTACTTCAACTCCTCGTTTCCTTTTCTGTTTAATTCTATAAGTTCCTTTGGCCACATTCTCAAGTCAGTATAAGTGAAGTGTATCGGAAGAAAACGACTCACTCAAGAAAGTCACCGGCCGGTCGACACCTACCGACCCACCAGCACGTGCCAGGAACCACGCCTGTCTGCAGCTGAATCCTCACGAGGTGGAACTCAGGTCAGTGCCGGTTCTCTTGCGTTTTCATTCATAGAAGCGGTCACGTGTATTTTCTTTTTATTACAACCAAACTTCAGGTCACAGGTTCTTATACGCTCTGTGTGCAAACACACCAGTGGTCGGACTATTTACACGTCCTACCAACGGCTACCAAATTAGAAGAGCTTCAATTGGAATGTCTAAGACATCCTCCGGTCTCCCCGGACCTTGCTCCAACAGATTACCATTTTTTTCGAAATTTGGACTACTTCTTGCTAGGGAAAAAATTCAACTCTGATGGGGCAGTCCAAATCGCCTTCACAGATTTTATTGATTCCCGTCCGACTGTTTTTTTTAGTAAAGGGATCAATGAACTACCTATGAAATGGCAAAAGTGCATAGAAAACAATGGTTCATACTTTGATTAATTAAATTATATTATATTTAAAAATATTCGACTTTTTGTTCCTCCCATACAAAACGCCAATTTCATATGTAAGGACCTAATATCATAAAAAACATTACCCTCCTTCCTTCGGCAGTCGGGTAATAAGTAATAAGCTAGAATTTTATATCTATTGTGGAAGGGAGCGCCTTATTTCGTAGAAAGAAATTTCATAGAATTTCATTTTACAGAAAATGTTCCATATAATATTTGGTTCATAAATTTTTATTTCGAATATTATTGTTTCAAAGACAATTTACCACAATGAATCACTCAGAAACACAATTTAATGAATTTTTTTTCACATATTTTTGTTTAACATACTTATCAAACTGTAGAATTATTATTTAAGGAATCTTAAAAACAACCACTAACCACCATATATTTCAAACAGTAAAATTTAGATAAGTACATTTTTTTTTCCCGATTGCTTGTAGTAATTTAATTAGATAATACCCCGACTCGGATAGGTTAGGTTAAATACATAACATAACATAACATAAACTCACGCCTGTATTCCCCGAAGGGGTAGGCAGAGGTGCTAGCACCCACATTTCGCCAGTTTATGTTTAGGTCCCAATGTAATAGGTGGCGAGCCTCCATTACCCATACCACTAGGCTACCGCAGACCCAAAAAATATCTTTGCGCAAATAAGTTTTATATGAAATAACCAATAAAAAAAAGAAGAATATTTGATTTGTTATTCTATGAAATGATTATTCTAACATTAAAATTTATGTGAAACAAAAGTCAATGATTTAAAAATCTTTATAGTAAGTATTATGTATATTGATTATTCTATGAAACGAAATTATGCGAAACATTTTCTGTAAAACGAAATTATATGAAACTTTTGTCTATAAAACAACGCACACCCATTGTGGAATAGTGGAATCTTTTAAACTATCGCCATCTATCATGCAATAGTATAATGTTTAATTTAGCGCCATCTATAGTTTAGTAGTGGAACACTTTAATTTAACGCCATCTATTTTGAAATAGTAAAATCTTTTAAACTAACGCCATCTATCGTGCAGTAGTATAACGGTTTATTTAGCGCCATCTATAGTTTAGTAGTGAAACACTTTAATTTAACGCCATCTATCGTGCCATAGTATAATGTTTTTATTTAGCGCCATCTATAGTTTAGTAGTGGACCACTTTAATTTAACGCCATCTATTGTGAAATAGTAAAATCTTTTAAACGAGCGCCATCTATCATGCAATAGTAGAATGTTTTTTATTGAGCGCCATCTATGTTATAGTTCTAAAACACTTTAATTTAACGCCATCTATCGTGCAATAGTACAATCTTTTAATTAGTGACATCTATTGTCAAGTATATCAAACATTGATCTAACGCCAGCTAATTTTAATTAACGCCATCTATCTTCTAGTATGTACAACTTTTAATTAGCGCTGTCTGTTTGAAACTAATGGAACTATGTAGTCCGGCTGTGATGTATATGATACATCTATTGGTCGCTAGGTGGCGTTTAGTGCAACAGCCTGCAATTTGTCTTTTTTAAAATACGTCAACAATGAAATGCTTTTGTTGTTACTTACCAATACCAGGGTGGCTTCCATCAAAATTCATCACAAGAATGCATTAGCACCCTAGGTTGTTAGGCCTTGTTAAATAGCTAATGCTTATCAGGTTACCCCTAATATTTTATAAGATAAAGGACCGCTTTGTAAACAGCGTTAGAACAATTAAATTATTGCGGGCGTATTACAATCAAGGAACTTATACTTCAAGTTCCTTGCAATGGACACCTAAGGCACGTGTGCTTTTGCGTAGTATCAGAAAAAAACGATAGTATCTTTCAAGCCGTTCCTTAAAGCCTTTTCTAGAGGCCAAAATTATCTTGTATTTAAAATTACCTCCTTCAGCTTGCTAGGTCAGTCTCAGGATGAATCATCATGCTTAACCTTGCAATGATTTAACTACATTTCCAAGTACCCCATTAAAGTAGCTAAAGGTATTAATATTATACTAAAGTTGTCATTGGGATAATCGCCGAGTTACTTAAGAAATCAGAGGTATTTCAATTGACTAATTATTCATCATTATATTTAATGTTAAATCATAAACTAATCATGTGATTACTCTTCACTAAACTAATTTGCAACTCGTTGTTGTCACAATCTTTTTGCACAGTGTTAAACTGCACGTTCGTGCCATATAAATGGGCCCTCACTCACTGCATCATAGGGCTGATAAACTGTCGCCAGCATGGAGAAGGAAATTCTGTCCTCCCTGGCCTGCGGAGACTCGATTACTTGCACCTCATTTCAGGCTGCGGGTGTGAGAGATGGAGTTCAGTCAGCCGATCTCCGCCTAGACACCCGCGAAGAAGACGACGTTAATATGTGCTTGGTGCATATAAGGCACAGATTTGGGCGCATGGTAGGGTTTAGAAGATATCGGTATGCCCATCTGGGCCTCGATTCTGCTAAAGCCACACCACAGTGGTGCCTCAACCACTGCAAAAAACAACATTAAATTATAGGCTTTAAAGCGATGCATTTCATTTTGGACTTTACGAGTATAGAAATAAATTCTAAAATTTAATGTCATTTCTGCATTGACTATGGCACCACAGTGGTGTAGCTTTAGTAGAATCGTGTGCCTGATATTGGCTGGTAAAGTCCCACCGATAGTCTCCAGCTGTCACCCCGTAGTTGGAGATGCCGTGCACAATAGTGCCTCAAAACGCCGCTACTGGCCGCTGTTCTCACAATGGGAATTAACCCTTAGGCTCGTATTCTAGAATGACACTCAGCCTGAATCTCTTTTTGTCTGAGGACAAATTGTACAAGCCCCATGTCAAACTATCAATCTGGCTATACAATCTGTCATCAGATGAATCGCGATTCAGGCTGAGTGTCATTCGAAATACAGGGCTGAGGCCCGTATTCTAGTATGAGCTTGAATCGCGATTTGTCTAAGGACAGATTGTATAGACAAGTTGTTAGTTTGACATATTGTCTATAGACAACTCTGTCCTCAGATAAATTGAGATTCAGGCTGAGTGTCATACTAAAATACAGGCCTACACTCGTATTCCAAAATAAAACTGAGTCATGAGTTTAGACTTAGGTACCTACAGGTTGTATTCTAGAACAGAACGTGAGTGGAGCATAACTCTCAAGTGATTTATAAGTATTCATAAAATCTCCACTCAAGTTCAGTTTTCAGGAGGGACAGCGGGAATACAAGTAATTTCAGTTACTAGTACCACAGCTAGTACAGTCAGCGTCAACACGGTCTTGACTACAAAGTCACAAAATGATGTTAATATTACGAACAAATCAATCTGTTTTATTGATTTAAATTGTATTATCGTCCGAACTAATGGCGTGTACCAAATATAAGAACAATCGGACCACAGGGAGGGGAGAAAACCAACGGATTATGATCAATTCAAGTAACTTAAATACTTTGTTCGTCAAAATCGATCTGATCGACATTTAAAAAAAACAGAACATGTCAATTTAGAAGAGTATTTTTTATTAAATTCAACACTTGCATTTACTATATAATCTTAAACACTACCTACACACTAAGTAATTTGAATGTCTTTAATTGCTTCCACATCTAAAACGTCCATCTCAGCGTCTAATTGTTTTGCACTAAGCACAGGGCGCTTGAAGTTATACATTTCGCATCTGCTGGCTCGTCCGTCGTCTCTTCTATGACATCTTCTGTGATGTTTTTTTCGCCGTTTCTTAGAGTCCTTTTTCACTGTTCTACTGTCTTCAACATCACAGCCTCGGCTTTCACCACTTCTTGTATCAATCTTCTCAACAAAACCATCGAAAACTACGCGTTTCCACACAAAAGATAAACTTGGATCATCTTTTGCGTAATGTTTCGGCTTGGTCACACCACCTCGATCTTTTCCACGCAGCACACCTTCTGTACGACCACCAACTTCATCATGGGTTGGACCTGATCTTCTATTCCTTTTGCATTGGCGTCGAGCACCGCTTTTTCTTGATTTTTTCTTGTTACCGTTGCCATTAATTATCGCGTCTAAAGCCATCGCCATTTGTTCAAATTGATCCATTTATAAGCGTGTAAGAATCACAGATATATTTTGAAAGAAATATAATTTGTGTTGTCCGACGCGACGAAAGTTCAGTATCACACTGTATGAAGGATTGGGACTACGACACCCTTATATATACCCATAAACTGTAAATTAATGTATTAAAGGGTTAATCACATATTTAGCTAATGATTTACCATTATAATCAAATATCTGGACTTAGTTAAGCCTCAGTTTCAATTCTAATGAGTCGAATATAATTAAAATACCTGCATTAAAGGGGTATTTACTAAGTGGTGATTAGTTAGGTTAACGCATGGTGAAGCCACGAAGAAAAAAAAACAAGTATCACCAATTCACCACCCCACTTCATCGAAGGGTGTCGTTAGAGGCGACTGACGAATCAATACGCAGACGATAGTACTGCGAGAGAAGGAAAACCCGAAATAAACCCTGTACCAACGCGTCTGACCAGCGTGGAAACAGTAGGACGAAGTCTCGCAACAAAGGGAGAGGTTATGCGAAGCAGTGCTGGCTTAGAATGAGTAACCACGGAATCGCGCAGTCTTGGCGCTATAAGTTTCCCAATCTGGGCGAAAATGAGTTTTGGGATGAGTGATCCTTCTTGATACTTCAAGATCCCTCCCCGCTTCCGAGAGTACGTTAAGCCAGGGCCTCATTACTCGCTCTAATTCCCCC